>OY998181.1:173191892-174391892 GCA_963921935.1 Galeruca laticollis
CTGTCTCGTTTCTGTTAAACAAAAAGTATGTCGAATTCTACTTATTATGATGGTATCATGTATGGTTATTGGTTGATGTATTCTTGATTTTTTTTATTTCCGTTGAGACCTCGTGTGATTTTTTGTTGATTATTTCTATAGAAACATTAGGTACGCCTTGTATTGGTTGTCTCGGTCTATTGGGGCACTTATATGACCAGGCTTGGTGGTCTTCTGCTCCGCAACTATAACACTTAAGAGTCAATTTGGATGTACATTTGCTGATTGGGTGGGTTCCATTACATTTTAGGTATTTTATGGATTGTTGGCATGTTTCTGTGGATGATTGAAGGATAAGCATTTACTGTATGGTTTTGGAGCTGGGATAAACTGAATAGTGGCGATACTTGAAAAATAGTCTTTAGAATAGCAACATCTGAGAAGTTTTTTCTGATCCAGTTATTATTCTTATAAGTTTAGTAGGTTTTCCTGTAGCTCTTGATACGATTCTGTGATCCATGTTGTTTTTGGTTAGAAATCCGCTGATTGATTTTTCTTCTAATTTGAACTCTACTGATGCAATGACTACAGAGTTGCTGGAGGATTGCTCTGAGGGGTACAGATGAATTTGTCGCCGATTCTTTGATTTGTATTATTTTTCTGACCTCAACCATTTTGTTCAAAGTTGATATAATAGTGGCGTCAGTTTTCAAAAGCAAGCCTTGCTTTGTGCTGATTATTGTATCCTTTGCATTGTGGTATATTCTCCCCTAGAAATCAGTGAAATTGATTCGCGTGTAGGATTCCTCATTTGTGATGTAGAATATGTGTTGGTATTTCTTTTGTTGAATGTCCCTCATTATTGGCGAGTAGAGTTTATATTGGGATTCCTTGTTGGCTGGTTTTTTTTTGTTGATATTGTTTTTGTATTGGGTTCGTTATGGTATCTTTTGTGCTAGTATTTGTCGTGTTGGATTTTCCTAGAACGATATCGTTAATTTCTTTTTGAGTCAACTCTTGGATTCGTTTTATTTTTCCTTGAACTTCCGTCCAGTTTTCCGCTGGATTCGAAGTATCCATTTCATCATTACAGCCATCGCTTTCCGACGACATGTTAATGTTTATTCACACAATTGTCCGCAATAAAGACAAGTTTTTATATGTCACTTAATATATTTTTATTGTAAGTAGTTTTTGTTTAGACTAGAGATAACACCGATTTTGCTAATTAGCTTTTAATTACAGTACGTCCGCTCTCTATGAAGGTCCGAAACAAAACACTACAGATACTACAATACAGTGAATTTTGCCTTTCTTAATTTTAATAATATTCCTAACTTAATCGTAGAGTCTAGAGTGACCTCTCACTCTTCTTCACTTTGGCTATGACTCCTTGACTTTTTTCTCCCCCTTGGGTTTCTATCGCATGCACACCAGATAATTACGACGTTGCCACTTTTATTTTCTACAAATGCTTCAAGTCTTAACAATATCCGTTAGCTGTAATTTTAGATATCAAATAAATAACTATTTTTTCACATACATAGCGTTTATTTTTTATCGATTCTGATATAAAATATAATTTTCCACGTTATATGTACCAAAAACTCACACTGTATATATTTTTAACTGATTTTATTCTACTTTTTTAAAAAATAATCTAAAATCGCAAAATGAAATAATCTCAAATTGGTGTAGTTAAGTAGTCGCCTTATTAGAAGCGCATCTTGATAGACTTTTACATCTTGATAGACTTTTACGTTTCATTTATAAAATTGATTATACTCTTTGTCTCCACTCCTCTTTTCGATAGATCCATATTAAAGTTTTGACACGTTGACGAGGAATTTGTTATTAAATGAAAATAAAAACCGAAATAAACAGTATTTTTATGAACAGCAAAAGAAAATGTACGGTTTGAAAAAAAATTGTTTGAGCGATCTTTTTAATAGGTTTAACTCTTTTTTTATTTAATACAAATATGTTGTATTGATTTCTCATAAATAATAAATGTTATTATTAGTAATAACACTCGTTATTATTTATTAATAACCCTTCTTTTGATCTACTCGACGAAATATTATTTTAAATCGAAAATATATTCGCTAATAAAATATTCACTTTGGAAAGACGATTTGAATAATTACTGATAAAAAAAATTGCGTCCCCTCGTATTAAATACAAATTAAACGAATATCGGTTGACTTACGATGAATCACCAAGTTGGTTATTTAAAAAAAATATATATTCGAAATTATTTGTTTTAGTCACACATCAATTAATTTTACATCATTATACAACAATTTTTTTGTTTTTTAGTAATTTTTTTCAATAAAAAATTTTAATATGGATATTTAAAAATTACAATATTTTTTAATAATTGCTGCACTCCCCCGCTCACCCGTACTCCACATATCAGAGTTTTATGTTTACGTTAAAAGTACATTTAAATAAATAGGATATATATCTGTTGATTTTTTTTTTAATTTTTATGATGTGTTCGTTTGAATTGCGTACAAAAATTTTTCTATAAAGTATTGTGCAGCATATTACTTACGTTCAAAATATTTATATTTTTTTATTGTATCAGACTGATATTCACATAATATTTTGTTTAGTGATGTTTATATTTAGGTGACACGTAAGAAGAATTAATGTTCTATGAAAAATAAGTAAAGCCTAGCTTATTTTCGTACTATGTATATGATTATAATTTATAAAATCAAATGATATTAAAAGTATGAAATGCGACTTTTCTTTTATTTACACTCTCCCTAAAAAAGGTTATCTATGTTCACACTTCAAATTTAGCTGTCACGTCATATGTCAAACGGAGGAGAAGCGATCTTTTCTAAAAGTCGTATAGCGTTTTCGGTTTACTGCTCTCGGTTGCTCTGAGAGCATATAAAAGCGACCTGCTAGAGATTTCCGTGTTCTATTTAAACTAAAGATCGCCCTCTCTTAGAGTTGTGTGTTCTGTTTTACATTTTTACTGCTCTAAAATATAAAAAAAAAGATCCCAACGGATCTGAAAATATTGAGAGAGCAAGAAGAGCACTCCTGAAAATATAACCTCATTTTAATAAATAATTGTAGTGTCAAAATCAACAACCTATAGTATTATCGATAATTTGTATTTTTGTTGATAATTATGGAGCAAAAAACTAAAAATATGGAATGTACGGAACTACTCTCTTCATCTGATAGCTCAGATGATGAAGTTGAGGGGATTAACAAAGAATTTCTTTGTTATTGCGTCCATATTTAATGTCCCATCACCTATTTTAAAATAACCAATCTTCGATGTTTTCAAAAATGATCTGAAAAGTAGTCGTAAAATCAATGACGTTAGGTTTGCAATCTCCTGCCATGTGATGAATTATGTTCGATTATACAATAAAGGAACGATCGAGATTGCTCGTAGTGGAATTAGTATCAATCTTTCCTAGGTGTATGACGTAATGAATCTCAGCGAGAGTGATTTCCGAGCATGTAAACCGAAAACACTAGTAGATTAACCACATACTACAATATTTTTAATTGTCATAAAACCCTTGCATGTGAGTATTCGACTGAAGAATTGACTTGACGAGGCGCGTTCCATTGTGCACTCGAGCGATAACAAGATGGATCCCATTTTTCAGAACGGGATCTTAAAAACATTTCATGACTTGATTTCAGCCACACTACAAAATGTTCGAATATAAGCCGCACCTTGAGTTGATCTGGCAACATTGCAATATAATGAACTTTGGTTTGCTTTAGCCGATTTTCAGCCTGGAACGTTTATTTAACGGTAAATACCGCAGTTATTTTTTCGGTTGACAACTTTGACTGCTAGGTGTGACGCCAGAGCCCCCACTACTCAATAAATATAACCGAACGAGCTAGGTCGCTGAAATGGATTGGTTAAAGCAATGTGGGGTTATGTTTCCGTGTTGATTTCTTATTTTTGTTTTTTTTCTGGAAAAATAAAATGGAGCTAAATTATTTGTTGATCGAAGAGATTTTCTTTGGGGATGATCTAAAAATGGTAAGTAGGAACTGTATGCAAAGAGTGAATATATCTACTATACTTAGTAGCAACACAACGCTGGGTTTATAGATTTATTATATTATTATATAGAGCTTGATTGATAGTGCCAACGTACGACGCAATGCGAACGATTTTTACAGGAAAAAAACCTGTGGCTATAACCGAAAGATTGTAAACCGCGATCGCAGAAATGCATTGGTACGTACTTATAAGTATGTGGTAATAATCATTCAGGCTGAAAATCGGCTTTTGTTATCATCCGGTTCATTCAACATAAAACATCAATCTTACTTCAACAAAAGCATGAAATACGAATCAAGTTTTCTATTATATACACTACCTTTATAAAGGTTATCTATGTTTACACTTCTTTTGCTGTCATTTGTCAAACTATGGAGACCCCTCTTTTCAAAAAGTCATAGATAAACAATAGATTATTTCTCATAAAATCCTTGCTTATGATAAGGTACTATTCGATGATCTTCCGTCGCGAAATTGACAAGACATCGAAGCGTGCTCAATTGTGCGCTCGAAATATATTCCTTTACCCGTTTCACACCGCTAAAACATCAGTAACACCTCATAAGCCCAAATATAAAACGCACCCCATTCTTCAGAACGGGATCTTGAAAACATTTCATGATTCGATTCCAAGCCGCACTACAAAATATTCGAATATAAGGCGCGCCTTGAGTTGATCTGGCAACATTGCAATATAATAAATTTTCGTTTGCTTTGTTACCATCCGGATCATTCAACATAAAACATCAATCTTACCTTAACAAAAGTACGAATCCAGTTTTCTTTTATATACGGTTGGTATGCAAAGGTTATCTATGTTTACACTTCAAATTTAGCTGTCACGTCATATGTCAAACTGTGGAGACATAAGGCGATTTCGTCCCGCTTTGCTTGGTAGGGTCTTTAGTTAACCAAATGGTAGGTCCTACGTCCCCGGTATGACGTAAAGTACCAATTACAGGCGAAATCCAGTTTGGTTCTCAATTGGTATAGCTGATTGATGAAATTTACGTTATGTATTGCGATCGGAACAGTTGTTTATTGAGTTTTACTATATTGTCTTGAAGTTTTGAGTAAAATATATATAGCAAAAACCCAAAAAAGCTATTTGCCATTTATAATAAAATCAACAGATCCCATTATTACTAGACAGAAAAAAGAAAAAAATAGACAAAACTCAAAGAATTTTAGAATATTTGCCAAAAATTCAATTCGTTTCAACGACTTTTACGACGTTTACAAATAAAATGCAAGACAAAAACTACTTTGGACAAGGATAGAAATCTACCAATTTCAGTAAACGTGCTGCAGATCTCGGTATGTGATTTGACAGACCAAAAAGGGTACCAAAGTAAACTTGGCGTCATTGTTTTTCGAAACGAAATCGATTGGTATGTATTTGACAGACCAAAACCGGACGAAATCGCTAATGATGCTTTTTCAAAAAGTCATAAGATAAACGACAATAGATTACCGTAAAAAAACCTTTCATTTGATAAGATAGTATTCGATGATTGTTCGACCACGGAATTGACATGACAACAAGACGCGATCGATTGTGCGCTCGAAAGATAAAAAATATTCCCTTAACCGTATCACGCGGCTAAAACGTCAGTAATAACGTCATTACTTTCGCTCATAATGAACGAACCCATTTTAAGAATTGTCTAATTATACCTTGAGAAATTCGGAACCCATTTTAATGTTTAAAAATGGCGAACGAGAAAATTACAACTAGATGTAATAATTTCTGAAGTATTGTTGCGATTGATCATCGAATACTGTCGCAATAACATTCAAAATATTTTTATTATTGTGTCGGACTATAACATTTTTTAGTGATGTTAATATATAGATGACACGTAAGAAGATTTAATTTTCTATTAAAAATAACTACCATGTATTACATTACAAATTACAACTAGCCTAGCGTATATATAAACAAGGCAACTAGATAAGATACGATTGTTTCTCTGTTACACTTCACATTTCAAATTTAGCTGTCACGTCATATGTCAAACGGTGGAGTCGCGTTCCTTTTAAAAAGTTATAGATAAACGACTAAAGTTTCTTTGACAAAAATTGGGTGCATACGACAGTTCTTAGTCTAAGAACCGTGGGTGTATACGTGCATATCAGTGAGTTGTTAATAATGTAGTAACTTGATGATCTTTCGACCACAGAATTGAGATGTGCGCGTCTACTAGGCGCTCGAAATATATTACTTTTATAATAAAAAATTAGGGATGCTAAATACATTAAAATTACTTTTTATTATATGTACGAAAATGTAAGACAAGATAACTAACAATTTTTTAAAATTTTCAATATACTTTGATATTTAAAACAATTTAAAAGCGAGTAATATGGTGGACTCTCTTAATTATTACCATACTTTTTTTCCTTATTGCTTATTTGTTTTCATTCAGTGTTATTATTTTAATTAATTTAGAGTTGTAAAATAAAATTTGTACAATTAGAAATTTTACTAATGTTTGTAATACATAAATTGAAATAAAGTTATTAATTGAAATTATTTAAAATACCTAGTCTGTCAGGAAGAAATTATTGTCATCATGTATTATTTGTAATCAACAATATATCAATAAACAAAAGTTAAGAAGAATAATTTCTCAAAACGCAATTAATCAAATCACATTATAAAGAGAAAGTATTCCCTCCCACTGTATCGGTCCTTTTCTACAGTGTAGCTTCAAATTTGAAATACATTCGACCTTTACGTGCGTGTTCCAGTCACTGAACTAAAAGTTAGTTCAGTGGTTCCAGTACGTTTATACAAATGTGTTAGAGGTGGCGATGGTTATGAAAATTACCATTATACAGAACTTACCAGTGTGTTTGAACTAAACAGTGTTTTTAATTCTTTCTATGCTTCCGAATCATATTTTATCATTTATTTACCAAAGAATATATTAAAGCGTTTATATCTATAGAACGCGCTTTAGCACTAGTGACACAGCTGCGCTCTTTATTGCAGTTCAACGTAGAACAGAGTTCTATGCAGTAGTTCAGTGGTCTCGAAGCCATAGATCACCCGTGAGTACATTCTAGAAGGAACGCAGTGTAGCAATAAAGAACAAACCTAATATATCATTTATTAAATTGTCAATTGTCAAAGTTGGTTGCTTTGCTTTGTATTTTACATAGAATATGTGTTTTTGAACTATACAAAGAAAATTTACGATCGTATCTTTTGTGATTTATAAAGTACAATGTCTGAAACTATCGAGTATAGTGATTTAATATCAATAAAAAACAAAGTGCAATTTTTAGATATTAAGGAACAATACGACTATGGCACAGATCTCACTTTTCGATATAAACTTGAAGGTTATACTCCAGGAGAAGGTGACAGAATAGGTATCTACAAAGTTGGTTGGACTAGCGTTAGGGATTATCAAATTTTCGAGTGGGCTCCTCTAAAAGTATCAGAAAACATTGCCACAATATTATTCAAGAGTTATTTTGTAGTTAAAATAAAGCTTGAACCAGGCGATTTCTTTCAATTATGTTATTTGGGAAGAGAAAGTGAAATACATGGAGTCAGTTCACCGTTCCAGGTAACTTTAAATAATAGTAATTGTCTTAGTTTCGTAATTAAAAATGTTTTTTTTTTTTAGTTTATCAATGAAGAATCGAACATTAGAATATCTTTTGCCTCTGGTGACGTTCATATTTATCCAAGTCACTTTACACATGAAACAGCTACTAAAGATTATTACGAAGAACAAAACTGCAATATTATATTAAAATTAAAGGCCGAAAACGCAATGCTTAGAGAAAGAAATAGTGATCTTGAAGACGCGGTAGATAGGTTGAAAACGGCTCTTAAAAAAGCTCAGTCACAAAATGAAAAAGTTTACAAAAATTATGATGAAGACATTGCATCATTAAAACAAACTACAGATGATTTGAAAAAGGCTGACGAATTGCGGCAATTAGAAATCAATATACTGAAAGAAAAGATAACAGAAATGAAAGATGTATTTGTTAAATTGAGCATAGAAAAGAAGCTGGTGGAAAAAAAATACGAAACGTTGAAGTACGCCACAAAAGAGAAATCAGCAAAGAACAAAAGTGATCAAACACCAAAGGAAAATGAAGACAAACCTGAAAATATTGAACAGTTTGAAATAACGGATATCTTTTCGCTCCCTCCATTTCCGATATCTAATGATATGCTTAAATAAACTTTTGTAGACAGAAGTAATTTGTATTATATTTTGTATCATGTATAAGTTAAATTAATTCTTTACTTGGTTTCTAATATTATTTGTGTGTTGTAGTTTGATGAAATATAACCATCAATAAAGATTTTTGGGTCCAAATTTCTTTGTCTTACAATAAAAAAATAGTTTTGCCCACTTACTTTTTCAATTCTCCTCGTATATATTCCCTAATGAGCCCCCTTTTTATGCATCACGCTGATATGGCCGAAACGAATTGATTTTTGTGGTTTTCACATACTTTTTCAGGGACAATTCAAGGGAGGCTTATCATGCATACCAATTTATTTTTCTACAAATTAAGCAACTTCTTTCAACAAAGGGAAAATTATAACATTTATAAACTGAAAGATCTATATTATAAGCAGCTCAAAAAATTGATAATTAACCTGCTAGGAAGTATTTTAAAAGTGTCCTTTCCTTAAATTTTGCTGTTTCACAGATACTTGAAAAAAGAAGCTTTTCATGAACTCTAAAATGTTTATACAGGCAATCCTTTACTTTGTCATGAAGTAGATTCCAGTGGAACATCCGCAACTCTCCAAAGGTTGAATTCGAATTACTGAAAAATTGACTGAATTGAGAGTTTTTAAATGTACATTCATACATATGATATGTATTACAAAAACTCTGCCCCATTTACATATTTATAATATGCCTACAACATATATGTACATAGGTTCTTACTTGAAAAAATCTATTTTTTTGTTTAAATACGTAGTATTCATCTTCGTCTGGTATTTCCCCGAAAAATTCGAATTACGCTTGGATACCATAGACAAATAATATAATAGACGTTCTGATGCATAGGCGACAAGTAGCACAACGTTTTTGCGCCGCCACTCGCGCATGGAGTCTCTACAGTCGCGACAACTACAAGACTGTTTTACATAAACAAAATAGAATAAAACAATTTAAAATATTATAAATGACAATGAATTTCAACATAGTGCCTTTATTGTGAATAAATACTATAAAATATCCTAGTATATTAACTTTTAAGTCATTAAAAATGAAAATATACAAAATCAATCTTACATTGGTTTGTGTGAATACGGCTTGTGTTTGTCAAAGTGAAGTGTCAAAACTAAAAATATGGTTATATCCTTGTTTATATATAACGCGTTTTATATAAAGAAGGGTTATATCAAAGAATACACCAACCAACAAGAAACGAAGCTTGTGCTATTTTAGAATTCATTTTCTAAGTGCGCATGTCTGAGCCAGAGTCAGTTATCTGTCAATGTCATGTGATTTTATTGTTGACATCAAAGAATACACCAACAGTATTCTTTGTTTTACATATATATATATATATATATATATATATATATATATATATATATATATATATATAACAAAATATGTTCATCAAGAACTGGGTGAAGCAGTCAACAGTGGGGCTGGTGAGAAATCAAACAATTTTATTATTCATCAAGCTTTCAACCCTTGTTTGGGGTCTTCCTCAGGATGACTACAAATATTATATATTTAAAAACAATACGTTACAAAACATAGTCGTACTTACTAAAATGGATTGTCAGATCGACTATACCATAAAAGTTGGAAACAATAAAAACTCAATAAACAATATATACATTTAAAAAACATTTAAAAATAACACAAAAAACCGTTACAAACAATAACATTGTACTGATTTGGATATTTTTATCGGACCAACCACACAATGAATATTATATATATATATATATATATATATATATATATATATATATATATATATACTAGCTAAAAAACCCGGCTTCGCCCGGGAGTTGATATGAGATGACGTGGTAGAGTCGAAATAAAAAAATAAACTATGATGTAAAAAGTAAAAAAAAAGTTTATTGAAAACGTTTTCTCATTATTTACAATACTTGTTTATAAACAACATTTTTCATTTTATTGTCCGGAGTATATATACATAAATTTTTCGGATTTCCTACTCTTGAGCAAGCTACATATAGCTGACCGTGAGAGAAGCAGGATTCTTTGAGGTTAATGCCACAATATTTTAAAGTTTGTCCTTGCGCTTTGTTAATTGGAAAACTAAAGGCTAATTTTATTGGAAACTGCAGTCTTTTAAATTGAAATGGCAATTCCGAAGAGATCAGAGGTATTCTAGGTATAAATACTGTCTGTCCTTTGGTCTTTCCAGAAATAAGTTCAGCTTCAATGATATTATTCATAAGCTGTTTTACGATCATTCTAGTTCCATTACATAATTTTGGCTTGTATTTTCATTGTCCACAACTACAATGGCGACTTCATCTACCCGAGGTGCATTAAATCTGCGTTCGTGTTCTCCACGTGGTCTTTTATCGGCTCGAATTACAATTTTATAGTCATCAAAAATCATGCGGTCTAATGTTGTTTTGAATATATAAATCAGTTGATTATACTTGTGTAAGATCCTCTGTACATCTTGGATTATTTCGCGTCTCAGTCCATTAAAATTTGTGCATCGTTGATCAATTTCTTGTTCTTCATTTCCGATGAAATATACTTGTAGAAATTTATGGTCTTCGTTAGGCATTGGCAGTAACGATCCTATTTTGTGATAAATTTGCCCTTGAATTGAAAATACATATTCAAATTCATTTCTATTAGTGTTAGTCGAAGTAGCACCGAAAAAAGTCATTTGAAAGCAGGAGTTATATGATCTTATATTTTGAAGAAAGTGTTTTGATTCTAGTGTTTCCCCGAGCATGTAATGCAGAAATTCCTGCGGAGGTGCTTCAATTGGTAGTAATCGAATTTTTCCATTCATGCAACAGAGACCTGGTGTTTCTTTACTGAATTTTTTTGCGTGGCAAAACTGGCAAACGTTATTCATTTTTCCAATAACGTATTTATGATTGTAATATTTTTTCGTCGGTTCGTAGTGGAATGCTTCCTTTGTTAGATTATCTTTTAAAATTCTCGACTCTTCAGTACTTTTATTTGCTGTTCTTTCTTCGCTTCTTCTGCTTCTCAGGTTACTCATTCTGGTCCGTTGATTCTGTAAACGTGCTTCGTGCTCTTCTTCCGTTTCATTTCTTCGAGATTCTTTTTGTTTCCGCCGTTTCGCTGCAGAACTGGCCAAATCTCCTCCTCTCTTATGTCTGGGCATTGTATTCTATAAAATATAAATTAAATAAACATTTTATAGATAATTATTTTGTAACGGAAACGTGGGGTACGTTGAGACAAAAAAAAATATATTTAACCTTCAAGCGGTCGAGCGATATTTTGTTTACGGCCAAAAGTATATAGAAGGCATCAATTCGACGCCGCGCGACTTTTTGAAGGTTAAGAAAATTACAATTTAAAGAAAAAAACCATTAGAATTAATTAAACACTATTAAAAATACTCACATTTGAAATTTCACGATAAAAACCCACAAATAACTTTTTTCTATTTCGTTTCAAAATCGAGAGTTAATTAAACACACTATTAAAAAAACTCACACGTGATACTTCTAAATAAAGGCTCACAGATAACTTCTCTTCTTTTCGTTTTGAAATCGCTCGTTTCACTGTTCAAATTAAACTAACTCTGGTGAGCGACACCGGGCTCTTATATATTCAGAGAGCTAGGCTCTAGAATATTCGAGAAAATTTGAAAATATTTTCTCTCTCACACCTTTTAGAGTATTCTGGTCATTATCGTCCGCCATAATAAAAGGATCTATAGCGGTAGCATTTGTAGTAAAAGCGCGAAATTTAAAAACCTATATTTTTTAATGTTTTGAGAACTAATTTGGATAACTAAAATTATGTCGCTTTAACTCCAAAATATAAGTTAGCTAATGACGTATAAATACACAAAATTTAATAACTTTATTATAGCAACAAATTAAATTTAAGACTTTATTGAAATTAGAATTTTAAATTTCGTGTCACTACTACACATGCTACAATTGCTCGCAACGCTTTTGGAAATGCAACCCAAACAATCGTTGTCCTGAATGAAGTTCAAATATTCGATAACAGATGGCGCCACTATTGGAGAGTATAGTCTCCATAGTTGTCTCGAACGAAGTTCAAATATTCGATAACAGATGGCGCCACTGCACTTAATTTCCAAGTTGAAGGGTCGGAAAGTCCCTTATATCTTTAAAAACATGCCCTTTAGATTATTGGGGTAGCAGCAAATAAAAGTACACTCTTTATAATATTTCCAAGCTTTCGGAAACGTTTATTTCCATCATCAGGGAGCACTACAAAAAATCACAAAAACGTTACAACAACTAAATGCGACCAACACCACAATCCGCCAAGCCAAAACAACCCCGACCAATCGCAAAATCTCTCTCTCTCACAAAAAGCAGCGAAGTAGTCAAGCATGTTTCAACTCAACAAAAAGCACTGATGGCGACACAAACATGAACTGTCAGAAAAGGTCAAACTGTGACAAAATTTTACCCGACTATAATACTGAAATAATTATATTTAATAACAAAGCCAATACATTACATTGAAATTCTTTTGTAGTCAAAAAATTTTGAAGAATATTATCAATTATGTAAAAACAACTCGCTATTCAAGCACCACAAACTCTCATCTCTCACATAAGAGAGTGTATGTTGCAGGAATCAACCAGCTTAAAAAATATATTCTATTTAAAATATGTATGTGATAGAATTATTTCATTTTTGAATTTATCAAAGTAAACAAAAAACATTTATTGGGTATTATGGCACAATTCCAACCGTTTCAAAGCAAATTACGTCTATTATCAAAAAATTCCTTCATACTTACATTATGTTGAGATTAATAAAAATAGTTGTTATAACGCTGTGACACAAGAAACATGACAAAGTCGAAATTACTAAAAAGCTTAATAAAATTTATATTACATTTTAAAATATTATTTCCGCAAACTGAAACATTTCATACACAAACGGCAAATCCATCTATCACGTTATTATACGAAACTAGTTATAATTTTTTTCCTGTTAATGGTAGGTGCACATTCCAAAGCGACAAAAAACCACAACAGGTGGGGGAATAAAATTGAATGTTATTATTAAAAAGATATTTTTATGATAAAATTGAAGAATTATGTAAATCCCGAATCATATTGAAATTTTGTTGTGTGTCAACAGACAGTAAAAAAGAGTAAATTTCACTAAGATTTTTTATATCTGATTTTTTATTGATAGAATTTGGCTCCTGTGCGATAAATATTGATAATATTCTTCAAAATTTTTTGACTACAAAAGAATTTCAATGTAATGTATTGGCTTTCTTATTAAATATAATTATTTCAGTATTATAGTCGGGTAAAATTTTGTCACAGTTTGACCTTTTCTGACAGTTCATGTTTGTGTCGCCATCAGTGCTTTTTGTTGAGTTGAAACATGCTTGACTACTTCGCTGCTTTTTGTGAGAGAGAGAGATTTTGCGATTGGTCGGGGTTGTTTTGGCTTGGCGGATTGTGGTGTTGGTCGCATTTAGTTGTTGTAACGTTTTTGTGATTTTTTGTAGTGCTCCCTGATGATGGAAATAAACGTTTCCGAAAGCTTGGAAATATTATAAAGAGTGTACTTTTATTTGCTGCTACCCCAATATTTTTGCCAATTTTTTATATATATATATATATATATTTGCTGTACGGTTTTTCCTTATTTACAATATAACATATATATTTTGTTTGTGTTTTTAATTGTTAATTGTTGGTGTAATCTTTGGTTATATTGGTTATGGTTACAAGTTCTAAGGATGAGTAAAATTAGTATAGTTTTGTTCAATTTATTTAGGTTTCCCATTCGAATAAAGTAAATAAAAGTAAGTGAACCTTTAAAATGTCATTACCAGGTATAATTCGTCATAGCTGTATTGTAAAAAAATGTTAATAGTGAATATTTTTGGCCAATTTGGGTTTAAGAACAAAACATTTTTCAAATTTTCATCTGACATTAATCAACGAGAACAGTGGTACAAAATTTTGGAACTTATACATCTAATGATCATAGGTATAAAGATCATTTTGATGATGATCCACTTACAAGTACGTGTCGCAAAAGACTCAAATTTGCTTTACCTTTTCAATCCTTACATCATACACCACCACATGGTAATAATATCCAAGCTTTTTAAAGTACAGTATTTTCTGTAAAAAGAAACCTTATTTTTTGTGACATTGATAGTCGAGAACTACAAAACAAAATGTAAAGCAGACGATGTAATTTATTAGATAAATTAAAGTCTTTAAAATTTTCATAATTAATCAAAACTATTCACTTCTAAAACTATTAATGAATTCCCGTTCTTAAATACATAACATAATTCAAATGTTGACACTGAACAATAAGCTATGTTTCTAGTTTCGTACAACTTTTAATTGCGAAGAATGTAAGGCTAATTTGCAGAGAGATATTTTAGTTGTTCACTGCCGTGGTTTCACTTCCTTCAAAGAAAATGATGATAAAATACATCTGATTTGTGTACAGAGAAGTTGTTAAATTTCTTTCAACACTACATGACTTTGTTATCATATTTCACCACTTTTCGTTCATGTAGAAAATATCACTGAAAAAAATAACACTTTGCAAAAGGTCATATAAATTTTGATTTATGCATCTGTCTAGAACATAAATCATACGTATTAACTCATAAAAGTTTGTGTTCCCTTATTAATTGAAAAATATAATGATGGTAAGAGGACTAACAAATAAAAATATTTTTTTATAACATAAAACGTACTACTTTTAATTTACTTTTTGTTTCAGACCTGTTCCTGTCTTCATGGATATGGAGAATCTAGTTTTTAACTTCTTTTTATTAAAATGTTTGTTGGTTTTGTTGTCAATAATTTTAAAATAACAATGTGCAATTTGATGTGATATTGAATTTATTTTCTCAAATATAATGTAATGTAATCTTAATAGAAATATGTAATTGTGATTAATAATTTTTTTATATTATGTGAAGGTTAATAAAAAATTTAAATGTTTGCTGTTTTCTTATTTATCTGAATTATTTGTCTCAAACTTGTTTATTATAATTATTTCATTACAAAAAATGAAATATAATTTTTTGAAATGAAATAATTATTTAATAAACAATTTTAAGACAAACTATAAAATTTACCTACCAATAATCCAAACTACCAAATTTAAATATCCCGCCTCTAAGAATTAGTTCTGCCACCCGCAAGGGGTGCGCTCAGATCGACGTGATGCTAGCTGTTTATACGGGAACGAACACTCTCTTATTATTACTTTCTCTATAGTTGATACTGCCTCATTTACTGCTAAATTGGAGTTCGAGTTTTAGAAATATTCGACTTACAGGGAAAAAATACGTAGTGATGTAAAAACGTATTTTTTAAAAATAAATTCGACTCGAGTCACAAACAATCAGAAACAGTCAGGATTCTGCACAAGTGCACAATCCATTTCTCCGCGTTCATACAAAGGTGGGTGATTTGTGGTTCATACATAAGTTTCTGATTGTTTGGGGGGATGCAAAAGTAAAAATGACGTCATAGTACAATGAAATAATTTTTACAATTCCGAGACTAAAGTGGTCACTTTAGTTTTACATGTTAAACCCAAGGGATATAAAGGGACAGTTAAAATCCCAAGGAATTTGAAGTACAAATAAAAACGTACACCCCCGATGCCTAGCCAAGCATTTTAGAAATCCGTCCTCGATGCCCAGCCAAGTTTCGTAAAAGAATAAGTAGTATTTTCTAATTTTGTTTGTTAGTTTCATAAACAAATTATTGAAATTGTCTTGTTATTTGAGAGAGGCGGAAAAACATATGTATATAATATGGGTGCCTTTTCCTCCCTCGAATGATTACTGCCCACGCTACGCGTCAGTAAACTTCATCCTCGGGAGGAAAAGTGGCACTTTCCTCCCTTGTTATACAAATAGCTATTCTATGCGGTGCGTACTAGAGAGACATCTCCCTCACGACTAAAAATCGTAAAAGCGTGCATTTGGTCACGTAGCACACTGAGCTGGAGTGACGACACGGTTCCCGTGGTTACAAAGGTCGCGGATGCGACACTGCTAAAAATTGTGCCAGTGTTGTAATAGTATAATGTGAAACTAGGTTACTTTTGCGAATCAGTAGAATCCTTTTAGATCCCGTATTTATACAAGTCGAATACACTAAAAAATAAGCGGTTTTACAGATTAAAACTAACTTTTCCGCATTTGTGGCCCTGAACAATATTATATCATAAAATTGTTACTTGTATACACTTCGGGGGATATATCGTGCTAGCAAACCGAAATTTCTCCAAAAATAACCAAAAGTTTAGTATATCTGGATATATAGGACCCGCTGTACTCGCTCTAGTCAACTGAAAATCAATAGGGTACTTCTGTGAGACACCTTGAACAATATTCAATCATAAAATTGGTCAATTGTATACTCTCTGGAGGCTGTATCGTGCTAACAAACTGAAAATTCTCCAAAAATGACAAAAATTGGTTACTTCAAGTACCATAGCACCCCTTGTACTGGCTTTAGTGAGCTGAATATCAATAGGGTTCATCTTTGAGACGCTCTGAATAATATCTAGTCATAAAATTGGTCACTTGTATATACTCCGGAGGCTATATCGTGCTAACAAACTGAAACTTCTCCAAAAATGACAAAAATATCGTACTTGAAGTACTGTAGCACCTGTTGTATTGGCTCTGGTGAGCTGAAAATCAATAGTGTTCATCAGTGAGATGTCCTGAATAATATTCAATAATAAAATTGTGGAACTCTGGAGGCTGTATCGTGCTAACAAACTGAAATTTCTCAAAAAATGACAAAATGTTGTACTTTCAATTACCATAGCACCTGTTGTACTGTTTCTGGCGAACTGAAAATCAATAGGGTTTCATCTGTGACATGTCCTTGACAATATAATCATAAAATTGCTGACTTATTGCACTCCTGAGACTGTATCGTGCTAACAACACATATAAGGAAAAGTCGCCGACGACAACGACGACGACATACACACAGGATTTTTTTTCTAAAAACCGTTTTTTCGTGTTGTTGATGGAAAACGTAGAAATAATTCGAAAAAAATTTTTCAAAATTCCAATTATTTTTGGGGTAAACTTTTCTCGCATATAGAAAGGTTGGGCGGAAAAGTAATAAAAATCCAGCCACCTAAAGAGCTATTTCAGGAATGTAACGAAATCTAAAAAATACTACGGATATATCGATGGAAAAAGGCGTTTTGAAGATGGCATCTCATATTTAAGAAACAAACTTGTTTTTTCACAACTGCTATGAAAAGTAGCATATTTCTCATAGCTTTTATGTAATTTCAAAACCATATATTGTTCACACTGTGAGAAATATCATTTCTCACGGCACTTTTCCCACACTATACATACATTTATATGGAGAATCCTCGATGCCCAGCCAATTTCATAAACTTATACTCGATGCCCAGTCGTTTTCGGTGGGTGGTCCTCGATGCTTAGACTTTTTCTACAAAACTATTTACTTGTATTCTTTAAATTTGTGCAGTTGTAGAAAAAGTATAGTGTGCAACATATGTGGGAAAAGTACTTTTCTCACTCGCGTGTTTGCGGCACTCGCCCTTAGCTCGTGCCACCAAACTCCCACACTCGTGAGAAAAGTTGAACTTTTCCCACTTGTTGCACAATATACTAATTTTCTACTCCCGTATTAAATATCTGCTTCCGATTCATTAATATTGTTCATTTTAACACGGATTTTCATTTCGATACAGATTTTGGCCAATGAAAATACGTACTTTTCATTATGAAACGAATTTTCGGCCAATTGAAACAAGTACTTGGGGATAATCAAGTGGTCTATGTTTCTACATATGTACCTACTTACCTATTTGACATTTCACAACGCGTCAAAAGTAGATAACTATAAACATGTCGAGTAGTGAAGAATTATCTTGTACACCACCAGAAATTTCTGATAAAGCTAAGTGTCTGAAAATTTAGTTCCAACTAAATCAAAAAAAATCTATGACAATGATTTAATTTGTATATGCATAATGTGCGTACTTCTTCATACAAGGCTTCGTAGCTTAGTTAGTAACGCTTGCGGTCGTGGCGCATGAGTGCGTTGCAGATCCTGGGCGGGTTGAATTTTTTTTTTTAGAATATAATGTATTTTCTGGTACCGATCTAATCCCCTCCTATTTCCTACGTCCCTAGTTTTTTCGACATCCCGAATCCTTCCCTACACTCCATGTTAACAGCTTCACTATAATCTTTCAGCACCTCCTTCCTATTTCCCCCCCATACGCCTTTCCCCATGGAGTGTTTTCCAAATCCTCCTGTAGCTCTTCCCTCTTTTTGTTCTCTCCACCCTACGCTCCAGCTTCTTGTAACCCCCCTTTCCCTTTATATCCACCCTCTTCGCCAATTTCTCAATTTTTTCAGTTCACACAAGTATGCCACCCTTTGCAATTTTCACTTAGAGAAAACTGTATGAAATTTGCCATATTTTATAATGGCCGTCGGAAAAACGCATTTAAAACTCGTGTATGATATGCGCAAAACGACTCGTGTATAATTTAACATGGTTCAGTATGGCTAAAAAATTTTGAAAAATTGTATTCTCAGAACTGATTTGTTGTGTTAAAATACAAATTTGCAATTGACTTTAGAAATACTATTATTGCGAATATCAATCGACTTTAAAAGTACTAAAACTGTTAGTGAAATAATACCAAATGCATCTATAAATTTTGAATCAATAATAGAAAATTACCTTCTTTGACTATCGAACCCTCATCAAAAATTTTAACAGTGACAAGTGCGCTAATACAAAAATTTGCGAAAAAACTGATTATGTCAACATTTAGCTGCTGTTTTCCCATGTTTTGTTAGAATTATTCATAAACATGAGGTGATAGTCGCATTATGGGCAGATAATTACTTCCTTCAACGTTTCAAGAACTTTTTTCTGTTGATTGAAGTTGAAGTTATTTGTATTTAGACGAACGAAAGAATTTTGCAAAAGTGTTTTCACTGAACGAATTTTGTGTTAAAATTCAAATTTTCAATTGACCTTTGTAATACTATATTTCAGTTGATTATAATTATTTCTGAAAAAAAATAGGAACTGCATCAATATATTAGATGACAAGATAAATTAAAAAAACAACATTTAGTAGGAACAAATAAAAAAATACCACTTAGTGACAAATTTATTTGAATGTATCAGGTTACAAGTCCTATTTTAAAAAAAAATACTACTCTAAAATATAAACATGAAATACTTAACATAAACTTAAACTACACATCCACAAAATTTGACCTGTTGAGTAGGGATCTACTAATAACTGTAATAATCAAAAACGCCATTTATTTTTGTTATTAAATAAAGAAATATTGAGTCAAACATTTCCCCTACTGCACAAGACCAATAAATTTGTATAAACGTATGAAACGATTCTAGATAAAAAAAATCTAAAATTGATGAAAAATTGCAACTGTGCTGAATG
The DNA here is from genome assembly GCA_963921935.1 of Galeruca laticollis. NCBI lineage: Eukaryota > Metazoa > Arthropoda > Insecta > Coleoptera > Chrysomelidae > Galeruca > Galeruca laticollis. The sequence continues at coordinate 173,211,620 of OY998181.1, forward strand.
ACGAAGATTACGAGGATAATTAAGATTAAATAAATTTAAGCTCTTTCACCTCGGATTCGACGTGCCAGTTGGATGTCTTTAGGCATAATAGTGACTCTCTTAGCATGGATGGCGCATAAGTTTGTATCTTCAAACAAACCTACCAAATAGGCTTCACTTGCTTCCTAAAAACAATAAAACAAAAAATTAGTACTTATATAAAAACAGGTCACAAGTTTTCTCAGTGTAATATCAGATTTTTTTAATATGTGGGAAAACTATATAAGATATGCTTGAAACCAATTGAAGCGTTTATTACAAAAACAGCCCTTGTCAAAATAAGTAAAGTTTTTAAGTTTTTATCGGCAGGTGGCGCGGAGTCACTGTGCATTTGCCTACAGTAAAATCTTTCACAGAAACCACCTATATGCGATGTAATGCTAAGAGTTATATTCTATGGTTCTACAAAAATAGCCCATGTCATCGGCGTTTCCAGCAAAAGCAACCTACATCAATGACATAGGTTGTTATTGCCAGAAATAGTCGTAGGTAGTTGCGATTATACGTTTGGCGTTGTTAGGTTAGTTTGTCGAGAAACATCATTGTGACTAGTTAAGTTTCATTTACTGACATAACAGTGGTTTCATTTCATTGTGGCCATGAGTGATGTTGAAGATCCGGTTGTACCGGTAAAGAAACAAAAAAAAATCAAAAAAGAAACAGCTATAAGGGATAAGAAAGTGAAAGGAGAAGCACATGTTAACCATAAGGGTAGATTTATCGAAGAGAAAAAAGTGGGACCAGACTGCAAGTAAGCGAATTCTTGAAATTTATTAAACTGAAATGCTGTAAATATGTATTAACTTTTTTAGATGTAAAAGATTCAAGTGCTTTAGTGTAATGACAAAAGATAAAAGGGAACAGATATTGAAAGAGTTTTATAATCTCCAAGATAGTCACTTAGCCGGTTTAATAAAAACTTCACCTGTGAAGCAAAGAAGGCCTAGAAAATCTAAAATTCACAGCCATAGTGAATCTAGTGATGATGAATCACATTCGAAATTTTACCATTCTGTGTCCTTCTCATACACAGTACGCACCAAAACCGAACTTGCTTCCAAATATGTTGATGTAACCATATGCAGAGATGCTTTCCTTGGTTTTCATGGGATTACCAGGGCTAGGCTGCGAAGGATTCAAAGCTGTCTTTCTGAAACAAGTGGATCTCCCTTAGACAAAAGGGGCCATCATAAAAACAGACCAAACAAAACTCCTCCTGAAATAGATGTTCTTATTCAGCAGCACATTAAATCATTCCCTGCTAGGCAATCTCATTATTCGTTACGAAAGAATCCGCATAGGTTTTATTTGCCTGAAACTCTAAGCGTAAAAGACATGTATCGTCTTTTCCTGGAAAAACATAGAATCAATGTTTCTTACAAGGTTTATTGGTCAATATTTACCACAAAATTTAACATTAAATTTGGTCCACCAAGAACCGATACATGTACGATGTGTGACATGTTCCGCCAAAAAATTGAAGCCAGCAAAGATAAGCAAGAGGCTCTAAAGGAACTCCATCTGCGGTTAGCTGAGGCTTTTTATACTTTGAAGCGAAAATGTAAACAGGAGGCTCGCACAAATCAGGCTTCGATTTTATGCAAAATTTGCCATTACCTCACATTAGAACGAATACCGTTTTTTATGCTCGCCAGTTGTGGTACTTTGTGTTTGGGGTCCATGACTTTGCTGATGACTCTGCGTCAATGTACGTATATGATAAAAGCGTGGGAAAAAAAGGTCAAAACGATGTAACCTCACACTTATTTCACTTTTTAAGACATAAGGAGATTACTGCGACAGAAACGTTGGTCATTTTTAGTGATGGGTGCGCTGGCCAGAATAAGAACTATACGATGGTACGTTTCCTATACTTCGTCGTCCACATGCTAAACCTTTTTAAAAGTGTCGTCCATATCTTCCCAATAAGAGATCACTCTTTTATGCCCAATGATCAAGACTTTTCCATTATTAGCAAAAAGAAAGAAAAAGTGACGGTTGAGACACCTCAGGAGTGGGATAACATTATCGCAAACTGCCGGTCAAAGCCTTCGCCTTTTAAGATCATCAATGTTAATCAATCAAACCTCTTTGATGTAAAGAAAGCTATCGAGCCATATTTTTTAAAAACACCAAAACTACCACTGAAAATGAAAATGTACAAAATTTAGCAAGAAAATCCTGATATTGTTTTAGTACGCGAATCATACTCTGAGCCATGGAGCAGATCATTAATTAGAAGCAAAACCAAGCTTACAAAAGAGCTTATCTTGACACCTTTATACACGGGACCTATCGCTATAAACCCTCTAAAGGTGAAGAGTTTGCTGGATTTATGTCCTACTCTAAGCAAAAGTGAAAATAAAGCATTTTATGAATCCTTCGATATAAATAGGAGTCAGCAATTAAATCAGAATATTGAAGAAGTTGATTCTGAAGATAACAGCAGTGGATGTGAAAGTTAACTCGTTTGTAATACTGTGCAGTTTTATAGTTTCTAATAAATTTTTTGAAATGTTGCAATCTTTTTCTTGCAAAAAAAACCTGTCAGTCAAACTTTTTTTCTCGGTAATAGTGCAAACAAGTCTTCATTTTCATAATCCGCCCTACTTAATGTCTAATTTTTTCCGATTTTTCCATATAATCAGATTTGAAATGTTCAGCTTCATTAGTAACATATTTGGTTTTTATTAATTTCCCACAATTCTGAAATTTTGACAACGGCTGTTTTTGTAATAAACAGCTTCAATTATCTCAATTATTATTTGTTATTAATTTTTTTCTATACTATAGGAATGATTTGATAATACAGATAGTCTTCAAAAACAAAAGCTGCCTGATCTCAAATATTTCTCAAAACAACATCAACGACAGATTTTTTGCATAAACCGTGTTCAAACGAAAGATAAAACATCCGAAAGAAAAAAGAAAGAGGAGAAGTCTGCAAGCTATGAAGAAAGATCTAATCGATGTTCCCAAACGTTTTTCCTCGTAGACCACTTTCAAAATTTCACTGCTACATTTCTACCATACGAGGATGGTTCCATAAGTACCCAACCTGACCTAGAGATAGCGGTATCACTGTATTAAATACACATTTTATAAAGCATATGTTTCAAGTTTGAAGATCCCACGTTATTTGTTTGGCAGCCATCAATAGTGAACGTTTTCAGTGAATTTGTAAAAATTGAGAAAATTGGTCATTGTTATCTGATACAATATTTTTATTTGAAAGGCCTATAAAAGCTGCACTAGATTCAACTCTGGGTGAGTCTGCTTTTTCATTTACAACAGTAAAATATTGGGTGGCAGAATTTAAACGAGGCCATACAAGCTGCCAAGATGAGCATCACAGTGGTTGAACCAAACAAAGTGATGTTTCCGAAAATGGTGAAGAAAATCCACAAAGCAGTACTGGATGATCATAGACTGAAAATACACGAGCTAACAAACATAGCAGGCATTTCAAAAAGTGTGGTACATCGCATATTATCTGAAAATTTGGACATGAGAAACCAGTGTGTAGGATTGGTGCCACTTGAGCAAAAACAGCGAAGATGTTTCAATTGTGTTTAGCGAAGTTTCACAGAAAAAAAGCATAATTTTTGCAGTTTCATAACCATGTATGACACATGGGCCCATCACTTCACACCGAGACAAAAGAATAATTAAAATAATGGATTGAAAAAGGAGAACCGATTCCAAAGAAGACGAAGACTGTTCCATCTGCAGGCAATGTCATCACGTTCATTTTTTGGGATAATTTTCATCAACTATCTTGAAAAGGGAAAAACTACTAACAGCAAGTATTAATCGAACTTATTGCAACGTTTGAGTGAAGAAATCAAGAAAAAACAGCCGTATTTGGGTTTAAGAGAGTGTTTTTACATCAAGACAACGTACCAGCCCACAAATCTGTTATTGCAATGGCCAACATTAATCAATTAAAGTTTGAATTGCTACCTCAATACACCCTATTTCCCCATATTAACCAAACTTGAAAAATTTATTCAGTGGACAAAGATGAAGAAGAGATATCAGCAGTTTATGGATATTTTGAGGAGCAGGATAGTTTTTACTACAAAAAGAATATCGAACATAAAAGTGTATAGGGCTGAAAGGAGATTGTTGAAAAATAAATTAATTTTTGTGTTTTCTTTGTTGAATCCCAAAACTCGTCTAAAAATGTTATTTTTCACACCCCAACGTAGACCCCTGTCGAGGTTCTCGTGGACCCCTCAGAGGATCAGTGATCTAGATGAAAAGATCACAAATTGGAAGAACATAGCAAAATATAGGAAACGATGGAACACATAATAACCTGTGAACACCATATATAGAGGTATGTAAAAAACTTTTAATAGCCATATGTTGACCTTATCAAAAGTAAATTTAGAATAAATGTTCAGTTCACTAGAAAGTAATAGCAAAATTATTTCAATATCAAGAAATAATTAAATACCTTTAAATACATTAAAATTAGTCATCCTTGAGTAATTCATAATTGGTATCATCAAAATATTTACTACATAGCTCATTATAATGTTATCAAACTCAATATTGCCTAATCAATAACTATTTTTAAGAGATAAACTCCTTTTAATACTATAATTAAATAAATTATGAGCAACTTAGTCAGAATCTACAATATTAAACATTGATTTTATAAAGGAGAACATTTCTTATAACTATTGGGTTTCTCAGTATATGACATCAACTATCAAATAGATAAATTTACCAAACGAATAAATTATTATGGGTTTCTCAACTTCAACGTGGCATAAATTGTGGAACTGACAACTATTGAATAGATAACTTGGTTAAATTCATTAAACGCTGATGGCGACGTAACTAACTGGTTGAATGTAGAGTACTCTAAGGCCAAATCCTAAAAAAAATGAAGAAGATCGATCCTAATTTTAATATTTTATTTGTTATCAAGTCTATTGGTTTATTGTTTACTAAATCTAAAAACGTGTTTACAATAATAGTAATGGAGAGCAAATGTATTATTTGAGATAACTCAACAATATTAGCATATCATAGAAAACAAAAAAACCAATTCCACAAATATTAAAATGGCTTATTGAGTACATAGCCCTATCTAATAGATATGTTTTACTTCAGAAACCAGGCATTACTGTTTTTCTTGTGGGATAAGAACTAAATCCTATTTAAATTTATCGTTTAAGCAACACTTTTATTAAAACCAGAGATAAAATGGAATAATTTGAAGAAAATATGTGAAATTTAAATTAATAATAAAAGTAGAAAATATTATTATACCTCTAAGGTATGCGTCTTGCAACAAAACTTGTCCCATATTAACACCAGATCAGCGTGAGCTTCATTTAAAATACTTTTAAACTGTCACATATTTCCACTCATCAAACAGTTGAATTTTAAAAAGTCGCCCGGTTTTCATTAATAACAGAAAAATCTTATCTAAACTACCCAGTAAAAGACTGAAGCTTTTGACTTACATTTTGGAAATAGACATTTTCCAATACAGTGGAAAATAGCGGAAATAATATTAATCACGAAACCAGGTAAACCCTCTGAAGAAATAACAACCTATAGGCCCAGTCTACTACCTATAATGCTAAAGCTAGTTGAATCACTACTAAAAGAAAAACTAGAGCCAAATTTAGAAGAACTCCAGATAATCCCAGTCTTCCAGTTTGGTTTTAGAAGACAACATGCCACAGTTAAACAAATTCATAGAATAGTTAAAAGAATCTTGCTAGATTTTGAAGAAAAAAAATATTGTCCTATCATGTTTCTCAATATCAACCAAGCCTTCGAAAGAGTCTGATGTACAAACTGGGAAAAGTATTATTTTTGCATCTCAAAATATTACCTACAAGACTGCCATTTCCGAGTAAAATACCAACATGAAATTTCATCCCTCCACCCCATTAATACCATTGTAGCTCAAGGAAGTATCCTTGGTCCCCTCATATACCTCCTTTACACAACTGGTCTACCAACAAAACAAAACACCACTGTTGCGATGACACAGCCATCTTAACTTCACCTGTTAATGAAAATATGGTTTCACATCAACTGCAGTCATACTTACTCCAGATACAGTCTTGGTAGATTAAATGGGGAATCAAAGTCAACAAAAATAAATCAGTACACGATTTTCACAAATTGTAAACACCTGCCCCCTGGTAAGATTAAATAATATCCAAATCCAACAGTGAGAAGGGGTGAAGTATATAGGCATCCATTTGGATCATAGACTGACATCTTCATAAAAAGAATGCAACTCGGTTTAATGTTGCACAAACACTATTGGCTATTCGGTCACAAAACAAAAAAAATATTTATCAGACCTTGTCAATAGAAAGGTTCAGATTTTCACAGGTGCATCCAATTTCACCATAAAAACAATCAGGAAGACTGTATACAAAGAGATAAGGTAGCTGTTGCTTGTAAAAATTTTAATATTTTTATCCAGAATTGTGAATGTCTGAACTCACCCCTACTGGCTATTAGGGACAAATGTAACTTTAGGATATATTACCATCAACGCCTAAGAAATATGGCATAAAAATGTTCACTTTGTACGATGCGAAAATGTATTACACCAGTAAACTTGAAATTTACATCGAGTAATAAGTTTACATCGGTGACAGTCTCTGTCAGATGTTGTTTGTTCTCAGAATTTGCAAAAAGATGAAAAATTTTAGTAGACTGTCAATAGGGTTTACATTGATTCCTCAGGCCAAAACACTTTTTCGAGACTATAAGGTAACATTTACAGGTTGTCAGAAAAAATAACAGAACTTACAACTGAGTTTACAAATCCAATTAATTTCCAGACCTCAATATTCTTCTATGTTTGGACTGAGTCGTATTTACCTAAACCTGAGAAAAATAAAGTCTCAACTTTCCTAAGTTGTAAACATTTGGGTGTTGGGGTTTTAGGGGGTCGGAAATTCCAAAACTGACACTGGTAAATATGCCTGATGACCCTCCACAGAACAAGAGGGAGTATTTTGAAAAACAACATTTAACTGAGGTACTCAGGAAGTTTTTTGGGTTCAGATTCGGAATTTTACACTGGAAAATGTGCCCGTTGGCACTGCCCCCAAGAGGGGAGGCATAGAAAGACACAGTAATTATTCCCAATAAAAATGTTACGCCAGCTTACCAACCATGATCTTCAGGACTCATCTTCACATCGCCACACTTGTATGTATGAATTTACAGAGATTAGAGAAACAATGTAAGAAAAGCAAGAAATTCAAGCATTTCAAAAAGAATCTTTTTATCATTGAAGAATTTTCTTTTCATCTTAATCTATGAGACAAACTACTACCATATGTAAATCAAGCACGCTATATCAATACAATTTTTATCATCATCATCCTTATTAATACTGTCTACATCACTATCGTCCTCTACGTCGAGTACTTACAGATTGAAACAGTTGGTTTGCGGGACAAGCTGTCTGAGGAATACAAAGCCTCGACAAAGTTCAGAGTAGGAGCTACAGCGAATATATTTCCTTATGGCTTGGAGTGATACCCGCCAAAAAAGCAAAGATGTCTTGCCTTCAGCCATTATGACAATCTTGTATTCCTTGTTTTCTAGCGTAGACATAACCATCTCCTTCACTCTAGCTCGACACCATCTCCACTTCTGCCAGCTTCTCCCTGAACAACTTGATAAACTGGGATTTGTTCTGTTTATTCCCTAAACATTTATCCTGCGCAAATGCCAATGCTATCTGAGAAACGATATATGGCGGAGTTCTTATATAAATTGCGCCGATTTATCTCATATGATTTTGTAGTAGCGGTAAGATAACCATCACAAAGAACAAATGTCGTCTTGCTATAATGTTTTAAGATGTATGCCATGTATTTCCTGCATATTTCAGAAAACGCTTTCTGTAGCTCCTACTCAACTTCAAGTAGCAGCATTCTGCCATTTAAAGCAAAGTTTGTCAAGGGATTTCATTTCTTTTTGGTGATAGGCAAGCTACGATTAATTGATACTTTTCAGTAGATTTGAAATCTGTGACCCCCAAATCCCCCGTGTACAGATTTGCAAGCCCTCCATGGGGGCCCCAGGGCATATTTCCACTGCCACATTCGAAATTTCTGACCCCGAAAACCGCCAAGATTTTCAAGCCACTCAGCTAGTAAATGTTTTTCAAATTGCCCTCCTCCAGTGTCAGATTCAGAATCTCCGACCCCCAAAACCCCTGCACACAAATGTTTACAACTTCTGGTCAATTTTTAGAAGTTCTATAAAATTAAGGAAAAGCGATGCACCTCAAGATGCACTTTAAGCACCCACAATTGTGTTTTTGTTCAGCCACTAAGAACCAGATGTAGATTTTTTCCTGGTGAATTCCCAAACACAATGCAGAAAACCACATCTCGATCAGTGCAAGAGGAAAAAATCAAGATATTCTGCATGATTTTGGTGTAATTTTCCCATTCTAAGATGGCCTATGATGATTTTTATACCATGCCAAATGTTCCTGGTACAAATTCTTAATATATGTGGCAAATAATCACGAAACAGAAGAACTTCACCGAAACGTGCTAAGAAAACTAGCAAATGGTTTAATTAAGTCACATTTGGAAGTTTCAGTGAAAATTCCTTGTAGGTTAAGGAACCGACTAAAGGATATTTGTGGTATTAGACAAGAACTTCAACAGAAACATTCCGTTCCTAGCAGATGCAGTTATTGAAAAAAAATATAGATAAACTAAATTTTCCTGTTTAGATTGTAATAAGTGTATATGTCTGAAGCATAAATGTTCTGTTGCAGACACACTTTCCCAGTTCTAAAATGGCTGTGGAGAATCAACAGTAAAGTGCCCTCCCGGAAGGGGTTGTCCACAACTCCAGCAAAAGCCTAGCTCTAGAATGATAGCAGCAAGCTGGACATACTGCAGAGTTCCACAACAAACAATGAACAACAGTGCGACATTGTCACAGCACAAGAAAGAGGCCTGCAGTAAAATCGTTCAGAGTAAAAATAAACTGCAGCTTGGAGGTACGGATTTACGCGTTTTAAAAATAAAATTAAGACTGTAAATGATCAACAGCAGTAAAATGTTATTATTTACTGCATGAATATGAATAAGTAAACCGGGGTAGTGAGACAATCGCCGAGTTGAGCAGTATATTATTGCAGTCATAATGACGTGCCGTGCTGGGTGAGCTGGTGGAGTCGGCTGACATGGTGTTGGAGGGGTGATTGGGTGAAGGAGGAGTGGAGAAATAAAACCTTAATCATATGTAATCATATATAAGAATTGGGAATTTTTAAATCTTTGAACCTCGCAGAAAACCGTAAATTATCTATGAAGAAATTTAATTTCCTGCAGTAAAATTTTGAGATTTTGCTGGTCCGTCACAGTAAGATGGAAAACAGTCTGCTTTGGAGCTGCAGAATCTTTGGTAAGACATGGGGTCTTAAACCAATAATAGTTGCCAGGTTGCAGAAAGCGCAACAATTAGCTTGCCTAAGTATCACAGGAGCAATTACATGCCCTACTGCAGCTCTAGAGGCAATGCTGAACCTTCCACCACTGCACCTATTTGTAGTGAAAGAAGCAGCAATCAGTGCCTTCAAATTGAGCCAATCAATAAAACTAAAAGTAGGAAATTTGATCGGACAACTAGTCTTTGGAACACATTTACCAACAAATACTATGCCAGTTAGGTACGATTTTGGAAATGGTCATAAACAACCACATTTTCACAAAAAATGGATTTCAACTGAGAAGGAGCGCAACAGTTTGTTACACTGATGGATTCAACACTAGAGTGGACGTGATGGAGCCTAATTTCAGGTTCTCAAAATCCCTTGGTAAAACCCCAACCATATATCAAACAGAAGTACATGCTATACAAATGTATGCCCAGGAATGCCTCAAAAGGGACATCCACAGGGCAGAAATCTATATACTAACAAATAATCAAGCAGCATTGAAAGTCATACACGTGCGAGTGTTAGCTGACTTGGAACTGTAAACAGTTTATTCCTAAGACAACTGGCAGCAACCAACCATCTCACTCTGATGCAGGTGCCAGAACACAGGAGCATTAGAGGCAATTAGGAAACAGCCAGAAGGAGGAAACTCCGAATTCCTTGGCCCAAAACTCTTCATTGAACTATATAAAGCATCGAATAAATTTTATAGGTCGAAGTGCTTGATTGACTACAGGGCCTGTACCCCTTACAATCTACAATCTGGAGCTTATAACGAGTATTTGCAAAACGTGTCGAGATATATTCTCAAGTTTTTCATAGTATTTTTTTACGGCCTCTTTTAAAAAAAATATTTTAGGTGAGCAACAATGTTTTTTTTAATATTCACGAATTTATGTTTTGTTTCGTAACAAATATAAATATGTTTAAATGCAAATGAAGTTTTATTTTGAATCAAAACTTGTTTTGTCTATATAGAATATTGTAATAAAAAGTATTATAAAAATTCTGTCTTAAGGACCTAGCCGACACAACTAAGAAAAGTAAATAACACAACTATTGTAAGGTTAAATTGATCATTTAAGTAACAATTTTTTAATAAAACAAGAGATATAATTTAATAAATCGGAGAAAACATCTGAAATTTAAATGTTTAAACTGATAATTAATGCAGGAAAAGATGCATCTTCCAACAAAATGTATCAATTATTAACAAATATATCGTACCACAAAGTTCAAGATATATACTGCAAAATAAACGCATAATTGGCATTAATATCTAAATCAATAAAAAAATGGTAAAATAAACTTCTGAAAACACCGTAATTAAAATAATTTCCACTCTTTTTAATCTCAGATTATACAAAAAATAAAACTAATATTTTCTTACCTGTAAAGCTCCGATAGCAGCAGACTGGAAACGCAGATCGGTCTTGAAATCTTGGGCGATTTCTCTTACCAAACGTTGGAATGGTAATTTCCTGATAAGCAATTCGGTGGATTTTTGGTATCTTCTAATTTCTCTCAAAGCTACTGTACCGGGACGATAACGATGAGGCTTCTTAACACCTCCTGTGGAAGGTGCTGATTTTCTTGCGGCTTTGGTGGCAAGTTGTTTTCGGGGAGCTTTACCTCCCGTAGATTTACGCGCAGTCTGCTTTGTACGAGCCATTTTTTAGTAGTCTAGAAAATAATATTAAAGCTACACAAACAATGTTTTAATTGCAGTAAGTAGCTTTCTCCCGCCAAGAAATTTTCGCAGTAATATTATACGTTAATATTGTGTTTATAACAATGGAATTATGCTTAGTAACGAAGCCAACTTAGAAACAATATTAAATATATTTCAAACACATCTGAAAACATTTTTACGCGACATAATATTTATGACCCTCAATCAAAACAACATGGCGTCCAAAGCACAACCTACTCTACTCAAATCAATTCCTTAATTATGTTAAAATCTATATTATTCCAGCTTCTGTTGCAATAAAAATTATATGAGTTCAATTATCTACTGTTTCATTATACTTTTGTGATAATATTTGAAAATTACTTACTTTGTCAGATACAATAAAATTGGAAAATTAATATAAGCCAGTACACTCTAACAGGGCAACTGTGAAAGTAAAGTAACGCCAACAAAAGTCACTCGAGTTGGAGGGAGATCTGTTTTACCGCGTTTCTTATTGGTGGAAATGATAATGCGTGATTGGTTGAAGTCAATCAACTCACATAAATAAACAAACGTTTGTTTGATCTCTCCTACTACATACAGTATTTTCATATCTTTTATCCTTATTTGTCTAGTGTAAAAAGAAGAGAGAAAAACAATGGATTATGATTTATATGAAATCAAGTGAGATCTGATACAATTTGCAGCGCCACTTTATTCAAACTAATTAATTTGATTTACAAACTCGATGGCGAATATCAAACAATCTAATTTATCTATGCTAACGCTTTAATATTATTTAAATGAAGTCAGACATATTCTAATTTAGTTCTGCCTTTTTCTACTAGTGTATTACTAGAAATATATTTAAAGATTCTTCTAAACCTAGAGTTTTCATTACGATTCATAGGATTTGAAAGTTGACTTATCAATATACCAGTGTTGCCATGTGAAAAGAAAATTAATCGCCAGATCGCAACCAAAAAAGTGATCAGCTTTTCACCAACTTTTGCAGATGTCATATTTTTTGAAAATTATTGATAGTGAATTTATTTTGAGTGGATGACTCAAGCAACTGACAACTACGAGTGTTCGGAGGACCAACAATAGGTTAAAAATACATTAGAAAATGCGAATAAAACGATTTTGGATAGTTGATCTACATGAACCAAGGATAGACAATAAGGTAATAAGAGACTGTACCAACGTTATTAAAATAATCTAAGAAACAAGAAAAACTATATATAATCAATAAAAATGCAACACACATTAACAATCTACTACCAAATTCTAATAAAAAATTCAACAACAATTTGACAAAAAACATTATTTGTACATATCTACATTAAATTTTGCTATCATTTGAGAATATTTCTGAAAATTAAAACATTATTGTAGTGAAAAATAACCATATTCTTGATATTTTAAAAAGTCTTCACCAAAAATGACCAGATTGAGTATAAAATCACCGGATCTGGGGAAATTTCACCAGACCTAGCAACACATCAATTTACATAGGAGTGATTTGAATTTAAGTTGGCAATAAACAATTTTGGTTTTGTTATATTTAAAAATGGTCCATTTCACTACCACCAATGTCCATTACAGAAATATTGGAGATTCAGAAATTCGCTAAAACTGTTATTTTCCTTCATTTGCCGCTAAGAAACAAACAATACAGTTGTCGGCCAGGACACGTTTGATAACTTCAATAGCATGACTGACACAAACCGCCATTTTGCTTATTTATTTTGTTTTGAAATCAACTTAAAAGGCGATATTAGCAATATCAGCAAAAATATCTTCCATCTTTCTTCATCATTCACTACATTATTTAAAATGTTATTCATACTTGATAATTTTTTAATAAGTATGAATACAATGGAGTATATGGTGGATAGAGGAAAGGAGAACTGTCTCTGTATATGAAAAATGTACGACTACGTCACACCATTTGCCTTTGGAGGATATTGAACTATTATTTACTGCTTATCGCTGGACACTTTTCTCATGAAACAGTTCTCCTTTCCTCTACCCTCCATAATGAATACTTTACAAACATATATTTAAGTTAGGCTAGGTTTTCCGGTTAAGGCTATCTAGAGGGAAATAGCTATTTAGCAGTTGACAGCGTTTATCGCTTAGCGATCGCCATTTTGCTTACAAGCGTTTGTCAACGCTTTTTCTGCCAAACAAACCTATTAAATTAATTATAATGTATTTGAATATTTGTTATATATACTGTTAAAGAAGTTAGAAATTATAATTAATAAAAACATCACAATTTGCAACGTGTTGTTGTCAGTGAGCGTACTTGAAAACCGCGCAGAACGCAGAGCAATGATGTCCGCTGACCAAACATGTTGAGCTTCGTTCACTGATCAACGTGCGTTCATAGAACAATCATTCAACGGTTTTGTGCTACCGTTATGCTTTCGGAACGCACACATGTGTGATTGGTTGAAGTCAATCCATAAATAAACAAACGTTTGTTTAATACCTCTTACTTAACAGTATTTTCATAGTTTTTATCCTTGTTTTTTTAGTATATAAAGAAGAGAGAAAAATAATGGAAGTATGAGATCAAACGAGATCTGATACAGTTTGCAGCGCCACTTAAGCGCTACTTAATTTGAATTAAAAACTCAATAGCGAATATCGTAAATTGTAATTTATCTATGCTAATACTTTAATAATATTTTGAAAAATGAATGAAGTCACACATATTTTAATTTAATTGTGCCTTTTTCTACTAGTGTAATACTAGAAATATATTTAAAGATTTTTCTAATAACCAAGAGTCTACATTACTTTTCATATAGGATTTGAAAGTTCACTTATCAATATACTCGGGAATGATATATGCATTTAAGTTGGCAATAAACAATTTCCGTTGTGTTATGTTTATAAAATGTATATTTAACTAGCACTAATGTCCATTATAAAAAGAGTGGAGATCCAGAAATATACTGAAATTGATATTTTCCTTCATATTCCTGGAAAACATCCACTTATTTTCATTACAAAATAATTTTAAATTAATCTAAAATATTTGTTAACATGACATTATAGAGATCATCATTATAGAGAGATATCGGTGAAATGAATTGCGCATGTGAACGTTATTAACGTACTGCCCATAGATAGTGTATTATATATCTATGGTACTGCCGTATTGGTTTTACGTCAAGCGGTATTTCAATTTTATTTAACAGTTATCGGAAGCGACGCTTTACCCGCGCTGTACGTAATTCGATAATGTGACTTAACCTAGCTTTATTGCATAGTATGTAGATAAGTTATTGTTGGTTATTGTATACTAAGTTCGTGCTTATCATTTGAAATCCCTACTTCATTTTCTATTGTAGGAATTACTAAAAAAATAAATAAATAAAACGTATTCCATAAAGTCGAAAACATATTTTGATATAACTGTTAAGTATCTTGAATAATTCATTATTTGATCATAAACTAACTTGTAATTTTATGTTAAAATTCAAAATTTTATTTTGGTGTCTTAAATAAGATATAACAAAAACTTAGAATAAGTTTTAAATCTGCAGTCTACTGTTGAATTTACAGTAATAATCATGATCACAAGAAGAAGAAGGGGCATTCTCATTATTTTCAGGCTCAGTACATACATTCTTTTGCTTCAAACTCAGAGTTCTAGCACACTCATCTCTTGCTGATATTCCTAGCTCCTGAATATGTTTTTCTTTGCTAATTTTCCTTTTTTTGTAATAGGCTTAACATTATAGCATTATTACAAACATCGCTTACTTCTTGTAGAAGCTGGTCTCTTTCACAAAATATTTCTTCCACTATAGACCTACACATAAAAAATTAATAGACATATGAGAATGAACAATACTAATATAAGTATATAATTATTCATGAAAATTATTTGAATACCTACATTATCTGGTTTCCTTTGTCTTTTTTCAATCACATTTCTAATAAACGGAACAAATGATCTTTTAGAGTTCTTATTAAAAACTATTTTCTAGTTATGACGTGTATGTTGGATTGGATTGTTTCCCATTTTTCGGGGTCTTCCAACGGGTTTAAATTAATAAACTCTTTGAGGAGAGCCATGTCGTCCTCTGGTCCAAACCTTAATCTTTTTGGTTCCCTTTCAGACATTTTCCTATATACTCAAAACAGAGAGTTTATGTGTTAAATCCACAACAAACAACTTTGACATAGGAAACTCTGCGCATGCCCGGCTAGTTAATTATTAAGCGCTATTTAACATACGGCCTGTCGTTAGGCTCCGTAAATAACGCTTGGCGGTAACGTTATTTAGGAACGTTGTCTTAAGAATCGACTCGCGCATACGTTAAATGTCAAAATAACATATGCGCTAATATGGCCTGACGTTATTTGGGTTACCGATAACTCTCTATTATGGTTACATGACAAATGATAGAAACATTCCTACTTCGTAACGTTGCCAGCTCTTTTATAATATTGATGTTTTTAGACTTTATCAATATAGTATATTTAAGAGAGGGCGAGGACAAAATTTCCTTCTTCCTCCTTTAATCATAGATATAAAATATTGAATATCAATATGCATACATACATAATACGCAACAACGTTAAGTTGGTAAAATTAAGTGTATGTATGGTTCAGCTCTACAGTTTTTTAGACACTTGGCGTCTTCTTTGCTATTCTTTTCCATTTCCTTCGATCCTTTGATAATTCTTTCCAATCGATCGTTCCTACCTCATCTATATCCCACTAGATTTTTTGTTGCCGTCGTTTTTTTGGGCGTCCTCTTCTTTTCCCACCTTCTTCTCCAACCAGCACCGTTTTTACAGTTCTCTGCTATGACATTCTGGGAATGTGCCCTAACTACCGTGCTCTAACAGACATACATTTACTTCGTAAGTATTGTTCTGTATCAGTTTATTATAAGTGTAAATATTTGATCAATCGTTGATCACCCTGCTCAAAAACTCCTCAGTATTATTCTCCAATTATGATGTTCATACTTCCTTTACCTATTTCGTATTACTTTGTATAATGTAATGAGGACTTACAACTGATTGCAAATAGGCGCGAATTTTGAATTTATAATAAATTTCTAATACCCATAACTTCAATATGAAAGAAAATGTTAGAATTGTGTAATTATATTAATACAATAAATCAACTGATATATACATTTTGGGTCTATCATCATCTATAAAAAAACTCCTAATGTGATGCCTTATAACAAACTCTTTTAATTACTGTTTAAACAAGCTCTCATTAATTACTTCTTTCTTTTTCTATTTCAAATACGTAAATACTGGGAAAAATGATGATTATAAAAATGGACACACTGTATGTAATATTTTGAAACAATATTAAGTATTTAACGAAATACATATCTGACGATTCTATGAATTTCAACAAAGTAACAGTCAAAAAATAATGTGCGAAAATATTTACGTACGCGTAAACAAAGGGAACAACGATTTTAATAAACTAAAAAAGCTTTTTCACAAAGTAAAATAACACTAAAAATAGAATCGCACTATGCCCATCAAGAACGCTAATAGAGATGAATTTCATTTTAAAACCGTTATTTTGCAACTGTCATGTTCGTTGTAATAAGTGCATTCATTTACAATTTTAAAAGGCCGCTTGACATGCAATTTCTTGCAAGGTCAAAATATTGCATGTAATGAATCTTGCACATTGTTTGACATTATGCAAAGCAAATAAAAAACTTTAAAAAATGGCAGCAACAAAAATCACGAATCAACAAGGTTTAGTTTTACAAAAAATGTGCTCCAGTCAATCAAATGATCTAAACTGACATCTGGTTGGTTGTTAAACCAAAACTAACTAGAATTCCAACTTACGTGCTATTCACAGCTAAAATATGGAACAGATTCGCATTTGTAGTAACGTTATATTATTTATTACGAGAAACATTTTTATTTCAGTGAAACATTTAATTCTTGATAAAAAGTTTTGCTTATTTCAAAGCTTTATAAAAAATAGAATTAAAGTTTTCCATTTCCTCGTTAAACCTTCTGTTTTCTTGGAAACGAAATGCCATAATAAGCAAATCCTTTTTAAATCCAATGTGAAAGTTGTTCAATGGCGTAATTTTGAGAGGGGATAGAACACTAAAAATAAAAAAAATCACTGTAAGCCCACTTGTTTGAAATGTACTAAAAATTAGGAACTGGATGCTATAATTTTATAGAAAAACAAAGCTAAAATGCGGTTTGGGATCCCAGAACTCTGGTGTTCAGCCGCCCAGAATTTTATGCAAGTTACACTTTATCTTTATCTCAAAAGTAAATTCGTGTTGTGCGCAGATCCGAATTCAATCAAACTTCAAACATTCTTTAAAATATATTTATAATAGACATTAAAACATTCAGATTGGTTGACATTTATTTGTTTCGATCAAAAATAACAACAAATAAATGGTAATAACGACGAAGCAAATGGAATCTATGAAAAAAGACATTTAAAAAAATATCGAAATCTCGTTACAAAATCTGTTTGTTCCCACCTCTACTAATCGCGAGCAGTGGTCGCGGTTGTGAGTAAGCCGCAGTACTGTTTAATATATCTGAGTGGAAGGTGTATTTGTTTAAAGTGAAAATATCACTCGACCAACATCTTTGACCGTGGTTGAAAGCAGCTTGTGCTGTGGTATCTAGTTCGTGGTTATTTGCGCATAAAAGAACCGTGAAAAGTGGATTAAAATAAGAGGAATTGTGTTGTGATTGAATGTTACTTTAACGGTCAACGTGTACTCAGCTATCGAGGATGTTAGTTGTGCGTCTACTTCTTGGTTTGTTTTGAATGTTTCGGTTACGTTGACGAATTTGACCTTTTCAATCGACCGAAAAAATTTAAACGTCAATAGGTACTCGGAATAGTTCGTTATTATTTGTTGTTTAATTGTCGGAATTGGTAAAAAACTGTGAGCATTAGAGAATGGATTAAAATAATGAAAAAGGTGTGGAGGAATGCGATGAGAGGCACGCGAAGAACTGGAGGTGCATTCTTATAGGTATTAATGGTGTTCTTCGCTGATATGTAGTATAAGCACGGAGCTGGAGGTACCTACCAAGGTAATTATAAGTTTTGTGGATAGATATTATAACCCATAATTATTAAATTTTTTGTGTATAATATATGTCTTAAATAAATCACAAACAGGGAGATTATTATACGTTTTTACTTAGAAAATTGTGTATTCTTACAATTATTATATTTGGTTTTGATAATATTTAAAAACCAGTGGCGGGTACAACGTATTTTGCAATAAGTGTAGGTAAAGGGAATTAGGATCCTCAAAACGTCCCAACTGTTTGTTTATATTAATATTAAATTGCGTCATTATAGAGATGGGTCATCCTTTTAATCGTGTACATAAATCTAGTTATTACTTGTGGCTGTGACTAAGTTCAATTACTGGTTCTAATTTGTTTACCAGACTGTGGATACCATGACGAAGAAGTTTATGTCACCAATCATCCGAAACGTCATAAATTTTAGCGGGTTATTGACAGTGGGTGAATATTATGTGTGTAGTGTTGTGCTAGGTAGATGTCGCTGTTTTTTTAGGCAATTAAGAGCCAATTTATGTGCCTACTATGGAAACGAGAGGCAACTTTATGGCGCGCAAGATTCCGACAGTTTAACTGCTTTCTAAAATCCGATAATTATTTTGAAATAAGAGGAGTAAGATACATCCCATATATTATCACGTATGTTATGACGTTATTAGAAAGAACTTGAAATATTTTATATCAATTGGGCATAACTGAAAACCAGCGAAGCCAAATTTTCACATTTTAATGACGTCAAGTTTATCTAATGCATTTAATTGAAAGTCCCCTGTATAATAATAATAATATTCGATGTTACGCTTCAAGGGTCCACTGTCAGAGGTTCTCTGAATTTTCGAAATATCGTAAATGTTTACTGTTTTTATTGAAATAGACAAAGATACAAATATTAATTCATACAGGATTGCCAGGAGTTGTAAAAAACGAATAATAAGTCTTCAATAAATAAAAACATGATTTTAAATGAATATTACAGATTTTTTCATAAAACAATATTGTTTAATCATACTATATACTACTATCCATAATTTATCACTACCTTCAATTTTACAGCTTTTTAGAAATTCGTAAAATAATATTAAAATACGACAACACTGTTTTAGTGACCGAGACATATTTGTCAGACTAATTTGCGTGCTCTACTTTACCGATAAAAAACCAAACACATCAAAATAGATGTTAACAAAGAATACAATACGTGCATTCTTTGATGTTAAACAAAGTTATTATTGAAATCCGACCCTGTAATTTCGGTTGTCCTTACTCAACGAACTTGTCCGTGTTCAATTACAAAGCAATTTGTATCTTATGTAAATAAGGCGAGCCTATTTTAAATATCTTACAGAATCTATTAAGTTTCTTCGTCCATTATTTACTTTTTCTTTTTTAGAGCGTGAATTATAAAACTAGGTGTTTCACAAATAACTAAAAGTTAACTTGTAGAATGATAATCTCATGTTATAGTTAACATTAAAATGGCGGAGGTAACTTTGTCGGGAGGAAGGGATATCGGTTGAAGTTAATTTTGTGGAAAAAACTGGTTTTCGAGTGTAGAGTTGTTCTGTTCTGTCCGTTGTGTCAACAATTTATAACCTTAATTAATTATATTGTGATTGTGTTTTTACTTTGTTTTCTTTGAATTATGCAATGTTAGCAAACCATATCCGAGATATTTTTGAGGAACTCTTACGACAATGATGAAGATACCATGAATATTGATAAAAGACATTCAATTTTGTCATTAGAAAAGTTTATAGCTCGTCTATTCAATTAGACTATTAATTTTGAAAAAAAAATCGACACCGGGAACGAAAACACAAAACTACACCACAAAAATCAAAATGTCGAAACGCCAATTTAGAAAATATAGGTTATGTTTTTCTTTTGTTCGTTTCTACTTTTTATTTTAAAAATGAGACTTTTATAAAACTGACATTTTAAAATCTTTAACTTGGCTGTTAATTTCAAAGGTGACTTCAAGACATGTTTATGACTTTTAAGGCCGATTTATAAACTTGCAGTTGCCGTTTCCGTTGAGGGTTAAAAAGTTACTTTCACATTTGCGCATTTATATTCTCCGTTGCCGTTACCGTTCGCCGTTGAGCGTGACGTTCCCTGACGTTCCCTGACGTTCAGACATAACGAAGTTTTGCAGTTCGCTGTTCGTGCCGTTCGCATATTAACCAATCAAAAGCCTGGTCATTTGGCAAGAATCGAGTTTAGTGGGTTTAACATAATCTTAAATATGTTATTAAAACCTGGGTAGCTGATTTACGTTGATTAAGATTTATTTTTATTGATGTGATGATTTGTGCTTTGTGAAGAATGAATTTCGATATGGATGACAATAATGTTCTACATGACATTGACTCAAGAAACCATTGTAGAAGTAGAAAGAGGTAATAAAGATAAAGATTATCTACCCTGAACACAACGGCGGCGAACATCAAACGTCAGGTTTATAAATTGACACTAACAACAGCAAACGGGAGCGGGAACGGTAACGGCGACGGCAGCAGGCAGCTGCAAGTTTATAAATAGACCCTTAAAGTTCAGTTTTTTGCTTTATTTCAAGCACCTACCTACCTTCAAAAAAATAAATAAAAAAACATGATCCATAATGCCTTAAGGGGCGCCAAAATCCTTTTCTGGACACAGGCGCCAGTAGCCCTTACGGGGCCCTGTATATACCTATCCATAATTTGACACTAAATTCAACTTTACTGCTTTTTGTTTGTGTTAGAAACTGGTGAAATAATATTGAGATACGATAACACTGTTTTGTTAGAGAATCATGTTTGTCAGACTTTAATAGGGTGTCCCAAATAAGAGTGACTGATTTTAAACATAAATGCCCAGCTCATTAATTGCTCCAAAGAGATGGGGTTTTCACTAGTTTCACTAGTTTATCAAAGATATTTTTTTAGGCTTGGCTGGCATTTGATCTCATCAACACAGGGTGTTTTACTAATGTTGGTCAAATTCAAAGGGGAAAATATGTATTATTTTAAATGTAACACCCTATAATTTTTGTTCTCATTCGAAAGAGCAATCATTCTCCTTTCCAAAAATGTATAGTTTTCTATATTTTGTGTCATTAACAACAAAGATATTCGAGGTTTCATGTAGTAGTACATTTTTAATTAGTAGTTTTATATGAATGTACTTTTGTTAAGTCATATAAGTCGGTTTTGAAATGTTCTATACAGTGAGTGAAAAAGCTCAAACTGTAATAATTTGTGCAGAAACGAAATCAATAATTCAAACAAGGAGGATATTCAGAAGGAAATTTATGAAAAATCCGCCGTCAGTGAATATAATTAAAAAATGGTATGTACAATTTATCGAAACTGGTTGCATGGCACACTTAAAGAAACCAAGAAATAATGATGGTCTTTTAAACAAGTTGATGTCAATTAATGAAGTGCTACATGATAACGATCATAAAATTTCAATTAGAAAAATTGCTGGAATTTTAGAGCTTAGCAAGAGTGACGTTCAAAGATGTCTAAAAATTTTAAAACTAACTCCTTACAAAATTCATACTTATCAAAAATTGTACGAGTCAGATTATGAAAAACTAGTAATGGTATGTGAGACTTTACTTGACTTATTAAGAAACGAACCCAATTCATTGTTAATTATGTCTGATGAAGCAACGTTTCACATTAATGGCATGTGTAACAAACATAATTGTAGAATATGGGGTTCTCAAAACCAATTTCTTTTAATTAATTTCAGAGATATAGTCCAAAAGTAAACGTTTGGTGTGCATTATCTCGGCGAAAAATCTATGGTCCTTTTTTCTTTTCGGAACCAACAGTGACTGGTACTAATTATACGGATATGTCGGAAACTTTTTTTTATCCGCAACTAGTTCAAGATGGAATTAGCGAGGACGTTTACTTTCAACAAGACGGTGCACCACCACATTATTCCTTAATAGCACGAGATTCATTAAAAACGTTTTTTTAATGATAAGTGGATAGGTCCAGCTGGACCGATTGAATGGGCACCGCGGTCTCCTGAATTAACTGTCCCAGACTTTTTTCTCTGGGGATATGTGAAGGGTAGGTGCTACAATCCTAAGCCTAAAAATTTAGCAGAACTAAAAAATAATATCAGGAACATTATTGAAAACATTCCGTAAGAAATGTTAGAAAATTCATTTGAAAATTTAAAATTTCGCTTACAGGTATGCATAAACGAAGAGGGTAGGCATATGCAGCATTTATTGTAACTTTTTTGTTCGCCGTTCTTTATATGTATTGAATAATGTTATTATGTTTTTTCTTACTAAATAAACTGTTTGTCAGATTTGTTGGCAATTATTTACGTAATTAAAAATGCATACTACATGAAACCGACTTAAATGATTTTGTTATGCGTCAAATAGTCACAGCATGAGTTGATTTTAGGCATCAAAATACGTTCATATAAAACTACTAATTAAAAATGTACTACTACATGAAACCTCGAATATTTTTGTTGTTAATGAAACAAAAGATAGAAAACTATACATTTTTGGAAAGGAGAATGATTGCTCTTTCGAATGAGATTAAAAACTATAGGGTGTTCCATTTAAAATAATACATATTTTCCTTTTTGAATTTGATCAACATTAGTAAAACACCCTGTGTTGATGAGATGAAATGCCAGCTAAGCCTAAAAAAATCTCTTTGATAAACTAGTGAGACTAGTGAAAACCCCATCTCTTTGGAGCAATTAATAAGCTGGGCATTTATGTTTAAAATCAGTCACTCTTATTTGGGACACCCTGTATTGTTTTGCTGTACTTTACGGATATGACATGATTTTATTAGCGACAATACCGAAATAGTCCAGTGAAATTATACTTAAGGGAGGTGTATCTCAAAGTGACCTGAAGAAAGCTGGAAATCATTGTAAAATCTTAACATAGTTTTGAAAACGAGTGATGTAATTTTGTAACACCCAGGAGCTCGCCCAGGAGTTGGTGTCCCAAAAACTACGAAATTTTCGGACTTCCTTCAGTTTTTCGATTATAACTCCTAAACAACGAATTGTAGCGAAAACCTTACCAAGAAACAAATTAAAGAGCATTAAATTGATTGACCTCCCAACTTTTAATATTAGATTAATTTATAAGATAGTAATCGATGGTTGAATTACGACAATTTTTCCCATATTGGCTAAAATGTACCTTTTGACGACTTTCTGTCGTCGGTAGCTGTAGGATCCAAAGTAGTGGTCCTATCAAAACACTCTTATAATCAATGTTATAGAGCGAGTTCAAAGAACACCTAAATTTTAAAATTCGGATTATTTTAACCATATGCCAAATCCTTCTTACTGCGCTAGCAGTCATACAACATCTACTTGATGAAACCTCATCCAACACGTTGTTCTCTCCAGGGCTGTTGAAACAATCCACCACCATCAAGGAGCAATCTCTCTTTCTCCACGCCATCAGTGCAAGCAAATCCAAATTTTTTCGGCAGGGAAATATGAAGTTTGTTAAAGCCATGGAGAGCAACCCACAGTAAACTCAGGTTACTCGTTTGCAAGATTTTAAAACGATTTCCAGTTTTCTCCAAGTCACTTTGAGGTTCTGTCCAAATTTTACTGGACTAAAATATAAAATAATAACCAAACAGATCAATAGGCATGTTATTATTGGAATCCGACCCTGTAATTTGGGTTCTTTTTACACAACGAAAACTTGTCAGCGTTCAATCACAAAGTAATTTGTATTTTATGTAAATAAGGCGAGCATATTTTTAATCTCTTACAAAAGATCTATCAAGTTTCTAGGAATGTTTCGACAATGACTACTATTTATTTTTTCTTTTTTTAGAGAATTAATTGGATAGGTACATACATGTATTAAATTTCAATGTATTGGTTTCTTAATTTCTCGTATACAACGACACCCACGTTCCCACCATCAAAATATGGTAATAATAAAATCGGAACTATCTAGGTACATTAACATCTTATATTGAGTCGAACATTTTTTTTTGTTACAAAAGGTGGGCGGGCTTGTCGGAAAATACGCAAATACCCACGTAGAAAGTAGAGATATATACATGTGTCGGACGCACATAAATATACAAAACGTTCTATGACAATATCTCTATCTATATTAAATAACACGTTTTATAATGCATCATTTTATCGCACGCTTCCATGTTTAGAAAACGAAGATGAGTTTTCTAAAGGACAAATGCGATGAAACAAGTTTTTTATAAAAAAATGTATTCAAAAAAGAACAAAATTTAAAAAATGGAATAATCAAATCGATTTAGATAATTTTGTATTCATGACACAATGGTTGGTAATGCTGACATTACATCAGGGTCGCAGTGAAAGGCGTTACTTCCAGTGTTGCCAAGGATAGCGATTTTTCTTCAAATTGGGGATTTTTTTTAACGATTTGAGAAAATTATTGGGGATTTTATAAAAGTGGGGAAAAGTTCGAACGCTTCGTTGTTATGGTTCTAGAAACCACAGTGAATTCGCGACATGCGAATCCAATGAGGGTACATTTTTTTATATAAATCTGTATGCTCATTTGATATCGCAGTCGAATACGACAAAATCGCGCTGGTCAACCAGAGCTACTAGACGGCGATGGCTATACGTTCAGCAAGCGCAACAATTGGGCAGCATTATTAGATTTTTTAAAAAATCTCGACTTTCATTTGTTGGTTCTAATAATGGTGCCAAATTGTTGTGTTTGCTAAACGCAGCCATTGCTGTTAATGTTCCTAGTTGCTTACTTTTCAGAAGTAAGGTACCAAGTGATATTTTGTTCATCTGTTATGTGCATTGAGACGATTGTATTTTGTAATAAAACGTTTATTTATACAAGTTTTATTAATTTAATATGTTGGAGGTTTTTAAGATCACATTTGGTACGGTTTTAGTACGATAGTTGAGGATATAAATAGTTTTCACCTGGCAACACTGGTTACTTACTAACCCACTCACCTATCACCTTAAACCTAATGATGACCTGACATTAGCGTCAACTTGAAACATTTGAAAATCGAATGATTGTCTCAATTTGCAATAAGTTTGTGCTTTTTTACTGTGTTTAATCGTTAACCCGACTGAAAATTAATGGAAAATTATGAAAGGTGTACACCATCTGAACTGTGTTGTAGTAATTATTGTTCAATGATGCACTATGTTACTGAATCAAAGTTGGGTTATGTTATTTGTGTGTTTGATTTTTTAGACGACGAACGTTGACGTTTCGGCGTTAGTGTTACCAACCCTGATGAAAAAAATATTGCGTTTCAAAATACTCATGTTTGAAACTCAACAGGGTTTCATAATGTAATCATTAGAATCGCAAAGTAGAAAATAGTGATTTGTAAAAAACAAGTGTCACAATGACTCGTTTTGTAGTACGAGTGAAGTTTGCGCAAATCACGAGTACTACAGAAAGTCATTGTGGCACAAGTTTTACACAATATTTTTTATAATTCGCATTTATTTAATTATTTAAATAAAATAAAATCTATATATATATATAAAAGAAAGTCGTGTTAGTTATTCCACTTATAACTCAAGAACGGCTGAACCGATTTAGCTGAAAATTGGCAGGGAGGTAGTTTAGAGCCAGGAGAAGGACATATGACTCTTTTTATCCCGTTCGACAGCATTCCCATAGGATACTTTTTATCCCGTTCGACAGCATTCCCGTGTGACTTGACATGAAACGTCAGTCACTATAAAACGTGGTATAACAAAAAAGAATCAGACTTGGAATAACATAACGCAAATGACAGCTATGTAATTGACGTATAATGACAGCTATGTAATGACGTATGGATGACAATTTGATATTTGTAATAAATCAATAATAAAACTATTTCTATTAAATAAATAATTAACAATTATAATGTAATGATAGTGCCATTGCCCATTCGTATAAACAGTGAAGTGAACTATAAAACTCGGTATGGTTGAAAATTTGAGTTTTTAGGTGAAGTGAAGTTTAATTAATAATGCCGCGACCAAGACGATCGAATCTTTCCCGACAAAGCCGTGATGCAAGAAGAATACGAAATACTGCAAATGAAAGGAGTGAAGAAGAACAAGAAATTGCACGTGAACAGCGCCGCGATAGTATGGCTCGACTTTGTGCTTCTCAATCACGAGAGCAAATTGAAGCAGCCCGTGAAACAGCTCGGTTGGCAATGCAGAATCGTCGAGCGAACAACAGAGGTCAACAAATAGATAATTTGCGACGCAGAACAAGATATTTATCAAGTGCTGATTTGAATCGAGCAGCGTTTCAATACGATTGCAGCAATGATTACAGCTTGCATCCTAGCGTTTGCATTGGGCAAATGGACGTAGTTTGCGAGTATTGTGGTGCATTAAAGGTTTCCGGAGAAACGCCTGGATTATGCTGCCTTAATGGTAAAGTGAAATTGCCATTGTTGACTCCGCCACCTGAGCCATTGTATTCATTGCTATGTGGCGAAACACAAGAATCACGCCACTTTCTTGCAAATACTCAAAAATACAATGATTGTTTCCAGATGACGTCATTTGGGGCAGATATTATCGAAGAACGAGGATTTAATCCGACATTTAAGGTATTTATTTTTGTACTTATATAGAATGTAGTTAAAGAATAACTTTCTTTATCTATTGGTACCTATGTAGTATATTTGCTAATTCTGAACTCTACTCTCCCACCGAAAAAAGTGTTTATAACCCAGTTAATACAGATTCATCATCGAATTGGATCATTACTACCTTTCGAAGATACACAGAATAAATTTTTACAAATATATTTCATGGGCAACATGGAAGAACAACTTGATCGACGCCTAGAGATCAATGCAGGAATGAAGCGAGCAATTCTTCAAGACTTGCAGTGTCTGCTTCATGAACATCATGCGTTGGTCAGGTTGTTTAAGAGTGTTTTAGAGCGCATTTGCCATGACCATCAACAAATCACAAGGCCAATCCTTAAAAGTTTGTGGTTTAAATCTAGAACATTCATGTTTTTCCCATGGTCAGTTATACGTGGCATGTTCACGGGTCGGAAGACCATCTGCGTTGTTTGTTTTTGCGCCTGATAATAAAACAAAAAATGTCATGTATCACAAGGTACTTGAATGAAGAGCAACCTATGTACTAAAATACAGAAATAATTATGAATGATTAATGTAGGTATTTAATTTTTTTTGAATTTTTTCCAATTAAAAAAAAAGTCTGTTTATTTGTTGCCATTAAGGCGGAACAAAGTTCGCCGGGTCAGCTAGTTTTATATAATCCCTGTTTTTAAACTAGAGGGAGTGGTTTGAATTTAAGTTGGCAATTCTGTAGATTCTTAATTGGTCAGATCACAGATGGTTTTATTCAGCACTTCCGACTTTTGACATATTATAACCGAATAATTGTGTAGATTGTAAACAAACCTTTATTTAAGCAAAAAGAGGATGATTATTTGTTTAAAAAAGAGCTTCTTCGTATATGCTCTTGCGATCTATTTATATTATATCATGAACAGAATTATTTCTGTAATACATCTTCACATAGATATCTGGTAATTTAATCCAAAAATCAAACGTTTTGTATACGTATATATTGATTCTATACAATATAAAAATAAACAAATCATTGATACATAAACGTTAGCGTACTTTATTCATTAATATTTTTATATATAAATTATTCTAATTTACCTTTAATATAATAATTTGCTAGCTAGAACAACGCTAGACCATTTTATTTATAATTTGTGTCAAGGTTAAAGTCAAATGTCAAATAAAAATATAACTAAATACAATAACCAACTGTACACTAAAAATTACTATAACAGTGTTCAAATCTTAGAGTAATAATATACATAGAGAGGGCTATTCATTCATAAACACGTTTATTTTTGCGGCCAATAATTCTAAACGCTAGTAGTAAGATCATGAATGAATTACAAAAAGTGGGGATTGTATTGTGGATACATCGCCTTCCTGTCATCGTCAAAGCATAGGCGTACCAAATCTATTTAAAAACAACAAATATAAAATTATATTATTGGAATTTTGGTGTTTATAAATATTTCATTTGATGAAATTAAAGTTTGTTCATTTTAATTAATGTATTTTTTCACGGAGAAGATTCTCTTTGTTGTAATTTCTCATCAGGTAGCGCTGCAGCATATAAAATTCTACACCGTTCAACCGATTACCATCAAAATGGGCATATATATGTATTTTTCTATGCAGAATTTATATTTCCTATCCTTTTTGTTGTAACTTCCCACCAGGAGACGTTGCAGCATAACAACAACTATATCGTTTACTTTTTCCAGGAGCACAAATGTTTGTGCCACGAGCCGTAAGGTGAGTGCTGCAGATCAAGGGAGTGCAAAAAATGCCTTGCATACCAATTGTACGCAATATTTTTTCTACGACCAAGTTTCTTGATGAAAGCAAAAAGTAACTTATATACGTGTTTTATTTAAACGTTGAACTGCAAGGATTTAAAAAATGAAAAACAGTTAAACCTAGGTAAAGTTAATTTTGAAATTTTAACAATTTTGAATTGTTATGCCTGGTGTATCTTTTTTTAATAATAAGTTTTAATTACTTCTAATATTAATATCTGTCACCGAAATTCATTATAAATATAATATTAGATTGTCAAAACGGGTTTTGACATTGAGATTTCCTTCCCACCAGGTCAGCATATCAACTTCTATATCGTTTACTTTTTCCACGAGCGCAGAAGTTTGTGGCACAACCCGTAAGGCGAGAGCTGAAAATCAATGGAGCGTGAGAAGAGATTTGCGTACGAGTTGTGCACAATACTTTTTCTACGATCACGTTTATTAATCAAAGAAAAAGTAACTTATATAGGTGTTTTATTAAAATTTTGAACAGAAATAATTTAAAAAATGAATATTGAGAAATTAGTTAAGCGTAGGTACAGTTAATAATGAAATTTGAATAATTTTGAATTGTTTAGCCTGGTCTATCTTTTTTGATAATAAGTTGGAATTAATGGTAATATTAGTGTTTGTCAACGAAATTCATTACGAAGATAAGTTTAGGTTGTCAAAATAAAATTCGACATTTCCATTCCAACAGGTAGCGCTGCAGCTTATCAACTTCTATATCGTTCACTTTTTCCACTAGTGCCTCAAATCAAGCGACAAACTTAACCCGGGAATAGTCGAGTTAATAACCATAACTTAAGATGTCGCGTGTTAGATTTGATCAAACATATTCTCATCTGAAAAAAAGTCTATATATTTTTGATTTCAATAGTAAAGGCATATATTGCCCACAGTATTCATTCAATTATCCGTCAGAATTCTCACCATAGGCTGCACAGTTGGTACATGTAGCTAATGTAGTTATGGTACTAATTTTCTTTACATATAGGGAGGCATATCGTAAATCTGTTTTTCTGTCAAGACAGTATCTGCATATCATTTTAGATTGATTACCTTGTAATTTTATGCACACTGGATCAACTTTCTTCCCATATACACACACGTAAAATTTGGAATAAATAAACGATTGCGTGATAGATTTACAGTAACAAGTGCCTTTATTTCTCGTAACAGTTATCTGTACACCTTCCATTGTTGCAAGCGTTGGTATGTGTCATCCCTGGAGGCATTCCTAGATGGCGACAGAATTCTAGTTACTTAGTGAGTTATTATAAGAGAAAACTTAAAAACGTTAGACAAAATCTAACAACGGGTTAATTTTACCTTTTTGTTATTTTCACCATTTTCAATGCACCTCTAAAATCAGATAAAGGGCCTACAGCATCTTCGGACAGCTTACTTGGGTTTTCTTTTAGGATTCCTAAAAGTTGTTTTTCAGTTGAAGAAGCAGTGCTGGTAGTAGGAGATAAGGACTCAGCTGGCGTATTATATTTAAAAAGTCCTGAAGGACCAGGTTCCGTAAACCTAAAATACATAAATCAGAATAGGTTGTTGATTCTAGTCACTGTAACAAACTGTAAATAAATTTTATTGCCTATTACAAAAACCTCTAAACATTTAGGAGAAAATATATGCTAGAACAAACCTAACTAAAAAACTAACCTATATGCAAGTATACGAGAATCTGCAGTAAGCAATGATACACCGCTCATAAATGAATGATTCTCAGTTACTGTTACTAGATGATCAACAACTTCTTCTACTGGTAAACTAAAAATAAAACACAATTAACAATTTTTTTGTTTTAATAACAAACTTTTAAAAAGCATTACTTTTTTAAATGAAACTAATTGTCAGTTTCTTAGAATTTTTAACATATTTTCAATATATTGTGGAATTATCTAGAAACAGTTAGTTTCATTTAAAAAAGTAATGAGTTGATTCCATAGAGTAAAGGTCGAAACAGTAATTTAACAAATTAATGTAAGTCAACTAACTCAGTTATCATTGCTAACTGAATAAAATGGATCATATGTGGCCAAATGACCTCTTAAAAAAATTAAAATAATAATTTAATTTTTAAATACAGTTCAATTCCAAAATAGTAGGCACTAAATTCTCAGAAATATTGCATTAAACCAAGAACAATTGTAGTTTAGTTTAGTTTGGTGCCTACTATATTGGAACTGAACTATAGTTATCTGGACAGCCCAGAGTGTCACCAGTCGTTCAATAAAGTAATGACTTATAATTAATAAACTGTTTAATAATTGTCTTTTATGGCCGCTTTATCAGCTGTAATAAAAAGAACTTATTATATTGAAAGGAAATTTTGTTTATCAGGACAGTGACTTTTTTATTTTGGGCATTACTTTAAGGGCCCATTGTACCAAGAAAATGTGTAGGTACTTACATTACATCTGGTGGATTAAATTCAAAAACTGACATGGGAAGAGCATCTTTGTTTAGAAACTTACGGCCACTACTCTTATATATAAAATCAGATTGTTTAAAATGCTCCGAACAAATTTCAGGTCGTTTTGGTAGATCATGAGTCTCGCATAGACCCAGTAAAGCAAACCAAATTCTTGTTTCCAAATTAGTGGGAAAACTAGAATGAAACAACGCCAAATAGAAATTTGCTTTTTATAATTAAAAAACTTTTAAGCATTTTAAATATTATTGAAATGAATAATAAAAGTCGCCGCCACTGGAAAGCCGTTCAAATGTTTACATGCCTGTGGTATGAGAGTTGACAGTTCGGGGTAATTTCGGCCGTTTTTCCGACAGACTTGGCACTGACGAACCATGATAATAAAAAACACTAAATTAATTAACTTAAAACCAAAGTTTGTCACTAAAAATCTTGAAAAACACACACAACATCGAAAGAACTTAATTTTTAGGTGCCAGTCCTAATGGCGCTCGTAATAAACAAACCAAGTTTGACAGTATTTACTATAATACAGTAGAGCCCCGATTATCCGAGCTAATGTGGACCAGAGGACCCTCGGATAACCAGAAACTCGGATAACACGGGCAGACAGAGCGGCGAACGAGAGCGTCCCGTGCCGCCATTGAAATCAATGATAGCGTGTGCGTTTTGGGCCGCTGGTCTGTGTTACGGGCGTTACAAAGACATTTTGGGGTTGATACAGTAATAAATAAAGACGTAAAATTGAATTAAAGTTCACTTTATTATGAAACCCACTAAAAATACAGTTTTAGTTAATAAAATCCAGCCTATATGTATAAAAATATACACTTAATAACAGTATTAAAAACAGTTTAGTACTGGTACTGTACAGTACTTTATCAATAAAAATTTAACTTTAAAACTAAGCCTACTTCTTGAAAAAGTTCATCAGAGTTTTCTGCTTTACTGAACTGGCCCGCTTCTTTGCAGCTGTTTCTCGAAGTCGACGAAGCAGCAGAAGATCCGTCGAAGTTGTTTCTGCCTGTTGCTCCAAATAGTCTATAGCACTTTGTATGGCTTTGAAGCCCTCGGCGTGACTTATTTTATTTTCAGTCTGTTCCATCGGCTCATCTTTATCACTCACCTCTTCGGCGTTTTGTGCCTCATCATTGACTGTCTCGACAATCATGTCATCTGTGACTTCATATTGTTCGTCCGCATTAATCCATTCTTCCACGTCGTCTGTAGTAATAGCCTTGTCAGATGGGATTCTTTGCACCAGGCTTACGATAGAGTCATCAGCATTTTCCGAGGTTGCGGCTTCTTGAACATCAACACTATACAGCTTTCTCCGGGATCTTTCAAGGGTAGAGCTTTTAACTTCCTCCCAGGACTCGATTGTCATGTATACAACATCTTTCATTGTGATGGCTTTTAGAGTATGCAAAACTTCGTTTCCTTCATCAATTTCCTTTATGAGCAGTTTTAAAAGTCTTGTTTTATAATTTCTCTTAAGGTTTTCCAACACCCCTTGGTCCATGGGCTGGAGAAGTGGGGTTACGTTAGGGGGCAAAAACATTGTCTTGATTTCGCCAGGAACCATTTCTTCCGTGTCGGGATGAGCAGGACAATTGTCCATAAGCATAAGAGCTTTGCGAGGGAGATTGTTTTCTGCCAAATATTTTTCGACTTGAGGCACAAAGCTATCAAAAAACCACTCTTTGAAAATTTTGGAATCCATCCAAGCACTTTTTTGGTTTTTGTACAAAACGGGGAGGCTAGAAATGGAAATGTTTTTAAACGCTCTAGGCTTAGCAGATTTCCCTATGAGCAATAACTTTAGTTTGCAGTCTCCGGTAGCATTTGAACAAGCCAAAAGTGTAACTCTGTCTTTTGATTTCTTGAACCCCGGAGCAGAAGCTTCTTGTTTGGAGGCAAGTGTTTTTGTTGGAAGCATACGGTAATTTAATCCCGTTTCATCACAATTAAAAATCTGCTGAAGCGACAAATTTTCCTGGTCAATCAAAGCTTTAAACCGGTCCTTGAACGATACAACAATTTCATGATCGGATGATAGTTTTTCGCCTGAAATATTAAGCTCTTTAATTCCATACCTGGTTTTCCAACGATGCAGCCATCCTCTGCTTGCAGTAAACTCCTCTTCTCCATCTTTAAACTTGTTGTGGAATTCAATAGCTTTTTCTTGTAACAAAGGCCCACTGACGGGACTTCCTTTGTTCCGTAATTGGGTAAACCACATAAAAAGGGCACTTGATGTTTTTTCAAACTCGCCAGTTTTCGTTGTTTTTCGTTTGCTGTCATTTTCGTTGTCCTTTTGCGAACACCACTTTTCAATATCAGCCCGTTTTCTTCTCCAATCACCAATCGTTACCTCACCAACACCTAAATCTGCAGCCACTCTTTCTATCGTTTCCCCTTTGTCTAGTCTTTTAATAGCCTTTAGTTTAGTCTCTAAACTCACAACAGTTCTTTTACGTGAAGAGCTCATAATGAAAACACCACAGTAACACAGCACAAAATGTCAGAATACCGTTCGAGTAACAGCGGGACTAACACCAACCAAGACTGTGAGAAGACACTGACTCAGCCAAAGCGCTTTAGACTACGTGCAGTGTGGTGGGAGAGCGAGGGGGGTGGTGGCAATGACCTTGGCGCAGTAGCAGCGGTCACTCCACCGCTCGCTCGCTACGGTACTGTACAGAGTACAAACACTGTCGCCGGGCGCCCGGCATCCATGGCGCCGTCTTAAATATTTTTTTTTAATTTTTTTTTGCATCCATGGCGCCGTATTTTTTTTGCGCCTCGGTTAAACCGGAACTCGGTTAGTCGGGGCTCGGATAACCGGGGCCCTACTCTACTACAATCCAATACAAATGTTAGTCGAGAACGCTCTGACGATATTTGCATCTCTCTTTATATCGTAACTGAACAAAGACAAAACTACTAAATAGTTTATACTAGACAAACAAAGCAGGTATTGAAATTTTTAACAATGTTGCCACTTTTAGTTACAACAAATACTTGTTTAAAATTCATATAAGAATATGCCTTTATTATATAAAATTCAAGTATTATTAATTAATTTTAAAAGCAGCGACTCAAATGCATAATTTATGACTTTTTTTTTAATTGCATAACTTTTTAAGAAATTTTCAATAAAATTTCTAATTTCATTTTTCCTGCATCTAAAGAGGATTTGTAAATATGGCAAAGCAGTGGAGTGTCCCGCAAGTGAGCTTAGAATGTGACTCAATGTTTGGGGCAGGAAAAAGTCAAAACAAACATATCTATTTTATTTATTAATCTGAGGTTCAAATGAAGCTATTGTGACACTGTAAACAATGTTATAATGAAGTCTCTTTTATACGCGAATTATAAAAACAATATTTTTTGAACATAAAGAGTGGAGTAGGGAGGTTTTTTATCGACCCGACGATTGAACTATCGATATTTATTGTAACGTAAAGAAGTCAAGTAATAAAACTCACATACATGATCATATATCTCACTTTGACACGTAGACATGCATCTTGTTACTCTAGATGGCCATGCCAGTGGTGTAGTCTATTTAAATAAACACTCAAGCAGTTTATAAACTAGATATACGTCATCTTCTATCTCACTTCGACACGTACGCATCTTGTTACTCTAGATCAGGCTTGTCAAACATGCGGCCCTCTGAGCATTTTCCTGCGGCCCCGAATCAATTTTAAAAACAGCCATGTAATGCGGCCCGCGAGCCTGTTAAAATCCGAAAATAAAGTACTGTGATGATGAACTAAGATGCGCGCTCAACCTAAAAGCCTGGCTTGTTCCGGAAAGTTCTATCGCGCGAGAACACAGATGACGCTACCTGAACATTCTGGAAAGAACTGTCGAGAAATCACAATCCGTATATAAGCCAATACCGCTCGATTGAGTTCAGTTGTTCAGTCAGTTATGAGTCAGTTGCGATAGAATTGAGAGTTTAGTTGCGTACTTATTGTTACAACACGTAACAGTACTTATTGTTATTTATTTCGTATAAAGTTTTTAACATGTCTGTTTCAAAACCAAGTCGAAGTAAGAGGAAACTTGGAGATGAGGATCGTATCTTTCAAGAAAAGTGGGAATTAGAGTTTTTTTGCTGTGAAGTGAAAGAAAAAATTATTTGCTTGATTTGTAACAGTACAGTCGGTGTTCCAAAATTATATAATATAAAACGTCACTATGATAGTCATAAAACTAAGTTTGACAAGTATACAGGCATGATTAGAAACGAAAAGTTAAAAGAGTTAAATCACGGTTAAAAGATCAACAGCTTATGTTTACACGTCCAAAGCAAGAAAATGAATCTGCCGTTCAAGCGAGCTACGTACTGTCGGAGTTGATCGCAAAACACTCAAAACCATTTGTTGAAGGTGAATTTATAAAAGAGTGCCTTGTAAAGGCCGCGGAAATTGTAAGTCCCGGGAGCGTGAAGGCTTTTCAAAATATATCCTTGTCCCGGAATACTGTCGCTGAAAGAGTTACCGAGTTGGCTGCCAATATAAGCGAATAGATAAAAACAAAATCAGACTCTTTCATTGCATTTTCTATTGCCTGTGACGAAAGTACCGATGTGTGTGGTGTGGCGCAACTCGCTGTTTTTCTTCGCTACTAATATCTATAAGTTCATTTTCGTCCATATTTTTCATAGGTGTAGGTTTTTTGTACAAATCAATCTAGAAAGAGATTTCTCTTAACCTACTAACTGTACAAATCTAAACCCCTGTTCAAAATTAACGCACCACTTATATTTTGCAATATTTTTATTATTTAAAAAAGTTTCACCTTAATATTAGCTTTTACTGGTAGAAATATAGTGGCTTATGCCAAGTAATTAATTTTGAATTGTTTTTATAACTGTGTATCATTTAACTGAGCCAAAAAAATTCATGTCACTTTTTTCAGTTGTTCAAGTTCGAGTGTATTTATTATTTAACAATTTTGTTAAAAATAAATAAATCGAACACATTATTTAAGCAATGGTGAATGCGTAAGAGCTTCAACTTTGGTAGAAGAGGGAAAAAGTATGCATTATGTGTCCAATTTACTAAATATGAATCTTACAATGGTTAGAAGATTTAAGGAAACCAGAACTCCCAATAGAAAATATGGTCAAGACAAGAAAATTGTTACAAGTTAAATTGATAAGCGCTTTCTCTGATAATAGGTATTAAGAAACAGAAAATGTGCTAGTATGGAGTTTGAGGGGCAATTAACCTAACCTAACATCTTTAAAAATTTACTCAAGATCCCAAAAAATTATTAAAAATTTCACAAAAACCCTCAAACCCCAGTAAATCCTAAAAACTCTTACAAAATCCCACAATTTCAGTGATTATCGAATTAATTTTAAATGAACCACCAAATCAGACAGCTATTACATTGTAATGGTGAACTAGAAAATATAATTTTATATTCAATAAAATAGTTTTTTTTTAATAATATGGTGAGTGACCCAATTAGTGTTTATTACTTGTGATTTCTATGGACACGAGTTACAGGAAGTAAAGTTCAATCACGACTTCAATAGAAACAGCAAATAAGCAATTCTTACATATTGTAAAATATAGTCAATAAAGTTCATTCATAGGAGTTGGTTGTATTATTTTTGTATATGAAGAATAGTTTTCGTTACAGTCAGCAGTAATACAGTGATTGCTAACAGACCTGTCGTCTTTAGCTAATAGCATGTCTTTAATAAATCATTTTAACAAGTTCACAATATTGTGCACAGTGCACGTTACAGCTTTATTGATAGCGTGACATTGTGTAACCGCTGCGTAAAGAAAACCTTGAAGAAAACACTCTAGTAAGTTCTAGAGTTCTAGCATTGATTTACCTTTTCTTAAAGTAAACCTACATTCAGACCATTAAAATATCAATACTTTGTTGGCTGTTGCAGACCACAGGGAACCCAAACTTAAGTAGCAACCACCTCTTAGTGGAAAAGATTGTAAATAGTGTTCTTCCAATAAAGACCAAGTCAAAAAGTAAATTTAGAGCTAAAGGAATTTAAAAAACTCTACGAACAGTCTGAAGGTTGTAGCTACGAATCTCCTTCAAGTTCTGATGTGATGATAAAGACTTCCAACTTCAAAATGAGGCAACATAAAATGGAATTGCTTTGAAATTTGAGCATTATTATGCTATTTTTTATGAAGAAAATTGATTTTTGGGACACATAGTTTCTTTAAAAGAGAAGATTGTAATCAAATTTCTAAAACAACAATTGGACCAATATATCTGGCCGGACAAGAAAAATAAAGTTATTCAAGAAGTTAGTGGAAAATATATGTTTTATAGGCCAATGAATATTTTTTTAACATATGAAAAAGGCAAAATTGATAAAAAATGTAAATCTTTGTTAAAATTATATTTGGAAACTCTTTGGAAAAGGACGCTATAAATCTTTAGCTTTAGATCTTTCAAACCCTGTTTGATCCTTCAAAATTATCAAAAATACTTTAAAAGTTCCAAAAACCCTTTTAAAATCCCCAGAAAATCAGTTGAAAAATTTAAAAATTCGTCAAAAAAGACTTTTTTAAATCCTAAAATCCTATAAAATCAATAGATTTAAAATCTGTGTACATATTTTAAAGAGAGCTAATTAATCAACTTGAAACTGATGTTTTATTATCATTGATATTTAAATGCTATTAGTATTAACTCATGTCATGTATATGTCAAGTTCTATTTGCTTAATAAAATCTAGCTTCTTAAATGTATTAAACAAAAATAAAAAGAAAGCTGAAATAATCAAAAATATGAATAAACTCCTAAAACTAGAATAATTCGCTGCAGACCCAAATAAACCTCATGGTAACCAAGAATGTGATAAATGGCTAACTGTTTGAAAATTTTATTTCTTCTTTGGAGATAATGATAAACTGAAACTCCTCAACACACATATAAGCCATTCTACATATGAATATATAAAACAATGCAATACATACAAAAATGCAATTCAAGCTTTGAAATCAGTATTTGTTAAACTGAAGAATGAAATATTTACCAGGTATTATTTGTTTACTGATAAACAACAAAATGGTGAATATATAGACCAGAATATACAAGCTCTGAAGCTATCGGACAAAACTTGTAATTTCAATACAGTAAATGCTTTTATAAACGAATTACAGTCACAACAAATTTGATAACGGCTTTTGAAAAATATCTCAGTTTCACTTGAAGAAGCTGAAACCGAAGCATGAACCTTAGAAACAGCATAAAAACACTGAAGCTTACACAGAATCACCAAACTTCATTTGCGGAATACAGGATGATACAGAACCATTGTTGATCAACCAGTGACTTCAGCAACTGCAAGTAAATGTTATTTATGTGACAATAAACATCATCCTAGAAAAATATGTCCAACACAAGAAGTAATTTGTCATAATTGCAATAAAAAGGGCAGTTTGTCCTAGCAAGAATCATAAAAACATGTCTGCTTCTATGACCGAACCAGCAAACCTCTTAGCTACTACACTGAAATGTTTAACCAAGTCTTCGACAAAGATTAGAATCTTGCTGATGCTCTCGTTGATACTGAACATTCATAAATGTACATAAATGAAGATTTTGTTAAAAATAAACATATCCACCGAAGTAAAGGTCAAATCTCAATGGCCTCTACCAATCTATATTCAAAAATAAAAAGACGCTGTTTTGTGAATCTTGACCTTCCAAGTCATGTGTATACAAATCGGAAGATTTCTATTTTGTTAGAACTGTGTGCCATGTTATCATTAGATATGACACTGAAGAAGTAGAGGGAAAAAGGGACCAAGTAACTATTTTTCCCAAGGGTATTTTTTGTTGGAGTGTGTTAGACCTGGCTGAGTACTTCGCTTTCATATAGTGTGGGTAAATTGGATCTAGTCACTATTAAATAATAGATTGAAAATAAAACCCTGGTGGGAAGAAGGGGTCAAGTTAGTGACTAAACATGTGCTTACTAGACTACCATACAACACGAAGTAAAAACCTCAAAAATGCTCCCCTGAAAATTTTTATAATACTGAATTAGCCCCCTCTTCCACCTAGCCTTAGAATTACTGGAATTAGTACCATTGCATGATACAACTGGGGAGGATATTTTCAATGCTGTTTATGGACTTCTGCAAAAGTACAATTTAGATTTGTGTCAAACCCATTTAAAAGAAAAATTTGATAGTGTTGGTACATTCGAATTTTATAAGTACTTGCCTTTTCAATACCAAGAAATGAGAAAACTTGCCTGTAAAATCCTGTCAGTGTTTGGAAGTACTTAGAAGTGTGAACAATTATTTTCTTTGATGAAAGGAAACAAATCTCCCGCAATATCGCGATTGACGGACGCACACTTGGACGCAGTTTTAAAAGTTATTTCCGCCGATAAATTCACGCCACATATAGACAGCTTAATTAAAGACAAAAGATGTCAAATATCTGGCAAAAGAAAATAATGTTTGTAAGTTTTTGTAATGTCCTTTTTATTGGAAATTTAATAAATATACTTCTAACATAATAGTACTTTTTTTCGTTAAGATTTTCAGTAGTTTGTCTTCTTTAAGATTCGGTTTTGCTGCCAACCTAGTCTATGGTCTTCATGCTTTTGGCCAACCAGTGACTTTGAGTTTGACATGGCTGCTCTAGATAAACATGCCAGTGGCGTAGTCTATTTTAATAAAAATCCAATCAGTTTATTATCTATAATTTATTTAATTCGAAAAATTTGTCTCTATTTGTTATCAATTTGTTCAATAGTACCACTTTCTGCATACAATTGTTAGTTTATTTGGTTACGACCTTGCTTTATAATGGTAATAATAATTTAAAAAAGAACTGAACGGTAATTGTAACAGTCGAACATCGGTAAAATTGTGCTACTTTCACTTCCTAGACGTAATTTAAAATACACAATTCAGAATTTCACGGTTGTGTGTTTTCATTTAAAACTCCGAATACAAATCATTGAATAAGCTAACATGGTTATCCGTTTTGTAATTATCCGGAAATATGTAATGAAAGAGCGATTTAAAATTAACCTACTTATGACAGATACAGACTAATTATCTAGATGAATGCTAAAAAAAAATAGAATATATTTGCTTGTTTAAAAGTGCACGAATATTCAATTCACTTTAATTTAAATTAAAAGAAATGTACAGTTGTCGAATAAAGGTAAAATGAAAATATATTTACTCGCTTTATTGCACTACTTTCAATGAATTGATATAAAATACGAGTACCTACTTTATTAATGTCATTATAGTTCATCTATAATACACTCTACCTAGAGTTGGCAATGATTAATTGAAATATAAGAATAATAGTGAAACAGCACACTGGTATAGACCCTAAATCCGACTCTGTCTAAGCCAGGTATGAAAATTAAAATTATGGCGGATACGCAGGTGTTTTTTATAACTGTTTACGACTATCTTATCTAAACATTGTTTTTGTGACCAGACTTATCAATAAAATGCCAGAACCAATTGTTTTTGTGTGTGTAAGCCGCAGTCCGGAATTTTCTAGTAAAAAAGGCTTTAATATATAAGGAACCGATCAGGAAGAGTTAGTTAGTTGATAAAGTGATCTCGAGAAATAAACAAAAATACACCGAACAGTAAAGTACTAATATAAATTAATAAACAAGTTTGTGTGCATATAAATTAAATTTAAGTGATTAGTTAAGTATATATAAATTAAGTGTTAGTGAGTTAGTGTTTAAATAAATAAGTAGGTAGCCATACCGTGTGTTTAAAATGTATCCCACCCGTTTACGTTTTAAATAAATTAGAAAAACATTACATTGGTATCAGAAGTGGGATTATATAAATAAATTGCTACGTAAAAATGGCCAAGAGATTAAGGGATCTGAAAGTGGCGGAATTAAGAGCAGAATTAGAAGATCGTGAGTTGGAAACGTCTGGTAAGAAAAGTGAATTAGTAGAAAGACTTAAAGTGGTACTGGAAAATGACGGCTTTGATCCAGAAACAGTTTTATTTAATGACGAGGCTTCCACCTTAATCTCGTCAATTTCTGCTAACATGGACGAGAAGATTTTTGTGACATTTGACCTTCAATCACTTAAGACGCAGACACCCAAACAGGGGTGCCAACTCGGGCGATTTATCGCAAAATGGGCGATTTTACATGTCAACTTGCGAGTAAAATTTCGTTTTTGCTATTTGGGCGATATAATATATTTCGGTTGCGCATAAGGACGATTTTTCCTATAGAAACAAGCAGAAATATGAACCATTTTTAGCTTCTTCTTCTCTCAGTTGGCATTTTATAGCTCCCCATAATCCTACCTTTAGCTGAAAACATAGATCACAGAACTAGTTGGTTTTGACATTATGACATTCAGACATTTTGTTCCGACATTTTTTATAGTTGTTCAGGTTGTTAAATGCTTTATAAATGAAAAAATTAATATAAATCGATAATTATATGAATTCTTCTGTAGTCAAAACACATAACTTGAAATACGATGCCAAATTACGCTAAATACAAAAAAAAGTATATATTTAGATTGGTAACAGTGACAAGCATTGCCAACATAGAAGTTGACTAGCTGCAACTACAAAATTTTAAAACTTTCTTTCTTCGTGCCATC
Source organism: Galeruca laticollis (assembly GCA_963921935.1). NCBI lineage: Eukaryota > Metazoa > Arthropoda > Insecta > Coleoptera > Chrysomelidae > Galeruca > Galeruca laticollis. The sequence goes on from OY998181.1 coordinate 173,253,368, forward strand.
TGGGCAGCAACAAAAAACATTTTAATGATTACATGGTAAAACAATTTATTTCGATATTTCGAAAGAGAAAATATTTTGGGCGATTTTTTGTTTAGACATTGACGTATTTTATTTTCATATAGTTGGCAACCCTGCATTCAGATACGAGACTTTTAGAACGCCAAAATGGAGGTGTGGACGAGTTTATTATCTCTCATTCTGAGGTAAAATCCTTTAAATGACATTTTAATACTATTTTTTTTCAATTTTAAAATATCTATTCAATACTAAATATCGGAAACTTCAAATATATTAACTCATAAATGTTTATAAGTGGGAAATAAACGAAAAGACTTATAAACATAAAATGTTTTGACATATCATTTCATTTCACGGCTTGTTACATTTGTAGAAACTAAAAAGCGATCAGGCACGTACCTAGTCATTAATTTTAAGGGTTTGTACACATAAATTGACCAGTGAATGGTCAGTATTTTCTAGGGTTAAAGTTAAAAAATGACCAGAGCCGTAATCATTATTTTTAAAGATTTGTACAAATTATAAATTGTATTTTAAAGGGCTAAAATTCAAAATAATCATGGTCTTAGTCATTATTGTTAAGGGTTTGTATACATTATACATTGACCAATGGCGTAGTCATTATTTTGATTGATCAGGGACGTAGTAATCAATATTTTTATCGAGGTCATGAAAGTGAAAAAATAAAAGTAGTAGTTTCAAAATGAAAACGCCGTATATATTTTAATATTTTACTATACAATACGGTTTTGTATAATATTTAGTGTAACGTTTTCCTGGCATCAATATTATGTTTTGAGCTTTATTTTGATATCGATCGGGCAATTAATATGTTGAATGTTAAACAAACCATAAATAATTACGATCAACACATTCGGTGGCCTGTAATTTGTTAAAGCGTTTTAAGTGATTTGCAATTTCACAGTCTAAAAATAAGTCGGTTTTTCACACATCGATATCCCTTAACAGGATACGTTCGTCTACTACAATATGTTTAAAACTAAGTTCCATGACTCCCAGACAAAATATCTACAAACAATTCTAGATGAACATACTTTTTCTAATTAATAACTATCTGTAATTAAAATACGGGAAAGAATTTTTTTTTCAATTGCTGTCAGGGATAATAATTCATACTATAACAAAATTTCATGTCCGGTATCGAGAAGCTGCTATAATTTCATCATGTTTCTGGAAAAAACGTAAATACAATTGAATCGCTGATTGCAGAAAAGGTACATGTCATGTTTTCTGTCATTTTGTGATTATGAGGTCATTCGAAAGTTCAGACCAAGGGTGTAAAAAGGATGTATGTACTAAAATACCTTATGGACAATAATAATCATATTAAAAACCGTTGAGTGCAGAAAAGGTCTAAGTCATTGCCTTGTACCCTTTCTGCATTCAATTTGTCTTGAGAATATGTAAACAGGTGGCGTGTTTATAGCTGTCGTCACGTTGTCGAGAGTGAGGTTATAACTACTGCAAAACCTAAACTCGAAGGCATGGCAGACTTAAATAATAACAAGCGTAAGAAAGGTGTTGTTAATTGTGATGATTATAAAAGGAACGTCATAAAAAAATGCCGGTAAGTTTGGTATATCTGAATCAGGAGCAATACATATTTCATAACATCATTTTGTGCTTTCTAGGGTTAAAGGCCAGGAGTATACAAATTATAAAGGGAACAGTGTGGCTGCTAAATCTATTGGAGCTCCATGTAACTGCAGATTAAAATGCTTCGAGAATATTACTGTTGAGAAACAGGGTGAATCATTTGAAAGATTGTATGGCTTAGCAACAAAATATGAACAAGACTGGTTCAAGCTGAAAGTGTTAAAACCCGTCGGCGTCGTCGTTCCCGGACACCACGAATGGAAGACTCTAGGCGAGATACCACGTTTAAATATTACATTCTGGTTGGAAGTGAACGTCAAACGATATGTAAGAAGGCATTCTTATCTCTTCATTCCATAAGTAATAAGCGATTACAACGCATTCAGCAGTTGTTAAAAGCAGGTGTCACCGCTACTGATAGAAGAGGTAAACAGGTAAGCGCTAATGCTATGCCTACCACGCATTCATGAACATATTGCTACATTTCCGGTTAAATCATCCCATTATTCCCCAAGAGAGTATCATTATCTTGACTCTAATTTGACTGTCAGCTTAATGTACTCAATGTTTATGGAAAAATATCCAGGTTCAAAGATTAAGTATGAATTCTACAACAAAATTTTCAAGGAGGAGTTTGGTAGGCCGCAAGTTGATACATGCTGCTGTGTGAGAGCCTCTCACTCAAAATTAAAAGTAAGGACTTAAACGAAAATGCTAAAAGGGTGGCCACTGCTGAAATGTTGGTACACAAGAGGCGTAGCAAGAACTTTTATACTGCTTTGCACGAGTCGACAAAGAAAAGCAAAGAATCTGACAACGTGGTAGCCTTAGCGTTTGACTATATGCAAAATCTACAGCTACCAAAAATTCCGGTGCAAGATTTGTTTTATTTAAGACAATTAACAGTTAGTGTCTTCTGTATTGACAACATGAAGACCGATGAAGTCGTTTATTTCATTTACCATGAAGGTACCGCCAAGAAAGGTCCTAATGAAGTGTGTTCTTTCCTTTACCAGTACATAAAAGACTACATACCTGATAATGTAAGGGAACTGCATCTCTTTAGCGACAACTGTCCAGGTCAAAACAAAAACAACACATTGATAAGAATGTGTCTGTTTTTGAAAGATTCAGGTCGGTTTGAAAACATACAGCAATATTTTCCAATCAGGGGGCACTCGTTTTTACCTTGCGATAGAGACTTTGGTGTTCTTAAACGCAAGCTAAAGAAAATCGATCGTGTTTATACTTTACACCAGTATGTAGAGATTATAGCTAATGCGAGCAGCAAACACAGATTTTTTATTTAGTAGATGACAGGAGTGTAATAAATTTTAAGGACTGGTGGCCAAGGATATACAAGAAAACTTCTGTATCAGTCGAAACCTCACAAAGACGTATACTAAGGGACAGAAAAGTTGCATTTAATATCACACAGTTTCAATCACTTTTCTTACTGCAAAACTAATGGAAAAGGTGTGGTGGTTGCAAAAGACTATATCAACGGTTTTGTAATAAATACATGTCGTCTAGGGCTTTCTGAAAATGAAGGTCCACCTCAAGAAATTTGTTATCCAACAGGAAAAATTCCTATAAAATCGGACCACATTAAAAAATCTGTTAAATATGTGGAAGATTCTACCGAAACAAAGGAATTTTGGGATGAAATTTTCGAATGGCCCATTGTAGAATAACAGAACTTGTAAAATTTGTGTAGTTTGGTTTTATTTTCCCGTGTATTTTGTGTTAATAAACTGTTACTCACATATTACGTAGCTAATTTTTTTGGTATTTACCATTGATTGCAGAAACGGCATATGTTTGTCAACTTTGAAGGTCTGTAAGTCTTAAGTGATCAAAGCAAAATATTCAAAAAAATTCTGAAAAAGACAGTGTTCCAATATATTTTTGATTTGTGCTTCAATTTTTTTCTAATTACTATACACAAGTCCCTAAAACAGTTTTTTTTATTTTTTTCGAAACTTCAGTTTACTGACTTGTACCCTTTCTGCAATCGGCGATTCAATAATATTATCGGCTATATTACAAAACCTTCATTAGCAAAAATTTATAAAAAACTTACAAAATTCATTATATTTCCGGAATCGCGGAAGATTTGGCAACAATGTAAATATAACTATAAAATCGGTCAAATTTCTTAACAATGAAGAACTGTTAAAAAAATATAAGACTCAGAGCAATAAAGTCGCAAATACAATAACAAATTAAAAATACAAGTATTACAAGAATATAGTAATAGAGAATAGAAATAACCTAAAATTTCTATGGTCTACTGTCAATGAATTTTCAGGAAAGCATAAAAAAATCAAACTGTCGAACTGAAAGAAATAAAAACAGAGGATAAATCAATAATCAATAACAAAGTCGATATCGCTAATGTATTTGTTAGCCATTACTCATGTGTGGGTGAAAAAATCAGGTAAGAAGCACAGTTGGTAGATAATACCTCAACGTGTGAATACCTACTATGATAGGTGATACTATATTCCTAACACCATGTGATGAAGCTGAGATATTGAATGTAATTAATGAGCTGAAGACAAACACTGCACCTGGGTATGATGGAATTTCTGTGAGGATTATCAAAACATTAGCTAAACCTTTATGTATTTTTTCTGCGCCCAAGTCTGTAAACGTCAAAAATCGCACTGTCAACATTCCTTGTAAATGAGATTTAACAATAACATGCACGTAATGAGATCTCATAACATACACGTGCGTTTCGAGAAGAAAACTTAAACTTCTTGGCTTAATTAAATTACAATCAAATTTTTATTCACGTAAGACTTTATTTGGCCTATTTACACAAATTTAGTCAGTTAAAAAACATAAAAACTTTTAGCATTCGCGAGATATATTTAGGATTGAAAGAGTGATGCCCCTAAATGTAGGCATCACATTATGCAATTTCTTTAAAAATAGGACACGTTTTCTTAAGTAGCATGCTATGAAAAATATGTCATGTCATTTATATTGTCAATTTCTTGAACAAAATATAATACAATTATAAATAACCGTTCATCACCATTAAATAATAAGGCACAATCGATTTACAATAATTGTTCAATTGTTAACAACTATTATAATAAAGTTTAAATGATTGCGATGTTTTTTTTATTTAATGGAAGAAAATGAATGGGCGTAGAAAAAGTATAGTACGTTACACGAGTTGTAAGCCCATTACGCACTCATGAAATTTATGCACTCGCCGCTGCGTAATGGGTTACTTACAACTCTTGTTACGTAATATACTATTGATAAACGCTATTTTTGTCACTGGCATATGCCCTTCAAACTTCAAAATAACAACTATTAAACCCTTGGAGTAATAATAAACATAGAGAGGGCTATTCATTCATAAACACGTTTATTTTTGCGTCCAACAATTCTAAACGCCAGTAGTGAAATAATGAATGAATTACAAAAAATGGAGATGGTATTGTAGATACATGGCTTTGGTAATTTCGGCTGGTTTTCTGACAAACTTGGCACCGAAGAACCATGATAATCCAAAAACATTAAATTAATTAACTTAAAAGTTTATTTTGTCACTTAAAGTCTTGAAAAACACATCAAAACGAAAGAACTAAATGTTTACTCTCTAGTCGTAATGGCGCTCGTATAAACAAACCACGTTTGACATTATTTACTACAAAAAATTGACTGTCTCGACCCTTACTTCGTGGAATATGCTCATATTAGTGTTTTTAAATGAAACTCAAGGTCTCTAGTTAATTCCACAATATAATACAAGTTATTGAAAATTCTAAAAAATTGACAATTGTTTCGATAAATCAATATCATCGTCAGAATGACAGAAGTTACATTTCATTTTATGCCTACCTGATGTTTAGTAGTTATATTTTTGGCTAGACCAAGAAGTAACCTAACTTGTGATTGGCTTAATATATGTTTATAGAAAAAAGAAGAAGATGTGATATTACAAATATTGAAGCTTAGATATTATTAGCCCTATGGTGATATCCTGGATATCATTTTTCCAATTAAGATCAGTATAACTGTGCAATGATATAGAAAACCAGGAAAACTATATCTGCTGATCTTTACAATTATCACTTAAGAAGACAGTTTATTAGTGGAGAATTCCCTAGATTTAACTGTTCATTGACAACTTCATATTGTGGGTTTCTTAAATGTCTTCTAATTTCCAGTTCTTCAAGGAAATCCAGTTCTTGTTTCTTTTCACAAATATGCAGCACTTCTAGTTCTGTGTTAGGTGTCAATGAATGATTGGTGTCAAGTAGATGTTTTGCGTAGTGAGATTTATCTGGTTGTTTTAATCTGTAAGCTCGTAAGTGCTCACTGTATCGTATTTCAAAATTCCTAAGGGTCTGACCCAAATAGACAGCATTACATTCTGGACATTTGAGTTTATATATACCTGACTTCTTTAATAGTGGTATTTTTGTTTTTACATTTAAAAATTTTGTACTAACGTTACTTTCTGTTTTAAAAGAAATTGTTGCATTCGTTGCTGAAGATATTATCTTTGAAATATTATTAGAAATATTTCCTGCATATGTGATGGTTTTATAAGTTTTAATTTCATCAGCTTGTTTAGGATATATTAGTTGTAATGCCACTTTTTTCTCTTTTTTACTAATTAGTTTATTTATCATATCTAATGGATAACCGTTAGATGTTGCTATTTGTCTAATTGTATTAATCTCTCTATCAAAACTACATTTGTTCATAGGAACTGAAAAAGCTCTATGTATCATTGAATTATATGCTGCTAGTCTGTGTTAGACAGGGTGGTTAGAATTGAATGGAATTGTCACATCAGTCTGTGTTGGTTTTCGGTAAATTGAATAATCAAGTACATTATTAACTCTTTGAATTTTTAAATCCAGAAAATTGATTGAGCTGTGTTCCTCAATTTCTAATGTAAATTTAATTTTCGGGTGTAAATTATTGATGTGGTTGAAAAACACATCTAATTGTCGCTCACTACCCATAAAACAAGCTAATATGTCATCCACATATCTATACCAAAATAAAATATTTTTCGAAATATTACTTTCAAAGATCTTTCTAAATTGTTCATAAAAATGTTTGCTAAAATAGGAAGCCCTATATCACCTATTTTAGCAAACATTTTTATGGACAATTTAGAAAGAAAGATCTTTGAAAGTAATATTTCGAAAAATATTTTATTTTGGTATAGATATGTGGATGACATATTAGCTTGTTTTATGGGTAGTGAGCGACAATTAGATGTGTTTTTCAACCACATCAATAATTTACACCCGAAAATTGAATTTACATTAGAAATTGAAGAAAATAGCTCAATCAATTTTCTTGATTTAAAAATTCAAAGAGTTAATAATGTACTTGATTATTCAATTTACCGAAAACCAACACAGACTGATGTGACAATTCCATTCAATTCTAACCACCCTGTCTCACACAGACTAGCAGCATATAATTCAATGATACATAGAGCTTTTTCAGTTCCTATGAACAAATGTAATTTTGATAGAGAGATTAGTACAATTAGACAAATAGAAATATCTAACGGTTATCCATTAGATATGATAAATAAACTAATTAGTAAAAAAGAGAAAAAAGTGGCATTACAACTAATATATCCTAAACAAGCTGATGAAATTAAAACTTATAAAACCATCACATATGCAGGAAATATTTCTAATAATATTTCAAAGATAATATCTTCAGCAACGAATGCAACAATTTCTTTTAAAACAGAAAGTAACGTTAGTACAAAATTGTTAAATGTAAAAACAAAAATACCACTATTAAAGAAGTCAGGTATATATAAACTCAAATGTCCAGAATGTAATGCTGTCTATTTGGGTCAGACCCTTAGGAATTTTGAAATACGATACAGTGAGCACTTACGAGCTTACAGATTAAAACAACCAGATAAATCTCACTACGCAAAACATCTACTTGACACCAATCATTCATTGACACCTAACACAGAACTAGAAGTGCTGCATATTTGTGAAAAGAAACAAGAACTGGATTTCCTTGAAGAACTGGAAATTAGAAGACATTTAAGAAATATGAAGTTGTCAATGAACAGTTAAATCTAGGGAATTCTCCACTAATAAACTGTCTTCTTAAGTGATAATTGTAAAGATCAGCAGATATAGTTTTCCTGGTTTTCTATATCATTGCACAGTTATACTGATCTTAATTGGAAAAATGATATCCAGGATATCACCATAGGGCTAATAATATCTAAGCTTCAATATTTGTAATATCACATCTTCTTCTTTTTTCTATAAACATATATTAAGTCAATCACAAGTTAGGTTACTTCTTGGTCTAGCCAAAAATATAACTACTAAACATCAGGTAGGCATAAAATAAAATGTAACTTCTGTCATTCTGACGATGATATTGATTTATCGAAACAATTGTCAATTTTTTAGAATTTTCAATAACTTGTATTATATTGTGGAATTAACTAGAGACCTTGAGTTTCATTTAAAAACACTATTATTTACTACCATACTGCGGCGTATTTAAAATGTTCGTCGATCACACTCTGACGATATTTGCATCTCTCTTTATATGGTAATTAAACAAGGACAAAACTACTAAATAGATTACTATTAACACTATAGGTGCGTTCTTTTTGACTGAGATCTCAGTTAATCTCAGCTCACATCAGTAATGTGAGCGTTCTTTTTGCTTTACTCACTTTAAGTGAGCTGAGATTTTCCCTCCCCCTTCACCGATGCTGAATGTGTTGTAAGGGGGTATCAGTTCGAATTGAGTCGGAAATAAAGTGGAGGGGATGAAGAAATATTTGATTTGCTTGGTTTATTTGTAGTTTTAACTAAGGTTATCTAAGGTTTTAACCATTGACATATGAACAATAAACACACATAATCGATTTTTCTTTTGTTACAAATTATGGATACATAATTAACATTATTAGATGCTGATACGAATCTGTCGTATTGTTTAAATCTATCGACAGATCGCGCGCTTCAATTGAGATGTCGTTCTTTTTGGTGCTTACTCACATCACTTTATCTCAGATCACCTTAACTGAAGTGATCTGAGATCTCAGTCAAAAAGAACGCACTAATTAAAAAGGTACTGAAATTTTGAGCAATGTTGCCACTTTTAGTTATAACCATAAAGGTATCTAAGGATACAGCAAATACTTGTTTAAAATTTATATAAGAATATGCCTTTATTAAATAAAATTCAAGTAGTATTAATTAATTTTAAAAGCAGCGACTCAAATGCAAAAAATTAGTACGACTTTTTGTATTTGCATAACTATTTAACAAATTTTCAATTAAACTTCTTATTTCTTCTTTCCCGCAACTAAAGAGGATTTGTAAATATGGCAAAGCAGTGGAAGTGTCCGCAAGTGAGCTTAGAATGTGACTCAATGTTTGAGGCAAGAAAAAGTCAAAACAAACATATCTATTTTATTTGTTAATCTGAGGTTAAATCTGTATTTAAATCGGGTGAAAAAAATAAAGTAAACTATTACCGTCCAATAAGCACAATATCCAATCTGGCAAAAATATTCGAAAAAATCCTCCAAAAACGCTTGATTGCTTTCGTAGAGAGGCATCATATAATTTCGGATTTCCAATTTGGTTTCCAAAACGGAAGATCAACTTCTGATGTCATAGATTACTTAGTCACACAAATATATGAACACTGGAATAAAAAACGACCATGTTTGGGAGTATTTATCGATTTGGCCAAGGCCTTCGATACTATTAGTCGTGAAAAATTACTGTCGAAATTAAATAATCTCGGTATCAGAGGTCAGAAACTACCTCAATGAAAGGATACAATTAGTTAAAATAGACGGCGTACTGAACAACTCATTAGAAATTAAATACGGAGTTCCCCAGGGAACGGTTTTAGGGCCAATCCTGTTTATATTATATTTGAATGATATGTTATCCACTAATATTTCTGGAAAAGTGGTCTCATATGCCGATGATACAGTGCTAATAATTGATGGAACCACCTGGGAAGATGTAATATCTCATACAAGAAACGATATTGACACTATAGTTAATTGACTCGATGATAGTTTACTGACAATAAATATTGATAAAACATCTTACATTCCATTTTGTAGTAACACTCCAGATCAGTTAAATATCTCGGAATACACATTGACAAAAATCTGAAATGGAAAATACAGGTAAACTATCTTTATAAGAGACTCAGAGCCCTTTTGTACGTTTTTCGAACACTTAAAAACCCAATCCCAGAAGGTGTTCTACCTCGAAAAATGATGATTTTGTTGTTTTTGTTTTACCTTGGTTATTTTTATTCTACGCAATACTTTGTAAATAATCAATAAAAATGTTTTAAAACTTTGTCCTACTTTTATTTAGCCCACCAGCTACTGGGTGTTATTTCCAAACCTGACAATATGAATATTATGCTTGTACCTATTTGTTCACATTAATTTATATACCTATTGCAATCAACAAAACTGTAATAATACAACGTAAACAATGGTATTATCTGCCCACCAGTCTAGCGAGATGCGTACAGACTGTCGTCATTTAACCAGACCCTATTATAAAACCTTGTATAAATGAAAATGTATAAAAAACTTTTCAAAATTCACTATATTTTCGGAGTAACGGAAAATCTGGCAGCAATGTAAATGCAGCCATGAAATCGGCCATATTTAATAATAATACTTTGACGTTTAAGGAAGAAAATCCCACGTATATCGAAATTTAGATTTCGTTGCCTATACTATAATTCAACCTTAACAATTTATTTGAAAATAGCGTGGAAAAATCTGTTAACAAGTGAAATGACAACAATAGAATTTGTGGAAAATGAAATAACTGTTTTAACATATGTCCAGAGTTTAAATAAGTTGAATATCTATTTCGGTCACTTACATACTATTCATACAGAACGTACATAACGTTAAATAAAACAAATCGGCCTCCGGGTTTGTTTTGAATATTGAAAATAATATGCGTAACGCCGATTGCATTTCACGGTATCCATATCATTGGTTTGCAATAAGAAAAGCGTGATTTGAAAACATAGAAACTAGACTGGACGTAAAAAAAGAAGATGAAATATTTACCGGGACAATTGACAAATATAAATTATCAATAATAGTTGCCATTAAAATATTATAAGGGGCACATACAGCCATGCGTCTATCTTAGTGCAAAATATAATTTTACATCCCTTACCCCTTTTTTAGTACACATTTACACATGGGTAGGTACACATAATAGTATATTACGTAACGAGTGTTGTAAGAAGCATTTTAATAATTCCGTAATTCCGTGAGTGCGTAAAATGCGTTACAACACGCGTTACGTACTATACTTTACCTACGACCTACTTGTATTGATAATCTTATTAGGGGATTTAAAGTAGAAATAAAAACGTACATCCTCGATGCCCAGCCAACTTGCATTTCATAAGAGTCCATCCTCGATGCCCAGCCAAGTTTCGTAAAAGTCCATTCTAAGTAGTATTAATTTTTATTAAAAATGTATGTAGAATTACCGGAATTGCAAAAAATAGTGTATACACATCTCAACTATAGTGACATTAATCCCTTAGGTGGATTGCTTCCCTCAGGAATCAAACACCCCCGGTTTCGTGAAAACGTGTCGACGTCGGATGCAGTGGCTAGGTTGCTGGAGATGATAAGTGGTGCTTTAACGATGAAATAAAACAATATATTTTGTTTAAATCTTCATATATTTGAACTAATGTTCAATTTAAACTTGTTGATGCGTTTCACTAACACAGTAGCTTTGTCAAAACGAATGAAGGTAAAATATGAAAATGTCTTAATATATACAGTGCTAAATCTATTTACTAAGGTTAACAATGGTATTGAGAGAAATTACCTGGAAATTCATTTACTACAAACATTCCTAAGCTATCTTCTAGGTAAAGAGGTTCAATAAAGGAGACTGATTGATATCTATTTGGTCGTTAAGGAGATTACCTGAATATTCATTTTTGTTAATCTCTAGGGCTTCTAATAAATTTAAACTAAAGGATTTACCGACTACATGGAGAATTTCAAAATTTGGGTCAAATAGTCTTATTTTCACAAAAGGAAATACGGTAATAGCATTACCTAAAGAAGATTATTTATTAAAAACCAACAATTTTATTCAGGCAAGCAATTTTGAGACCCTTAAAAAATACCCTACTAATAAATTTCAGAGAGAAATAAAATTAGCAGTAGATAACGTTAAATCAATAATTAACGATAAAGAAAAATATAAATTATTTTTACCCAATCCGCAACACCCTGAACTTTATTCATTAATTAAACTCCATAAAGAGGGGTACCCTATCAGGCCAGTTGTTTCTTATTTCACAGCACCTTCATTCAAAATTTCAAAGATTCTCATAGATGTCATTTGTAAATATGGTTCATTCGGCGGAGTCGAATTGTCTCCCAAAATAAAAATATTACCTGCTCTCAAAAAGGTGACGGTCGAATTGTCTCCCGGATGATTTTAATCCGTAATTAGCATAAGTACTTATAATACCTTAAAATCTAAACGTTGTTGCCAAATCGATCTATGACAACAAAAAATTAGATTCTAACTATTCAAATCATTTATTAGAAAACCAACACATTTTCGACCCAAATTTTGAAATTCTCCATGTGGTCGGTAAATCCTTTAGTTTAAATTTATTAGAAGCCCTAGAGATTAACAAAAATAAATATTCAGGTAATCTCCTTAACGACCAAATAGATATCAATCAGTCTCCTTTATTGAACCTCTTTACCTAGAAGATAGCTTAGGAATGTTTGTAGTGAATGAATTTCCAGGTAATATCTTTTATTACCATTGTTAACCTTAGTAAATAGATTTAGCACTGTATATATTAAGACATTTTTATATTTTACCTTCATTCGTTTTGACAAAGCTACTGTGTTAGTGAAACGGGTCAACAAGTTTAAATTGAACATTAGTTCAAATATATGAAGATTTAAACAAAATATATTGTTTTATTTCATCGTTCAGTATGGATCTTCATCAAGTAAAAGCCTCATCTATTCAACAAGTGGTGCTTTAGATAAAAAACAACCATCCATTGTCATCTTTGTTGACTTGGCTAAGGCATTTGACAGTGTCGATCATAACAAGCTTTTATTGGTTTTAGAGAATGCAAGATTTAGGGGTATGGCTTACAAGCTACTTGTGAGTTATTTGCACGAAAGAGTGCAGTGTGTGAATGTTGGTGGAGCCCACAGTGAATTCAAAATTGTAAAATATGGAGTACCCCAAGGAACAGTCCTGGGACCAATCCTCTTTAACCTATACCTTAATGATATATTTTTTCAGGACACAAAGGGAGAAATTGTGAGCTTTGCAGATGACACCGCTGTATTCTATAAAAATGACAATTGGTTGGCTCTCAAGAATGATATCGATATCGATTTTGTTAAAGTAGTTGATTTTTTTGAGAACAGACTACTTACAATAAACTATAAAAAAACCTTTTTTTTGCCGTTTACTTCATACAGCACCGGCTTGCCACCATTTGAGCAAATATCTATTACTGTGTCCACAAGAGAAATGTTTCATATCAAAACATCAAATAAAATTATTTATCTCGGAATTTTCCTTGATTCCCATTTACGATGGGATCACCAAGTAAATTATTTAATAAAAAAACTTAGATTTGTACTATATAAACTTAAATATCTATCTAATATTCTAAAATTAACTTACCTTAAAATTCTTTATTATGCACTGGTCGAAAGCCACCTAACATATGGTCTTCTTGCTTGGGGATCGGCTGGGGAGACTCTCATCGAGTACCTACAAAAAGTCCAAAAGAGTATATTAAAAGTGTTATTTCACAAACCCAGAACCTACCCTACAACTCAGCTCTACCAAGAAACTGGAGTACTTAACATCTGCCAACTATATGTTAAAGTCATTTTACTAAAGCAATATAAAGACAAAGCCACTCTAAAGGCAATTCAACATAGTTATCCAACCAGATATAAGGAAAGTGCTGCCGAAATACCATTAATGAAAAAGGCTATAGGTAAAAAAAGTTTTACATACCTGGCTCCAAAGTTATATAATCAATTACCGTCTGATTTGAAAAAAATTAACTCTTCAAGTCTATTCAAAAAAAAATAAAGAACTGGATCCTATCTTTTCCGGCCGATATAATGCAAAACTTTATTTCTCCTCGAAATGAAACTTATTATAGTCTGTCAATTTTATCGTGATTTGTAAAACCTGAAAAATTTTTGTCTTATCGATATTCTGAATGATTTTACTTACGTTTTTGTTGTCGTTTGGTGTTCTGTTCTATATGTTAAAGCTCATATTTACATTCTTTGAAATATTCCCATATATGTTTAGGATGTTTGTCTTTGTAAATGATGTCTTTTTAAATTCTATACAACTACTTCTTATGATAAATGAACTATCACATTCACGCACAAGCCTTGCTTTTGTGAATAATGTACGATCTTTTGCGATGAAAATGAATGACTACTTATTTACTCAACTTATTTTAATGTGCTTGTATCTTTTGAATGTATATTTAATTATTGTAACTGTAACTGAGGCAAATAAAGATTATTATTATTATTACTAATATGAGATACATTCAGACAGCTAAAAGATGCGGATTGAATGAAACGGAACCAATTATCATATAATTCCAAATAACTCTTAGTATTAAATGCAATCTCATATCTACTAAATATTATCTACCATTTATATATAGAATAAAATTCAACGTCAAATATCCAAGTAATACATTTTGAATAAAATAGCTACGTCTATTGACAGTTGCTAAGTGGTTGCTATGGAAGCCGTGCGATTTATTTTACCGTGCGTAATAGACGTCTTACATTGATTGCCGACTGTGTGTGTTTGACTACTTACAGGGGTGGTCGTAGGTAAATAAAATTAAAATATGTGCTAATACCTATACACTGGCGAGCAAAAAATTGAGGTCACATCAGAAATTGCGAATAATTTTAGCGTCAATATTGATACGTAATAGTATTAGTAGGCGTTAAAGCAATTTTTTTCCGAGACTTGACAACTGTCATCAGCTATCATTCGATTTATTAGAGTACGACTTTGCGCTAATTGAATATTCACATTTCCCTTGCCTGTTTTCCAGTTTACTATTGATTCTTTGTGTAAAACCTAATGATTGCAAAATGTAGTGACTTAACAGACTCATAATGCCTTTAGATCCGATTTATTTGGCCAGAATTCTTGCGCTGTTACAAGATGGTCGGGGGCAACGTTAAACTGCAAGAATTGTTGGTGCTAGTCTTTGTGGTGTGCAAAGGGTGTACCAGCGCTTTCTGGAGATTGGCCTGATCACTAGAAGACCAGAGTCTGGGCGAAAAAGAGTTACCACTCAACGATATGACCGTTTTTTGGTGTCCACAAGTTTGCGGAATAGAATAGCTACTGCGGTTTCACTGCGAAATCAGTTGGAAGAAGTGAGAAAGGTTAACGTTATTGAATGGACCGTTAGAAGGAGACTTCATGCTGCTGGACTGTCGTGCAAAAGAATGTCTACATGTCCCCCGTTGCAACGCCAGCATCGGACTGCAAGATTGATTGACATTTGCCAGAGATGACGCTCGTTGGAATGATGATGACTGGAGCTGGGTATTATTCTCAGATGAGTCACATTTTTGCCTCACTGGGTCAGATGGACGTCGACGAGTGTCGAGAAGACCTGTGGAAAGATATGCTGAAGTTAGCATTGACGATAGTCTTCCATTTGGCGGTGGGTCAGTTATGGTTTGGGCGGGAATCACTGCACAAGCTCGTACAGAGTTGGTCTTCATAGAAAATGGCTCCCCAATCTCTCACAGGTACATTACGGAGATGCTAGAAGACCATGGTATGCCTTTCATGGTGACTATGGGGGAACGTGGCAATTTTATGGAAGATAACGCGAGACCACATACAGCCAGAATTGTCAGGGAGTATCTGGATGGGGTAGAAATTAGGCCTGGCCAGCCCGCAGCCCAGACATGATTTCCATATAACATGTCTGGGGCGAGCTGGGACGACTGATCCGCAGACACACATCAGCACCAAGAACTGCCCAGGAGCTGAGAAGATTGCTGTTGCAGAAATGGGATAACATCGACCAGAATGTGATCCGCAACCTAATTCAAAGTATGCCGCGCCGAGTTCAAGCAGTCATCAATACAAGAGGAAGGAATACACGTTATTAGTGTTAAGTTTTTTCATTTTGTTCGTTCCATATGTTCCCTAACAACAAAATGTTAATTTGTTGCTTTTTCAGAATAAATCATGAAATACAAGAAAAAAATACATTTTTCATTAATATAGAGTATCATATTCAGCTTACAAAAGCACATGCAATGATGTACAGTTTGCGAATACGATCTGAAAACGTAAAATTTCAAAGAACATGAAAATTTTAAGGTGACCTCTCAATTTTTTGCTCGCCAGTGTATATAGGGTGATTGATTAGTGTGATAAAGTTCAGTATCTCCTATCTATGTCGTTTGAGATATCAATTTGATAATTTGCGGGATTAGGTATATCCATCATTAGTCTTCAGATTCTAAAATTAATTACAAAGTTACAGGGTACTTCAGATTGCTGTGCCATTTCAAAGTTGCATTTTTTTAAATGAAACACCCTATATTTCACTCCATATAATATAGGATTATGATTTGTTCTACGGGGTATTTAAAAAATTATAATCAATTGTAAGATTAAGAAAAGGGTAGCATATTACAATGAAACTCGGTGATACTGTAACTACTGACTTTATTCCCTTCTGTCTTGTGGTTATATCTAGACTAAACATTTTTACCCATACAAATCCCAAACAGCTCTCTTCACCCTTCACCCCCGGTCGTAACCATTTCATGAGAACGATAATATAATATCGAATAACGTAAACAACACACACGTGTTGTACAAAAAACACGGTGCGCAAAATAAAATATAACACAATTTTCCATAAAAATCATAACAAGTTAAAAACAATGTAAATGATATTTTAGAATGAAGATCTATTGCTGCAATGTACAAATTTCTTAGTCACTAACCTAACCTATTTTGATTCGTGGTCATGGTCTGATTCAGTACAATACAATAGGTTTGTTTCAACCTGCGTAAGAAACAATCAGGATTCTGCGCACTAACTCAAATGTGTTCCCACCAGAGTTTCTGACAATTAGTAAACGATTCGTTTTCTGTTCCAACTGATTTTCAATCAAATGATCAGAACGGTTTGCGGATTATTCTCTAGCAATTTGTTTGGGGCATTACTGTTTCGCTAACCCCGTACTCGTCAAAGTTCTAAATTGTAAATAGCTTATAAAGCTGCGACAGAAAATTTGTTTCTATTTGTTCATAAATATCTTTTAATAAATCGTTAAGTATGTGCAAGGGCGGATCCACGGGGGGGAGGGGGCTTTGGGGTCAAGCCCCCCCCCCTTTAAGAAGACTTGTTATGTCATAAAAAGTCAAACATGGCTATAAATACTAATAATAAATACAGTAATTATATATTATGTTTACCAAAAGCTTTATTTGAGAAGATAAATAATAAAATAAATATCATTTTAATAAAATAATCATTTAATTTTATTTATTTTACGTCCACAAAACCAGCCGCGCCGAGTGCGTCTGAATTTAGGTAGTCGGCAAAATGCTCAAACGCGGCGCTTCTTGATTGAAGATAAAGACAATCGCAGGCCGCGTCTTTGGTTTGCAGAACATTGAAATAAAAACGTGTTTTTATGCATTTTTTCTCTGTGAAACTGCTTTAAATAATAAATCTATATTTCTGGAAGATAAGAAAAAATTTATTTTATTATTCAGATTGTGTTTGACGTTCATAGCGAATACAAGTTACTTTTCCGTCAACCTATTTATATGCGAGAAAAGTATTGATTTACCCCAAAAAAAGTTGGAATTTTGAAATTTTTTTTTGAGTTATTTTTACGTTTTCCATCAACAACAACACGAAAAAACGGTTTTTAGAAAAAAAATCCAGTGTATATGTCGTCGTCGTTGTCGTCGGCCACTTTTGCTTACATGTGTTGTTAGCACGATACAGCCTCCGGAGTGCAATAAGTCAGCAATTTTATGATTGAATATTGTTAAGGACATGTCACAGATGAACCCTATTGATTTTTAGTTCACCAGAGCCAGTACAACGGGTGCTATGGTACTTGAAGCACGACATTCTGTCATTTTTTGCGAAATTTCAGTTGGTTAGCACGATACAGCCTCCGGAGTTCAACAAGTCACCAATTTTATGATTGAATATTGTTAAGGACATCTCACTGATGAACCCTATTGATTTTCAGCTCACCGGAGCCAATACAACAGGTGCTACAGTACTTTAAGTATGATATTTTAGTCATTTTTGGAGAAGTTTCAGTTTGTTAGCACGATACTGTCTCCGGAGTATATACAAGTGATCAGTTTTATGATTGAATATTATTCAGAGCGTTTCAAAGATGAACACTATTGATATTCAGCTCACTAAAGCCAATACAACGGGTGCTATGGTACTTGAAGTACCAGATTTTTGTCGTTTTTGGAGAATTTTCAGTTTGTTAGCACAATACAGCCTCCAGAGAGTATACGATTGATCACTTTTATGATTGAATATTGTTCAAAGTGTCTCAAAGATGAACCCTATTGATTTTCAGTTGACTGGAGCGAGTACAGCGGGTCCTATAAATCCAGATATACTGAATTTTTGGTTATTTTTGGAGAAATTTCGGTTTGTTAGCACAATACATCCCCCGAAGTGTATACAAGTAACAATTTTATGATAGAATATTGTTCAGGGTCACAGATGCGGAAAAGTTAGTGTTAATCTTTAAAACCGTTTATTTTTTGTCTCATTTGGACCTGCGTAAAATGAAACGATCACAAACGACATTAACATCTTTTTTTACAAAAAAGCCAAAAAATAATACGGTTGTGGAGGTGGGACATTGTGGTAGTAGTGTTATAGAAGTAGTAGAAGTCAACCTAGCCGTTTTCCTGAGGAGCCCTCACAGCAAAGTGCCTTTTCATATTTCGTAATAAATGATAAAAAGGAAAAAGGGATAAAAATAAACAATATTTTTTGTATGTTCAAAGAATTACAGGATGTGACGTACAGTTAGATCTAAAAAAAATATTTTACTCACGGTTTCTAGTTAATTCCACAATATAATAAAAGTTATTGAAAATACTAAAAAATTGACAATTGTTTCGATAAATCAATATCATCGTCAGATTCCACGAAGTAAGTGTCGAGACAGTTAATTTTGTATTTTAGTTTTACTTTAGCGTTATTTTCAAATATGTGAAAAGTGTTGATTTGGGTTAGAAACTTCTTAGAGCGAAAAAAGGAATTTATTTATTTTGGTTTATTTAAACATTTTATAGGATGGTCATGGTCATGGTAATGGTATTTTGTATTTGCGTTTAAAATCTTAATTGCATAGGCAAAAAAGGGATTTTATTGAATTCGTACTATTCGTTCTATTTTTTTTCTGACATATTTGTAAAGTTCAAATTTGGTATATAATTTAAACAAAATTATAAATAATATACTTTTTTGAATTTAATACCTATGACCTGCTTTATAAGTTAAATAATCTATAGGTCAACCAAAAGTCATATATTCCAGATTTGCGACAAGCTGGGAATGAAGAAGACCAGGACAACGGCTTTACATCCACAGTCAGATGGAATGGTCGAGAGAATGAACAGGACTATTGGAAAATACCTGTCCAAAGTAGTATCCAGCCATCAGAGAGATTGGGACCAGTGTCTTTCCCTATTCGCATTGGCTTATCGATCTGCCGTCAATGAGTCCACGGGTGAAACCCCGGCGAAAATCCTGTTTGGACGTGAAATGAGGCTTCCTTGTGACCTGGAATTTGGCTGTCGGCCTGGAGAAGATCTAGCAGGCGAAGACTACGTGATCGAATTGAGAAGAAGGCTGGACGATATTCATGAATTAGTTCGAACAAATCTTCAAGTTGCCAGCGACAGAATGAAAAGTCGGTACGACACGCAGGCCACAGAAGGCGGATTTAAAGAAGGGGACAAAGTATGGTTACACAACCCGACGAGGAGAAAAGGATTTTCTCCAAAATTACAAAAACCCTGGGAAGGTCCATACTTAATCAAGAAAAAGATCAATGATGTTATATATCGCATAAGCAAGATCCCCAACGGAAAACCAAAAGTAGTTCACCAAAACCGACTAGCGCCATTCGAAGGAGACCATGACCTGGAGGAAGGGGTAAACCTTATTCTAGATGTGTCTGACCCTACCTTCGAGGAATTTATGGGCACGTATGGAGGTATCGGGAAAGCTAGATATGGAGACACTTCGGAACAACAATAAGATTTGTTCACTCTCCCGGAAGATTATTCACTGGCATACAACATCCCCGCCCGTATCAAGAACGCACGAGGGTTGGCAACCGTCTATCGAAAGAAGTTCGGGAAATTAGAAAAACTTGAAGGCCAGATACCAGCTCCTGGCAAGACACTGAAACTGAAACATAATTCGCGGTACGTCTTCTACGTGGTAACTAAAAATGAATTCCAAGATCGATCTACCTACTGTGATGTGTGGGAAGCACTTCGAAACCTCCGAGACCATGTGTTGGAATCCAACGTGAAGAATCTGGCTATGCCTAAGATAGCGAGTAACCAGTTGGATTGGCGAATCATCAGGAACATGGTAGAGATTATCTTTCAAGATACCGGTGTCCAGATATTAATTTGCAGCTACAACCCCCGTTATCAGTAGACGGTGCTCTGCTATTTCCATAAGGGCTAGTTGCCGATTCAAACATCCAGTGTCGGCTACACAAAAGTTCCAGGAGGAACTTCCATTTAAGGAGGGGATAATGTTACGAAACAGCACACTGGTATAGTTCCTAATCCGACTCTGTCTAAGCCAGGTATAATAGTTAAAAATATGGCGGATACGCACTGTTTACGACTATCTTATCTAAACATTGTTTTTGTGACCAAACTTATCTAAAAAAGGCCAGAACCAATTGTTTTTGTGTGTGTAAGCCGCAGTCCGGAATTTTCTAGTAAAAAGGGCATCAATATAAATAAGGACCGATCAGCGGAAGAGTGAGTTGATAAAGTGATCTTGAGAAATAAACAAAAATACACCGAACAGTAAAGTGGTAATATAAATAAATAAACAAGTTTGTGTGCATATAAATTAAATTTAAGTGATTAGTTAAGTATATATAAATTGGGTGTTAGTGAGTTAGTGTTTAAATAAATTAGTAAGTAGCCATAACGTGTGTTTAAAATTTATCCCACCCGTTTACGTTTTAAATAAATAACAAAAACATTACAATATGAACTACAAGTAAAAAACAAGCCGCCAGAAGCGTACCTAGGGAGTAATTCTGTCAAATTATGTTATGTTGGTGACATAAAAATTACCAGAAATATCACTAAAATTGCCGCGCAATTGCAAGAAAAATAGGTCAGGGTCTATAATTTCTTGCCGGCAACTTGTTAAAATGGGTAATCTGCGCATGCCCATGCACAAATTGCAGCAATTTTTACTTGAAGCAAGAAAAAATTGCCAACTGTAAAGCGACCTTAATAAAGGAGAGTGATTGATATTTATTTGGTCGTTAAGGAGATTACCTGAATATTTATTTTTGTTAATCTCAAGGGCCTCTAATAAATTTGAACTAAAGGATTTACCGACTGCATGGAGAAAAATTTTAGAAATTTACATAAATGTGTTTTTTGATAATAATAATAGAAAAAATGATGTGTTATTGTTTCAGGTGGTATGTCGGATGGCCCTGAATGATCCAAAGCGGTGCCGTCGGAGGCGTAGGCGGCGCAACCCCACCTACTTTAGGTGCGGAACTTCGGGCAGCTGCCGCTCTCGGTGATGTTGCGGCTTGTAGACGATATTTGGGGGCGGCACGGTTGGTGCGATTTTCACGCGATGAACACGGTCGTACCGCTCTTCATCTGGCTGCGGCTAACGGCCATCGCGAGGTGGTACGGTTATTGGTATCGGTGGCCGCCCCCAGGGAAGTCGACGGACCTGACGGTGCGGGGTGTTCAGCATTACAAAGGGCCGCTGCGAGTGGACACGAGGAGGTGATCAGGTTGGTGTTGGCGAGGGGGGCGGAGGTTAACGGACAAGACAGTGTGGTAAGTAATAATAATAATAATAATAATATTTGAAGTGTTATAATTAAATTCGCCATTCGTGAAACGATTTAAGTTTAAAGAAAGTCTAAATGTTTGCGATGTTTAATTGAAATAATAAACTTTGAAATCGTAAAATGTTTTGAATGGATCAATGAAATCGATCTAATTATTATCATCGTCTAAATTTACAGGTGGCACTATAGAAAATTCAAACAGGAAGACGCGTACATAAAATATATATATTTAAAAAAATTACGTGGGCGTAAACATTAACATTAACCCAGACCTAATTCTGGTCTATTATTCTTCAGAAGTTTACAGAACAGATACACGATTAACTGTTTCCAATATGATCTCTGTTTAATTTAGAAGCCATTCATTTACTGGTTATTTTCATCCAGTATGTGTGTGTGTGTACGCGTTCACATTAATTTTTTATTTTTAATGAGGCAGTCACCGGTTTTTTTAAAGCTCTGTCTACACGTGTTTAAACTATTCTTACCGCAGTTTTTTATTGAATTTCAACGATCTTAATTTACTGTCTTTTTTCTGTTACCGGTTTTTTTTGAAAAAAATTCTTACAGGATTATACAGGGTGAATCTTTGCGAGTTCCAATTGTACATTTAAGAGTTCTGCCTCGCCAATCAATTGACGAACTGGTTGTTCTTCAGACAAACGTTCAATTAATTTTATGCGCAAAATTGTATATGGAAATTGAGCGGGAGGATTTGTTATATCCTCGACCGCCTGATTTAACGGTACCTGATTTTTTATTTTGGGTTTCCATTAAATATTGCTGTTATGACCCACCCACTACAACCTTGGAGGAATTAAAGACAACTGTTTACGATTGTGACTATCTTATCTAGACATTGTTTTCGTGACCAGTCTTATCTAGAAAATGCCAGAATACCAATTGTTTTTGTGTAAGCCGCAATCTAGAATTATCTAGTGAAAAAGGCACTAATATATAAGGGACCGACCAAGAAGGGTCAGTTAGTTGATAAAGTGATCTCGAGAAATAAACAAGAATACACCGAAATAGCGAACAGTAAAGTGTTTATATCAATTAATAATTAAGTGATCAGTTGAGTATATATAAATTAAGTGTTAGTGATTAGTTTAGTGTTTAAATAAATTCGTAAGTAGCCATACCATGTGTTTAAAATTTATACCACCTGTTTACTGTTTAAATAAATTAGAATAACATTACAGTATTCCTAGAGAGATAGTTAACAGCTAGTTATCGAAACTTAATTAAAAGATGACGAATGTGTCAAAGGACACCATTTCAAAATTTGTTATAATAGGTAATCTTGTGTGTTAAAAGTGTTTACATTCAAAATTGTTACATTTATAATAAATTGCATTACAAAATGCTTAAAATTGTTTAACATACATTTTAGGCCATAATTTCCTGCGAAAGTGGAACAAACTATATATTATATATGTTTAGAAAGCTTACAGATTGAGATTTATGTTACGTTAAAGATATACAGGGTGTTTTAGTTAAAATAACAATGTTTTCCTATCCCTAAAAATAACCGATTTCATTTCCGGTTAAACTGGAATTCCCATAAAAGATCCCATTATTGAGAAAAATAAACGGTTTCAAAGACTGAAACTAACTTTTCCGCATCTGTGAGATGCCCTGAATAATATTCTATCATAAATTTGTCACTTGTACACTATCGTGCTAACAAACCGAAATTTCTCCAAAAATAACAAAAAATGCAGTATATCTGGATTTATAGGACCCCCTGTACTCGCTCCAATCAACTGAAAATCAATAGGGTACATCTGTGAGACACCTTGAATGTGAGACCTTGAAAAATATCCAATTATAAAATTGGTCACTTGTATACACTCCGGATAGAAAAAAGTAAAAAAGAAAACAACGTAGTAATAAGCGGCCTCACGGTTGACACTGATGATCAAAAACTGTTAAAGGAAGGGATGAAAAATTTCATGGAAGAAAATCTGAAAATTAAAGTAAATATAACATTGGTCAAAAAAATAGGCCCCCAAAACCCACGCAATAGGAAAGAAGACAGCAACAAAGTTATGAAAAATAAATTTATGCTAAAAAATCTTACTTCTGAGAAAATATACATCAATGAAGACTTAACAAAGAATGAGTTAAAAAAACAAATAAGAGAATTTGGACATACCGAATGAAGAAATGGGATAGATGTAAAAATATTTTTTCTGTTCTCTTCGAATAATCTATTGGATTTTAAAAATTCTTATATACAAGGTGTTGTTTTGGAGATTATCGAATTTTGAAAATAAAAGGATTTATGTTCTAAGTAATATGATTGTAACAGTAATAGACTGTTAATAACAATATTAAATATTGAACTATTTAAAATGTATCTATGTATATAACCAATTTTTAATTTATTTGTATGACCAAAACTCAAAAGACTCTCTACAAGTGAATTAATAATGTGAAATAGTATATGTATGAACTTTTCTACTAAGTAAACTAAATTAAATAATTCGATTGCATAGGACAATATTTGATTGTTTATAAACAAAGTGACAGATCAAATTTTCAATCAACAAGTAAAGAAACAAACTTTTGGAAATAGTGACCTGGAAAAAACAAAATACTTGTTTATTGAAAAAAGTGGAGAATCGAAAGGAAGCGTTAAGAGGTGGGAAGCTGGCGTCGATATACGTGGAGCTTGTGTTGTAGTGTTCCCGAAAATTCATGAAATTCCCAAAATAACTTGAGAAAATATACATCAATGAAGACTTAACAAAGAATGAGTTAAAAAAACAAATAAGAGAATTTCGACATACCGAATGAAGAAATGGGAAAGATGTAAAAATATTTTTTCTGTTCTCTTCGAATAATCTATTGGATTTTAAAAATTCTGATATACAGGGTGTTGTTTTGGAGATTATCGAATTTTGAAAATTTTCCTTAAACCAGTCCTGGATTATAATTATTATTATTACACTATCTTATTGTGTTATCAATGCAATAATATCCTTACCAAAAATGGAAGAAATATACAGGGTGGTTCTAAAGTTATGGCCTTCAAAAGCATTGGACTAAATGAACAAAACACCTTGTATATTCGTTAATAATTACGTTAGACCAATTAACCAAGTCTATTTGGAACCACCAAAGTGTTCTCTACTTGCAGTTAACCTATGGTGGTTTAACTATGAAACACCCTGTATACCCAATGACAAGCCGCGGTGTCGCGACGCTTCTAGGAGATTTAAATATATTTTGGTAAATGGAACAAATAGAAAAAAATTATAATTTATTGTGTGATTTTGAAAATAGGTACGACATATTTAAAAAAAATCTATTATAAAATTATTACAAAATGTTTTAAATATATTTCAGTCGAGGTTATATTAGGTACTGGAAATCGGTCAATTCGGGAACCTTGTAGGTTTCTCTTGAATTATTTGGCAAATTTAATGTATTTCTTTTCCTCCCAACCTTTCAATATGCGAGAAAAGTATTGGTTTACCCCAAAAAAAGTTAGAATTTTGAATTTTTTTTTTGAGTTCATTTTACGTTTTTCATCAACAACAACACGAAAAAACGGTTTTTAGAAAAAAAATCCTGTTGTGTGTCGTCGGCCACTTTTCCTCACATGTCTTGTTAGCACGATACAGCCTCAGGAGTGCAATAAGTCAGCAATTTTATGATTGAATATTGTTAAGGAGATGTCACAGATGAACCCTATTGATTTTCAGTTCACCAGAACCAGTACAACGGGTGCTATGGTACTTGAAGTACGACATTTTGTCATTTTTTACGTAATTTCAGTTGGTTAGCACGATACAGCCTCCGGAGTTCAACAAGTCACCAATTTTATGATTGATTATTGTTAAGGACATCTCACTGATGAACCCTATTGATTTTCAGCTCACCAGAGCCGATACAACAGGTGCTACAATAGTATTTTAAGTACGATATTTTTGTCATTTTTGGAGAAGTTTCAGTTTGTTAGCACGATACAGCCTCCGGAGTATATACAAGTGACCAATTTTATGATTGGATATTATTCAGAGCGTCTCATAGATGAACGCTATTGATATTCAGCTCACTAAAGCCAGTACAACGGGTGCTATGGTAACTGAAGTACCAAATTTTTGTCATTTTTGGAGAATTTTCAGCACGATAAAGCCTCCAGAGAATATACGATTGATCAATTTTATGATTGAATATTGTTCAAGGTATCTCACAGATGTACCCTATTGATTTTCAGTTGACTAGAGCAAGTACCGCGGGTCCTATAAATCCAGATATATTCAATTTTTGGAGAAATTTCGGTTTGTTAGCAGGATACATCCCCCGAAGTGTATACAAGTAACAATTTTACGATAAAATATTGTTCAGGGCCACAGATGCGGAAAAGTTAGTTTTAATCTTTAAAACCGTGTATTTTTTCATTGCACAGCAGTAGTATTCATCGCTTTCTTTCGGTTTCTAAATATCCCTCTTCCCCATGCCTGAAATATTCAGTTACTCTATGTATTTTTAAAAGTTTATTATACAACGAAATCAATTTTATTTTCTAAACGGTTTAAACAGAGAAATTCATCCCTTTCAGTAGAGTTGTCCATAATCCCCAATAAATAAAACATTTTTCCCTCGTTGTAAAGTGTTTGCTTCTCAAAAACATCGAGTATTATGATAATTTTAAACATGGATTTACTTGATGATGTTAGTTTTGTAAACCATGCCACATTTTCAACAATTTATATCCAGATTATAATTATAGTTGAAAAACTGACGAAAACTAAGTATAACGTCTCAATATGCTTTAAATTAAAATTCTCGAAATTAAATCACAGCGTGTAAAGTGTATAAATTATAACGACGTAATTTTTTTTTCGGTCTCCATTTGTACAGTCGTTTCTAATTAAAAACGTTTTAAGTTAATGTAAATTTATTAGCGAACAGTTGACATTATGAACGAGATGTTGAATTTTGAATACGCTATTACTCACACCTACTCACATCTTTTTCGTCGTATAGGTTAGTTTTTCTTATTACAATACCGAGTAAACTGCATAATTATATTATAGGAAATTTACTGCCTCTCCTAATGTCCGTTTTCACTCTACCTCCCCATTGCTTTTCATCAAGATCCAGATGTTATTAAAAATAATTTTTTTTGTCAATGTTTGCAATGAAATTTGTTTCAAGCTGCCAGAACCACGTGCTTGCTTCCTTTTCGCTTCTAGAGCTGTAACGAGTCTCCATGCATACTTTTTTCAAAGTCAGTTTAAAAATATATAAAAAAAACTATAAAATCTATAGAAGGAACCGATCAGCGCCGTATCAATTTTATTTTTAAATCGTATATATATATATATATATATATATATATATATATATATATATATATTGAACCAGATATCATAGTAATTAAGAGAATTAGTTCTATAGGAATATGTTGCTAATATGAAAACATATGAAAATAATATAATTTAAGAAAACACAATTAAAACGGAAACACTTTTCTTAATTAAAAGCATAACAAATAAAGATATATTAAATAATTAGTCTATAACAATTTAATAAATAAAGAAATTACCTCAATAATAGTACAAAATTTAGAAATTGCCTAACAAATGTAATGGAGTAAATAAAGTTGCCTAAGACGATGAATATCTTCTATACTGTAATCAGCTGTTCATCTGAAATAAAACAATTATTAGAATAGTCAAGTCACGATAATTATAAATATAAGTAGTTAAATTATAAAACAAATACAAATATTTAGTAGAATAGGGAGTAGAAATTTTCATAGATAAACTATTAATAACATAAAGAAAAATGATATATTCTCAGTAAAATGAACATAGAATCAATAAATAATAATTTGTTAAAGGAGTTAGTATAAATAATTTAATATAAAGATTAGATAGAGATTACATAAAAGGATTTATGTTCTAAGTAATATGATTGTAACAGTAATAGACTGTTAATAACAATATTAGATATTGAACTATTTAAAATGTATCTATGTATATAACCAATTTTTAATTTATTTGTATGACCAAAACTCAAAAGACTCTCTACAAGTGAATTAATAATGTGAAATAGTATATGTATGAACTTTTCTACTAAGTAAACTAAATTAAATAATTCGATTGCATAGGACAATATTTGATTGTTTATAAACAAAGTGACAGATCAAATTTCCAATCAACAAGTAAAGAAACAAACTTTTGGAAATAGTTGCCTTGGAAAAACAAAATACTTGTTTATTGAAAAAAGTGGAGAATCGAAAGGAAGCGTTAAGAGGTGGGAAGCTGGCGTCGATATACGTGGAGCTTGTGTTGCAGTGTTCCCGAAAATTCATGAAATTCCCAAAATAACTTGACAAAACTTATCAATTACTACTATAAACAATTCTGATAGTACTCACAGATAATCACATACAGTTTTACTGCGAAAATCAGCCAAATTTCTCCAAAATTGGTGTTGGAACTTCAGAGGAGTATTCCTGGGTCCAGAAGCATTATCCCAATTCCAGAGCAACAGGTCAGTGTTCATTTAAAATATTATTGGCCAATAATAAGAGAAAAAACTCAAATAAGTGCATAATTTCGTAAAATTGATACACATTCACGGCAATGATCGATCTAAAATAGAAAGAAAACGCACTTTATTTAGTTAGTTAATAAAATAAATCTTTAACATTAACAAAAAGGCCTAATTCAAATAAATAAAAAATAAGTACTTACGCCATTTTATCATCATAAGAATGATGCTTAAATTTATATTCATGTAATAGGTGCATCTGTATATAAATCTTATAATATTTCCATGTATATATAAATCTTCTAATTCTATTTCTTCCACAGCATATTTGTAATATTTCTATGTATATTCTCCACACAAATTCTTCTATGTGTTAAACCATTCAAGTATTTATTATTTAACAATATTATGTGTATCTAATGATCACAGATGCTTCATCTCGCGTTGTTGTAAAAACTATGTTCATTTCACGCTTTAAGTCCGCATGACTGGATTTTAAGCATGCGCACAGGAGAGAATATAAAAATCGATAATTTCGTTTGACATAACCATAGGCGTCGCAACTTATAATTATTGCATTAAAATTTTTATTTTAAAATTAAATGTGTTTAAAAAGTAAGGTGTTTCTTTTTATTTAAATAAAGGTAATATATCTTTAAATGCCAGGACTCAAAGAGCAGACAGAGTTTCATGCTCCCGAATAAAATAATAATACATTTCAAAACATACAAAATTTCAACATATAAAATTATTATCTAAACTTCATAAAAATAAATATAAGTAAGTACAATTTAAAAATTAGTATAATATATATATATATATATATATATATATATATATATATATATATAATGAATATATTTTCATAAAATACGAGGTTTCTATATGAAACATAAATTTCGATTTTCTACTACACCTGCCTTCAGTCGAAATTTCAATAATTTCGACGTATTGGCCTGACCTTTCTTCGAAGGGAAAAACAACTACATTCCTGGCTAATACCATGCAGAATATTGAATTACATCCCCTTCGAAACGCGTCAGTGTACTATGCCCTTCCGCTATCAGTTGCGAATCATCACAGATGTCCGTATCGGCAAAATGGCCGATCGACGTCACGGTCACATTTTCATTGATATTAATTAAATTTGCATTATTAAGATGTATTTCATCATTCATTTGAATATTAGCATAATTTTGAATTACATTATTAGTAGGAATTTCATTATTAATGTGAATATGGTCATTAATAAGCAGTTCGTTAGATTCGGCATTTAACTCAAACGGTTAACAGAAAACCACAAATGTCACAAAACTAATCAGACACAACTGTAAAATAATTAAACCGCATTCAATAAAAATCTCGTGAATATTGTTAAAGTATTGTAATGTTTTTGTTATTTATTTAAACAGTAAACGGGTGGTATAAATTTTAAACACACGGTATGGCTACTGAACACTAAACTACTCGCTAACACTTACTATACTTTTTCTTCGCCCGCGGGAAGGGAAAAATTATATTATATTTGAATTGTATTCTTTACATGACGGACGATGGCCGACAGCTGACTGACAAATAAAATGACGCAGAATAACAAAATTATCACGGAAAATGAAATTTAACATACAAAAGATACACTTGATTTGACGTGGGTGATTTGTGATTTGACGTTTAAAAAACAAAAGATAAATAAGATGTGACTTTTCGCATTTTAAACA
This sequence comes from Galeruca laticollis, assembly GCA_963921935.1. NCBI lineage: Eukaryota > Metazoa > Arthropoda > Insecta > Coleoptera > Chrysomelidae > Galeruca > Galeruca laticollis. Next base: position 173,283,473 of record OY998181.1, read on the forward strand.
CTAGTGTTTAAAGAGTCGTTTTGTGCATGTCAAACCCGTGTTAAAAGTGCAGTTTTTGTAGCGGAAGTAGAAAAATTTAATTTATATACATACAACCTTAATTATTAATCTATATCAACACTTTACTGTTCGCTATTTCAGTGTACTCTTGTTTATTTGTCGAGATAACTTTATCAACTAAACTGCACTTCTCCTATGATCGGTGCTTTATATATATTAGTGCCTTTTTTACTAGATAATTCTAGATTGCGGCTTATACAAAAACAATTGGCTCTCGCATTTTCTAGATAAGACTGGTTACAAAAACAATGTCTAGATAAGATAGTTACAATCGTAAACAATTCTAAGACATCCCTGCGCATCCGCCAAAATTTTAACTTTCATACATAGCTTAGACAGAGTCGGATTTAGGGACTATATCAGTGTGCTGTTTCGTAACATTACCCCCTCCTTAAATGGCAAGTTCCTCCTGGAACTTTTGTGTAGCCGAGACTGGATGTTTGAATCGGCAACTGGCCCCATTTCTGCACTTTCCGATCTTATGGAAATAGCAGGGCACCGTCTTCATCGGATACTGATAACGGGGGTTGTAGCTGCAAATTCATATCTGGACACCGGTATCTCGAAAGATAATCTCTACCATGTTCCTGATAACCCGCCAATCCAACTGGTTACTCGCTATCTTAGGCATAGCCAGTTTCTTCACGCTGGATTCTAACACATGGTCTCGGAGGTTTCGAAGAGCTTCCCACACATCGCGGTAAGTAGATCGATCATCTTGAAATTCATTTTCAGTTACCACGTAGAAGACGTACCGCGAATTATGTTTCAGTGTCTTTCCAGGGGATGGAATCTGGTCTTCAAGTTTTTCTAATTGCCCGAACTTCTTTCGAAAGACGAATGCCAACCCTCGTGCGTTCTTGATACGGGCGGGGATGTTGTATGCCAGTGAATAATCTTCCGGGAGAGTGAACAAATCTTGTTGTTGTTCCGAAGTGACTCCATATCTAGCTTTCCCGGTACCTCCATACGCGCCCTTAAATTTATCGAAGGTAGGGTCAGACTCATCTCGAATATCTGTATCTGTAAAGGTTTGAAGGGTGAGTGGCCCCACAGCACTTAGGCCACAATTGGCCCATTGTGCATCCTTCTGAGGTTCAAAACTTCCTTCTAGCTCGTCATCCAGCAGGAAGTAGGCGATAACGTCGCCTGAATTAAGTTCCCTCATATTGGCGTATGTTAACCTGTGCTCGCCGAATACTTGAAACCTAAATTGAGAGAGTGTCTGACATTCGCAAAGAATGTGTTCGACAGTCTCATCTTCTTGTTCACATCCTCTACAAAGTGGGGTGTTAGATAGCCCCAGTCTGTGAAGGTGTTTTCGTAGGTGGCAGTGACCAGTCAGAATTCCCGTGGTTGTTCGTAGGTTCCGCCTGTTCATGGTCACGTATTTTTTGGCTACTTTGCTATCCGGATACTGTAGCAGCTCCTTGGCAAGCCTGCAGCCTTCTGCGTCGTCCCATCTACCCTTAAACTCATTAAGGGAGTGTTCCTTTAATAGGTCGGCCGTTGCTGACGCCGATAGACCAATTAAAGTGCCAGGTTCCAAAAGTTTTCTTCCTGGCTAGCGAGTCTGCAATACGGTTTCCTTTCGATTTCTCATGGCCCTTGATCCAGCCTAAAGTGACCGTGTTGTTGTTACAGGCTTCGATTAAGGCCATGTGATATTCTAGTACTAGGCCTGATGTAATACGTGGTCTGTTCAGGGCTAGTAGTGTTTGTCCACTGTCCGTAAGGATGTATATATTATTACCTGTGGTTTTCCTTTTGGCAATCTCTTTAGCAGCGATGCAGATAGCAGTGAGCTCTGTTTGAGCAACACCTGCATTGCAGCCCATTGCCCATTTTATGTTTAGATTCAGAGATCTGGAAAAAATACCACATCCTGAGCCCACATTGGATTTAGACTCATCTGTGAAGATGCGGATTGCGCCTTCTTCCAATAGGTCTTGTGAGTTGTTTTTAAAGATTACCTTGTAGGGCCTGTTGAAGGCATATCGCGGTGGAATCGAGTCCGTATTGGCCTGCAGCAGTGGGATCTCCCTGAGGGCCTCATGCCACAAACAGGATTTTCGCAGGTGTTTCACCCGTGGACTCATTGACGGCAGATCGATAAGCCAATGCGAATAGGGAAAGATACTGGTCCCAATCTCTCTGATGGCTGGAAACTACTTTGGACAGGTACTTTCCAATAGTCCTGTTCATTATCTCGACCATTCCATCTGACTGTGGATGTAATGCTGTTGTCCTGGTCTTCTTCATTCCCAGCTTCTCGCAAATCTCCTGGAATATATAACTTTCGAAATTTCTTCCCTGGTCGTTGTGGACTTCCAGGGGCACTCCATATCGGCTGATAAATTCTTTCAAAAATACATCTGCTACAGTTGTGGCCTCTTGGTTCAGGATAGCGTAAATTTCCACCCACTTTGTGAAATAATCCATTACAACCAGTATGTATTTGCTACCATTTTCTGTCGTCGGAAATGGTCCAGCGGTATCTAAAGCAATCCTTTCGAAAGGGCTTTCAACATTGTACTGTTTCATGGGTGCCTTTCTCGTGCGATATGGTTCATTACTCGTAGCACAAGTCGTACATTTCTTACACCAGTCCTTCACACCATCGGAGCTGTTTATCCAATAAAACTTCTCACGGATTCTCTGTAGGGTTTTCTTCACACCCAGATGACCTCCCGATAGACTGTCGTGTAACTTCTTTAGTACTTCAGCTACTCTTATTCTCGGGATAACTAGCTATCTCTTCATCTCAGAACCATCATCGTTTTCAAGGACTCTTTTCAACAGCCCTTCTTTCAGGACAAGTGAGTCCCACTGAGCCCAATACGCCTTGAGTTTCGGTGACAATCTTGACACCTATTGCCATGTAGGTCGCCGATTTTCTTCCTTCCATTGCCGGATCATCTTCAGGTGAGGATCATTCTCGTGATCTTCTCTGATCCTGGTGGGTGACCATTCTTCATTGACTACTGTAATTCTTGAAACTGCAACTTCCTTAGATTTCGACTTGTTGCATTGTGAATAGTCTACAGGGCATGACCGTCTAGGCAAAGAGATGGCTTTTCGTTGATTCACATCAGCTGGATGTTCACCCCTATCGGATTTCCCCTGTGACTGAAGTTCTTGGGTTACAGGAATCTTGGGGCGCTTAGACGGACTGCGTACGTACTGTAGCTCGCCACAATTCCGGCATTTGATATTCTTCGGCTTCTTGTCTGACATACCTTTCAACAAGTTTACAATTTGGTCAAGTTTGTCATCGTCATCTTCTTCCTGCATGGTCCTACTTTTGTTGTACCGCGAGCCCTTCGTGACTGCTTTGCATTTAAGAGGTTCTTGGTTTTGCAGGAGTCGTTGCTGATTCATATTCAAGAGCAGCAGTCAATGCATCGACCAATGTTTTAGGATGGGCTAATCGAAGCGTCTTCTCCATATCGTGGTCACATAAGCCGTCAATGAAGGCCTGGATGCCTAAACATTCCATCATGTTCTCTGGTGCTGACGGATAAGCAAATCGAACTAGTCGGGCAATGTCCAGTTCATACTCTTGAAGGGTTTCGTCACGTTTCCGCCTTCGGTTCTTCAGCTGGAATCTGTACAAATGTTCTAGATGTTCGTGACCATATCGCATGTCCAACCTCTTCTTCAGCTGCTCGAAATCATCCGTTCCTTCCAGAGGTATCGTCTGAAGTACATCTAAGGCATCTCCCCGAAGCGCGATAGTTAAGTTCACTGCCTTGTCTCTATCGGACCAATTATTCACTCTAGCGGCTGCTTCAAATTGTTTCACATAATTTGTTCCACGACATTTTTCCATCGAACGTGGGGGCCTTGACTCGGATAAAACTGTTAATGTCTTCAAACTTAGGTAGTGTTTCTGGCTTGCAAGGTTTCGTTTGCTCGGTCTTCTTTTCTTCTTTTGGCGTGCCTCGCGTTCTTGAATCGGCAATCTTTTCCTCTAATTCCCTGATTTTCTCGTCTATCGTTGTAATCTTATTCTCAATCTCATATTTTAGAGACGAAATTTCATTTTCAACGTCAGCGGCAATGTTTTCATTAATAAGATATCGGAAGATATATCGTTCTTCAAAGCAAAAATCTTGTCGTCAATATTAGCAGAAATGTCGTTCTTCATAGCAGAAATATTGTTTTTCACATTCGTTGAATTTTTTTCTTCCATGGCAGAAATATCGTTCTTCATAGCAGAAATGTTCTCGTCCATGTTAGCAGAAATATTAGCAAAAATTGACGAGATTTAGGTGGAAGCCTCGTCATTAAATAAAACTGTTTCTGGATCAAAGCCGTCATTTTCCAGTGCCACTTTAAGTCTTTCTACTAATTCACTTTTCTTACCGGACGTTTCCAACTTACGATCTTTCAATTCTGCTCTTAGTTCCGCCACTTTGAGGTCACATAGTCTCTTGGCCATTTTTACGTAGTAATTTATTTATATTACCCCACTTCTGACACCAATGTAATGTTTTTCTTATTTATTTAAACAATAACGGGTGGGATAAACTTTAAACACACTGTAGGATCACATACTTAATTTATTTATTCACTACACTATTCACTAATTATATACACAGTATATTCTTTTAAACTAATTTATATAAACAGTTCACTAATTTATATTCACTTATTTACTTGTTTATCTCACGATGTCAAATTATCAACTAAACTGCTCTTCCTGGTCGGTCCCTTATATATTAAAGCCTTTTTTACTAGAAAATTCCGGACTGCGGCTTAAACAAAAACAATTGGCTCTGGCATTTTCTAGATAAGACTGGTCACAAAAACATCTCTAGACAAGATAGTCAACATTCGTAAAAAATTCTGGGAAACCCTGCGCGCCCGCCATAATTTTAACTTTCATACCTGGTTTAGACAGAGTCGGATTTAGGGACTATACCAGTGTGCTGCTTCGTAACAGTCAATAAAATTGCTAATAATATAAAACCTATTCAAGAAATAAAAATTCCCCGACAGCACACAATTGGATAAGTATGATAATATTTTGGTTCGTACGAAAATTCCGCAAAAGAAGAACAAGAAGAATCAAGAGAGAAGATATCAATACAGAAGATATTGAATTGGAAGAAGCAAACTCAAAATATAAAAACAACTCCATTATTGTTCGAACTTAGAGATTGAGGATTTATAGGACGAGAAAATAAATAATAATATTTTTACAGTAAATAAGATAAGAAATGCAGAGTTAGTGTATATTTTAATACATATACAGTATTAGGAACTTTCTATGGGCACGTACGTTTAAGCGTCAATGTGTTAGAAAGAAACAAATTCATATAAAATCAGTGTACGATTCTTTTTCGCTAACAGGATATCGTAAAGTGGAAAACGTGCACTATATGTCCATAACGAGAATGTGCTACAAATTATTCCTAGGTACTAACAGGATAACAGAAACAGTGTTGCCAACTTTAATTGTATATTTATAATAATTGTAAATTGAATTGTTCTAACACGAGAAAAAGTTATAAGAAGCTATTAATTATGATAATTCGAGAGATTGTTACAGATCAAGATAATTAATCCGATCTATTTGTTGAACATTTTATTATAATGCTGGAGATGGTTCGAGTTTTCATTCTGAAAACGGTTAAAACCATCACTTTTTTCAGATTTTGCAACGTGAAAAATGTCACTGAACACTTGGTTGGTATTCGTCTGGTAGGTACCGCCCTCGAGAGGCGCACGCGCGATTCGTATAAGAGTTAGGAATATTCTACGGCAAATAGCAACATAGGGTTTTCAATAAAAGAGTCAAAAGCGACAATATGTTGTAAAGTAACAAATATATTCAGTTTATCAACTTTATCACAGGGTTTCATAACATGCCAAAGAATTATCCTGATAAGACGATTTCCTCTACAGCCGTAATTCTTCTATTTTTATCTATCCCCTCTCTTCCGTTTTAAGCTACACGTTGGAAGTGTTAGTGCCCATGTAATATTCGTTTTAATTATTAACAGAAATTATTCTTCATTAAATTTCAACGTAAAACGATAATCCTCTCATAAGCAACTGGAAAATGTAAGGGTCACATGGCATTACCAGTGTGTTAGAGAGAGGCAATAGTGAGATAGACAATCAAAAGTGTGCCTAGATTATTACAGTTAAAATAAGGATAGTAGAATATACGAATCGCGCGTGCGCCTCTCGAAAGCGGTACCTACCAGACGAATACCAACCAAGTGTTCAGCGACATCTTTCACGTTGCCTAATCTGAAAAAAATAAAGATTTTAACCGCTTACTAACTGAAAACTAGAACAATTTCCAGTATTACAATAAAATGTTCAAAAATTGATCGGATTAATTATCTTGATCTGTTAAAACCTCTCGAATTATCTTAATTAAAAGCTTCTTATAACTTGTTCTCGTGTTAGAACAATGCATTTTACAATTAATGCAAATATACAATGAAAGTTGGCAACACTGTTTCTGTTATTCTGTTAGTACCTACAAAGAATTCGTTATGGACATGTATTGCACGTTTTCCACTTTATGATATCCTGTTAGCGAACAAGAATTAATACACTGAATTTATATTTATTTGTTTCTTTCACGTTGACGCTTAAACGTATGTGCCCACAGAAAGTTCCTAATACTGTATAGAAATGTTCAAAATAGAGTAGTTGTTGGTTAAAATTGTTGGTTAATTAAGTTTGTTAGTTCATTATTAAAATAGTTGTAGTTAATCCAACAGTATTGTAATCTTCGTCATATTGTTCAAATAAAATTTTTTAAAAACCGTTTTCGAAGTTAAAAAGTTATAACTGGCGTAATCAGTCAATTATGCAGGATGTGAGTCTCAAGTGGTTCGAAGATTTAAAAAAAATGTTGTGAGGAATTGAAATATATTCGAAAAATGCAATTGAAATGTTTTATTTAAATCAACTCATCGATTTTATACCATATTATCTTTTAAACACTTTCTCTCGTTTTGCCGAGGACTGGAGAAAATGTCCAACCGATTTTATATACAAGTTGTTCATTTCAGGACTTCCCACCCTAATTTTCTCGAAATGTGTGTATTTAAAAAAAATCCTGGGACACGTCAACAAATATATCGAAGGGGACTTTTTATCATAAAGGCAACGCGCCCCCTTTCACCCCCCGCCAGGGGGAGTTGCCAACTTCAACATCTTAAATAGGAAGGGGTATCGAGTTATACCTCATTTTAAAGGTCTTTTCAATCTCTACACGTCGGTTTTTTTTAAATTGATCGATTCGTTGTCGAGATATTTAGGAAAATCTATTTGCTGCTTCGTACCATTAAAATAAAAACTGCAACTGTTTATTCTCATTCCTTTTATCAAAACTAAATTACAATATTGTACACAGATTTTCAATTTAATAATTGCTCAAAATGTTGCCCATTGTTGGCCAAACAATGGTATAACCGCTGTTCAAATTCGTGACGCACATTTTCAAACACTTCTGTTCGAATTGCTCGACATTCTGCAGTAATTATTTGTCGAAGGTCTCCTATATTTTGTGGCGGGGGTGTAAACAACTGATTTTAAATGTCCCCATAGAAAAAAATCACATGGTGTTAGATCTGGGGACCTAGCTGGCCACTCTATAGGTCCTCTTCGCCCTATTCATTTACCGGGAAATACATTGTTTAACCATTGACGGACCGGAAACACATAATGGGGGGGAGCTCCATCTTGCTGAAAATATAACTCATTTTCGTCAAGAAAGTTGTTGCCATCTCTATCCAGTTGATTTTCAATTGCTTCGGTAATTAACGGATTGATCGTATTTTCTAGCATATTCAAGTACATCTCACCATTTAGATTTCCATTTATAAACAATGGACCAATTACTTGATTTCCTAGTATACCGGCCCATACATTAATTTTTTGGGGATGCTGGGTATGCCCTTCGACAAATACATGGTCATTTTCATTGCTCCAATATCTGCAATTATGTTTGTTAACAAAACCATTCAAATAAAAAGTACACTCATCAGTGAAGCAGATATTTTTAAAAAATTCGTTATTGTTATTAATAATTGTAGTCATTTGTTCACAAAACTCAATTTTTCTGTCAAAATCGTCTTCACTTAACTCTTGACATACTTTCATTTTATAGGGATGGAATTTATTAATTTTTGTAATTTTGTGGACAGAGCCTAATGAAATTCCAGTTGCAGCAGAAATGGTACGTAACGAAGTATCAGGATTCATACCAAAATAACCTATCACTTCAATTTGAGTGGCTTCATTCAAAACTCTTGGCTGATTATGTTTTAAATTTGCAACAGATCCTGTTTGAGTAAATTTGGCGATTAGATTTAGGACATACCTATGAGAGGTGTTCTTATCTGGGTGCCTTTCGTTAAATATTGCAGCAGTTCGTCGAGCACGTTGGTTTTCGGCGCCGTAAATTAACACTATTTCAACTTTTTCAGCTAAAGTGTAAACCATTTTTAATAAATTGCTTTTTCACACAACTGGTAAGTATGGTAAACAATTCAATAGGTATCATGTCTTTTATTTTCTCTATCAAAAACATTTTTTTCCATTTTTTTATACAAAAAAGTTGAAAGGAATAACAAAACAAACAATTGCAGTTTTTATTTTAATGGTACGAAGCAGCAAACAGATTTTCCTAAATATTTCGACAAAGAATCGATCAATTTAAAAAAAAAACAAAAGCCGACGTGTAGAGATTAAAAAGACCTTTAAAATGAGGTATAACTCGATACCCCTTCCCATATAAGATTTTGAAGTTGGCTACTCCCCCTGATGGGGGGTGAAAGGGGGCGCGTTGCCTTTATGATAGAAAGTTGTCTCCTTCGATATATTTGTTGACGTGTCCCAGGATTTTTTTAAATACACACATTTTGAGAAAATTAGGGTGGGAAGTCCTGAAATGAAAACCCTGTATAATTTCAATAGTATTTCGAATACGCTGTGAATCAACTCAGAAAGATTTTAATTTAGATAACATTGAATTAGGTAAATAATTTCCTTTTGTATTCTCAACCGATACAAAAACTCAAAAAATCTTGTTATATCTCACACAAATGGACATATGTTTTTGTCGTGAAACATCACTAGTTTCGTCAACAAGGATTGAACAAAATTTGGCAGTATTCAATCCTTGCACAATTTTTTTCTGGACTATTTCACCATAAATTGCAATACCTCTGTGAAGGTGGCAGAACCAATTCGGCAGAATCAAATAAAACCTATTACAACTTTTAGTACTCATTTTGTACTAATTTGTACCGCAAAAAATAATTTTGTACCTTTACCCATTAAAGAAAAAAACATGGCGCTGCTAGCTTCATGTTAACCTAGAAAGCCCAAATTTTAAAAATTTGAGAAAAATTATAATTAATACAGGAAATTGAAGAACTGAATTTGTACTAATTTGTACCACAAAAAAAATTAACATCAACCCCCTCAAACAACCCCTATTGTGATGAATTGAACAGCAAGCCCATACTTCTCCGATCCTTTCAAAATTTCTTTAAAAACGAAAAATTGAAATTGATTCTATTAGTATTAAATTTGTAGTAATTTGTACCATGAAAAATATTCCAAAATATTAAGGTCAACCCACTTAAACAACCCCTGCTTTGATAAATTGAATAGCAAGCCCATACTTCTCGGATCTTTTCAATATTTCTTGAAAAACGAAATATTAAAGTCGATTCTATTAGTACTAAATTTGTTCTAATTTGTACCACGAAGAATATTTCAAAATATTTAAGTCAACCCACTTAAACAACCCCTGCTTTGATAAATTGAATAGCAAGCCCATACTTCTCGGATCTTTTCAATATTTCTTTAAAAAGGAAATATTAAAGTTGATTCTATTAGTACTAAATTTGTACTAATTTGTACCACGAAGAATATTTCAAAATATAAAAGGCAACCTACTTAAACAACCCCTGCTTATATAAATTGAATAACAAGCCCATTATCATCGAACTTTTGAAAATTTCCTGAAAAACAAAATATTAAAGTAGACTTCATTGAAACTGAATTTGTACTAATTTGTACCACAAAAAAAATTAACGTCAACCCCCTCAAACAACCCCTGTTGCGATAAATTGAACAGGAAGTCCATACTTCTCCGATCTTTTCAATACTTCTTGAAACACGAAATATTAAAGTCGATTCTATTAATACTACATGTGTACTAATTTGTACCATAAAAAATATTCCACAATATTAAAGCCAACCCACTTAAACAACCCCTGCTTTGATAAATTGAATAGCAAGCCTATACTTCTCGGATCTTTTCAATATTTCTTGAAAAACGAAATATTAAAGTCGATTCAATTAGTACTAAATTTGTTCTAATTTGTACCACGAAGAATATTTCAAAATATTTAAGTCAACCCACTTAAACAACCCCTGCTTTGATAAATTGAATAGCAAGCCCATACTTCTCGGATCTTTTCAATATTTCTTTAAAAAGGAAATATTAAAGTTGATTCTATTAGTACTAAATTTGTACTAATTTGTACCACGAAGAATATTTCAAAATATAAAAGGCAACCTACTTAAACAACCCCTGCTTATATAAATTGAATAACAAGCCCATTATCATCGAACTTTTGAAAATTTCCTGAAAAACGAAATATTAAAGTTGACTTCATTGAAACTGAATTTGTACTAATTTGTACCACAAAAAAAATTAACGTCAACCCCCTCAAACAACCCCTGTTGCGATAAATTGAACAGCAAGCCCATACTTCTCCGATCTTTTCAATACTTCTTGAAAAACAAAATATTGAAGTCGATTCTATTAGTACTAAATGTGTACTAATTTGTACCATAACAAATATTCCACAATATTAAAGCCAACCCACTTAAACAACCCCTGCTTTGATTAATTGAATAGCAAGCCCATACTTCTCGAATCTTTTCAATATTTCTTGAAAAACGAAATATTAAAGTCGATTCTATTAGTACTAAATTTGTACTAATTTGTACCACGAAGAATATTTCAAAATATTAAAGTCAAACCACTTAAACAACCCCTGCTTTTATAAATTGAATAGCAAGCCCATACTTCTCCGATCTTTTCAATATTTCTTGAAAAACGAAATATTAATGTTGATTCTATTAGTACTAAATGTGTACTAATTTGTACCATAAAAAATATCCCACAATATTAAAGCCAACCCACTTAAACAACCCCTGCTTTTATAAATTGAATAGCAAGCCCATACTTCTCGGATCTTTTCAATATTTCTTGAAAAACGAAATATTAAAGTCGATTCTATTAGTACTAAATTTGTACTAATTTGTACCATAAAAAATATTCCACAATATTAAAGCCAACCCTCTTAAACAACCCCTGCTTTTATAAATTGAATAGCAAGCCCATACTTCTCCGATCTTTTCAATATTTCTTGAAAAACGAAATATTAAAATTGATTCTATTAGTACTAAATTTGTACTAATTTGTACCACGAAGAATATTTCAAAATATTAAAGTCCAACCACTTAAACAACCCCTGCTTTTATAAATTGAATAGCAAGCCCATACTTCTCCGATCTTTTCAATATTTCTTGAAAAACGAAATATCAAAGTTGATTCTATTAGTACTAAATTTGTACTAATTTGTACCATAAAAAATATTCCACAATATTAAAGCCAACCCACTTAAACAACCCCTGCTTTTATAAATTGAATAGCAAGCCCATACTTCTCGGATCTTTTCAATATTTCTTGAAAAACGAAATATTAAAGTCGATTCTATTAGTACTAAATTTGTACTAATTTGTACCATAAAAAATATTCCACAATATTAAAGCCAACCCACTTAAACAACCCCTGCTTTGATGAATTGAATAGCAAGCCCATACTTCTCCGATCTTTTCAATATTTCTTGAAAAACGAAATTTTAAAGTCGATTCTATTAGTACTAAATTTGTACTAATTTGTACCATGGAGAATATTTCAAAATATAAAAGTCAACCCCCTTAAACAACCCCTGCTTATATAAATTGAATAGCAAGCCCATTATCCTCGAACTTTTCAAAATTTCCTGAAAAACGAAATATTAAAGTCGACTTCATTAAAACTGAATTTGTACTAATTTGTACCATAAAAAAAATTAACGTCAACCCCCTCAAACAACCCCTGTTGCGATAAATTGAACAGCAAGCCCATACTTCTCGGATCTTTTCAATATTTCTTGAAAAACGAAATATTAAAGTTGATTCTATTAGTACTTAATTTGTACTAATTTGTACCACGAAGAATATTTCAAAATATAAAAGTCAACCCACTTAAACAACCCCTGCTTTTATAAATTGAATAGCAAGCCCACACCCCCATTCAATTTATCGATCAGAGGTTGTTTGAAGGGGTTGACGTTAATTTTTTTTGTGGTACAAATTAGTACAAATTCAGTTTTAATGAAGTCGACTTTAATATTTCGTTTTTCAGGAAATTTTGAAAAGTTCCAGGATAATGGGCTTGCTATTCAATTTATATAAGCAGGGGTTGTTTAAGTGGGTTGACTTTTATATTTTAAAATATTCTTCGTGGTACAAATTAGTACAAATTTAGTACTAATAGAATCGACTTTAATATTTCGTTTTTCAAGAAATATTGAAAAGATCCGAGAAGTATGGGCTTGCTATTCAATTTATCGATCAGGGGTTGTTTGAAGGGGTTGACGTTAATATTTTTTGTGGTACAAATTAGTACAAATTCAGTTTTTATGGAGTCGACTTTCATTTTTCGTTTTTCAGGAAATTTTGAAAAGATCGGGGAATAATGGGCTTGCTATTCAATTTATAAAAGCAGGGGTTGTTTAAGTGGGTTAACTTTTATATTTTGAAATATTCTTCGTGGTACCAATTAGTACAAATTTAGACGCCAGTAAAGCTATCTCCCCCACTTTTTCAAATTTAAAAAAAACATGTGTAATTTAGAACTAATTTAGGACTTATTTGTACCCAAAAAATTAGAATTTGTACCCACTTAGTTTTACTGGAAAATCACTATTTAAAGTGGGGGTGCTAGCTTGAGCTCAAGTTAACACCCCCACATTGACAAAATCAAATTTTATTGGCATAAATTCAAACTTTGAATTGAGGACAAATTTGTACCCAAAAGATAATAATTTGTACCCACTCAGTTTTTCTGAAAAACCGTTATTTAAAGTGGGGGTGCTAGTTTAAGCTCAAGCCAGCACCCTCACTTTTACAAAATCAAATTTTAACAGCATACTTTTAAACTTTGAATTTAGGACTAATATGTACCCAAAAGCGTTTTTTCATTATTATATCATTTTGTTTATAAAAGATGATAGTAAATTAGACCACGTGTTTTATTAATTTCCAAGTGAATAGTTAAAAGATTTGAAATTATCAAAGATAACTGAATATTATTAATTTTCGATATAGGACTAATTTGTAACCAAAAAATTAAAATTTGTACCTACACAGTTTTCCCTGTAAAAGGAGTTTTAATGTGGAAGTGCTGGCTTGAACACGTCCACCTTTAAAAATCCAATTTCAACAGCATACATTTAAACTTTGCATTTAGGACTAATTTCTAACCAAAAACGTTTTTTCATAATCATATCATTTTGTTTACTAAAGATGATAGTAAATTAGACCACTTGTTTTATTAATTTCCAAGAAATTATCAAAGATAACTAAATATTATTAATTTTCGAATATAGGACTAATTTCTATCCAAAAAATTAAACTTTGTACCCACACAGTTTTCCCTGTAAAAGGAGTGTTACTGTGGGAGTTCTGGCTTGAACACCTCCACCTTTAGAAAATCAAATTTCAACAGCTTACCTTTAAACTTTGAATTAAGGACTAATTTGTACCCAAAATCGTTTTTTCATTATTAAGTATATCATTTTGTTTATAAAAGACGATAGTAAATTAGACCTCCTGTTTTATTAATTTCTAAGTAAATCGATAAAAGATTTGAAATTATCAAATGTAACTAAATATTAATTTTCGAATAGGTATAGGACTAAATTGTATACTCATATTTTACCCAGCCAAACTATTTTTTAGAGGTGTTCAAACAGACATATCAACTGTGACTAATATGAATTTAAACACCACAGCTGAGTACATCTTCTGAATTATTGTAAATTCTAAATAAAACCCAAATTAATTATTGAATTACCTTCGAGGTTAATGAATTATAATTTGAGTGATATAAATAATATATTTTAATTCAATTATAGGTATTCTCAATACTTATACGTTTGTACTAAGTCATTATTGAAATTATTTCAAATTCGTAGTTTATCTCTTATCTCATTCCTAGTGGGATACCCTTTAATTTTAGACATAGAAGTACAGTACTAAAAAGTATATTGAACGGGAAAGGTATATTGTATAAAAACATAGTTTTATTTTTTCACTCAATATAATTATGCGATGTCTCTTTATACATTATAATGGAAGGAATTGAAAATGTGTCATTACGGACTCGCTCCACCTTTTTCTTTAGATCGTCGGATTCATAACATGTATTATTTGCTATTCGGCTATAACACTTGTAATGGCCGACATCAGATTCGGACATACGACGTGCATATCTCGGAGGTTCATAATGCACGACTCCGGATGATTCATATAAGTTATTATTAACTGTTGCCATTCGATTATTGTTGTTAAATCCTTCAATTTTATTTTGCTAATATTGTAACCTGCGACTCATCTTGCAGTATTATTGGACCTATTGAGAAAAAGAAATGCATTTATGACTTAAATAATTTACATACTTAAATTTATATGTCAATAATAAACGTTTGCTGTATTTCTAATAAATTATAATGTATCTCCTAATATTTGGACATAATTCAGAATGCTTAAACAAATTTAAAAACAGCGGTTAGTTGTTTCAACCAATACAGAATTATTATGAATAAGAAATAGGAGCGGTAGATCAAAGACGAATATCATCTAAAAAGCAAAAAATATCATCTATCGGTATTTGCGAGGGTAACAAAAAATATTTTCAAATTGTTTGTTCACCAGAAATGAAAGTCTGACGTCATATATTCTTTTAACTAGCTTTGAACTATTTACGCCTTATTACGCACGTGCACTAGGGAATTTTTTTGTCTCGTCAAAGGATCGCCGCGGTTATCACAAAAGATCTGACTGAAAATAAAAATAAGAGTTGTCATATCTATAACAAATATGGTATTTTATATATAGTATATATATAGTATTTTATTAGAGACAAAACAATACATAATATATGAAATATAAAAATTTGTGGGAAGTACCTGGTTAGGTAGCTGCCACGTTTCATAAAACACTTCATCTAAGAGTTTGTCTAGTTTTCCATCCATTTTGAACTTTAATAAGGATGAATGCTGTGAGGTAAAGCACATTAATTAAAAAGCCTTTTCTAGGGAAAACAGTGTGGATACGAATTGGTAATTTCACATTTTTTAAAGATTTACTTGGAAATTAATAAAACACGTGGTCTAAGTTACTATCATCTTTAAAAAACAAAATAATATGATAATGAAAAATCGCTTTTGGGTACAAATTAGTCCTAAATTAAAAGTTTAAAGGTATGCTGTTCAAATTTGATTTTGTAAAAGTGGGGGTGCTGCTTGAGCTTAAACTAGCACTCCCACTTTAAATAGCGGTTTTTCAGAAAAACTGAGTGGGTACAAATTATGATCTGTTGGGTACAAATTAGTCCTTAATTCAAAGTTTAGATTTATGCCAATAAAATTTGATTTTGTCAATGTGTGTTAGTTTGAGCTCAAGCTAGCACCCCCACTTTAAATAGTGTTTTTTCAGAAAAACTAAGTGGGTACAAATTAGTCCTAAATTAGTTCTTCTAAATTACACATCAGTTTTTTTTCTAAATTGAAAAAGTGGGGGTGCTAGCTTTACTGACGTCAAATTTAATATACTAATAGAATCGACTTTAATATTTCGTTTTTCAAGAAATATTGGAAAGATCGGAGAAGTATGGGCTTGCTGTTCAATTTATCGCAACAGGGGTTGTTTGAGGGGGTTGACGTTAATGTTTTTTGTGGTACAAGTTAGTACAAATTCAGTTTTGATGGAGTCGACTTTTATATTTCGTTTTTCAGGAAATTTTGAAAAGTTCGGGGGGTGATGGGCTTGCTATTGAATTTATAAAAGCAGGGGTTGTTTAAGTGGGTTGACCTTAATATTTTGGAATATTCTTCGTGGTACAAATTAGTACACATTTAGTACTAATAGAATCAACCTTAATATTTCGTTTTTCAAGAAGTATTGAAAAGATCGGAGGAGTATGCGCTTGCTGTTCAATTTATCGCAACAGGGGTTATTTGAGGGGGTTGATGTTAATTTTTTTTGTGGTACAAATTAGTACAAATTCAGTTTTAATGAAGTCAACTTTAATATTTCGTTTTTCAAGAAATATTGAAAAGATCGGAGAAGTATGGGCTTGCTATTCAATTTATAAATGCAGGGGTTGTTTAAGTGGGTTGACTTTAATATTGTGGAATATTTTTCATGGTACAATTTAGTACTAATAGAATCGACTTTAATATTTCGTTTTTCAAGAAATATTGAAAAGATCCGAGAAGTATGGGCTTGCTATTCAATTTATAAAAGCAGGGGTTGTTTGAAGGGATTGACGTTAATTTTTTTTGTGGTACAAATTAGTACAAATTCAGTTTCAATGAAGTCGACTTTTATATTTCGTTTTTCAGGAAATTTTGAAAAGTTCGAGGATAATGGGCTTGCCATTCAATTTATATAAGCAGGGGTTGTTTAAGTGGGTTGACCTTAATATTTTGGAATATTCTTCGTGGTACAAATTAGTACACATTTAGTACTAATAGAATCAACCTTAATATTTCGTTTTTCAAGAAGTATTGAAAAGATCGGAGGAGTATACGCTTGCTGTTCAATTTATCGCAACAGGGGTTGTTTGAGGGGGTTGATGTTAATTTTTTTTGTAGTACAAATTAGTACAAATTCAGTTTTAATGAAGTCAACTTTAATATTTCGTTTTTCAAGAAATATTGAAAAGATCGGAGAAGTATGGGCTTGCTATTCAATTTATAAATGCAGGGGTTGTTTAAGTGGGTTGACTTTAATATTGTGGAATATTTTTCATGGTACAATTTAGTACTAATAGAATCGACTTTAATATTTCGTTTTTCAAGAAATATTGAAAAGATCCGAGAAGTATGGGCTTGCTATTCAATTTATAAAAGCAGGGGTTGTTTGAAGGGGTTGACGTTAATTTTTTTTGTGGTACAAATTAGTACAAATTCAGTTTCAATGAAGTCGACTTTTATATTTCGTTTTTCAGGAAATTTTGAAAAGTTCGAGGATAATGGGCTTGCCATTCAATTTATATAAGCAGGGGTTGTTTAAGTGGGTTGACTTTTATATTTTGAAATATTCTTCGTGGTACAAATTAGTACAAATTTAGTACTAATAGAATCGACTTTAATATTTCGTTTTTCAAGAAATATTGAAAAGATCGGAGAAGTATGGGCTTGCTATTCAATTTATAAAAGCAGGGGTTGTTTAAGAGGGTTGGCTTTAATATTGTGGAATATTTTTTATAGTACAAATTAGTACACATTTAGTACTAATAGAATCGATTTTAATATTTCGTTTTTCAAGAAATATTAAAAAGATCGGAGAAGTATGGGCTTGCTATTCAATTTATAAAAGCAGGGGTTGTTTAAGAGGGTTGGCTTTAATATTGTGGAATATTTTTTATGGTACAAATTAGTACACATTTAGTACTAATAGAATCGACTTTAATATTTCGTTTTTCAAGAAATATTGAAAAGATCGGAGAAGTATGGGCTTGCTGTTCAATTTATCGCAACAGGGGTTGTTTGAGGGTTTGACGTTAATTTTTTTTGTGGTACAAATTCAGTTTTAATGAAGTCTACTTTAATATTTCGTTTTTCAGGAAATTTTGAAAAGTTCGAGGATAATGGGCTTGCCATTCAATTTATATAAGCAGGGGTTGTTTAAGTGGGTTGACTTTTATATTTTGAAATATTCTTCGTAGTACAAATTTAGTACTAATAGAATCGACTTTAATATTTCGTTTTTCAAGTAATATTGAAAAGATCGTAGAAGTATGGGCTTGCTATTCAATTTATAAAAGCAGGGGTTGTTTAAGAGGGTTGGCTTTAATATTCTGGAATATTTTTTATAGTACAAATTAGTACACATTTAGTACTAATAGAATCGATTTTAATATTTCGTTTTTCAAGAAATATTGAAAAGATCGGAGAAGTATGGGCTTGCTATTCAATTTATAAAAGCAGGGGTTGTTTAAGAGGGTTGGCTTTAATATTGTGGAATATTTTTTATGGTACAAATTAGTACACATTTAGTACTAATAGAATCGATTTTAATGTTTCGTTTTTCAAGAAATATTGAAAAGATCGGAGAAGTATGGGCTTGCTATTCAATTTATAAAAGCAGGGGTTGTTTAAGAGGGTTGGCTTTAATATTGTGGAATATTTTTTATGGTACAAATTAGTACACATTTAATACTAATAGAATCGACTTTAATATTTCGTTTTTCAAGAAATATTGAAAAGATCGGAGAAGTATGGGCTTGCTGTTCAATTTATCGCAACAGGGGTTGTTTGAGGGGGTTGACGTTAATTTTTTTTGTGGTACAAATTCAGTTTTAATGAAGTCTACTTTAATATTTCGTTTTTCAGGAAATTTTGAAAAGTTCGAGGATAATGGGCTTGCCATTCAATTTATATAAGCAGGGGTTGTTTAAGTGGGTTGACTTTTATATTTTGAAATATTCTTCGTGGTACAAATTAGTACAAATTTAGTACTAATAGAATCGACTTTAATATTTCGTTTTTAAAGAAATTTTGAAAAGATCGGAGAAGTATGGGCTTGCTGTTCAATTCATCACAATAGGGGTTGTTTGAGGGGGTTGATGTTAATTTTTTTTGTGGTACAAATTAGTACAAATTCAGTTCTTCAATTTCCTGTATTAATTTTCATGTTTTTCAAATTTTTTAAATTTGGGCTTTCTAGGTTAACATGAAGCTAGCAGCGCCATGTTTTTTTCTTTAATGGGTAAAGGTACAAAATTATTTTTTGTGGTACAAATTAGTACAAAATGAGTACTAAAAGTTGTAATAGGTTTTATTTGATTCTGCCGAAATGGTTCTGCCACCTTCACAGAGGTAATTGCAATGACAGTTGACTCTGTTTGATCTGGCTTAAGCGTTCAACGTCATATTTTTCGTATGCTTTATTAGATTTGAGTCTCCACAACTGCCTCTAATGCGTAAGATAACATGAAAGTTTCCATCATTTGTTTCTGGTTCAGGATCATTGATTTTTATTGTAACTGAGTCACACGTACCTCTCAGAACCAATTCTTGACGTCCACATAATTTAATAGTCTCAATAATCGGCATGATCAATTTCCGGTTATCAACTATTACTTTTTCGCCCAACCTTTCAATATGCGAGAAAAGTATTGGTTTACCCCAAAAAAAGTTGGAATTTTGAAATTTTTTTTTGAGTTATTTTTACGTTTTCCATCAACAACAACACGAAAAAACGGTTTTTAGAAAAAAAATCCTGTGTATGTCGTAGTCGTCGTTGTCGTCGGCCACTTTTCCTTACAATTCTTGTTAGCACGATACAGCCTCCGGAGTGCAATAAGTCAGCAATTTTATGATTGAATATTGTTAAGGAGATGTCACAGATGAACCCTATTAATTTTCAGTTCACCAGAGCCAGTACAACGGGTGCTATGGTACTTGAAGTACGACATTTTGTCATTTTTTGCGAAATTTCAGTTGGTTAGCACGATACAGCCTCCGGAGTTCAACAAGTCACCAATTTTATGATTGAATATTGTTAAGGACATCTCGTTGATGAACCCTATTGATTTTCAGCTCACCAGAGCCAATACAACAGGTGCTACAGTACTTTAAGTATGATGTTTTTGTCATTTTTGGAGAAGTTCAGTTTGTTAGCACGATACTGCCTCCGGAGTATATACAAGTGATCAGTTTTATGATTGAATATTATTCAGAGCGTTTCAAAGATAAACACTATTGATATTCAGCTCACTAAAGCCAATACAACAGGTGCTATGGTACTTGAAGTACCAGATTCTTGTCATTTTTGGAGAATTTTCAGTTTGTTAGCACAATACAGTCTCCAGAGAGTATACGATTGATCAATTTTATGATTGAATATTGTTCAAAGTGTCTCATTTTCAGTTGACTGGAGCGAGTACAGCGTTTCCTATAAATCCAGATATACTAAATTTTTGGTTATTTTTGGAGAAATTTCGGTTTGTTAGCACAATACATCCCCCGAAGTGTATACAAGTAACAATTTTATGATAGAATATTGTTCAGGGTCACAGATGCGGAAAAGTTAGTTTTAATCTTTAAAACCGTTTATTTTTTTGGATAAAACTCACAGTTAAAACAAAACGACCGATCAGTTCGTGATATGCATTAGCATTAGCCACACTTTTTTTCGTTTCACGGGGAAGGGGAGGGTTAATCCCCATTGATCCTCCCTGGTTACGGCGTTGCCTGTTCCAATGTCATACCTGTCATCCCTTTACTACGCCACTGGTTGCGAGACTATACACAAATAGTAAAAGAACTTTTACATTTCTACACAAACTGCATTGTTACAAGATGTCATTAAAAAACACTTTTAGATTTATTTTTATCCTTTTTTGGGTATGATGGTTTTTTGTCGGCCAATGTTTTTTATTCTTCTTTTTTACCTAAACTAACCTATAATTAGTATGAAATTCAGTTCATTTCTGTACTCGTATATTTAAACATTTTAACGGCTTAAAATGACTATAATTAACGATCTTAAATTTAGTTTAACAGCTTTTTGATGTAAAAATTCGTCATCTTGTACATTTAAATTTTTTTATGATATGAATGGATTTACGATTTCCTTGGCATTCTAAATTTAGTTCATCAAAATAACAAGTCAATAAAAACAAGAATTTTAAATCTGTAATTGGAGATTAAGGTATCATTTAAATAATGTCATTATTAGAAAGAATTTTTATTTTTATAAACGGATTATACCTTTTATTACCTACAATCTGAAAGGGATTGAAAATTAGTAAAAATGTCGTTGGTTTTCAAAGAAAAAAATGAGTGAAATAAAGTACTACTTCTTTCAGTCAGTTTAAAAAAAGATTATTTTACCATGGCATTACGATATTTCGTTAATACGCGCTTTAAGTGTATTCTTCTTTTTTAAGTACAGAAACTATCAAGATTTTATATACCTTGGTTAGTTTGATTAAACTTGGAATATGCATCTATTATTTGGGGTGCACAGGCACAAGTGCATATACATTTAGTAGAAACGGTACAAAACAAATTTCTTATGCAGTTATATTTTAAGAAGTACCATATATGGCCAGATTACAGGACAATAACATATTGCGAGAGGAATTTGGACTAATATCATTGGTGAATAGAAGGAAAATTGCAAGTATGATATTACTCTATAAGATAATTAATAATGATATAAACTCAAGTTGTCTCTTAAGTATAATACCATTTAAAGATCCAGCGAGTCCAACCCGCTGTCTATTATTATTCGAAAGAATACGAACTTGTGTACACTCTCCATTAGAAGCCATATTTGTTAGAAATAATTTTAAATATCGTAACAAGTAGGTTGTTGTTTATTAGTAACCAAAAAAATAGAACTGTCAATTTAAAAAATGTTTATGTCATGTAATGTTAGCTGCTAATTTTTCTTAAATAAATTGCATATTTCAACCGGGATAATTACTTTAAGAACTGGTTATGGGCCCAGGTCAGTTCACTTGCCCACCAGCTGTGTAAAAACTTGGTGAATTAAAAACTTAGTGAGAAATAAAAATCGTGATTGTAAAATCTGCTGTTCCCGGTAAAAACTTTAAAGTTAAGTGAGAACTTTAGCGGCATAATATAAAATAAAAATGGCTCAATCTGACGAAAGTGCTTTGATTGAAAAACTATGCGATAATGAATCTTTCGAGGTATGGAAATTTCAGATAATAATACTGTTTAAAGCCAACGGACTCTATGAAATTGTAAACGGAAATTGGAAGTTTGAAAACTTGAATAAACCCGAAGACAAAGCAGAATGGAATAAAAAGGATGCTAAAGCACAGAAAGTGATAATGACAACTATATAGATAAAAAGCATTTAATGTATATAATAAACTGTGAAAACTCATGTCAAATGTATAACAAACTGTGTAACATTTTCCATAAGGATTCTGAGCAGCAAAAATGTAATCTGTTACAAGAATTTTCCAATTTTAAATTTGATAAACAAATAGACACATGTCACTGAACATAAGCAAAATTGAAAATTTAGCCTTTCGACTTAAAACATTAAACCAATGTGTTAGTGATGATATGATAATATCTAAAATTCTTTCTACTCTACCTGAAGAATACAAACATTTTGTCACAGCCTGGGAATCAGCCCCATTAACAGAAAGATCATTGACCAATTTAATATCCAGATTAGTTTCAGAAGAAAATAGAATAAAGGGAACAAAAAAAGACGAAAGTGTAACATTTAAAGCTGAAGAAAAGCACATTAAAAAAGGAAAATTTGTTAACCAAGCATCAGGACGTACGTGCTATAATTGTGGAAAAATTGGACATTTTATGAAAGATTGCAGAGCAAAACAATGTACAATATGTAAAAATAATAAACATACAGAAGAAAACTGTTTTTTCCGAAAAACTTATCAAAAGTCTAAAAAGGGTGGTAGTAAAATAAAAATTGTGAATTAAAATTTGATACCACCTTTATCGTGGACTCTGATTCAACGTCTCATATGTGTAAAAATAAGGATCTTTTTGAATTTGTGAACAATAAGAAAAGCGAAATCTGTGTAGCAAAGAAAAATGAAACATGCTAGCAGAAGGCGTTTGACAAATTACTAATAAGTCTTACATTCTAAATAATGTGTTATATGTGCCCGATCTAAGTAAAAATCTTTTATCAGTAAGTGCTATAACAGACAAAGGGGGTGACGTAAAATTTACCAAAGATAAAGTTGTTATTTTAAAAAATGGGTTGGAAGTATTAAATGGAGAAAACAAAGCAATGGGCTGTATAAAATAAATTTTTGTAAATATAATGAAAGCTTGATTGCTGAAAAACAAATAAAATTAAAAGCTAGTGAATGGCATAGAAAATTGGAACACTTATCATTACAGAATTTAAAAAAACTCTTAGATATTTCTAACGGAATGGAAGTATACAAGAATGATTTTAATAATCTTGAGAAAGAATGTGAGGTTTGCATAAAGGCAAAACAAGTCCGAAATCCTTTCTCTACAACAAGGTCAAGAGCTACTAGTCCACTAGAAATATTACATATTGATATCTGTGGTCCAATTGAACCTACAACATGAGATGAAAAGAATTATATTTTAACTATTTTGGATGATTTTACTCATTATTCAGTTGTATATTTATTAAAACACAAATATGAAGCTACATATTATCTTAAACAATGTATAGAAGAAATGGAGGACCATAAAAATGGAAGAGTATGCAAGATAAGATGTGACAACGGAGGCGAAATCTCAAATTTAAAACTAAAACAGTGGTGTAACATGAAGGGGATCGTATTGGATTATAAGGGGTTCTCAAACTTTTTGACACTGCGACCCCCTTTTTAGACCTAGTATTTCGGCGACCCCCCTATTTTTAAATATAAACAAAAATTAAAAAAAACACTATTGGCTAAGTTTTATCCATAAAAATACTATTAACTAGTAAAAATAAATACAAATTGTTGTCACTTGAATTGTTTTTATAATAATGCTGAAAATTAATGTGCAGAAAATTACTGCAACCCTCTGTCGAGCAGTTTAAGGTAAAATTAATGAGCAGTGGTTTTCTGCAATTGTTTATCGAGGAAACTGTCAGATGCTTTTAATTCTGCTATGACTAACATTTTCAATACAAATGTAGGTTGCCAGGTATGAACAGGTAACTCAACTTAGTAGTTTACAACTATCTGACAACCAATAAATATATACATAATAATAAAGATAATTTTATTATGAACACAATGGTATAAGGTTGCCGCCTACAAAAAACCAGTCACAAAACACGGTTGCCGGGCTTTAAAGTTGCGTAAAATCGTAAATACCGAGGAGTCCGGCAAAGACGTTAAGTGTGTACTGTTCTGTGTGGTAGAATGAAACAGACCTATACAAGCTACACGTGTGTCGCATTATGCTGTTGGTCTGTGCGATAGATATGGATTATGCGGAGCCATCTTGGAAACACGTATGGTGGTTACTTAGTAAGGGTCCCTCGTATACTCGACGTTTACAATAAAGGCATATTATTACGGAGGAAACCACTTACCTAGCAACCTGTATTCGGGAACAGAATAAACAATAACACATTTATAAAAGCACTGGGTTCAAGTTTAATACATTTAAAAATACACGATTATAAATATCAAAACGACTTATTCAAAGTATTAATAACAATAATATCATCCTGGTTCGTTCACACCCATTATATAGGAAACATAGTTGTGTTTTACTACACATCCGACCTCCGTCTATAAACTGTACATGTCTGTTTATAAAATAACAAAAACAAGCTTTCCTTGATAAATGACATTGACCATAGCCGACCAATGCTCCCTAAATACTATAATTATTATTAACCTGAATTTAAATAGTATTTCTAAGTTAGTGTCCTTTTGTCTTTAATGTCTTTTAAGGGATCACTACACACGCATCAGTATAATATTCATTCTCAAGTAAACAAACGTGCTTTGTTATTTTGTGGTATATTTGTTGAAGGAAAATTAGTAACAATGGAGAAGAAATGTTTTCTACGTTCTTCAAGTACATACATTTCTGACCATATATTAGTAAGCAACCCTACGTTTGCATGTTCTTCAATCTGTGTACTTTCCATTGCCATCGTATTTTATGAGTTAACAAGTAAGTGTGAATTATAAAAAATAGGGGTAATAACTAAATTTTTAATTTAAAATATCCTTGACCGAATTTTTTTAGGCAACCTACTTGCAATACCTTTTAATACAAATAATAATTGATATAACAGCATACGCATGTGGTTGTCCGATAGGTGAAGGTCGACCTATATACGTATCTTAGACTATTAGTAGTTGTAAATAAAATCGGCGCCTATTACAACTCATAAATGTAAGCCTGGCATGAACGCAAAAATGACGTTAATTTTTTCGCGGAAATTAATTAACAATAATTCATGTAAAAACTATCAGGTCAATTTAATCGGCCTTTGGCATATTGTTTTATACTATAATAAGGTTCTTAAATCCCAATTTATAGCGTGATTGGATGATTTCTTATCTGCGATACAAATGCTTTAAAATAACCTCGTTTTTTAGCTACTTTTTTGCATTTATCACCATTTCTCAACGAAAAAATTGAATATATCGATTTTAAACCAATTCTATCTTGTAGAGAATTTCATAAAGAACAAATTCGTTAGTATACTTTTTCTCTCTATCTTGCATATTTAAAGAGTTACATTAAGAAATATCGGAAAAATGAGCGTTTTTTTGCAATTTATGATTTTTCCTGCAAATAGCACAACTTTTTCAGCTGGCGGACCTTCATATTTTCTTTTCTCACATGATTTCCGATCAATTCCAACCAATATCTAGTCTACGTCACGACACAGCCATATTTCGAAGGTTTGGGGTCTAATTCTCCTGGACTATATATGTTTTTTTTTATTTGGTACAAACATGCCCGCATCAACTACTAAGAGTTATTAGCAGGAGGACTTACACAAGTAGTATGTGATGTATTTGTGTTATAGAATAATTTTTAAATCTTGTCATACAAATTAATGTCTTTGAGATATTTAATTAAAGCACTTGTGTTTTTGGTGAGCACATCCTTGAATACCGCACTTAATTTATTCTGACTTCTATATCTAGAATATTCAGGACACTCTGAGATGATATGTTTTACAGTAAGAGAAACATGGCAATTTATACATTCTGGTGCTGGTTCTTTGTTGAGGAGATGTTGATGTGTAAGGAGTGTATGACCTATTCGCAGTCGGGTTAAGACAACTTGGTCTCTTCGTTTTTCTGGTATTGATAGAACTAAATCGACTTGTGGCTTAACTTCTTTCAGTTTGGATGTCGTGTGATTCCATATTACTTGCCAAGAATTAAGTATATGATTTTTGATTGGATTTGTATGGTCAGTGTAAGGAATTTTTTGAATGTAAGGTGCTTCTTGTTTAGATGTTGTAGCTACGCTAATTGAGCGACTTCTTCGTTTCCTTTTATACCAGAGTGAGATGGAACCCACAAAAATGAGACGTTCTTTTGGCTAAGACGTATGATTTCCATTTCACTTTTGATTCGTATGAGAATAGGATGTGAAGGGTAAAATTGTTTTATGCCAAGTAACGCACTCAGTGAATCTGTTATGATGAGAAACTTGGTTGCTGTAGAGTCTTTGCACATTTTTATGGCTTCCAGAATTGCAGTGGTTTCTGCCGTGAATATACTACATTGGTTCGGTAGTCGGATGGCAGATTTGTTATTTTCGCAGATGTAAG
Source organism: Galeruca laticollis (assembly GCA_963921935.1). Lineage (NCBI taxonomy): Eukaryota > Metazoa > Arthropoda > Insecta > Coleoptera > Chrysomelidae > Galeruca > Galeruca laticollis. Next base: position 173,310,173 of record OY998181.1, read on the forward strand.
CTGCTGCAATTCCATTGTGATTTTTTGAAGCTTCTGTATAGATTTGCAGGGTTTGGGGGTATTTTGATATAATTTCCTTGGAGAGGTTTTGTAGGAGACAGGGGTTAGTTGAATTTTTTGGATTTTGAGTGAGGGACGTATTCACATCTGGCTTCTGAGACATCCAGGGGGGAAAGTTAGAGTTTTGTTGGAGCGATAATTTAAATTGTTCAAATTCGTAGTTAGTTCGTCTCACTCTCCCTCTAAAAGGGAGATTTTTAGTTGGCTTGGAGTCGTATATTTCGTCGGGAGGGGGGTTTGTTGGGAAAATGATTTGGAATGCATTATTGTCGACGTAAGTACAGTGGAAGTTCGTTTGCAATGACTAGGAGACTGCTGGTTGGGCTGGTTCTGAAAGCGCCCGATACACATCTCAGTGAGGTGGTTTGAATGACATCTAATTTTTTTAATGATGTTTTTTTAGCAGTATCGTAGCAAATGGATCCGTAATCTAATTTACTTCTTATCAGTGATTTGTATAGGTTCAATAGGGTGATTGCACTAGCTCCCCATGTTCGGTTTGATAGAATTTTTAATAGATTTATTCGGGATTGGCATGACTGTTGAAGGACTTCTATGTGTGTTTTCCATTTGAGAGAACAATCTAAAGTAAGACCAAGAAAAGTCACTTCTTCTACCCGCGTTAGTGGAGTTCGATATAAAAACAGATTAAAATTATAGTTGTCTTTTCGTCTGTCAAAAATCATGTAGTAGTGTGTCTTTTCGCTTGAAAATTGGAATCCTGTTTTTGAGACCAGTTTTCGATTTGATGGAGGTAATCTTGAAGTAAAGTGGAGGCGAACTTTGTGCTTCTACTTCTTGTATAAATGATGAGGTCATCTGCATAAAGGCAAATTTTGTTGGGAGGTTTTATCATTTCGGCTATGCTGTTAATTGTAGTGAGAAAAAGTGTGGAACTCAAAGTAGATCCCTGAGGAATGCCATTTTTGAGAGGTCTTGTGGTTGAGATGTGGCCAATTGATCTGACTTGCATAGTTCTGTTGTTGAGAAAATTATTTACGAACGCTAGCATGTTTCCTTGTACTTCCCATGTCTGCAGTGTTTTTAAAATATTGTATTTCCAGGTTGTATCAAAAGCCTTATTTAAATCGAAGAATATAGCGATTAGTTTTTGGTCATTCAAAAATGCATTATGTACTTCACTTTCAAAAGATATTAGATTATCAATTGTCGATCTGCACTTTCGGAAGTGATAGGGTGTTCAAAAATTTTGTTTTCAAGATGCCATGCTAGTCTGTTGTTTAAGATTTTCTCTAGAATTTTACACATACTGCAGGTTAGGGATATCGGTCTATATGAGGCTGGGTCGTCTTTTGGTTTGTTAAATTTACATATGGGGCTAACTGTTGCGTTTGTCCAAGTTTCTGGAAACTAATGTTTTAAAAACATAGTGTTGAATAGATCTAGGAGTATTAACTTTGTATTAAAAGGAAGATTTCGCAGAAATATTTAGGGAATGTCATCTGGTCCAGGGGCAGAGTTTTTGGTGTTTTCGAGAGAAAATTCAAGTTCCTGCAGAGTTATGGGAACGTTTAGATAAGAGTCGGAGTCGTTAATTTGGATTTCGGAAGTTTCAATCAATTTCTTGTATTGTATAAAGGATTGGTCCAAGCTTCGATCACTGGAATTATGTTGGAAAACATCTGCTATAGCCTCACATACATTATAACGAGAAAAACCTACTAACCCTCTCAATGCTCGTTATAGGTATGCGTGTTGTCTCACGTGGTACAACCCGTGCTCGACAGTCGACTAGCTTCGAGTCGAAGAAGGGGTGGATTCTTCAAAGAATTATTAAGTTTACAAAAGGGCGCCAGAGAAGTTTTGGCAAGCACCCAAGACTTCTTTAATTAGCCCACAACTCCTCAGTGGGAAAACAACACTCACTACACACTCCAAAGGTTAATCTGATAGGCAAATTATCATAAGTAAATAAAAGTCAGCAAGTACACCCTGATTGAAGATTTAATTAGTCTTTGTGGACCAAAGGTCTCTTTTCAAAATATTTATTACAATGTCACTACAAAAAAAATGGTACAAATAACGTCTGAGCTCAGCTGAAGGCTGTAATCTCAGAACGTAGATGGGCTGAAGGTCGAAATCTACATAAATCCAAAATTTCTAACTAATTTATCAGTTACAACTCAAGTAAATAACTGTCAAGCAGATTCTATAAACTCTGAGCAGAGCTGAAGGCTTCAAACTCAGGGTGTAGAAGAGCTGAGGGCCCCAAACTACACCGATGTCTCAATTCTAAAATTCTAGAGAAACGACCAAATTGTTCATGTACAATACCTCAAAAATACAACGATAATATTTATATCAAAATCAACAATGTACAGTTACAAGGGTTCACACTTCCGCAATTTATACCAATATAAATATAAATAATTGCATAAGCCAAAGATTTAAATAGCAACGAGTTTAGCGTTGCTAGAGAAAATACAACTCAAAATTATGTACGGTGCAAGTTATATACATAAAATCATCAGAAATAGGCAAAAAAACCCACTAAATAACGCAATACCAGGTACGTACCGTAGTGTCTTAGCGTATCTTAAACTATGAGCAAAGATTTCAAATTTTTTAAATATCAAGTACAAGTGCAAGCGAAATTATAGTAATTGCCGCTAAAAAAAGAAATAAAACTTTATATCAAAAACGGTAATATGTGAAGCATAAATGTGAGTTTACTAATGAAGTTGAAGAATAAAGAAAAGGAAAACTGTTCACTTATCCTTTTCCGGAACCAGAACAGGAACTGAAGTTGCTCCAGAAAATTCCAGCTCTCCTGGAACTGGTCTCACTGACCCATTAACTTCCAATCAGTGATTTTGTTTTTTAATGTCCATATACAAAAACCCCCCTAAAATAGAGAAACGAATTAGCCTCTACATAGGGTTTACATTTTACCCCGGTCAAATTTTCAACGTACCCCCGTAATATCCCATCATACTGACTATATTAACAACACCCGAAATTCGCAAATAATCATACATCATAACTTTTAACTGTATAAAAGCCACCTACACTGAGGATAAAAACTATATGACTGGTTTTTTCCGCTTAGCAAAAAAAACTACGATACCAAAAAAACCCATAATATAAAAACTATGTCGTTGGACACATCCCTGAATATTTATACAACCCCCGTGATATATTCTTATTTCAACAAAATAATAAGCAATGAAGAATATGAACTAATAAGAATTTATGAAATGCATCGAAACTATCTCGTGAAATCCAGATTACATACTCCAATAAACTACGAATCAAAGCTAAAATTTCTACGTTAAAATACCTATAAAACTGTTAATTCCGAGAAAGTATTTTCAACCATTTACTATATTAATGAATCCTTCTAACTAACGCCGTCTACGGAAATTTACCTCAAAACGCAATTCCTCTAAATTCTTATGGTACCCACAGTCATCGACCGATTTTGGACCAGAAACCTATCGGGTCGGAGCCGCCAGTTGTTGCTTTCAGCCGTATTTCTCTTCCCCTATGTCGGAATTGTCGGGTTTTCCAATAAAACGTTTATGGCTCCCAGAGCACATGCGAAAATTTTAAGTTGAACGATGTGTGTTTACACCTTGACGGCAAATGGAGGACTGACTTTTAACTTCGTACCGACAGCGCTGTCACTTCTCTCAGTCGACAGGTTAGCCAATATTAAGTCTCCGATGGCTCGGTAAATTTTCGCGTTACATCTTTTTTATCGGATATCAGCTGATTATTATGGGATAAAGTGTTTATGTGGAGGAAAGAATTTTGTCCTCTTATTTTTCGAATTTTATTCCATATCGAGTCCAATGGGGTGGAGGGATTTATGGAGGAAATGTAGTTGCACCAGCTTTCTTTTTTACTTTTTTTAATTAGGAAACGGGTTTTGGCATTGAGTTTTTTGAATTCAAGGCGATTTTCATCATTTTTATGTCTTTTCCACACATTATATATGTTTTATTGTTCTACAGTGTTAAAACGTTTGTCACCTTGTCCATAACTTTCTCGTAGTCGTTTTCTTCTATATGTGCTCTTTTTAATTTTTTTTTTCTTAATATATTTATTTTCAATAATAAATAAAACGTTATTATGACTATTTCTTCTTGTGTAAATACATATACCTTTCACGTATGTCGTATGTGGTGTCTGAAAGACGAGGAGGATAGATGGAATAGGTGAAAAAAAATTATTTGCCCAGAGCGCCAAATATAATTAATTCGGCGCTAGATACTATGCAAAATACTTTAACCTCCCCCATGCTTCGCTAAAATATTGATTCAAAATTAGCTGAACTTTTCAAGAATGCACATAATTTGATCAGTACACTGTAAACGAGGAAATGAAAATGCTGCGAATATCATCTCGCCATGAGCAGCTTCAGTCGAGATTCCAAATTCATGAAGCCACATTATCATCTCTCAACATTATAATTATATGTCATCTACATATCTATACCAAAATAAAATATTTTTCGAAATATTACTTTCAAAGATCTTTCTTTCTAAATTGTCCATAAAAATGTTTGCTAAAATAGGTGATATAGGGCTTCCCATTGGTAAACCTTCATTTTGAATATATATTTTATTGTCAAAAGTGAAATAATTCTAATTAATGCATACATCAAATAAATTAAGTATATCTGATATTATTCCTGGATTGATATTTTTATCTTCTAGTAATTTTCTTACAAGTATTAGACATTCTTTAGGAGGAATTTTAGTAAACATGTTAGTTACATCGAACGAAATGAGTTTATAGTTATCTTGCAAGTGGATTGCTTTCAACTTTTTGATTAGTTATATTGAATTTCTAATTGAGTACTGAGATTCATATCCGTAAGTATTGAGTATATTGTTGAGCTTCTTTGCCAATATATTATTAGGAGCATTAACATAAGAGACTACAGGTCTAATTGATTTCGTTATTTTATGCAATTTAACGTGACAATTCCATTCAATTCTAACCACCCTATGTCACACAGACTGGCGGCATATAATTCAATGATACATAGAGCTTTTTCAGTTCCTATAAACAAATGTAATTTTGATAGAGAGATTAATACAATTAGACAAATAGCAACATCTAACGGTTATCCATTAGATATGATAAATAAGCTAATTAGTAAAAAAGAAGAAAAAGTGGCATTACAACTAATATATCCTAAACAAGCTGATGAAATTAAAACTTATAAAACCATCACATATGCAGGAAATTTTTCTAATAATATTTCAAAGATAATATCTTCAGCAACGAATACAACAATTTCTTTTAAAACAGAAAGTAACGTTAGTACAAAATTGTTAAATGTAAAAACAAAAATACCACTATTAAAGAAGTCAGGTATATATAAACTCAAATGTCCAGAATGTAATGCTGTCTATTTGGGTCAGACCCTTAGGAATTTTGAAATACGATACAGTGAGCACTTACGAGCATACAGATTAAAACAACCAGATAAATCCCACTACGCAAAACATCTACTTGACACCAATCATTCATTGACACCTAACACAGAACTAGAAGTGCTGCATATTTGTGAAAAGAAACAAGAACTGGAAATTAGAAGACATTTAAGAAACCCACAATATGAAGTTGTCAATGAACAGTTAAATCTAGGGAATTCTCCACTAATAAACTGTCTTCTTAAATGATAATTGTAAAGATCAGCAGATATAGTTTTCCTGGTTTTCTATATCATTGCACAGTTATACTGATCTTAATTGGAAAAATGATATCCAGGATATCACCATAGGGCTAATAATATCTAAGCTTCAATATTTGTAATATCACATCTTCTTCTTTTTTCTATAAACATATATTAAGCCAATCACAAGTTAGGTTACTTCTTGGTCTAGCCAAAAATAACTATGTACTAAACATCAGGTAGGCATAAAATGAAATGTAACTTCTGTCATTCTGACGATGATATTGATTTATCGAAACAATTGTCAATTTTTTAGAATTTTCAATAACTTGTATTATATTGTGGAATTAACTAGAGACCTTGAGTTTCATTTAAAAACACTAATATGAGCATATTAGTGTAAGGGTCGAAACAGTTAATTTAATTCTATTTTTATTATGTTCTGTTTGTGTTGTTTCTTTTATTAATAAAAAACCTATTTTCTGGGTAAAAACATTCTTAATTATACAAACTACGTATAAATCACCCTATATCTATTTTTGTTGTCGGTAATAATGCGTCGCATTGCATTTCATCTCCCGAATATTTGTCGCGTGATTGGAAACGGAAATTCTGTAATTCCTATGGGATTATTCAGATCATTTTAAAATAACATTGTGTCCCACTGATGTCGTTTAACACATGTATCTCAAATTATTCTTAAAAAACCTACAAAAATAGATGTAAGTACACAATAGCTAAATTTGAAAAGTATACCGGGTGATGTCCAAAACGTAAATAAAGTATGAATTAATTATCGTTCCTTTGATTTATGGCAAAAATCGTGTATGTTATTTATAAATTATTACATTTGACATAATTTTATTACAATTTTTATCAATTGATTCCGAATTTATATAGGAGGAATAAATTTTGAGCAAAACAGTAATAAACCTCATATATTCATGGCTACGATTTCAAAGAGTATTATTTTTTGGCACAAGTTTCAAACACCGCATCAATAATAATTACAAAAAATGTCACGTTGACAATGAAAATTATAATACGTTCTTATTTCGAAAATCCCACGGTTCTATTTCGAAACAGTGACTTACTTATAGTAAAAACCAAATAAAGTTGCGTTTACGTCACCAAGGGCGTATTTCTATCGCATGTGTGTGGCTACATTTCTATCGAAAAGTGCATATACTTAAATTTGTTAATTAATCGGTTCTAAAGATAACCCAATCAATAAAAAAACTTGTGTACCAAAATAATGTATAAGCAATATAGCTTTATTGGGTTTAGACGTCCCTCGATGTAAACATTTGTGTTAAAATTTTCATAAAGAAGCCTCCAATTATTGACTGTAAAATAGTCACTGCCAGAAATAATGTCATGTTGCCGCGTTGTTTGTGACTTTTCTACTCGTGTATTGTCATCGATTTTTGAGGTTATAGTTACGTGCTTTATAAAATATTTATAATCAAAACTGTTTTTGTTTTCAAAACAACAAAGCATTTTCTTCTGTGATTGTTAAAATGCCCAAACAGCTGAATAGCCGATGCAAAGAACTTGTGGCTTCATTAGTAAATTATTTTGAACAAGAAAGGAATAATAATGGTCCTTTGTTGCCCTTAAACGCTGTACAAGAGGTAGGTAATACGTGAATAAAATAACCTTACATTACTTTACGAAAATTTGTATTATTTTAGCGTGTAGCTGCTGCTTTAAAAATCAGTGTAAGAACAGTAAGCAAAATTTGTCAAACAAAGGAAAAAGGTGAAGAGTTTGAGTCACCAAAGAAAAAACGTTGCCCTCATAAACGAGTAACAAATACAAGCTCTATTCGTGATACCATTTACAATATGTACCAGAGAAGTAAGTATAATTACGACAATTGTATACAGGGTGTCCCGGGACTAATGGGAAAAAAGTCGGGAGCGTATAATATGAGCTAAAATAATCTTAGTACTTCATATAAACTTTTTCTATGCAGGCCCTCGTTTTCGAGTTATAGGCCTCCAAAGTTTTAATTTTGAATTTGGTTTTTATTTTTAATTTTTGTACTAGTTATTTGATCTTTATAAAATTTACGGCAAAGATATAATGTATGTGTATGTTTATTTTGGTAAGGTAAACAGATTTACAGTAGTGCATTGAAGCCAGGGACGAACTACTTGCAATGGTTAGTGATCTAAAAATTTTGCAGGGATGGCACACCCTGTATGAAATTATCGAATTTCACTTCCCCACACATTAAGCTAACGAAAAGATATTCTTGTTGGAATTCGATAAAATAAACCGTTTGGCTAATATTTACAGTTTTATTCATGCACTACGTACCAATTTACGCATTCACCATTTTTATAAGTACACAACGAGGTAAAACGTAACTTATTAATAGATGTCCAAGATTTACCTACAGTACTACAAAAAAATAATAGCAGAAGATGAAAAACATTAACGACTTATTAATTCGAAAGTTGGTAAAAACTTTTTATAAGTGTTTTTACCGTTTATCAAGTAACCATAGGATTAGTTGTCAAACGTTGTGTAGAATAGTTCGTAGTCAGTACTTGTCAATAATTCATAAGTCCTTAATTTAACAGTTACAATGGCAAAATTCGCTTTTATCGAGTACGCAGATATGCATCTAATGTATGGACTGGCTTCTCGAAACTGTTTAGAGGCCAGAAGGCTTTATGAAGAACATTTTGCAAACAGAGCATTGCCAGACAGACGAATGTTTGAGTGTATTGATCTCAGGTTACGAGAAACAGGTATGAATAAGTAAATGTAATTTTCTATGTATACAAAACAAAATTTTTAATTTTAGGAATATTTTTGCCAAAAAAAAGTGGAGAAGGTCCAGTACGAAGCATACGTACTGTGGCAGTTGAACAAGACTTGTTAAATGCAGTTGATAATGAACCATCAACGAGTTTTCTAAAAGTATCAAGAGAACATAACGTCTCGAAATTAGTTGTTCATCGCGTCCTAAAAGAACAGCTGTTATATCCTTTTCACATGAAAAAAGTACACAGTATGACAGTGGCTGATTATCCTGCACGGCTTGAGTATAGCCAGTGGTTTCTGCGACAACAACAAGCAGACAATACATTTATTAGTAACGTTCTCTTTACGAACTAATCCAGTTTCACCAGAGATGGAATCATAAATTCTCATAATATGCATTTATGGGATGATGTGAATCCACATGGCATTATCCAAACTAGGAGCCAGCATAGATTCATGGTTAATATTTGGGCAGGAATAGTTGGCAATCTTTTGATAGAGCCATATACTTTATTGACGGTACTTTGACTGGTCAGAGATATTTGGAGTTTTTGCAAAATTAGTTATGGAATCTGTTTGATGATGTGCTACTACAAACTCGTAGGAATTTATGGTTCATGCATGATGGGGCCCCTCCTCATTTCAGTTTAGATGTACGACAGCATTTACACACAAGGTTTCCTAATAGATGGATTGGTCGTGGAGGCCCTTTTCAATGGCCACCGCGATCAGGAGACGTTAATCCTATGGATTTCTTTCTCTAGGGTTATCTCAAAAGTAAGGTATACGCAACACCTGTGCAAACAAGACAAGATTCAATAGACAGAATTGTGTTACACTGCAATGTTATTAGAAATAATGTGGGATTGCTCATTCAAGTGCAAAGAAACAACCTTCGTAGACTTAGAATGTGCGTGGAAGTGGGAGGAGCTCATATTGAACATTTATTAGAATAACGTTAGTTTTTGTTGTTGTTTAGGAATTAGTATTTGTCTAATGTTTTATAACTTGTGTTTTTTGAGGTTTTCTTAATGGTTTAATAATGTTATGTTCGTAATTTTGATTAAAAGGAAGTAAATCCTGGACATCGTATTAATAAGTTAGTCAGGTAGATTTGTACGTAGTGCATTAATAAAACTGTAAATATTATCCAATAATTTTATCGAATTCTAACAAGAGTACCTTTTCGTTAGCTTAATGTGTGGGGAAGTCAATTTCGATGATTTCATACAGGGTGTGCCATCCCTGCAAATTTTTTGGATCACTAACCATTGCGAGTAGTCCGTCCCTGGCTTCAAGGCAGTACTGTAAATCTGTTTACCTTTCCAAAATAAACATACACGTACATTATAGCTTTGCCGTAAATTTGATAAAGATCAAATAACTAGTACAAAAAATAAAAATAAAAACCAAATTCAAAATTGATACTTTGGAGGCCTATAACTCGAAAACGAGGGCCTCCATAGAAAAAGTTTATATGAAGTACTAACATTATTTTGGCTCAGATTATACGCTCCTGACTTTTTTCCCATTAGTCCCGGGACATTTAACATATTTTTATTTCTGTATGCTTTTAGAACAGCACATAAATATTCAATCATTGTGGTCCCAACTAAGAGAAAAAGAATTATTTAATGGTAGTACCACTTCTTTAAATAGATTGCTCAAAGAACTTGGGTTTAAGTGAATGAAGGATAATCTACGACGAGGACTTATGGAATTACCTAATGTTGTTTTGAAAAGAGTAGAATTCTTAAGATATTATAAAGAAGCAAAGGACGAAGGTATATACCAATTTGTGGTCATCGATGAAACCTGGATATTTCAAAATGGCATCATAGGTCATTCATGGCAAAATGAAAATATCAAGAGTGTTAAAACCACTAAAACGGATGGCAAAAGGTTTGTTGTATTGCAAAACATAAGTGGTTAATTAAACAAATTACAAAAATAACTACTAAACATCAGGTAGGCATAAAATGAAATGTAACTTCTGTCATTCTGACGATGATATTGATTTATCGAAACAATTGTCAATTTTTTAGAATCTTCAATAACTTTTATTATATTGTGGAATTAACTAGAGACCGTGAGTTTCATTTAACACTAACAGATATATTATACTCCATGCTGGAAATGAAAACGGATTTATTGAAGGTGCTGAAGCAATATTTTGTTCAAAAAGCCAACTTTATGATTATCATGGGGAAATGAACCAGGCAAATTTCTTGAAATGGTTTGAATATCAGTTGCTGCAAAATTTAGAGAATCCTTCTCTAATTATACTTGATAATGCACCTTATCACAGCATGTTATTGCATAAAACTCCAAATACAGGATGGTCAAAATGTGCTATTCAGGAATGGTTGACAGAAAAAACATGATGTTCAAAACAGAACCGTTGGAAATCGTTTCTCAGTAAATATACAGATATATTCTTACTTATTGCCATTTATTTTAAACATTTTTTTGTTTTTTTTTTTAGAAATAAGCCACCAATCAAGTATATAGTGGACGATATGACACAAAGTTTTACGTCTTCCTCCTTACCATTGCATATTCAACCAAAGAATACACCAACAACAAGAAGCGAAACTTCGGCTTTTTGACAATTCATTTTCTGAATGCGCATGTGTGATAGACGCCATTTTTTTATATGTGTTTTACGTCAATGTCATTCTTTGTTGTTAAACAAAAATATGCTTTTTATTTGTTTATTTACTTTGATTTTGAACAATACCGTTTAGTAAAAGTAACTAGTTGCACTCTTAGTGAGAAATTATTGTATTTATGATGGGAAGAATAAGCTGTGAAGTTCGTGGATGTCACTCAACAACAGGAGAAGAGATAACTATGTTTGGTTTTCCCAAAGACCCTGTGAGGTAAGAGAAATTGTTTCTATATGTAATGTATTATAGGTATACAGGGTGTCCCGGGACTAATGGGAAAAAAGTCAGGAGAGTATAATATGAGCCAAAATAATGTTAGTACTTCATATAAACTTTTACTATGCAGGCCCTCGTTTTCGAGTTATAGGCCTCTAAAGTTTTAATTTTGAATTTGGTTTTTATTTTTATTTTTTGTACTAGTTATTCGATCTTCATAAAATTTACGGCAAAGCTATAATGTAAGTGTATGTTTATTTTGGTAAGGTAAACAGATTTACAGTAGTGCATTGAAGCCAGGGACGGACTACTCGCAATGGTTAGTGATCCAAAAATTTTTCAGGTATGGCACACCCTGTATGAAATTATCGAAATTCACTTCCCCACACATTAAGCTAACGAAAAGGTACTCTTGTTGGAATTCGATAAAATAAGCCGTTTGGCTAATATTTACAGTTTTATTAATGCACTACGTACAAATCTACCTAACTAACTTATTAATACGATGTCCAGAGTTTACTTGCTTTTAATCAAAATTACGAACATAACATTATTAAACCATTAAGAAAACCTCAAAAAACACAGGTTATAAAACATTAGACTAAAAGTAATTCGTAAACAACAACAAAAACTAACGTTATTCTAATAAATGTTCAATATGAGCTCCTCCCACTTCCACGCACATTCTAAGTCTACGAAGGTTGTTTCTTTGCACTTGAAAGAGCAATTTCACACTATTTCTAATAACATTGCAGTGTAACACAATTCTGTCTATTAAATCTTGCCTTGTTTGCACAGGTGTTGCGTATACCTTACTTTTGAGATAACCCTAGAGAAAGAAATCCCTAGGATTAACGTCTCCTGATCGCGGTGGCCATTGAAAAGGGCCTCCACGACCAATCCATCTATTAGGAAGCCTTGTGTGTAAATGCTGTCGTACATCTAAACTGAAATGAGGAGGGGCCCCATCATGCATGAACCATAAATTCCTACGAGTTTGTAGTAGCACATCATCAAACAGGTTCCATAACTCATTTTGCAAAAAACTCCAAATATCTCTGACCGGTCAAAGTACCGTCAATAAAGTATGGCTGTATCAAATTATTGCCAACTATTCCTGCCAAACATTAACCATGAATCTATGCTGGATCCTAGTTTGGATAATGCCATGTGGATTCACATCATCCCATAAATGCATATTATGAGAATTTATGATTCCATCTCTGGTGAAACCCGGTTCGTTCGTAAAGAGAACGTTACTAATAAATGTGTTGTCTGCTTGTTGTTGTCGCAGAAACCACTGGTTATACTCAAGTCGAGCAGGATAATCAGCCACTGTCATACGGTGTCCTTTTTTCATGTGAAAAGGATATAACAGCTGTTCTTTTAGGACGCGATGAACAACTGATTTCTAGACGTTATGTTCTCTTGATAATTTTCTAAAACTCGATGGTTCATTATCAACTGCATTTAACAAGTCTTGTTCAACTGCCACAGTACGTATGCTTCGTACTGGACCTTCTCCAGCTTTTTCTGGCGAAAATCTTCCTAAAATTTAAAATTTTGTTTTGTATACATGGAAAATTACATTTACTTATTCATACCTGTTTCTCGTAACCTGAGATCAATACGCCCAAACATTCGTCTGTCTGGCAATGCTCTGTTTGCAAAATGTTCTTCATAAAGCCTTTTGGCCTCTAAACAGTTTCGCGAAGCCAGTCCATACATTAGATGTTTATCTGCGTACTCAATAAAAGCGAATTCTGCTATTGTAACTGTTAAATTAAGGACTTATAAATTATTGACAAGTACTGACTCCGAACTATTCTACACAACGTTTGACAACTAATCCTATGGTAACTTGATAAACGGTAAAAACACTTATAAAAAGTTTTTACCAACTTTCCAATTAATAAGTCGTTAATGTTTTTCATCTTCTGCTATCGTTAAATTATTTTTTGTAGTACTCAAGGTAAATTTTGGACATCTATTAAAAGTTAGTTTTCCTCGTTGTGTACTTATAAAAATGGTGAATGCGTAAACTGGTACGTAGTGCATTAATAAAACTGTAAATATTAGCCAAACGGCTTATTTTATCGAATTCCAACAAGAGTACCTTTTCGTTAGCTTAATGTGTGGGGAAGTGAATTTCGATAATTTCATACAGGGTGTGCCATACCTGCAAAATTTTTGGATCACTAACCATAGCGAGTAGTCCGTCCCTGGCTTCAATGCACTACTGTAAATCTGTTTACCTTACCAAAATAAACATACACATACATTATAGCTTTGCCGTAAATTTTATAAAGATCAAATAACTAGTACAAAAAATACAAATAAAAACCAAATTCAAAATTAAAACTTTGGAGGCCTATAACTCGAAAACGAGGGCCTGCATAGTAAAAGTTTATATGAAGTACTAACATTATTTTAGTTCAGATTATACGCTCCTGACTTTTTTCCCATTAGTCCCGGGACACCCTGTATATTCATTTTTCAATATTTTACATTTTATTTTACATGTTCCTATGAATTGTAAGTTGTGTAAATCTATGTTTTTGTTTGTTAACGTTGATCTGTCCCTCTACCTTTAATAACATGTAATGATAATATTATGTACTACAATAAGCTTTCTGCTGACGAGCCCTGTTCTGCAAAAAACATGTTGAATAAAAATACATAATATTCAATATAAATTAATTATTTTTTTTTTTTTATTTCTACAGAAAGTCGCATCAACCGTGGTAGGTTATTAGCGACGGTACAATAGATAATAACATAATTACACTGAATTATACACATTAATTAATTTTAAAAATATTATTAGTCTATCACAATTATTATCCTGAAATAAGGCTTGAAATGTGTTGGGTAGTTTACAAATGTTTCTTTGATTGTAGTATTTAGGACATTCTGTGAGGATATGTTTCACTGTTACATCTACATTACACAGTTCACATACTGGATGTTCTTCACGTTTTATTAGGTAAGTGTGAGTTAGTCTAGTATGCCCCAACCGTAGACGTGAAATAATCACTTGGTGTTGTCTGTTGTTAGAAAATGGAAACCACTTTTTATATAGAGGTTTAATTTCACGAAGTTTTGAGTCACTTTCAGTTCACTGAGATTGCCACAAAGCGATCACTTTCCTATTTAATACGCACTTTAGATCCGAACTAACCACCTTTGAAATCGATACCGCACTTTCATCTGTGATGGAATTACGAGCACATCTGTCCGCTTCTTCATTTCCACTAATACCAATATGGGATGGGATCCATATAAAGATGATATCATTGTTTCGTTCTCTGGCAACGTAGAGTTCTTTCTTAATGAGATGAACCAAAGGATGTTTAGAATAAATCGTTTGTATCGAGTGTAAGGAAGTAAGGGAGTCTGTAAGGACAAGGAAAGAGTTGTGGTGGCTGCTTTCGTTGATATGTGTTAAAGATTGATATATAGCGAATAGTTCTGCCGAGAGGATATTTGTGTAGGATGGAAGTTTATATAGAAGTTTCTGCGAGTCAGTTACTACAGCTGCTCCTACGCCTATGGTCGATTTCGAGGCATCTGTATATATCTTTTGGTAATTTGGATACTTTCCCAAAGTGTCGAACAGTTTGGCTTTTATAACAGTTGGGTTAGTATTTTGTTTATCATATTTAGTTAAGCTTTTGTCGCAATTTGGTATCTTTACCATCCAGGGTTCTATGTTATAATAAGTGGCAATTGGGTAAACTTTTGGCAGACAAAAGTCAATTTCTTGAAAGTATGTTCTAATTCTCTCGTAAAACGGTTTTGGTGTCCTCGATTTCCCAGTAAAAAATCCTTCCAATTTATTTGAGTGTGTGTACTGATAAGTTGGATTTGACATATTGGCAAGAATAGTAACTGCATAATTGCTGCTAAGAGATTTTCGCCTTAGGCTTAAGGCTGGTTCTCCTAATTCCCACTGTAGACTTTTTACCGGTGTAGTTCTAAAAGCTCCAAGTATAATCCGGAAAGCGGAATTTTGGATTACTTCGAGTTGGTCGGTGTCAGTTTTGTTTGCTGTATCATATGCTATAGAGCCATAGTCCAATACTGATCTGATGAGAGATTTATACAGTAACAATAAAGTTGGTCCATCAGCACCCCATTTCTGGTTAGCTACCACTTTTAGAATGTTTAATCTCTTTTGGCATTCTAAGGCTAGATTGTTGATGTGTATTTTCCAATTTAATTTGCTGTCTAAGTGCATACCTAAAAATTTTACAGAAGGTAGGATCTTTAGATTTTCGCCATGTAGTATCAAATTAGGTTGAAATAGTTCATTTTTTTTGCTAAATAACATGCAGTGAGTTTTGGATGTTGAAAAACGAACTCCTGTTTGCGAACACCTAATTTCCAGGTTTGTAAGAAAATTATTCATTGTGGTCATATTTGTACCTTTTAAGAAAACAACTAGATCGTCAGCGTATATTCTTGCTCTAAGGGGTGCTTTTATATTCTCCAAGATGCTATTCAAGGCTACAATAAATAATGTTGGGCTTATTACGGAGCCTTGCGGTGTCCCATTCTCTTGTAATTTATTTTTAGATATCTGTGTATTTGCTCTGACAACAAAAGTTCTTTTTTGGAGGAAGTTTTTGATAAAAGCTAAGCAGTGGCCTTGTATGTTCCATTCACTCAACGTTCTCAATATATGATATCGCCACACCGTGTCGAATGCCCGGTTAATATCGAAAAATATGGCCATGCACGTCTGGTTCAATGCGAAACCCTCATGAATAAAGCTTTCTAATTCAACAATGTTATCTAAAGTTGATCTATGTTTTCTGAAGCCACTTTGTTCCGGGATCAGAAGGTTTCTGCTTTCAAGTGTCCATAAAAGTCGTTTGTTAATTATTTTCTCGAGTAGCTTGCACATTGAACAAGTTAGTGAGATAGGTCTATAAGATGCAGCGATTGTTTTAGGTTTTCTAGGCTTTAGTATTGGTATGACAATAGCTTCACCCCATTTTTCTGGAAAGAGGTGTTTAGTCCAGATTTTATTGTATAGGTGTAACAAGTAATCTTTGGAATTTTGAGGTAAGTGCTTCAAGAATACTACAGGAATGTCATCTGGTCCTCCGCATGTATCTTTTAAGTCTTCTAGTGCTTCGTTTAATTCATTTTCAGTTATATTATGATTTAATGGATCGAGTATGTTAAAAATTTCAATATCATTTGCTTCCTGTGAGACTTTTTTGGTAATAAAGGCGTTATCATAATTATTGTTGTTGGAGTGACTAGCATATGTATCAGAGAGTATATCTGCAATATGTTTGTCGTCTGTAACCGTTATTCCATTGAGATCAAGAGATGTTATTTTTTGAATGGAGCTTTTACCAGAAATCTTCTTGACTTTTTTCCATACATCTGATATTGGAGTGGATCTATTAATTGAAGATACAAATTGTCTCCATGATTCCTTTTTTGCAGTTTTTATTATGTGTCTAGAAATTGCTCTTAGTCGTTTGAATTCAACGAGGTTTTCTGTGGTTTTGTGTCTTTTGTAAACGTTGAAAGCATGCTTACTAGTTTTTATGGCGTCTTCGCATGTTTTACTCCACCATGGAACTGGAATTCTACCTGTAACAAGCTTTGTTTTACCAATACTAGATTCTGCGGCAGATATGATAATATTTTCAAGATTTCTTAAATCCTTATCAATATTCTCGGTCGTAGTAAGGTTTTCTATTTTCTTTTGAACATTTTCAGAAAAGGCATCCCAGTTTGCATTCTTTAATCTCCAAATGTAAGATGGTGAAGTAGTTTTAGTTTCGAAATTGGTATTTCGTATAATAATCGGGTAATGATCACTATCATATAAGTAAGGATCTACTTCCCCAAGATACCGATAACGAGACCGTAGGATCACAAAAGGATAGATCTATTGCGGATGATTCTCCTGTTGCAGAATTGAAGCGAGTTTTAGTACCATCATTTAATATATTAAAATTAAAATGGTCAATAACATTCGCAATTGTTCGACCTCGATTATCATTAGAATCGGAGCCCCAAAATATATGGTGACCGTTAAAATCACCTAAAATTAATCTTGGTGTTGGTATTTGATTAATAACATCACAAATATCTTGCATGTCCAATGGACCTGCCGGTAGGTACATATTGCATATGTGTATTGGGTGCGAGCTCCTAATTTTTGCGGCAACGACTTCCAGGTTGGAATTAATCGGAATAATTTCTGCTTCTAATGTGTTCGATACATAAATCGCAACTCCGCCACTCTCATGTTGACGATTTGTTCTGTTCCTAAAGAAGCACTGATAACTTTTTAGTGAATGATAATGATCTAGTTTAAAATGTGTCTCTTGAAGGCATAAAATGTCAGGAAGGTGTTCTGATAAGATTTTTTGTAGCATAGGTAGACGCTCGTAGTATCCATTCAGGTTCCACTGAATTATTGATTTAAATAGCATTGGATTGAAAAAAAAATAATAATAAATAAATGATAGTGGAGTTCTATTCATGAGAGGACGAGTCACTTTCTGTAGCCATCGATTCATAATTGATTTCGTCTCCTAGGTGTCTGTATATTTTTTGTTGAAGTTTTGTGATACGGCTTTTAATTCGTCTTTCTGTAAGAAGAGGGTAAATTTTATTTAACATGATCACTAGAGATCCATAGTCAGTTGTGTAGTCCTTAACTACTTCCAGGGCATTATGAGAGCCAAGAGTATTTTCAAATAGGTCTACAAGTTGGTCGTAGTTTAATGGCAGTCCTTCAGAATTGTTTGTTATAAATGCTTTGGCTGGTTGAAGTAAAATTTTTACAGGAATTGCTGGTACCACTGCTGAGGTTGTCTTAACTTTTTTTATTGTTTTTTTAAGATGATTAGGTTTTTGGAAAATTGATTCTGAGCTTGTTTCTTCTATAGTGGGGCTCTCAGATGCGGGTCTTTTTGGAGTATTGGTTGCTGATGGAATTGGTGTGTTGGGATTGTTGATCGCTCCAATGGTGGAGGGTTTTATTATATCGATAATAGGAGAAGCTGCACACCTAGGAGAAGGTGTGCAGTTTGTGGCGTTATTGGTTGATAATGTAGTAGGTGCAGGAGTTGTGTCAGTCTGTTGTTGAGTTAAATTAGCTGAGATAGAAACTGAGCACTGTGCTGCAAGATGTCCTGTCTGGCGACATTTGAAACAAGTCATTCCGTCTTGTGCTACAAATACTCTGTATGATGTATTATCATGATTGATCACTATAGAATCAGGAATTTGGATATTGTGAGGCGTAACGAAAATTTGTCTTCTAAAACTAAGAATATGACTAAATTCCGGAAGAGCTGTACTGATTCTTAGTACTGACATAGGTGAAATTGGATTTAGACCTATATTTTGTAATTCATTTATTAAAAGTTCATTCGGTATGGTAGGACATACATTCGATAATACAAGCCTTTCTGCTGGTGTAACAAGTTTTCTGGCCTTAAGTATTTCACCATTTACCGTTATTTCTCCAATATCATCGAGGAATTTATTGACTATATTTTTGTCGGCTAAATATACGCAGATTCTGTTATTAGTTATTTTAGAGATATGTGTGATATGTTTTGGTTGTATAACAGTTCCCAAAGGAATTAAATAGTCTTGAATAGGAATTCCTTCTAATGCGTTAAAAATAATAGCTTGTTCTTTATTAGGATATCTTGTTTGTTTCGCAGCGTTAGAATAGGATTTTGTTTGGTTGGATAGGATTTGAGAAGAGGAATATAATGGTATGTTATTGATCATTGTGTTGTTGGTATTGGAATGTGTTGGTAGTTGATCAGTTTCAGAGCTCCTGTAGTCAGAAGTGGTCTGTGTGGGAATTAACAGTGGCATATTAGAATATGTTTAATTAATTATACTAGGTCGTATTGGGCAGGTTTGACCCTGTCCATCCCAGGACCTAGGTACGGAAAAAACCTTGACTTGATATTTACTTCGTATTTTAAGTTTATACTAATGGTAAATTTCTTATTTTCTTCGAGAAAAATCTTAAATTTTGGGTACTTACAGGTGAACAATAGGAAGTAACTAATTAAAAACACTATGGCAATAAAGCGAAATTTAACTACACTGTGTTTTTACTATAAAATTAACAAAATATAAGAGCGAGGTTAAAAAAACTTGTTATATTATTTGCCAGAACCGGACTCAATATAAATTAATAGTTGATGTCTTTTATAGACATGTGATAATATAAAACTATACCTACCTTTATTTAATTTTTAGGGTACAGTTATGGTTGGAAGCTTGTAAGCGTAGAGATTTGTTTGGAAACACTACAGGTGCTTTACAAAAGAATTTAAAGAATTTATAGGTTGTGTGAACTTCACTTTGAGAAAAAAAATTGTTTCCAAAGGAGGATATTCTAAGCGTTTGTTTCAGCTAGCTGCCCCTGCCATATTTCCATGGTTAAAATGCAAGGGACATATTTTATTGAATTATCCACCAACAGAAATAGTTATTTAGTCTGGTAAATATTAAATTTAAGTAGACATTACAATCAACTGTTATTAATATTTATTTTTGTCACCTGGCCACAGGATTAATTGATACTTTACCACAGGATGAATTAATACCTTCATGGAATTTGTGTAAGGGAATGATTACTACAATTACTTTTATAATTGCAGCTACCACACCATTACAGCAATAGCGACATTCATCTCTTAGGCCTCTGCAATAGATACGAGTTACCGTGATGCTTCTCCACTGCTTGGTAAATATAATTATTATTTAGATTCACCTCTGTAAGTCAATATACATCAAAATGGACGGCTTTCTCATACCTAGATAAGTTAGAAAAAATTAAGTGTTTGCAACTGTGAATTTAACTAGACAAAAGTTTCACCTACAATGTTCAGCCTACCTCTGTGTCTCACTTAAAAGAATCTTGGTTTTGTTATAAAAGAGTATTTTTTATGATTTTGTTATGATAGAGAAATGTTTTTTTATTTATCCCATGCTCACTTTGTGGCAGTATTAACTATCAGTCTCTGATATGCTATTAATGTGTAAGAGAATTCTTCTGGTAAAATAGATACTAGAAAACTAAAGTGTCGGATGAATAAAACAACACATTGTCTATAATAAAACCTACTCATACACTTCTGTGTCCATTAATATAGTCTTCCTGTATTTTTCTTTTCAGATATTCAACCTTTTAAAATAGACGTTAGGGGGAAGTACTGAGTTACGACTTGTTCGTTTACAATCTCCTTCGACTTCAACACAAAGCATGACTTTTGGCACACTATGAAAGCAAACGTCTCTGAACAAAATCCTCTCTATTAGCTGCTTTTAACCACATTTTAGCTCCAAAAAGTAACAGTACATTTAATATGGGTTTGACCAGTATACAGTTTGGTTTGGTTTACCTATACATCATCCTTGTCCAGTTTTAGAGGGACATCTACAACCACAACATAAGCAAACAAGTCCTCCTTTAGAAGCCATCACAAAAAATTGATCTAGTGCCGCAAGAAATATTGTACAATTATAAATAAAGTAATAGATGACGATTTTACTTATCTAACTGTCCTATACAATTGTAAATGTCCGGTATTATTATTATTATTTAATATATATTGATCATTTCAACACATTATGTTGCAGACATTAAAATATTTTCTCTATGTGTAAAATATTGAATTATGAATCTGAAAGAGTGTAACTGTTATATCATATCATGGAAATTATACATTTAAGCACCAACATTATTGTAATTTTATACCAACATGTATATTGAACTTTTTCCTTCTGTAATCTGGTATTCTAAATATATAATCTATATTACTGTATTAGTTTTAATATCTACCCTATCCTACACATACTGCTACTTAAATACATATTTACACATAATGAATTCCAATATCGATATAAGAAAATAAAAATCATTTGATTAAACAATAGCATATTATTTTTAGTAATAAACTGTTCTTAAAAAACAGAAACTTGAACTATGTATAAAGAAATGCTAAAGCATATTTTTCACAATATAATCTGAAAATTAATAAGAGTTCATCTGTGAGACGCCCTGAGCAATATCCCATCATAAAATTGGTCACTTGTATACACACTGAAATTTCTCCAAAAATGTACTTCAAGTATCATGTCACCCGTTGTACTGGCTCTGGTGAGCTGAAAATCAATAGGGTTCTTCTGTGAGATGTCCTGAACAATATTCAATTACAAAATTGGTAACTTGTGGCAATCCAAAGGCTGTATCGGGCTAACAAGACCATGTTACAGGTTGTTTATGCTTACATTTTTCATTGACAATTAATACTTTCTCGGAATAATGTTTTGACAATACATTAGTAAACAATTATTTTTTGGAATGTTTGATTTACATTTTTTTCTGCCTGTAAAATATAAACCTTCACAATTTTGTAACCTTTTTCTCAGTGTAAATTATTAGCTTTCTGTCAACTTCAGTTTTACAAGGTCACGAAATTTTGCCCCCAGAACATCAAACGATTTATGCCGGCTTTCGCTTCTTGTTGTTGGTGTATTCTTTGATTCAACTCTATCGAATTAATTTGGGGCATAGCAAAAAATTACTACAATAGGCATACTGGTAGGGATGGTAACAGTGCGAATAACTGCCTGAACATGTGGCACGAGGCACTGAACTCCTGATATGCGGAAGAATTCTATACAACATACTGAAAGAGAGATATTTAAATGGTATGAGAGGGAAAGAATATTTGATCGTCCAGAAATTAGTCCGATAGTTATAAATTTTAATAGTGAAGAGAGTGACACTGATGTTGAATCAGATGAAGAAAATGAACAAGAATTTGAATCTACCTAGTTTCATATCACAATATGTTGATTTGTTTAATGTTAGTTTTTGTCTTTGATAATACGTTTATTATTAAACATATTTTATTTTATTGCTTGTATTTTTATTATATTTATTTATTAAAAGATTTGGTAAGTCAGTAGTAACCTTACCACTTTTATTCTAGAATTCCTTACTTTGTGTAATCTATTCATAAATTTAATTAACAAAAAACGTAAATGAAAAAACTCTACACTATACTAAACGAAAACTATCAAACTATCGATAATTTTGTAGTTTTCATTTATAATATTGTGAAATTTTCTACATTTACGTTTTTTGTTGACTTCAGTTATTTTCTGTTAATTTCCATATTTCGTGAACACTCTGACAACGCTACACATCTTCACAATGATGTCGTCAACGCAACTTTATTTGGTTTTTACTATAATTAAGTAATAAGTTGATACAAAAATGAAAATTCAATCGAATTAATATCTGGAAATTCCACGTCCATCGGGTTACACCTGAACCGTTCTCTATAATATCTTCCTCCCACGTTTCATCTACTTAGTAATAGATGGCGTCACATTTTTTTGTTACAGCACGGTAATACTGCTCTTCACGAAGCTGCTTGGAAAGGATACAGTAGGAGTGTACGTCTATTAGCATCTGCGGGAGCCGATCTAAATCGTTCTAATGCTGGAGGATTTACGGCATTACATCTGAGCTGCCAAAATGGACATAACCAATCCTGTAGAGAACTACTATTAGCTGGCTGCGATCCTGATATCCAGAACAACTACGGAGATACCGCTTTACATACTGCCGCGAGGTAAGTTTTTTCCTACGCTCCTGCTATGATGTCACTAAATGTCAAAAATGGTAGTGTCTCAGTTTACAATAACGTGTACGTATCTAAAAGTTTGAATTGATAAAATGTTTATACATTTCTCATATTCGTTTTCTTAGTATACAATAAAAAAAATACCTTACCGGATATAAGTATAGGGAATAGTAATACATATCGATAGTGGGCAACATATTCTTCTAAAATAAATAATAACATTTGAAAAAAAGGAATTACGCGAAGATTGTGGATTCCGTTTTTATTCCAATTTTGACAGCACCCTGTATAATAAAAAAGGTAACTTGACAGTGTAAACGATAAAGCGGTATGTGGTAAATAGTTCCTAAGAAATTTCAACTTTCATTCAAATTACATTAGAGGATATTGAATTTTATGTACAGGGTGTCCCAAATTGGTGTGTTTTGCAGGGTATCTCGTAAACTAAAAGAGATAGAAGAAAAGCAGTTAAGATGTTATGACTTCTTTTTTTGTTAAAGTAACGATAGCCTAATTAAATCTTTAGTAACTCTCTGCAGTTGGAAGATACAGTGCGATTATTGAAAACTGTCGAAAACTACAAAGTACTATAACTTATTAATTAAGAAAAATATAAAAAACGTTATAAAAACTTTCGATAGATATAATATTAAAGAGTTCAGTGGCGTACAGATTTTTTTTGTTAGAGGGCTCACTAAGGAAATATAATGCAAACTTATGTTTTTTTAAATGGGACACCCTGTATATTTTGACGTTTTTCGTTTTCTTTTTTAATTATCATTCACCTGATATGACATATTATATATCCATTTTCAATGGTTGGAGCTACAGTGCAAATAAACCATTTATGGATGTTATCAGTTGAAACACTCTTAAAAAATTGAACACTCAGTAACGAAATTTAACATTTTATTACAAGGATACTGATGGGTGACAATTTTATTTATCAAAATTATAATTAATAAAAAATAAAACCAGACTAAAAAATAAAAACAATAAACTTATGAAACAACAAGAAATATTGTAACAACTAATCTACCTATAACTAATTTTATTAGAATGTAAAAATTACATTAAATGTTCAAAATGTCCTCCGTTTTCATTGATTAAAAAGTTTTTCGTTTAAATAATCTTCAACCAATTCAGCATTACCAAAAATAAAATCAGTGAACAGTGAAACAAAGTAGGTAAATATAGCTGATTATTGATTTTAAGTACCTATATTATTATTTTGAAATTATTGAATCCGTTTTTTGGTAAATAACATCACGAAATAAGATGTCTGTATTTTTTTACCGATTTTACTTTTATTTCTAATTATGTTTAACCCGATATGTTGTTATATTTTAGTTTGTTTACCTCAATTGACATGATTGTTATATCTTATAAGAATGTTCATTTCATCAAGTAGGCTTTGGTCCTCTTACCATTGAAAATAAAACAAAACCTGTGTTACCTGTCAGAATTAATTTTACGACGTGCAGTCTTGTCAACAACATGAATTTTGAAAATTATGAAAAATATGATATGCATGTGGCATACATTGAATGTCAAAAGAATGTTATTGATGCGTCTGAATTATATTTTCAACGATATCCAGAAAGAAGGCAACCTGACAAGAGGACTTTTAAAAAACTCGATTCAAATTTAATCGGGTATGGATGTTTTGTGAAACCACGGCGTAAGTGCGAAAATAATCATGAAGAAAGAGAGGTAAATACGTAGGTTAGGATATATCCAAGCACATCATGAATCTTCTCTACGTCAAATTGAAAATGAAATAGGTGTTCCAAAAACTACTGCAGGAAGGATTTTAAAGAAATATAAGTTTAGGCCTTATCGGACATCCGTCCGTCAAAAATTATACCCAAATGATTTTTCGAGAAGAACACAATTTGCACAGTGGTATATAGGAAAATGTAATGAACATCCAAATTTTTATTCAAAGGTAATATTTAGCGATGAAGCTCGCATAAGCAGTGCAGGAATATTTAACAGACATAATGAACTATATTGGAACGACTCAAATCCACACTTAGTTCAGGGGATCAGGAGAGAAGGCAGATTCGGCTTTAACGTTAGTTGTTTTGTCAAACATAATAAATTACTTTATCATATATTTGATGATAAACTAACTGCTGCTGGATATATAGATATCTTGGAAATAAACTTACACCAGCTTTTGGAAGAGGAAGTGTTGGCTGATAGGGACACATTTTGGTTCCAACAAGATGGAGCACCTGCCCATAATGCTCTATTCATTGGAGATTATTTAAACGAAAAATTTCCTAATCGGTGGATTGGTACTTATGGACCGGTTAGGTGGCCCCCTCGTTCTCCGGAAGTAAATCCTCCTGATTTTTTTATTTGGGGATTTTAAAAAAATAATATTTACAAGACTAACTTCGAGAGTAGGGAAGATTTATTACAAAATATTCATGCCGCATTTAGAAAAATAAAGCCAGTGCACATTCTCAATTGTGTAAGATCAGTAAGAAAAAGGTGTCAATTATTATTACAACAAAACGGAGGACATTTTGAACATTTAATGTAATTTTTACATTCTAATAAAATTAGTTATAGGTAGATTAGTTGTTACAATATTTCTTGTTGTTTCATAAGTTTATTGTTTTTATTTTTTTAATCTGGTTTTATTTTTTATTAATTATAATTTTGATAAATAAAATTGTCACCCATCAGTATCCTTATAATCAAATGTTAAATTTCATTACTGAGTGTTCAATTTTTTAAGTGTGTTTCACCTGATAACATCCATAAATGGTTTATTTGCACTGTAGCTCCAACCATTGAAAATGGATATATAATATGTCATATCAGGTGAATGAGAATTAAAAAAGGAAACGAAAAACGTCAAAATATACAGGGTGTCCCATTTAGAAAAACATAAGTTTGCATTATATTTCCTTAGTGAGCCCCCTAACAAAAAAAAATCTGTGCGCTACTGAACTCTTTAATATTATATCTATCGAAAGTTTTTAACGTTTTTTTATATTTTTCTTAATTAAGAAGTTATAGTACTTTGTAGTTTTCGACAGTTTTCAATAATCGCCCTGTATCTTCCAACTGCAGGGAGTTACTAAAGATTTAATTAGGCTATCGTTACTTTAACAAAAAAAGAAGTCATAACATCTTAACTGCTTTTCTTCTATCTCTTTTAGTTTACGAGATACCCTGCAAAACACACCAATTTGGGACACCCTGTACATGGTAAAAAAATGTAATTTTCATATAAAAAACATTACAACTCAAAAACGGTTCTAAATGGGTATAGGGAAGTATTAACAAAAAATGTTCAGAATAACGTAAATATTTCTAAAATTAAAAAATATACAGGGTCTTTCATTAAAACTTACAAAGTTATGTGCAACTTCCTGTATAACCGGAAGTAGAATGGTGACGGCAATATTTTCATTAAATATCTCATTATTCAAAACCCCTTCTTGCTAATTTTCTTAATTCAGATACCTTTAGTTCTCGAGATATTTCTATTTGACCGTTTATCTGCCGCACCCTGTATAATCCATTTACAAACTTAGCTTAGAATTATTCACGAATTTCAGATACGGTCATGCGGGCGTCACTCGAATTTTGATCTCGGCCCAATGCAGAATATCTGAACAAAATAAAAATGGAGACACCGCTTTGCATATATCATCAGCTATGGGTCGTAGAAAATTGACGAGGATTCTACTGGAGGCCGGTTGTGAAAAGAACGTACGCAATAAACAAGGAGAAACATCCCGCGACATAGCTTTGAGGAAAGATCTGTTCGAGATTTTAGATATTTTAGACGACAACGGCGTCGGTAGGGAAAGTAGAAAATCGAAAAAGAGCAGCGGAGGTGCGAAGAAACGATCTAAGAGTAAAGTCAAGTTTGAAGATGCTGTTGATAGTAAAGGTTAGTTAGCTACATTTTTCAAAGATGGAGTTATTATCGCAATTAAAGTATTTCGTTTAACAAAATAGAAATAATTGAAATTAAAAGTGTTATTTGGGTTTCATATCTTCCGGAAATCATATTATTTAATAACTGAAAATTTGAGATTAATTGATGGTGATTTGATATCCTCATATTAATTTTTTTAGATATGCCAAACGAATCAAAACCATGGTCTCCATACGGGTGCCATTATTTTCCAGACCCCAAAAATTTTCCAGCGCCCAGACTGGATTCCCTTCCCAACGAACCTTTAAAAAAGGGCGAACAGTATTATTTAGATCTAGCAGGTGGGTCGTTTTATTCATTGTACATGGTGGTCTCCAACCTGACATTTTTTTGTAGGAAATATTTGTAAAGGTCCAATAGGAGTAGGATACACTTGTTATTGCGCACCGTTATTCAAGCACTTAGAAGCGAGGATAGAGAGGGATAAGAAAGAGCTTCAGAAGGCGCACTTTAGGTTAAGACAGAGAGTTATCGGTTTGGAACAGAAATTAAAACGCGGACAACAGGGTAGGCGATCCGAGAGAGTTTTGCCGAGCGGTAGAAACAAAGAGATACCTTTACCGAGATCTAGGAGCTTGGAAATGTTATACGAAGCAGATAAACCTCAATTGCAAGCAACAAGGTAAATTATATACATAAATAAATAGTATTTATATCGTTTTATTTTTAAATCATTATCAATTATATGCCACTGTATCTATTTTCATACCTCTGACTCTCATCGCAGGTGATCTCTTCTGCTTCCTCCAGGAATTATAGCACCAAAAATGTCAGAGGGTGTCCTCCAAGTATAAAAGTTTTTGTCCTCCGAAACCACGAACGTTAACCTAAATCTTGAAAAACGCCTTTTTGCAAATACCTCCGCAAATATTAACAGTATTGAAAAAGTTTCGATTAAAAAAGATGGGAAATTTTATCCTCTACGAAAATGGTCCTTACAATTTTTAATGTAAAGCTCACTGTTTCCAAGATATTTACAAAAAGGCGTTTATCAAGATGGCGGTGAACGTTAAAATCCTGGAATACCCCTCCTTTGCTTACTTTGGTTGGTACAGTCCCACGCATAGGTCCGGCACAGCCTACTGACTATTTAAGTATTTTAAAAATATCATATTTTATTGGTCCACCCGTTATAATAAATGTTTTTTTATTGAGGATATAAGTATGAAAGTTGAAATTAAATTAGGGTAATTAAATTTAGATGATTTTGTTCTAGAAATAAAGTAGAATATAAAAAAAATTAGAAATGTGTTTGTCGTAATTTTAAAGTTGGCTATTTTAAAACGGTAAAAAATTTCTAACATAAATATTTGAAATTTATTGTTATTTTAATTACTTCCAACTGTTTTTCGCATTTAATGATACATTGCATCGTTGAAACTATGTCATATTTTCGTATTCCTGTAAGCAGCAGAGAATTATGATAAAGGTAGGTATTGTAATAAGTACGAATATGGAGAAGGGAAAGGAAAAAAAAAACAAAAGGAAAGAAAAACAATTTGCTGTAGTAATAAGTCCAGAAACACACTGTAAATACATATTTCGAAGTCCAAACAAAACCATGCGAAAAATCGACCAACTTTTTTTAGTTTACTAGACCACGAATAGCCAAAACATTATTAAAAGCATTTTAAATAGAACATAGTTTTATAAACATGTTGGTTGCAAAATGGCTCACTACTCAAATTTGGGCCGCACAGACCCACACCCTAAATCGGTCTGTCCTGCTTAAAGAACTTGAAAGAGTACTGGATTGCCACATCAGGCGGGTAGCATTATACAGCTCCCCCCTGAGCATCCACCAGTACTCTTATCAAACTGGCAAATCAACTGGCATTACACAACCTTGTTGGGAAAATCACACAATTTCTTAACAATAAGGAGATTGCGGTTGCCATTTTTCTTGATATCGAAGGAGCATTCGACAATGCACTACCGGCCTCCATTGGTTCAGCTTTGACTGAAAAGGGCATTAAACCAACGATTATAGGCTGGACATATGCCATGCTCACTAATAGAACAGCCACTACATCTCTTCAAGATGAGGCCATTACCTTTAAAGTTTCCAGGGGCTGCCGCAAGGTGGAGTGCTATCTTCCCTACTGTGGTCACTCTTGATCATTGGTTCCCAACGGGGGTATACCGCCCACCTGTAGGCGCTGCATCCTTTTAGGGGGGCGGTAGCGGATTCAGAAGCAAATAATAAGCAGTCAAGAGGAATGGTGAAATAAAAATGATTTAATAAGGGTTAATAAGCAGTTTTAAATGAGCATTAATAATAATACTAATAATTATAATAATTTCTTTTAGTTCAGAATATTTGACTTGTCCTCGCACGTTGATAAGCGAACGCACGATGTTCATACAAAATAACATGTTTCGACATGTTCGCACACAGACAAGTTGATTCATGCACGAAATGAAACGTATAAAAGCAACAGCTCTACGAATTTTTTGTTAGTTAGTTGTATGTGCTTGGCCGCGATATATAGTCGTGAATCATAAGCTCTGCCGTAGTAAATAATCGTGAGTGGTGTGTCATTTTATAAACATTACTATCTATAAATCTATTGAGAATTTAATTTTTGTATGAAAATGGCTGAATCTATTTCTAAATTAAAAGAATGCCGGCAATACAGTATTGAATATTTAAAATATGGATTTGCGGAATCTTCTACAAACAAATCATTACCTATGTGTTTAATTTGCGAAAAGTTTTTTTCAAATGAAGCTATGAAACCTTCTAAGCTACAAGAGCATTTACATAAAATGCATCCTGATAAGAAGAACAAAGATATATTCTATTTTCAAGAACTCGAAAAACAATATTTAAAACAGCCAACTATATCAAACCTTTTTGCATTGTCTTCTAAACGAGACGATGATGGGCTACGAGCCTCATATAACGTTTCATTGTTAATCGCAAAGTCAGGAAAACCACACACCATTGGCGAGGAATTAATTTTACCGGCAGTCGAAGAGATATTAAAAACTGTTCTCCATCATAAGACACCATTTGATATCATTAAAAAAATTCTTCTCAGTAATAATTCAGTGTAAAGAAGAATAGATGAAATGGCAAATGACGTGAAATATCATTATGTGATTACCTAAAGACTTGCAAATTTTCCATTCAACTCGATGAATCAACTGTACTAAGTAACGAAGCTCTACTCTTATCATACGTACGATTTATAAAAGAAGAAAAAATTCATCAAGAGTTATTATTTGCTAAGAATTTGGAATCTGATACAAAGGGACATTCTATATTTAATATCATGCAAGAATTTTTTCAAGAGAAAGAAATTCCTATTAGCAATATTTTGTCTGCTGCTACTGACGGTGCTCCAGCAATGACCGGGCGTCATAAGGGTGTTATAGCACATTTGAGAAAAGCAGTGCCAAATGTACTCGCTGTACATTGTATTATTCACCGTCAGCATTTGGTTGCAAAAAAATTAAATGAACGTCTGCATACGTCCCTCAATAACGTTATTAAAGCAATCAATATCATTTGAAGCAATTCATTGAATGATCGTTTGTTTCATAAGCTTTGTAATGAAAATGATGAAGACTACAATCGCTTGCTGCTGCGCACAGAAGTACGTTGGCTCTCTAAAGGTGTTTGTCTGAGTCGTTTTTTCAATCTATTTGACTCAGTGTTGGAATTTCTTGAAGAAAACGAACAATTGCGCGAAAACCTGATTACGTCAAAAAATGACATCGCTTATTTGACGGACCTGTTTAAAGCATTTAATCAAGTTAATCTACAATTGCAAGGTGATGATTTAAATTTAATTAAAACTAAAAACGTCTTAGCTGCTTTTGCAGGAAAACTTCTTATATTCAAAAGAAATCTTGGTAGAGGTGAGTACAACCATTTTCCCATATTATCAACAGTGTCTGCAAAACCGGAAGATTTACTTATCTACTTACTGCCACCACTTGGAAGTTCGTCATGTTGATTTTACAGAGCGTTTCCAAGATATTTTAAACATGGAAATACCAAGTTGGTTTATAGATCCTTTCGCAAACACAGATACTGAAGGCTCATCAAATTTGGAAAAGGTGCTATTAGAACTCACAACTAACGAAGAACTGAAAGTAAAATTCAAACGTGGATATCAATTTATAACACTCGGTAGGTTCACTTACTTAATTTATTTAAACACTAAACTAATCACTAACACTTAATTTATATATACTCAGTATATTCACTTAAACTAATTTATATAAACACTTAACTAATTTATATTCACTTATTTACTTGTTTATCTCACGATGTCACTTTATAAACTGAACTGGTCCGCTAATCGGTCTTTTATATATACTAGTCCCTTTTTTTCTAGATAATTCTGGATTGCGGCTTACACAAAACAAATGCCTTTCGCGATATTTCTCGATTGCCGGCTCGGTCCTTAAAAGACCTTCCGAGAACATGTCTATAAAAACGCTCACAATAAATCCCAATAGACCTTCTCAGAATTCGGCGCGCTAGCCATTTTTTTAACTCCGTTAACATAACGTTACAGGGCCGTACTTAGTATCTGCTTCGGTGTGCGAGTTCGTAACAATATGATCTGTGTCTTCCAGTGACGAATTGTACAGGAGAAAGGTCCTTTTCCGTGTTAAAACGAATAAAAAGTTACTTTAGAAATTGTTTAACAGGCGATAAAACTGCTGACCTCTCAATATTATGTATAGAATGTGAGGCACTAAAAGAAAGAAATTTTGACGATATCATACGAAAATTTTCAAGTATTAAGTGTCGTAAATTCCACCTTTAACCTTCCGTAGCTAACATGAATAATTTTAACAAGAAAGCTAACATCCGTCTCTGAAACCGACTAAGAAGAACCTAACTAACAAGTGGAAAAAAATATGACTTGAAATGTTATACTTTAGGGTAAGGTGGTTAAAAAGAAAAAATGGAAAAATTGTATTTGTTACACGATTTTTAATGAGATCAAAATAACGAACAAATTGGGGTGGAAAAAAAACATAGTATTTTTAAAATTTCTATAATTAAAAACAGAAACAGTTTCTATAGTAACAAAACTAATTATATTATTTACAAAACATTAAAAATAAAGAATAATTGCACATATTAATTAACTATAAACTGAACACAAATATACAAACTTGGCCTTAAATTTCAACACACTCCTTACAGATAGCAGATAAGTGCTCTAAGCACATGAATTTTTTACATTTATAGCAACTAAATCTGGTCTTCCTACTTTTTTTACTAGAGCAGTAAATGACATCGACCATGTGTAGGTCGTTGATTTTGTACGTTTTCAGTAGTTGGAATGTTTCTTGAATCCGCAATTTGGACGTTCTATGGACCATGTTGTCGCCAATACGGACCTATCAGCATCCACCTACGCCGACCGCTAGCGACAAGTCGTAGAGGGATCAAGGAGGTACAACAACTGTCACGACTGACAGCATTCCATTCTTTAATATCGATGTTACGATATACATGTTTCAATTTTGTAAATCTTTACGATCTTTGTTAATAGTCGATAAATATATAATTAAAACTTTTGTTACGTGAAATTCTGAAAATTATTCACTTCTACTCAACATATGGTTCTTCGAGCTTGGATGAAACATTAATTTGCTGACAACATTACAGGTTAGTGCCTCCTTTCCTATACCATCCTAGAACGAGCACAATTTTATTTGACATAAACTACATAATTTACTTTACGAATCACAGAAATTCACAAATCCATTTACGTATTATTTACAAATTACAAATTTGCAGCAAGGTATTTGGTGGATTTAACGTTTTCTATTTCTCTACATTATGTCAAACATAAATAAAGTGAAACGTACTTCCATAAAAAGCGCTTTGACCAGATTTGCAAACCATTTTCGAGATAATTTCGTTTCGGTCGAAAATGTAGAACAAACTAACATCGAAGATTTGCAGATTCGGCTAAAAAAGGCCGAAGAACTTTTGGAAGAATTTAATTGTGCTCAACTTGCAATTGAGAGCGAAGATAAAGATTTCGAAATGAATTATCCTATCATTCATTCCCCGGAAAGGCAAAAATTCGAAGATGATTTCTATGCAATCACTTCAACTGTTAAAAAATTCATTATTTCAAAAGGAGTTAAAAAAGACATTAACGATAGTAGTTATCAACAATTCAATAATAACAGTTCCACAACTGATCAGCATTTGCTTAATATTCGTTTACCACAACTCAATCTACCTACATTTGATGGAAATCTCACACAGTGGTTATTTTTTAGAGATAGTTTCAAATCAATTATTCACGATAACACAGCGATGTCAAACGTTCAAAAATTTCACTATTTACGTCTTTCATTACAGGGAAGTGCTGCGGATAAAATAAAATCTTTACAAATATGTGATGATAACTATGAGGTCGCTTGGAAGTTACTTTCAGATCGTTTCGAAAACAAACAAGCATTAATAAAAAATCACGTTAAGGCTCTTTTTGAATTACCCACACTTAAAGAGGAGTCACATAAAGGTTTAAATTTAATATTAGACGGTATTGAAAAAAATTTAAATGCATTGAAGGTTTTGAGGCGTCCTACTGACCAATGGGATGATTTGATTATTCACCTCGTAACGACAAAATTTGACAACACTACAAAGCGTGAATGGGAATCACGGGCCGACTCAAAAAACATACAGAGTCTTGAAAATTTATTGGAATTTTTGAAAGACCGTTGTCGAATTTTGTCGTCATTAGAGTGTGATTCTGTGGAAGGATTTAAACATCGTGCTTCGAAACAATCCATCCAAAAACATACGAAATCGTTCGCTACTATTTCAAATAAGGTTATATGCGTTCTATGCAAAAATAATCATAGTTTATATTCATGTCCTGAATTTAATAAATTAACAACAATGGAAAGACTGAACACTGCGAAACGTTTAAGGTTATGTATAAACTGCTTAAGATCTAACCATCGCACGAAAGAGTGTAAGTCAGCTGGATGTCGACGATGCGGCAAAGTGCATCACACTATGTTACATTTTCAGAATAGTGATGAAGGAGAAAACGGCACTTCGGTTGACAATGGTACCACAAATAGTACGGGGGCTCTTGGTACAGTTAACGATTGTATCAACTCACAACATACACTCACAACTAGTTTGTCTACTCCATCTCAAATATTACTTTCTACCGCAGTAATTACAGTTTACGACGTATTTAATAACGCACATCAGTGTAGGGTTTTACTTGATAGTGGTAGCCAGGTGAATTTTATTTCCGAGACACTTTCAAAGCTTTTAAACCTAAACAAACATTCAATCAACATTTCAATCTCCGGTGTGAATCAAATGCACAACAAAGTTCAATTTTACGTCTCTTTGAAATTCAAATCAAACATTAACGATTTCCAGAAAACAATATCTTGTATTATTTTACCACAAATTACAGACTATCTACCAACCTTATCCATACATTCAACAAGACTAAACATACCTAAAAAATTAACATTGGCAGATCCTAATTTTGATAAACCGGCTCCTATAGACTTATTAATAGGGGCTGATACATTCTGGGACCTCTTGAGTATTGGTCAAGTCAAGTTAGGTGACGGTCTTCCTACGCTGCAAAAAACAACATTAGGATGGTTAGTTTCAGGTCCGTTGTTTATAAAGAATGGAGATTTTACGTCACACCATTGTAGTATTTCAACAACAAACGATTTAGAAACACAGGTTGCAAAATTTTGGGAATTAGAAGAGTACCCTAAAACACGATTTTTATCTGACGAGGAAAATTATTGTGAGAAACATTTTAAGGACACCGTGTGCCGAAACGATATCGGTCGTTTTATCGTGACAATACCTTTCAAACAAGATATTTCTGTTCTCGGCCAGTCTAGAAGCATTGCTACTAATCGATTTTACAATCTTGAAAGAAAACTTGAAAAAAATCCCGATTTGAAATTGCAATATCATAATTTTGTTCATGAATACATTCGTCTAGGTCACATGGTTTTAGCTGATGAGCAGAATGATGACACGGGGTGTTTTCTTCCACATCACTGTGTATTAAAAGAAAGTTCTTTAACTACAAAGTTGCGGGTAGTTTTCGACGGCTCAGCTAAAACCACATCGGGTATTTCACTTAATAATATCATGATGGTAGGCCCCAACATTCAAGATAATCTGTTTTATATTTTATTAAGGTTTCGACTACATAATTACGTTTTGAGTGCTGATATAACCAAAATGTACCGTCAAGTACTTGTAAATGAAAAACAATGAAACTTTCAAAAAATTTTATGGCGATTTACACCCGAGAGAGAAATTAATGTGTATGTCTTGAAAACAATTACTTACGGATTAGCATCTCCAGCTTTTCTCGCGATCAGATAGCTACAAGAAATTGCACACCGTCATAAAATCGAATTTCCCCGAATTTCGGACATTATTTTACATGACTTTTATGTAGATGATCTCCTCACCGGTGCTAAAACTATCGATGAAATTAATTACATTAAGGACAATATTTCCAAACTTTGATTGATATATGGCTTTCCATTAAGAAAATGGATTTCGAATGCTAAAGATTTCCTTCTTGATGCTGAGCCCGGTTTAATACATATAGGAGACCAGGATCAAAGTAAAACGTTGGGATTGCTTTGGAATCCAACAAACGACGTTTTACAGTATTCTATTAACATTTCCAATCAGAAACTCAAAGTCACTAAACGTCAAATTCTGTCATCTACTGCCCAGATCTTTGATCCACTTGGGCTACTGTCACCTGTTACCATAAAGGCAAAGATCATACTACAAGAACTTTGGAAACTTAAATTGTCCTGGGATGAGTCCCTTCCCAGTAACATACATACAGTTTGGTCTCATTACCAATCACAGTTGCAACACCTCAATTCTATAAAAATACCCCGACAAGCATTATGTCCCAATCCTGTTTTCACACAGATTCATGGATTTTGCGATGCATCTCAGACCGCGTATGGCGCCTGCATTTATATTCGTTGTTGCGATTTGCTGGGTAATCTTACATCTCATTTATATTGTGCCAAAACACGCGTAGCACCGTTGAAGCTCTTAACTATTCCTAGATTGGAATTATCT
Organism: Galeruca laticollis; assembly: GCA_963921935.1. NCBI lineage: Eukaryota > Metazoa > Arthropoda > Insecta > Coleoptera > Chrysomelidae > Galeruca > Galeruca laticollis. The sequence continues at coordinate 173,346,285 of OY998181.1, forward strand.
GGGGCGCTTTTACTTGCTGAGCTCATTGACAAAGCACGCTTATGCATTTCTCAATACGACAACATTTTTTATTGGTCCGACTCTATGATATGCATTTCATGGATTAATTCATCCCCACACATATTAAAAACATTTGTGGCCAACCGGGTAGCACAAATTCAGAACCTTTCTGAAACTGGAGCATGGAAACATGTAAGTACTCACGACAATCCCGCCGACTTATTATCACGCGGATTGACTCCACTCGACCTGGCAAAATCCGAATTTTGGTTTCACGGTCCTCCATGGCTCTTACAACATGAATCCACTTGGCCTTCTTATGACAACGACACCGCCATTTTGACTCCGTCCGAACTTCCAGAACTTCGTAATAACCTTGTTACATTCGTTAATGCTACTGATGACTTCATCTCATATATTCTCACAGTTATCGAGTCACGTTCCTCTATCATGAAATTACAGCGCATATTCGCCTATTTCTTGAGATTTTCAAATAACATCAGGCATAAGTGTAAACCTAAACGCCAAGGCACATTGACAACTACTGAACTTGACGAATCACTTTACTTACTCATTCAAATTGTACAGCGTCATTATTTTTCTGACGAATATCACAAATTGTCACATTGTAAGTCAGTACATAAAAAGAGCAAACTTTTAAGCTTGAACCCATTTTATGATGAGGCGAATAAAGTGATTCGTGTAGGTGGTCGATTAAAGGAATCCGACTATGATTATTTGAAGAAACATCCAGTGATTCTTCCTTCAAATGGCCACCTGACTATGTTAATTGTCCGACAAGAACATATTAGGCTATTGCATGCTGGTCCTCAAGCTCTTCTGGCTTCGATCAGAGAAAGATTTTGGCCACTATCTGGTCGCAATCTTGTGAAAAGGATTGTGCACGACTGTGTACGATGTTTTAGATGCAAAGCAAAAACACATGAATATATAATGGGAGATCTTAGGCCATCGCGAGTCACTCCATCGCGTCCATTTTCGATCTCTGGAGTTGATTACGCGGGACCATTCCAACTCCGTGACAGAAAAGGTAGAAACTTCAAAACTTTCAAGGCATATATAGCACTATTTGTTTGTTTTGCCACTAAGGCTATACATTTAGAGGTTGTTAGTGACCTCACATCTGAATGTTTTTTGGCATCTCTGCGTCGTTTTATGGCTAGGCGGGGTAAATGTACAAAAATATACTCCGACAATGGTACCACATTTATTGGTGCTAACAATGAGATGAAATCCTTTTTCGATTCCTCCGGAACTAACATTGCTGAACAACTCTCAACCGACGGCGTTCAATGGCACTTTATAACTCCTAATGCACCACATTTTGGTGGTATTTGGGAAGCTGGCGTTAAATCTACCAAATACCATTTGAAACGTGTACTAGGTAACGCTTTTACTACCTTTGAAGAATTCACTACTATTTTATGTCAAATAGAAGCGTGTCTCAACTCCCGACCACTCTATCCAATATCATCCGATCCTAATGATACAAATCCCCTTACCCCGGCACATTTCCTGATTGGAGAAAGTCTGATGGCGTTACCAGAACCCAACCTATTGGACATTAGAGTGAATCGTCTTTCAAGATTCGAAAGAGTACAACAAATAATCCAACACTTTTGGTCTCGATGGAACAAGGAGTATATATCCTATTTGCAGACTCGAACGAAGTGGAAAATAAACCACCCGCAGCTAATTAAAATCGGTATATAGGTACTGATCAAGGAGGATGGACTACCACCCTTAAAGTGGAAGTTGGCAGAGTCTCTCAAGTTCAAAAGGGTGCTGATGGCATCATACGATCTGTGACCGTCAAAACGTCAACCAGTGAGCTAAAACGCCCAGTGGTAAAAATCTGCATTCTGCCAAACCAACAATAATCTACATTGAAACCCTGAAGTGTTTCAAGGCGGGGGCTATGTTGTCGCCAATACGGACCTATCAGCATCCACCTACGCCGACCGCTAGCGACAAGTCGTAGAGGGATCAAGGAGGTACAACAACTGTCACGACTGACAGCATTCCATTCTTTAATATCGACGTTACGATATACATGTTTCAATTTTGTAAATCTTTACGATCTTTGTTAATAGTCGATAAATATATAATTAAAACTTTTGTTACGTGAAATTCTGAAAATTATTCACTTCTACTCAACAGACCACATTCAGTTAAAACGCTTTTTTTTGAGTTATTTTTACGTTTTCCATCAACAACAACACGAAAAAACGTTTTTTAGAAAAAAAATCCTGTGTGTATGTCGTTGTCGTCGGCGTCGTCGTTGTCGTCGGCCACTTTTAGTTACCTATCTTGTTAGCACGATACAGCCTCCGGAGTGCAACCAGTCACCAATTTTATGATTGAATATTGTTAAGGACATGTCACAGATGAACCCTATTGATTTTAAGCTCACCAGAGCCAGCACAACGGGTGCTATGGTACAAGAAGTACGACATTTTAGTCATTTTTTGAGAAATTTTAGTTTGTTAGCACGATAAAGCCTCCGGAATGTATACAAGTGACCAATTTTTTGATTGAATATTGTTCAAGGTATCCCAAAGATGTACCCTATTGATTTTCAGCCGACTAAAACCAGTACACCAGGTTCTATGGTACGTGAAGTACCAAATTTTTGTCATTTTTGGAGAATTTTCAGTTTGTTAGCACGATACAGCCTCGAGAGAGTATACCATTTATCAATTTTATGATTGAATATTGTTCAAGGTATCCCAAAGATGTACCCTATTGATTTTCAGCTGACTAGAGCGAGTCAGCGTGTCCTATAAATCCAGATATATTACATTTTTGGTTATTTTTGGAGAAATTTCGGTTTGTTAGCACGATACATCCCCCGAAGTGTATACAAGTTACAATTTTATGATAGAATATTATTCAGAGCCACAGATGCGGAAAAGTTAGTTTTAATCTTTAAAACCGTTTATTTTGTATGGTTTTCAACTAACTGTTTTGCCAGTGTTTCTGAAAATACTTTCCTTGTTTTTGTCGATATTGTTATTTTTATATATAATATAAGAATTAATACCTGCTATATTCAATAGGCCATAGAAAAAACAAGAGGCCAGAGGCGGGTAATCCTAGCGCAGTTATAAGCTGCGCATAACTTGTCAATCGTATCCACTCCGCCTTTGGTCTTGTTATAGTCGATTATAATCGATGGTTTTCCTGTTTCCCCATCAATAGAATCGTCAAGATGCATAGTTGAAAGAAGAAATACGTTTTTTCGTGGCTTAGGGATATACGATACTAAGGTACTTTTTTCTTCAAATGCGACCATAGTCGTCTTTTCGGACCTCTTTATCATCATATCTGGTGGTATTTGCGGTTTATTCTTTCTCAAAGTACCTATAAGTTTATGCTCTTGGAGAAGATTATATGCTAATGGAATACTTGAAAAGAAGTTGTCTGTTGTGAGATTCCGATTAGATCCAGAAATTGGTTGGCATAATGTTGGCACCAGAAACATATTTGATGTGTCTACATAAAATGACCCCTCTGGTTATTGACCAACATGTTGTATACTGCGAAAGGGAGAAGAGTTTTGGTAGGTTATTGTTAAACTCTTCGACGAACTCTCTAATCGCTGCCAATTTATCATATTCTTCTCTTGCAGGTCTTGTTTCTTTATCGTCCAGACGAATGTTTCGAAGCAAAAATTTAAACCTCTCTAAGGACATGGTCAACCTAAACATTTCTAAACCCATACCGTCTGATCTGAATATATCAGCAGAATTTTGAAAATTGCTTTTCATTACACCACCAAGATATAATAGCCCCAGAAATGCTTTCAGTTCATCGATATCTGTCGTTCTTGCTGTTCGATATGTTTCCGAATAATTTTTTGCCACGATAATTTTGTTGGTGTAAAGATCAATATTTTGTAACATTGCATCTGTAATAAGTAAACTCCAGATTTCGATTGGTGTTTTTTTATTCTTTGCTTCACCCTTCTTACATTGGGATATCGGTGACAATGTTTTCTCCACTTGGTTCCATATTTTCCCATCATGCAAGGTATGCGAGTTTCTTTTCTCTGTTCACAGCTTCCACTTCCATTTAGTTCGTTATCTGTTATGTCTTGTTCACTGTCGGAATTTTCTTCTTGAATCTCAATGTTTGTTGTCTTCCCCCAAACTTGAATCGCTATCTTCTGCTACGTCTACGTCCGTTTCAACTTCATCAAACATACGTTGTAGTCGTCTGTGGTGGTTACTTAGTAAGGGTCCCTCGTATACTCGACGTTTACCATAAAGGGATTATATATTTGAGGAAACCACTTACCTAGCAACCTGTATGCGGGAATAAAATAAACAACATCACTTCTGTAAATATCACTGGGATGGCGTTTCATACATTAAAAATACACAAATATAAAACCAATCGTCTTATTCAAAGTATCAATAACAACTCTTTTATCCTGGTTCGTTAACTCTAAATTTATAGGAAATATAATACAAAATAGATATGATTTTCTACATGCCTGACCTTCCGTCTATAAGTTGTACATGATTGTATATAAACACGAACGTGCTTCCATCAATAACTGACATTGACCGTGGCCGACCAATGCTCCCTAAATACTGTAATTAATATTAACCTAAATTTAAATATTATTTCTAAGTTAATGTCCTTTTGTCTTTAATGTCTTTTTAGGGATCGCTACAATGGGCTCTATTTTACTAGTCGGGCTATCAGTAGACTGTATTCTACTTTTGCAGCCGGTTTTCAAATTATTTTCTTCGTAGACGTTGACGTCAAATAAAACTCAAAAGTAGAGGGTCTCAGTTTTATTTACACAATAAAAATATTCTTTTTTACGCAACACCCAGTAACAACTTTAGAAATAATAACACTTTAATTTTTTTTGAGTTTGTAATACGCATTTGCTAAGAAATATATTTGTGAATTGAATAACTTGAGTAGATACACGTGTTCTTGATTTGAAGTAATGAATTCTGAAGACTAGACCTACTCGTCATAAAGTTTGGTAAGATACTGTACTACGATTCGTTCAGTGTTGCCAGATGGGAAAATTGAGAATCCCCGGACCTAAACCGAATTTGTCCCCAGAATTCCCTAGACTGGTAATAACGAAATATCCCTAGAATGCCCCGATCCTTTTAAAAAAAATTGTGGTAATTTCAAAGATAAATTAAAATAACATAGTGTGATTTAAAAATGTAATAAAAAATAAATGTAAGAAACACTAATAATACAAAGAACAGTCTAAAAAATATATTTAGTTCTATATTAAAATAAAAAAACAAAGTTTTTAGAAAAAAAAAATAGGTTAATAAACAGTGGCGCAAAATGAAAAAAAAATCATTCAGTTCCATACACGTTTTTTGAGGACATTAACTTTAAATGATCGTTTGTAACTTCAAAGTCTTGGCAACAATTATTGGTCGAAAATCTTATAACTGAAATGGCATTTAAAGCCTCGCTTCCCAACTTATTTCTTTTTTTTGTTTTACCATCTGTCACTACAGAAAAAACCCTTTCAGTTTCGGCATTGCTATGAGGCAAAGCCATGCATAATCTAGCTAATTTAACTATATTACTATATTCGGGTTCATCATTAAAATCTTTAAATTTTCTTAATTTTTCCCAAAATTCTTCGACACTTAATTGTAATAGACTTTCTTTTTGGATGTCATCTGAAATATTTTTCCACTCAGAGTCGATGGCATTCCCATCGATGTCATTAATGGAAATAAATTTGCTCCAAACAATCTTAAGTGATGTTAGGTCTTTAGGTTTTGTAAGGGTCAATGCAATATGGGGGTTTAAGAATTCCAACGCATCAAAAAATTGATCGGTCAGGGGGAATCGAATCTGCATATCCGTTGCTGCAGTTATCATAAATTCTAAGCATGATTTTCTGATGGAAGTTTGAACATCATCCGGTAATTCAAGTAGAAAATTCTTACATTCTAATCCGAGATCAATGTTTTCCAAAGGCAGGGATTTTTACAGTTTATCTTATAATCGTTTAAATGCTCCGGAATTATAAAATGTGCAATGGTTTTTTTAAATAATTTTTTTGAGTGTTTAGAAAATTCGTAAATTAATAGTTTTTTACCCTGAAATAACCCATTAAAAGTATTAAAAAGATTTAAAAAATATTTTAGAAACAATAATATTGCTTTTGTGCATTTATTATTAAACTCGGTAAAAATAAAATCAACAGATTTGCTGTTGTCTTCGAGTTTTGCAAGTTGGCAAAAGTTAAACAACATATCCCAGTATTCCAAAACCCTGTTAACAGCATGTTGCATACTTAGCCATCTCGTAGCAGATAGTTTCAACATTTTTTTCTGTTGCAACTGAAAGAACTCTTGCATTTCTGAGACTTCTGCAGTTCTTTTTGCAGAGCACGAGAAATAGCTTGCAATGCTTCTTACAAATTCCTCTGGGGTACGAGGTAATTTGGAACAAGCATTACTTGCTACCAAAGCACCAGAGTGGCAAATGCATGGCAACATAATTAATGCCTCTGTGTCTGCTTGCAACCTTGTAAAAAATGAATTATTTTTACCCACCATCACATTTACATTGTCTGAAGCAAAACCAATAATATTTTTTAAGGGAATGCCTTTTAATTCAAGGCAACTTTTAAAAGCCTCATACAAATGTTCAGCGTCGCAATTTTTGGCATTTATTGTTATTAACAACTGGTCACATATTACGCCACTGTCATTCGCATATTTTACACCAATACAAAGTAATTTGTTTACAGATATGTCCGTACTTTCATCCACTAAGATGCTGAAATGTCTATTTTTAAGAATTGCTGATAACTTTTCTATTTCCTTCTTCGCAATGACCTTTTTAATTATATTTGTGGTTTTAGTTCTACCCAATTTAATATCTTTTAAAACTTCAGAATCGGGGAAACAGTCTTTTAGTACAGGCACAAGGTGTTCTATGACTTGAAAAACCACATTGTGGTGAGCAAAAAAAGCAGACAGTTCTATTTCTGCTTCAGACACTTTTTTTGATGTATGTATTGTCTTTTTTTGGAAGAACTTACCGACCGATACAACGCCTGCCATTTTAGCAACATTTTTCTTGTGTTTTTCTGTCGCTAAATGTTTTTGTAATTCAGATTTGCCACATCGTAAATCACAATCACATTGTTTAAAATCCCTTTTAAACTTAGTGATTCTCTTTCTACAAATCTAACGATTCATATATTTTCAATATCGGCTGTTACAAACGATCCCGAAACGAATAGGAAAAAACGCTAATTTTTTGCTAGCCCTAGCCGGCTGACGTTCATTTCACATTTTATATTCTCTTCTTCCTTGAACCGTCTAACAGTAAACATGTAGTTCGCCACCATAAGTAGTTAAAGTAGTGTTTTAGTGCATTAAGGAACCAAGCAAGTAAGATTAGATTTTCTTCAGTTGTATTAACTCGCATAAAATTGATGGCAATTGAACATTCAACAATATTTTTATATAAATAAATTAGTTACATTTTACATCGTTGCCGGCTCTCTTCCATCAGTGTTTCTAGATTTGTGTGTTTGTAATAACTTTATATTTAATTATTGATAGATTTGGAGGGAAAATATTTCAGTAAATTGTTTACTAAGTGAAGTGATATAAACATCCGGTCACTTCTGGTTTTTGTATACCTTTTCCTGAATCCTAGTCAATTGACTAATAAATCGTAATATAAGGTATATTTATATTATGTCTCGTTTTCATTAGTTTCCTATTACTCCCGTTTGACTTTTAAACCGTCTCTAACGGTCAATTTAGAGTGGTCCTTCGAGAACAGAATGCATTTAGCTATCGCATCGCTCAAGGATATGTAGGAACGGAAAAATATGATGTTAAATGTTTTCTCATACCATCGAACCAGCGCAGAATAAATCGAAGTTTTTATTCCCTTCCTCTACACACATGGAGCACAATGGCAAAGATGTTCGTTGCTAATATGTTCTCTAAGCCATCCTTTAAACTGAGGTTTTTCTAACCATTCCCTTTTGAATTTCTGGTCATAACATTTTTGTTTTCCCAATTCATGCCGAATCTTCCGTTTTTTAACAGGCGTTAGTGTGGGACTATACATTGCGTTTTGACGGGAGCGTTTTAGCAGGACCCGTTTGGCGGGATAGATAGAACGTATTGTTTTAAGTTAGATCGTCTATACATGTGCGGTACCGAAACCGCGTCTTGCTGCAGTTTAGCGGGAACCGCATAGCAACAAGAACACATTCTTCCAAACGGTAGCGTTTATACAGTGCGGTTGAACGGGATTAAATTTTCTAGTTAATTCTTAAATTTGGCTTTTTAATTTGACGTTTTATTACATTAATAGTCATGTTCGACACTGATAAGTTTATTCAGTATGTCCAAGAATACTCAGCAATATGGGAAAAGGGTTGCAAGGAGTATAGTGATCGAAATATAAAAGAAAAAAGCTGGTTCAATATTGGTGGTAAGGCTGGGAAGAAAAAACAGATCTGGAAAAGCAAGAAAAAGGTTAGTAAACTTATTTATTAACTCCCTTTTTATATACAGGGTCTTCCAACGAAAACTTGACTCCCCCCCTCCCTGTAACTAGAGAACCGAAAATTTTTAGAAAATTCGCTGAGACCCGTCGATTTTTGTTTTTAGGGGGAGCATTTTTGACTGTCAAGCCAACTTGATATGTTCATCCCCCTAACTCCCAGCCACCCTAACTTTAGAATTTCAAATGGAACTACCCTACTTCCAATACATCATTTGAAAGCCCTTTTCTTTGCGAATATTTTGGCGTTTCGTATTTGAAAATCGGTTAGGATTTGACACAGTTATTAAATAAAATAAAAAACTCTGTATTTTCAATATTAGTGGTATTTCTTGATTAAACATTTGTATATATCATCTATTGAATTTAAAACATGTGATGTTGCTGAAAAGGTACGGCTCCTGCGTCCATGAAGTAGTCGGCAAAATAATCTCTTACTTCACATCCTTGATCTCGTACACTTGGTCCACAATTATCTACTTCTGTGAAAGGATAAGTTTCCGATTCTTCATAATTAACACCATCTCTTTTGCGAACAAAATTATGCAGAATACAAGATGCTTTCATGATGTCGTCAATGAAATCTGGCTAAAATTGTGGCAAATCGAGTAGCAATCGTCCCAATCGAAACTACGCGACGTGAAACCGGAAGTGAAACCTCGAGCGCAGCCAACAAACAAAAGATCGCTTCAAGTTAAACTGACTAGGTTACGAATAGGCCACACCAAACTTACTCATAGTTACTTAATTACTAAAAGTGAACCCCCAAAATGTGAATTATGCAAGATCCAGCTTACTGTCAAACATTTAATAACCGATTGCCCAAAATTCCAACAATCAAGACAAGATAACAACCTCAGCAACAATTTAGACCAAGTTCTTGGCGAAAACTGTAATACACAGAACCTTTTTAAATATCTAAGTGACATTAACATTTTAACTAAACTATAAACAACCCTTATTTGTGTCGCTAATTACCCCAGTGGTAGATGCGACTTGCTTGTAAATAAAAAAAAAAAATCTGGCTCTACAAGTATAGGAGTATGAAAAACTCTCCATTTATTGGCTAGAACTCCAAATGCGCATTCTACAGAACGTCTACATCTCGACTGTCTGTAATTATAAACTCTTCGACGAGGATTAAGCTGTCGGAAAGGAAATGGTCGCAAAAGATTCGTATGAACTTTAAATGCCTCATCGCCCACAAATACAAAAGGTTGAGGATTGGTGTTAGTGTTCGGTAAACACCTAGGTGCTGGCAAGTTTAACGTGTCAGAGTATAACTTTTTCCCTAATGGACTGTCTCTAAACACAATTGAATCTCCTTCCTTTCCATAAGCACCAACATCAATTGCTATGAAGCAAAGTTTGGCATCAACAATTGCCATTAACACAACCGAGAAAAATTTTGTATAATTGAAATACTTGGATCCAGATTTCTTTGGATTTGTACAACGAATATGTTTTCCATCTATGGCTCCCACACAATTTAGAAAATTGGTTTTTTTGTAAAATGTCTCAGCGATTTCGAGCCATCTCTCCTTAGTAATATCAGGCATCTCGGTTTCTTGTAAGCAAGACCATATGGCTTGACAAGTTTCACGGACAATAATGCCAATTGTGCTTTTTGCTATATAAAATTCATATTGTAAGGCAGCAAAGTTGGTACCAGTAGCCAAAAACCTAAAAAATACATAATTTACAGTGTTTAGATATTACCCTATGCAGGGTGTCTACTATAAAAACCGCCATACTTCAGGAGGTGATTATACAAGTAATTAAAAGAGAAATTATCAATTTTTCGAAAAAGTGTTATATTGCATTTTTTGTTCGAAATTACTGGTTTAATCACCCCCTGAAGTTTGGGTTTTTATAGTAGACACCGTGTATAAGAGATTGTTTTTAATGTTTGTTTACAGTGAAAGAAATGAAAAATAAGTGGCGACACATTCGAGACAGTTTCGCGAAATTTGTGAACCAGGAAGCTTCTGGAGATCCTGCTCCCAGTAAGAACAAAAAATATGTTTATGGCGATGCTCTGTCCTTCTTACAGCAAATCATTGAAAAGAGAAGGTATGTGCATTTATATGTCAATAAGGACTTTGATAATGTAAATTGTAATTATTCTTCTGGAAATATTGTGCACGAGGAAGATAATGATGAGACAGAAGAAATGGAAGAAGCAGCTACAAATTCTATTTCAAACGAAATAGGCAGTGCTGCTTCAAACAACGAAATAAGCAGTACTCCATCAACATCCATAAAAAAGAACATAAATCTAAAAAATCAAACAGAGCGCGTAAGTCGGCAGACAGCACGTCTTTCCAGACACAATTGCTGCAAAAATTGGATGCCTCCCAAGACGCCGAAGAAGACTCTGACAGAGCATTTTTGCTGTCTCTTCTCCCCAATTTGAAAAGGCTCAATGTGGAAGAAAAACTGGATTTTCGTTTGCATACCCTCCAATTCTTCAGGAACCTACGAGACAAAAATAAGCAGCAACCAATTCAGCAGCTTCCCACTCCTTTCCCATTATTTAATTATTCACAACCCTATCAATATTTTCAAAGTTCTTATCCTAACACAAGCCATCAATCACCACAGAACTCCTTACGTCCTACACATAACTCCTTACATTCTGCACATTCACGGTGCCCCACTGGTCAAACAACACCCCTGTTATCTCCAACCCCTTCTTCGTCGCAACTGTCACCTCATTCTAGTGAGTCGTCCGTACACTCTCAACTTTCCGAATACCTTAACCTCGATATATAAAATTTTATAATGTTAATATTAAAACTAAAAATAAAAAAAATCTCTTCCAATTAACCTGAGTGTTATTGTCAATCTTTCCTCTGCACATATTGGGTTCCTCCAATGAGTTACTTGTTTTGTGATATAAGGACGTAATGCATTTAACAATTCATCAAACGAGTTAATTGACATTCGGTAATATCCAAAAAACTTAACTTCATACTTTCGTATGTCGTTATAAAATATTGAAAATCTTTCACTTGTTTCACGATTAGCATGAAAGGGATGAACGCTATATCTTCTTTCGATTGGTTTTCTAAGTAGGACAGTAGCTTCAAGGGCACAAACAATTTTAATATTCGATAACATTATTTTTATCGAACCACCTACTTTACCGAAAGCTACAAAGAAATGACTCAGTCGTACGGTTTTTAGCGGGATAAACGATGGATGTATGTCCCGATGAAATTAATCCGGCTGAACGGGTCCCGTTTAGCCGCTCCCGTTAAAAACGCAATGTATAGTCCCACACTTACACATCGTCCTGCTCCTGCAGACGTCGATGGTCGATCTCTATAGCAGTGCTCCGCAACCGGTGTGCCGCGGCACACTGGTGTGCCGTAAGCCGACTTGAGGTGTGCCGCTCTTTCAGACAATACGAATCAGATTCGTATTGTAGCGAGACCCGCGAAAAATAAAGCAATCTGACAACAGCGCCGATGGTAAACGTCTATCCGTCTATCGGCGCGGCGCGGCGGCTTGATTCTCGAAGGCGACTAAACTAGAAAGATCCGTGCCGTTCGAGGCGCGACTCGATGTTTTCCTGAACATCGCCGCTGCCTATATAAGCGCGCCTGTCGTCGCTCAGAGACTCAGAGAGAGTCGAATAGTCAAGTGAATCAGATAAATACGCGGGCAAACAAATAAATCGTAGAGTGAAATAAATAGTGAATTGCTATATAAATAAATTCTTGTGCCTTATAAATAAGTGAATATAAATTAGTTATAATTAGTTAAGTGTTATTTTTAGAGTTCCTGTTTTCTTTTTTACGTTGTTGGCCATATTGTGTCTAAATAAATTAAATTAAACTGGACTAAGTTTTGTTGCAGTATCTACTTTTATAAATAACTATAGTGCTTCAAATATGGATAAATTTTTGCTGAAATCACGAGCAGATGACGAAGAACCTAGCACAAGCTCCAGCATAAGTGCTGCAAAAAGAGCAAAAAAGGTGCTGAAAAGGAAGTACAATCAAGACTACCTTCGATATGGTTTCACTTGGTGTGGCGACGAAGCGGCTCCAAAGCCTGAATGCGTCATTTGCGGTGAACAGTTGTCAAATGAAGCAATGGTACCCAGCAAACTAAACCGTCATTTGATCACAAATCATCCCAGTTGCGTCAAAAAAGACATTCAATTTTTCCAACGGCGCTTGGATCAAAATAAGAAACAAAAGCAGTTTATGAAATCGCCGGTTACGGTTTCTGAAAAGGCATTAGAAGCAAGCTACCTTGTTGCAAAATTAATTGCACAACAAAAAAACCGCACACTATCGGTGAAACGCTTATTAAACCAGCATGCATGGAAATTGTTAGACTTATGCTTGGGCCAAACGAAGTTAAGGACGTGAGTAAAGTTTCTTTGTCGGCCGATACTGTTAAAAGACGTATCCAAGATATGTCAAGTGATATTTTGGGAAGACTAATTAAAAAAATCATTTCGGCTGGAATTTTTGCGCTTCAAATCGACGAATCAACCGATATTAAAAATAAAGCAAACTGATGGCTATTGTACGTTTCGTTGACGAGGACTCTATTAAAGAACATTATTTATTTTGTAAGGAGGTTCCAGAGAGAACTACCGGTGAACAAATTTTCCAAGTAACTGATAATTTTTTTAAAATACATAATATTCAGTGGACCAATTGCGTTGCTATTTGTACAGATGGTGCTGCTGCAATGATGGGCAGTAAGAAAGGTTTTGTATCTTGTGTAAAACAAAAAAATCCGTCAATACAAATTACACATTGCTGCATACATGGAGAAGCATTGATGGTCAAAAATTTGCCCGAACAGCTTTCGATCACAATGAATGAATGTATTAAGATCATAAACATAATTAAATCGAGAGCCTTAAATTCTCGAATGTTTGGAATACTCTGTGAAGAAATGGGAAGCGAACGTGAATCCTTACTGTTTTATACACAAGTTCGTTGGTTATCCCGGGGAAAAGTTTTAGCTCGACTGTTTGAACTTGGCTACGAAGTGCGCGAGTTTCTTTCAAGTCAAGATATGTACGATCTATGCCAGCACCTTCATGATGAATACTGGATAGCCAAACTTGCATACATGGCTGATATATTCGAACATCTGAATGAACTTAATAAAAAAATGCAAGGACGGAATGAAAATATATTGACGTGCTCCGATAAATTACAAGGGTTCAAAAAGAAACTTGAACTTTGGCAGGAACAGTTGCAAAAAGGATGTCTAGAAATGTATCACAGGACCAACCACAGTACGATCGAAAACAAGCAGTTGATTGTGGATTTGGCCCAACAACATTTAAGTATGCTTCAACAAAAATTTGAATACTATTTCCATTCTATCAACACGGAACAATACAATTGGATTCGAAATCCTTTCGCAACCAATGCAATAAGTTCCACGGAAGCACTGCCATTGCAAACTCGAGAGGAGCTCACAGAATTAAGTAATGATATGACCCTAAAACTTAAATTCGACGAAGTTCTGTTAGATGTTTTCTGGATTTCCATCAAGACAGAATATCCACGCATCTCCGACAAGGCCATCTTCACACTACTTCCATTTTCCACAACATATTTATGTGAGCAAAGTTTTTCAACGCTTGTATTAATTAAAAATGATAAACGGTCATGCTTAAAAGATCTTGACCAAGAAATAAGAGTTGCGCTGTCTAAAATTGAGCCGAATATAAAACTTTTGTGTTCAACGAAGCAAGCGCAGGTATTACATTAATCAGTCATCATCATGTCAAAATATTTATTACTATTGACGTGTCAACAGAAGTAAATTTAGTATACCTACCTGTCCTACCTAGTATTTAGTATAGTTCTCATGTATGTACCTATTTGTATTTTTCATTCTATCTGAATAATAAAAAAAAATTAAAAAAAAATATGTATTATGTCCTGAGTGAAAATTTTGATGCCCCAAATCTGAAAGGGGCTTCTTCACATTTTAAAACAATAAAAAAAACTAAGGTAGTTTGGACATCCATAAATAATTAGTATACATGGAGTGAACTGACCCCCGATCTAGCTACGCCACTGCTATAAATATATTTTAGATTTTGGTGTGCCACGAAATTCTAGGGAGCAGTTTGGTGTGCCTCAGATGAGGAAAGGTTGCGGATCACTGCTCTATAGTATAAATACAATTTAGTTGCATTTTATTTCTGTTAAAAAAAAACAACTTACCTTTCGTCTGGTAATTCTGAATCAGAATCCATTATTTTAAATTAGCAAAATGAAAATAGGACTTAAAAATAAAGATAACAGTAACACACAAACGAAAACGAAAACAAAACGATTTTATCTAGCTAGATCAAGATCAAGCGATGAGTTCGATGACCGATGTTATGTGATGCCCCGCCCCCGCTGATGCCGATAGCCAGTCAGCCAGTAGCGTTGGGAAGTCGGGGAAGTCCCGAGAAAGGAGAAGACTCATTTTTGATACAAGTGAAATAAAAATACTTCTGTTTTAGAAAATTCCTTATTATTAGAGGCGGTATTTTAAATTTATTGCATTGTGTTACAAAAATCATCAATTATCCCTAGAATCTCCCTATTTCCCTAGACAAAAAAATTATATAAAAAACTCCCTAGAACTAGGGATAATTCCCTAGGTCTGGCATCACTGGATTCGTTCAACAAGGCTTTTATATTATTGCATTTATATTGTGCGCTTTATGAAGGGCATTTTGAATTTGTATATCTATGAATCTTTATTAGGCCTCACCGACAGGGTTTTATTGATATTTTCAAACATCTCCGGTTTTATGACAGATGTCCGGTCAACCTTTGTTATATACTTGTTTGTAGATATTCAACTTAGCGTTTTATAAACTCTTACCGTCCCGTATAATTTTTTCAGTTTCTGTATTTTATTTTTATTTTACAGAAGTATGGATGATCTAGATCCGACAGAAGAAGACGACGACGATACCACTCGACCTTCCGTTAAAGAGCTAGTGGCGAGAATCCAACAAATAAATTGTTCAGCAAACAACGGTAACAACAGCGAAAGCAGCGATGAAGAAGAGCTCTCTGTCCGAAAGAAAATATCGGAACCAGCACCGACGTCTCTAGATTTTCCCGGCGATGCTCCTCCGAGGAGCAGGACAGGTGTTTACAGTCCGACCATAGTGAATAGTGTGATGGTGAACCAAAACCCTCGGTATATAGAACCGGTAGTAGAAATTCGCGAAGGTGGTGCCAAATATAATGACGCTTTGAGCGGTTACGTACCTCAAATATCCAGTAAAAGACAGCCACCGGTTTATCAAACCGATATGGGATTCGTAGAACCGTACAAAATTCAATACTACGATAACGCCGTAGCCGAGAGGCGGGTCTTAACGAGCGCCAAATTGTACGAAAACGAAAGTGGCGTAGCGGGAAAATCGTCCGTTAGATCGGAATTGAATTTCGCGGTAACGAACGTTCCGGATAACGTCGATAGAGATACTAACAACGATTCTGGTTATTCCACTAAAGTATATGGAAGCTCCAAAGGGAATTCCCCGAATATGTGCGGTAAAATAGACGGGGACGGTCTCGGACCTTCTTCCAGTTTAGTTTAATGAATATTGTTTTGTTTCTAACTGAAATAAACGTTAATATATTTGTATATTTTTTAATCATCTTCGTTTCAGATATTATATAATATAAACCTTCCTTTCGTTCCACGTTGTTTTTTACAACCCGGTAAAGTCGGAAAACTTCGTAAATATCAACTCTACATGGGTTCTAGGATTCTAAAAAAGATGCTGAACTACAGTCCTTATCTGAATTCTATTCGTTCTGGAGGAGGAAATGGAGCACTGAACTTGCAAAAACTTAAGTTCAAGACGGATTGAAATATTTTTTTTGCAATCGCTTCCTAAAATTATCTAGAAAAGAATGTACCTTATCAAAACCGAAAACTGCATTTTTACAGAACAAAATGCATCCAGAGAAGAGCATTTTCTGAAAAAAATCATAACTTGGTTATAAACGCCTGTAATTGGCTTAAATCGGACGGCTGATCCTGAATATGACCTTCAAATTGAATCAGCACCCACCTGGAATTCGGGATTATTGATGAATATAATTTATTTCCCAGGCATCCCGAGAGAGAGAGAGAGAGAGAGAGAGAGAGAGAGAGAGAGAGAGAGAGAGAGAGAGAGAGAGAGAGAGAGAAGTTCGTGGGTGAGTTCTGTTGAATGGAGTTCTCTTGGGAGAAGTTGAACTTTTCTTGTGATGCCCTGGTGTAGGATTTGTTTCCTCTTCAGGGCTGTCCCAGGCATCCCTTGAAATACACTCTCAAATGAAATGACACTTCTTCCCCGGTGGCGTTCCGGGTCACTGATTCCAAATTTGGCATCGACGACCACTCCCCAGACACCTGGTGCATCGAAACCTCGACGTCATCTCCAAAAGTTTTCCGGTAAATTTCGAGTAAATGAACCGAAAATCTTATCAGGAGGAGGGGTGGGGGGCGTTCCTACAAAAGTTGGCATTAACACATCCTTCGGATACCTGGTGCCCCGAAAGCTGGACGTCATCTCCGAGAGTTTTCCGGTATATTTCAATTAAACGAACCGAAAATTTTATCAGGGGGGTTTTGGGGGACGTTCGTTCAAAATCTGACGACAGCCACCCCCGGATATCTGGACGTGATGTCCGAAAGTTTTGCGGTAAATTTAGAGCGAACCTTATCAGAAGGGTTTTGAAGAGCGTTCGTTCAACATTTGGCATCAACGACACCCTCCGGATACCTGGTACTCCGAAATCTGGACACCATCTCCGAGAGTTTGCCGGTAAATTTCGATAAAACGAAGCGAAAATTTATCAGGGATGTTTAGGAGGACGTTTCTTCGAAATCTAGCAACGAACACCCCGGATACTTAGACGTCATGTCCGGGTGTTTTCCTCTAAATCTTATCCAGGGGGGTTTGAGGGGTGTTCATTCAAAATTTAGCATCAGCGACAGCTTCCGGATACATGGTACCCTGAAACCTGGACCTCTTCTTCAAGAGTTTTCCGGTAAATTTTCAGCAAACGAATTAAACATTATATCAGGGGGGAGCTCATGCGAAATCTGGCAACCACGATCATCCCCCCTCCGAATACCAAGACGTCAAGTCCGAGAATTTTCCGGTAAATTTCGAGCAAACGAACCGAAAATCTTATCAGGAGAGTTTTGGGTACGTTCGTTCGAAATCGACCACCCCCGGATACCTGGACGTTACGTCCGAGAGATTTAGGGTAAATTTAGAGCTAACGAACCGAACATGTTGATACGGGGGTTATGGGAGGCGATCACCGACCGCCAATTACAATAAAATCGGCGACAAGTCCCGGACACCTGGTGCCCGGATCCTGGACGTCATCTCCGAGAGTTTTCGAACAAACGAACAAAACATCTTATAAGACAGGTTTTGGGGAGCGTTCGTTAGAAATATGACATCAACGACCCCACCCCGCGAAATCTGAACGTCATCTCCAAGAGTTTTAAGGGAAATTTTGAACATACTAATAAAACATCTTATCAGGGGGTTTTTGGGGGGCGTTTGATCGAAATATGATAACGACGGCCATCTCCCGAAAATATGGGAATTTTACGATAAATTTGGAGCAAACGGACCTAAAATTTTATATGGAGGTTTTAGGAGGCGCTCTTTCAAAATTTGGCATCAAGGACACCTGGTACCCTGAAACCTGGACGTAATCTCCGAGAGTTTTCCGATAAATTTAGAGCAAACGAATCTTATCAGGAGGGGTTTGAGGGGCGATCGTTTAAAATTTGGCATCAGCGACACCCTCCCGATACCTGGTATCCCGAAAGCTGGACGTCATCTCCTAGAGTTTTTCTGTAAATTTGGAGCAAACGTACCGAAAATTTTATCAGTGGAGTTTGGGGGGCCTTCGTTCAAAATTTGGCATCAACGACATCCTCCGGACACACGGTACCATGAAACTTGGACGTCATCTCAGAGAGCTTTCCGGTAAATTTCGTCAAACGAAACTTATCTGGAGGGTTTTGAGGGGCGTTAGTTTGAAATTTGGCATCAGCTACAACCTCCAGATACCTGGTATCCCGAAAGCTGGACGTCATCTCCAAGAGTTTTCGGTAAATTTCGAGCAAACGAAAGGAAAAATTTATCTGGGGAGTTTTGGGGGGCGTTAGTTCACAATTTGGCATCAACACCACCCTCCAGACACCTGGTACCATGAAACCTGGACGTCCTCTCCTAGAATTTTCCGGTAAATTAAGAGCAATCTAACTTAAAATCTTATCAGGACGGTTTTGGTGAGTGTTCGTTCAACATTTGGTATCAGCGACACCCTCTAGTTACTTGGTACCTCGAAACCGGGACGTCATATCTGAGAAATTTCCGGTAAATTTCGAGCAAACGAATCGAAAATTTAATCAGGAGGCTCTTGGTGGCCGAAGACGTCTATGTCCAAGTCTCAGTGCACTAGGTATCCGGCGGGTGAACGTCGATGCCAGATTTGGAACGAGCACCCCCTGCTAAGATTTTCAGCTCGTTTGCTCGAAATTTACCGGAAAATTCTCGGATATGACGTCCATGTGTTTGGAGGGTGGTCGTCGTTGCCAGAATTCGAGCGGACGCCACCCAAACTCTCGCTGATAATAAATTCGGTTCGTTTGCTAGAAATTTTCCGAAAAATTCCTGGAAATGACGTCTATGTTCAGGTGCACCAGGGAACCGGGGGGTGATCGTCGATGCCAGATTTTGAACGAGCACCCCCTGATAAGATTTTCGGCTCGTTTGCTCCAAATTTACCGGAAAGTTCTCGGATATGACGTTCAGGTATGTGGAGGATGGTCGTCGTTGCCAGATTACTAGCGAACAGCACCACACTCTCGCTAATAATATTTTCGGTTCGTTAGCTAGACATTTTCCGGAAAACTCCTGGAGATGATGTCCAGATGCACCAGTGATCAAGGGGGGGGTAGGCAGTCGTCGATGCCAGATTTTTAACCAGCGCCCCCCAGATTAGGTTTTTGGTTCGTTTGCTCGAAATTCACCAGACAACTCTTGGACATGACGTCCAGGTATCTGGGAGAGGTCATTGTTGCCAGATTTCGAACAAACACCTTCCAAACCTTCGTTGCTAGATGTCGAGATAACGGCACCCAAACCTTCGCTGATAATATTTTCGGTTCATTTGCTAGAAATTTTCCGGAAACCTCCTGGAGATGACGTCCATATCCAGGTGGACTAGGGATCGGGGGGGGGTCGTCGATACAAGATTTTTAACCAGCGCCCCCAAAGCCCCCCTAATTAAATTTTCGGTTCGTTTGTTCGAAATTTACCGGAAAACTCTCCCCTGATAAAATGTTCGCTTCGTTTGTTGAACATTTTTCGGAAAACACCCGGAGATGACGGCCAGGTGCACAAGGTATCCGGGGGTGGTTGTCTATGTCAGATTTGGAACGAGCGTCCCCAAATACCCCCGATAAGACTTTCGGTTCGTTTGTTGAAAATTTACCGGAAAATTCTCGGACATGACGTCCAGGTATCCGGGGGGTGATCGTCGTTGCTAGATGTCGAGCTAACGCCACCCAAACCCTCGCTGATAATATTTTCGGTTCGTTTGCTAGAAATTTTCCGGAACACTCCTGGAAATGACGTTCATGTCCAGGTGCACCAGAGATCCGGGGGGTGGTCGTCGATGCCAGATTTCGAACGAACGCCCCCCCCCCCTCCCCAAACTCCACTGATAAAAATTTTGTTACGTTCGTTGGAAATTTTTCGGAAAACTTCCGGAGATGATGTCCAGGTGCACCTGGTATCCGGGGGGTGGTTGTCGAAGCCAGATTTGGAACAAGCGTCCCCAAAAACCCCCGATAAGATTGTCGGTTCGTTTGCTGAAAATGACGTCCAGGTATCCGGGGGTTGGACCTTGTTGCTAAATGTTCAACGAACGCCCCTCAAACCTTCCCTTGTTAAAAATTTCGTTTGCTAGAAATTTTTCGGAAAAATCTCGGAGATGACTCCCATGTACAAGTGAATAAGGTATCCGGGGGTGGTTTTCGATGTCAAATTTGCAACTAACACCCTCCAAAACCCCCCGATAAGATTCTCGGTTAGTTTGCTGAAAATTTACCAGAAAACTATCGATTTAAGCTCATTCCAGGTGTTTATAAACAAGTTATGAATTTTTTCAGAATATTTTAGAAACTAAATGTTCTCTCAATCCGACTTGAACTTTGAATCTTCTACTGCTTTCTTTCCGCTATTTCATATTCTCCGATTATAGGTATAGTTGTATTTTTGAATAATTAAAAGAAAATGCAACATTGGTATATTTTCAAGAAGATATAATATAATCAACTGGTACATTTTTCAGCTTAATTGTATAATATATTATATTAATTGAATACTCATATAAGTTTACAGCTAGTAATAAATAATTGGTCACCTTTCAAAAGCGTATGTAAAATATTATCAAAAAAATGTTTCTTATAATCTAAAAACTATCAGCGGGAAGCACGGAATATTTAAAAATGTAAGCTTACATCAAAATTTACTTTTACGATATCTTAAAACTAGAAAAAGCTGAAAATATATGTCAGGATATAAAAAATTTTCATCTTACAAATATTTAATAAAAAAAAAACGAAATTTAGAATTTTTTACATTCATAAACGCTAACGAGGTTCTTTTTTCAAAATTAAAAACCCCTTTCTAATTTATTATTACATTTTCGGCGAAGGACGTCGCACACAATAATATTTAAAATATAAAAAAATCATTACACAATATATAATTTTTCCTTTTTTTTTATTTAGCTCTAATATCGTGGGGTTATTATCAAAATTCCACCCAATAAGAAGTTTTACTTTTTTTATTCAAATAATTTTTTAATTATAAACCAATTTTTTTTTTGTAAAAACCAGCCCAAGGATCTAAGGAGTAATTCATCTTCGATGTGAGAAACAAAGTTAATTAATTGATGTTACGACCGTTGCAAAAAAATGCGCAATGAATTATAGAAAAGTAACCAATTATGAATGAAAATTTTTCTAAAAACCCAGAAGAAACAGGAGAGTCCCTGGATGATAGAAATAGGAGAATAACAAAAATTATAAAAGAAACAGCCGGTCAGATAATAGGCCCCCCAGAGAAAACGCCTGATGGAGACAAAACACCTCCTAGAGAAAAGAAGAAAATTGATAACAGAGGGTAAAAGGGACACTATTGAGTACACATAAATCAACAAAACAGCGAGAAAAATGGCGAAACAGGACATACTAAAACATCAAACGAAACAAGTACGATCCCTATTAGAACAGAATAAGGCACTAAATATATTTAAAAGACGCAACACACCTAAGAAAGAGATAACTAAGATCAAATATGCGAAAAACAACATAGTGGAAGACAGAAAGCAGATATTAAAAGTTGTGGAATCTTTCTATAGAGATCTGTACGAATCTAAAATACCAAAGATAACGACAGTAGAGGACAAAATTCGAATAGTAAATGTCAACTCAGAAGAAAAGCCCGAGATAGATATGGAAGAACTAGAGATAGCGCTATCCCAGATGAAAAATGACAAAGCAGCGGGAGAAGACAAAATTCTGCCGGAAATGCTTAAGGAAAGCGATATCAAGACGAGACAAGAACTACTAAAACTATTCAATGAGTGCCTAACAGAAGAATATATACCCAAAAGTTGGGAGAATACTGTAGTTGTTCTCATCTACAAGAAAGGTGATCTAACTGATCTCGAGAACTACCGTCCGATAAGCTTACTATCACAGATATATAAATTATTCACCAGAATCATTACAAGCAGATTAGAACGAAAACTCGAGGCTTACCAACTGAAGGAACAGGCTGGGTTCCGAATCCATTTTAGTACGACAGAACATCTACACACCGTAAGGCAGACGATCGACAAAGCTACAGAATATAACATAAGCCTATGGATGGCTTTTATCGATTTCCGAAAAGCTTTCGACACAGTAGAAATCTGGGCAATAATAAAATCATTGAGAAATGCTAGAGTAGATCAACGTTATATAAACCTCATCGAAAACATCCATAGAAATTCTTCAATGTCGATAAGACTACACGAATCATCTGACAAAATAAACGTAAGGAGAGGGGTTCGGCAAGGAGACGTTATATCTCCAAAGCTATTCACTTTAGTTCTCGAGGATATTTTTAAGAAACTACAGTGGGAAAACAAAGGATTGAACGTACATGGTGAACGCTTACACAATCTGAGATTTGCTGACGATGTTGTACTGTTTGCAAAAGATAAACAGGAATTGATAGACGTGTTGGAAGAACTACAAAATGACGCTGCAAAAGTAGGATTACACATGAACAACACAAAGACCCAGTTTATGACAAATACACCAGATGCAGACGATACAAATACCGATTCATGACAGCACAATAAAAAAGAAACATACATATACCTGGGCCAAGCTATAACACCAGGCAAACAAAATCAAGAGATGGAGATTGATAGAAGAATTAGACTGGGATGGGCAGCCTACGGCAAATTAAAGTACATCTTCAGCATGAATATTCCAATGAATTTGAAAACAAAAGTCTATAACGAGTGTATACTGCCTGTTGTCACGTATGGTTGTGAGACCTGGGTAATAACCAAGAAGATAAAACATAAATTGGAAGTACATCAGAGAGCCATAGAAAGACGTATTTTGGGAATTTCCCTGAGAGACCATAAAACAAATACTTGGATACGAGAAAAAACCAAAGTCTTCGATATAATAAAAATAATTGGTTCCCTAAAATGGCCATGGGCAGGGCACGTGGACAGGCATACGGAAAACTGCAGCGGGTATGTCACCAGATGGAGACCTTGGGCAGAGGGGAGGAGTGTTGGAAGACCCCAACAAAGATGGTACGACGAGATAAAGAAGGTCGCTGGCCTGAACTGGTATCGAGTTGCGCAAGATCGAAGCCGATGGACGAATTTGAAAGAGGCCTATATCCTAAGGATAGAAAACGGCTAAAAAATAGAAAATAGAACCAATTATGTATTTTAGTACAGGATTTTATTATGAGCAAAGAATGAGAAATCATCATCAGTGCCCCATTGAACCGAAATACAATAAAATCCTGTACCAAAATACATAACTGGCTTCTTTTCTATAATTATTTTTCTCTGGTACAATCAGCTGACTTCACTTATTTAAAACACACAAACTCAACATTTTTCTTAGGTTGGGGATTATAATTGTTCGGGAATTTGGTCTTCGGACCAACAAAGCGAAGAGTTGAGTTGAGTTCAATTGGAAAAGCCTATCCGGGGAGTGTTTAACGCGGTCCAGATAAAGTGCCCTGTCTAGTGATGACGACGTGTTGATGAGTGATTTTAATGTAAGTAAAGGACTTCTTCTGTAATTTTGTCAGATTGAGAGTGTATCAGTTGTTGTCTGAAATAATTAAATAGAGAGAGTGGTACCTTAATTGACCCAAGCCCCTAACAGTGTATTCAATAGTTATGTGGGTAGAGGTGCTAAACCCTAATAATTCATAGCAGGCGAGGGATTCTTATTCCCAGTTCATTTGAATGAAATTCCCTATCGAGCGCGTTCAAGAAGCAATAAGATGATCGCCTCGTCGTTCAATAAGAAAATAAGCGGCAGCCTTAAATTTATCAAAATCGACCGTTCATATAATTGTAATAAATGCGAATAACAAAAAGATAAATTTATTGTAGAAAATTTCAGAACACACGGTAAAACATATTTTATTTTAAATCAAAATAAAAAACTGGAATGCGACCCACATTTTGTTTAGAAAAATAATAAGTCAAAACAGAGTAGAACAAACAAAACATTTTACTGGGTCAAAGCAAAATAATTGTTTTGAATACAATTATTTCGATAACGAAAATTAGCACGCTTCAAAACACAAAAAGTTGATTTTGCAATTCGACAAAAAACCCCAAACCTAATTCGGGGGAAAAGCAAAAACGAGGTGCAGAGAGTGCCGGCCGAAAACGCGAAGGGAAAAGTCCTTTCCCTGTCACGGTGACGGTAGTAGTATTTTTTAGTGTTAGCGGTATCAAATGTAGCTGTAAATAAACAAAATTGCCGATATTGGAGCGATAAGAACCCAAGGGAAAAACATCTACATAGTCCCAAAGTGACAGTGTAGGCAGAAATGTCCACATATGTAATCATCGCCGCGATCTCTGACCGTTATAAGGCAATGCACTATTGCTCAATTTCGGTAGATTCAACCAAACACTTGATTTCAGTAATATGGAGCGATTGCACACACTTCAAATCTTTCGAATACAGATGGTTCCTAGAAACGATCATATACAAGAATGATGATATCAATTATCCTTCCAGAGGTTCCGATTTATTTGTAATAGCTTTTTATGTGAGGTTTCTTTGAATTAAAGGTGCACAGTCAAATTCCTGGAAATCTGAATGAGTTCAAGCAAATAATTGACGATGAAATTCGAGCCATTCCACAAAATTTTGTCAATTTCAGTGATCGTTTGGTCAGCGTAATTTTTCACAATCACAGTTTGTAATTAATTAAACGAAGAAAAATATAAATCCAAAATTGAATATTCTTTATAAATGGTAAATAGCTTCTCGGACGCCCTGTAGTTGTATTAGAGGTTATGTTTCGCGCTTGTAAATAATTGTCGATGTTTTGACGTTACATTTTTGTGAAAATTCGTTAGTTAAGTTGATTTGTTATCACATCGGAGTTTATAAAAATAATATTCCTAGGAAGTAAAAAATCACCACTTTCTAACCAACAATTTTGCAACAAATATAACCAGAAGATTGACTCTCTTAATGTAAGTAACATCTCTTATTCGTTATTTGTAGTAAACCATAAAATATTTCTTACTCAACTATGACTTGAAACAATTTAATTTCTTTAAAATTTCATTACAATATATATATATATATATATATATATATATATATATAAAATGAAACTTTAAACAAATTAAATTGTCTTATTTCATTTCATCCTTCAGTATGAATCTTCATCAAGTAAAAGCCTCATCTATTCCATTTTTATTTCCTACTCCCCTTTTTGCAGTAACAAAAATTTGGTTTTAGACATCCAAATTTTATCTCCCCTTCCAAATTTCATTGAACCCAAACCTTCTAAACTTTTTATCTCTTTCTCAAACGTCACCTATGCTCAAACAAAAAGACTTAATTTCCGAAAACCAAATCCAGGATTTTGACAAATTTTGACCAATGAATAACTTTTTTTCGACACATTGTATCGCCTTCTAGTCCTGGTAAAATAAAATAGTAAAAAAAGGTAGACAAATAAAGGAAAAAGTAACTTACACGACGATCCTTTCATAAACAATATTGTAATAAGTACGAATATGGAGAAAAGAAAGAAAAATAATATTCTGTAGTAATAAATCCAGAAAATTATGCGTTAACTCGACCTACATTTTTTTACTAGATCGCGTATCACTCAAAACATTTAGTAAAATAATTTTAAATACAACGCAGCTTTTCTAAACATAGATTGCAAAATGCCGAAACGAATCGTAAAAATATTAAACACCATTGTTGAAAAAATAAAATTGATAGTAAAAAGAAGGGACGCAAATCGTCCAAAGGAGAGACGTTGTTCGTTCGCGAAAGGTGTCTGGTGGTTCGACCCTCACGTAGGGGTTAGATAGTTTCTTGTAACTGATTTTTCTTT
Organism: Galeruca laticollis; assembly: GCA_963921935.1. NCBI lineage: Eukaryota > Metazoa > Arthropoda > Insecta > Coleoptera > Chrysomelidae > Galeruca > Galeruca laticollis. The sequence goes on from OY998181.1 coordinate 173,372,569, forward strand.
TTTTGTGTGTTGTTCTGAAAGTTCTTTCCTTGCGTTGCGTTCTTAGTATGCTAGGTGATATTTTACATATCATCGGCAGTACGGACTGCCCCTCAGACAAGACCCCGGGAAAGAGTTCAGACAGTGAATAATCGTAACTTTGGAGTGGTCCTACTTTTTCTCCACGTTTTTAGGAAATCTTACAAAGATATTTTGAACCAAATTAAGGATGGGAAACACTTCTGCATAATTTTTTTTATGTGAATCCGTTCTAGTAACTTTCCTATGATAAAACTAAGTCACTTTCATCCCGAGTAGTCCTACTTCTTCTCCATGCCTTTAGGGATTATTACAAATATATTTTGAACAAAATTGGGGATGATAAACTTTCCAATGATAAAACTAAATCAAATTAACAGTCTCGACCCTTACTTCGTGGAATTTACTCATATTAGTGTTTTAAATGAAACTCACTGTTTCTAGCTAATTCCACAATATAATGAAAAATGTTGAAAATTCTAAGAAATTTAGAATTTTCAACATTTTTCATTATATTTTGAAATTAGCTAGAATCAGTGAGTTTCATTTAAAACACTAAAAGTAAATCACTTTCATCCTGAGTAGTCCTATTTATTGTCCAGGTCTCTCAAATATATTTTGAACATGTCTCCGTCAAACTTTTTAATGTAGATCCTTCAACTTCTTTATAAAAATTAATTTACTTTTATCCTGAGTAATCTTACTTATTCTCCACGCCTTTAGGGATTCTCACAAATATATTTTGAACAAAATTGGGGATGAGAAACAAACCTGTATCCAATTTTTATATGACGAAACGAAATTACTGTAATATTTTTAATATTTTATTTCAAAAAAACAGTCAAATGTCAGCGTAAGGTCTATAAATGCTTTTCTATTAAACGCTATGTTGTATTAACAATACTTTCTGTTTCTACCCCTATCGTTTTTTACGATATAGGCTTTTCTTCATAACCTCTCATTAGAAACAATTTTTAAAGCCCAAATTTGATCACTTGCTTCTCTCTTTCATCCCTTTTATATATTATTGTAACGATTTTTTTTAAACTACACCGATTATTTTTGAAAGCATTTTGCACAGCTTTTGAAAGCTGACTAAAAGAATGACTAGACTAAAGCTCAATGTCTTTTTTTTCTGTTATCTATCATGTATATAAAAACCTGTAAACGCCTCAATATTGAGGCCAACGTACCGTTATTTTATAAAGAAGGTACCTAAAATATTTCTGAAGTAAAATCGATTTTCAAAACATTTTTTTTACCTATTTAATTTAAAAAAAAACAATTGATTAATATGCAAAGTAATTAATATAATAAATAACGAAATGATTATTTATATCACAAAACTTTCGAAAATGTATTGTTTGGTGGTTGGATGCAGTTTTAAATTTTCGAAAGTGTTTGTCGAAATAAACGATCGGTTTTGAAATATCAGACAATGAATATCACTAACACCTACAAATAAGCTTATTAGAGGGTGAGATTTTTAATTTATACGAGATAACTAAAATATGGGGGATTTTTGCTAAAAAGAACAAAAATTTGAAATCCTAAACTACGAATACACACATAGCATATATATTTATTTATATATGTATATATATAAGTGAGTATCTTAATAATATTTTTCTTGAATACAGCTGGGTCACCTTAGATTATTATATTTGCCAACAAAGCTAATATCAAGCTAAAAACACTCAGTATATAGGTATAATTTGTGTTTGTTCCTCATTAGCGAATCTCCCCCGTTATATCGGATAGAAAATGAGGTGTATATTCTATCCTCCATAAATGTATATATTCAGTCATCACGTACGATTGATTATTAGTTAAAAATATCACCCTGTACACTACAAATAATTAAAAATATTAGTCGAAAATTTTAAATTGGTTACAGTTAAACTACATAACAATGGCATTTTTTCTTCTTTTGGGGAAAAACGTTTTAAAAACAGCTGGTTTGACGTTAGAACGGATTTTGTTTGATGGGGTTGAATTAAAATGGGACTAGATGACGAACTGTTGATGATGTTGGGCGAAAATGACCAGAACTGGAAAAATAATAAATAGGAAGCCGATAACCAGCTGGGGATTCTACATGATGACGCATTTTCCTTTTTCAGCCCAGGGATTGTTCTTTTTGTCGGGAGCGTGAATCAGTGGATCATTCTTTTCGTTCTCCTCGACATATTCCCGCATCCTACGAACAAAAAAAAATATGTAAGAGGTACGAGAATTAAACAATCACCAGTTACAGAATTAAATAGAACATTATAAAAACGCGGAAACGCGTTTAACGTACATAATAATAATAAAGTTTATTTAGCAAATAATATACAGAGTATTCGACAATATATAAGGTAATTCATATTATACAAATAATACAAGCAAGCACAAAAGCAGTGGTGTAACTAGGATGAAGTTTTGGGGTGATGAACTACCGGGGAGTCTAGGGGGATTTTTTAAAAATTTTAAGCCACTAAAACTGCGTTTTAACTTTGTTTTTCTTATATATCTTATTTAGATAGATTGTTGATTATAATTAAAAAAATCCCAATGGCACAGGACCAATTGGACAGGCTTATTTCAGTAACATTTTTGCATAAAACCCAAAATAAAAAATTGGATACAAAAGTAATAGACTGTTTTGAGATATACAAAAAACCAAAGTAACATTTTGGCATCAAATCAAAAACAAAAAAATAAAAAAAATTCTGGTGAATTGGTGAATTTTCTTAAATAAATGTTTTAATGTACGATTTAGAGAAAAACGTTACATACAAAAGTTGTAGAACGTGTTAGGGTCTATGAAAAAGCTCAGTAACTTTTTTGCGTCAAATGAAAAACAAAGTTAATACTTTTTTTTTCAACTTTGACAGGCTGTCATTTTGTTTTTACTGGGCTCATTAACGAACTCGTCCAAGATTTTGGCCTAACCGATTAGTGCGATAAGTGTTGCGAGTTTGGTTTCGATCCGTCCAAAAATACGCCCTCTATCGTGCTTTCAAATTCCGTTATAGCACACATACACACACACACACACACACACACATATATATATATATATATATATATATATATATATATATATATATATATATATATATATATATAGTTGAAAGAAAGTTTTTGGACCTCTTTGATATATTGTTTTTCTTTATATTCTTGGGATTAGGTCCTTATTATAAATCTAACGAAAACTTAGTTTTACAAGAAACATGTTTATTAACGTTTCGGCTATACGGTGTAGCCTTTATCAAAATACTACAAACAGATAAAAAGCAGTGTCAATATTTATAAAACATCTTTCAAAACAAAACAGCTTACCACAAAACGATGCATATATCCTCCTCAAAAATTTGAGGAAAGTCATCCTTGTTTTAAAACATTTGTTAAAAATAACACGTCAAGAAACTACAAACATTCACAAACGTATAATCGACATTTATAACTTAAGGTGATAATGAAAGGACAAGTTTTGGTTGAATTCTTGTTTTTTGTGTTTTGAAGATCTTCAATTAAAAAAGCAAAAGAGGTTTTGGAATTGAACAACTATCCACGGAATCTAGTCGACAACATATTTAAGAAAAAAATACATAAAAAGTATAACTCGCAAAACCAAACATTAAAACAGGAAAAAACAAATTCTAATTTTATAACATTACCCTATGTGCCTAGTCTGTCAGAAAAAATACAAAATATATTTAAAAATGAAAAAGTCACTGTAAGTCATAAAGGACATAATCTACTAAAAAGTAATTTCAGTAAATTGAAAACTACCATCCCCAAAAATCAAAAAACACATGTGGTATACGAAATACCCTGTAACAACTGCAATGGAATATACATTGGTCAAACCACTCAATATCTAAAAAATAGAATCAATGGTCACAAATATGACAGAAAAAATAAAACTGCTTTAAGCAATCACATAAAAGAAAAAAACCATAGTTTTAATTTTGATAACACAAAAATACTCAAGACTGAAAATAACAAAAAAAAACTGGAATTCTATGAAATGTTATATATTCAAAAAAATAAACATTGCATCAACTCAAAAACTGATACAAATAATCTAAGCAAAATATATTACAACCTAATAAATTAACAACATTTCTCAGTGTACTATACTTTAATACATTTTTCAGTGTAGACTTGTATATATATATATATATATATATATATATATATATATATATATATTCTATAACTATAATTTAGTTCAAACCAACAACAAAACACAAAAAACAAGAATTCAACCAAAACTTGTCCTTTCATTATCACCTTAAGTTATAAATGTCGATTATACGTTTGTGAATGTTTGTAGTTTCTTGACGTGTTATTTTTAACAAATGTTTTAAAACAAGGATGACTTTCCTCAAATTTTTGAGGAGGATATATGCATCGTTTTGTGGTAAGCTGTTTTGTTTTGAAAGATGTTTTATAAATATTGACACTGCTTTTTATCTGTTTGTAGTATTTTGATAAAGGCTACACCGTATAGCCGAAACGTTAATAAACATGTTTCTTGTAAAACTAAGTTTTCGTTAGATTTATAATAAGGACCTAATCCCAAGAATATAAAGAAAAACAATATATATATATATATATATATATTTATATATATATATATATATATATATATATATATATATATATATTTATATATATATATATATATATATATATATATATATATTGTTGTAGATAGAACGAGCATATAACATTCATAGAATCCCAATAAAGTATAAAGTAACAATATCCATCAATAAAAATAATTTGTAAATAAAGTACCAAAATTAATAAAATATCTATATAACAATATAATCAATTAGAATCAATGGGCATAATCATAGAGAAAATAATTAAGAAAATAAAAAGAATTCATAAACAATTATTCATAAAACAGTTTTAAAATAATTCTGTATTTTAAAAAACAACCTTAGACAGAACTTAACAAGCAAATGAAGATCAATAAAATAACGTGACGCCACACGGAATATTAGACACTTAAAGCATCTGCTTATATTTAAAAAATAAATAGGATGGTAATAATAAAATCAACAGTGCTACAATGATTGATTAATAAATGATATTTAGAATTAGTAAATATATATATATATATATATATATATATATATATATATATATATATATATATATATATAAGATATGTAAGTTAATATTTAATCATAAAAGTTAATAGGAAACATAATAATACCTATATGTAGAAAACTGTAATTATAGGTAATGTCAAAAACCAAAACGAAATATAACAGTTGACGACAAGTATACCAACATAAAATGTAATTTGATATGAAATATAAGAATAAAAATTAATGATTACCGACCTAATATTATGTATATAAATGTAATAATATAAAACAAAATAAGAAATGAACTGTATCCATATGTATTATGTAAATATTTAGGTTGTAGGAAGTATAAAATTTGTATATTTACATTGACCAAACGGAAGATTTCAAATAATCAATAACATGAAAAAAACAATGATAATAAGATGTTAGTGAATTAAATCAATAACGATAAGGTTATAGTGAATAAAAAACAACATTTAATAATAAGTTGAAGTCAGAAAAACAATAAAAACATTAATAAACAAAGTGACAGGTGAACAATAATCAAAGATTTTTCTAGAACATTGCCAGCTTCCGGTTATAAACGATAGAAAGGGTTTTGGTGGATAAAAAAACCCGCGGTAGTCAGTCAAGCATTGTTAATCAAGGAAGAAAGAAGTTTTTCTTAGTAAATTTTCAAGTAATAAGTGTTGAATATATATAAATAAGAAGTATAAAAGTAATTTATAATTAAAATAAGTGCAAAGATAAATTTGTGTTGAAACAAAGTCAAGCCAAGTAGGAGAATTATCACCAGATAATTATAAGAAGGGAGATTGCCACCTGAAGCGGGAAAGCGTCATGGATGGACACAATTGAAGGCGTCGCTTGGTGGAATATAACAAGGTCTGTGGTGTGTTTTAATTAATAATGTTTGGTACCAAATAATGAAAAAGTTAAATTTGAATCATAAACACCTGGTAATAAAAGTTTTAAAATGAATATAATAAACCAGGTAACGTAAAAAAACTTACCATTATCAAATTTGTAGATATATGTATTAATTTCTGTCATGTTGAATTTTTCTCCAGTTGCATATATATATAAAACTTTCCACAAAACAACAAACCATAACTAATTTCAGTTTTTATCACATGCACAATTGTTATAATACGTTAAAATAATTTTTTTAAAGATCGAAATTAAGTCGATAAAATATTTCAAATATCCTCTCCATTTCACGAACCGATTAAAACTAAATAAGCAGTGTCTAAATATTTTCAATAATCCTATTTAGAAGAACAAGAAGAAAAAAGTTACAATAGTTGAACAACTTTGAACGCAGGTGTTCATTTTTTCAAAGAAATATAATGTTTACAAACGATTATGCAAATTTATGCAAATGAGTCTGCAAAAGCCGTCTCAAAAAGAATGAATAGTTTTTAAAATATACATAAAGGTTGTGTGATGTGGAAATTTAGATGTATATAGAAAAATCCATATTTACATTTTATAGCAAGAATTTTTCATAGATAAGAAAAGGATTCATTTATTTTTATATATAATAGGTATATGACTCCAATAATAAAATTATATAATATTTTATATATAATTAATATTGAAATTTTCAAATTTTTTAATAAATCACATAAAAAAATTACATTGATTAGTAATGTTGATTTTATCATGACTTTGCCCAGCACCCTACTGAGATATAGAGTAGTGTATAAATAAGAGCAGCCGAGGTAATAAAATTTAGGGATTAAATGAAACCACATGATATTAAATAGCATAATGAATAGGAGGAATTAAGGATAAAATATATATGAATTAGCTAGCCCAAGAGTATAATATTTCAATAGTAACACAACATTAATACATTTTATATTCAATTATAAATTCACAATTAAAATATAACAATCCATTTAACTATTTCAATTAGCACACTAAGTAGAATCATATTTAATTTGTCTCCGCAACATTGGGGCAAATAACATATAGTTTTCAATTATCAATTTCATATTCAATTTGTCGCAAGCCAACGTGGTGCTATTGTTGCTATAACTGCAATCAACCTATTTAATTATTTTAATTAATTAACTCAGTAAGTAGTTTAATATATATATATATATATATATATATATATATATATATATATAAAAAGAAGATGTAGGAATATCGCGTGATATGTTAACAACAACAACAACAAAGAGATTCATGGGCAATTCACGCAAAAAGAAAAAGGGCTACTGAAACAGAGTGGTAACCGCGGACATGCAAAAGGTTTTAATAGATTACAGTGGAAAATTAACTACTACTAATAACAATATTTTAATTATAACAGAAACGTTGTTTTTCGTTTCAGAACTGACAACCCTTATTTTTTTTGACATTTCTAATTAATTCTCAACTTGGACATTAGTAAGTAAGCTAGGTACTTTCTCTACAGATTAAATTCACCAGAAAAAATGTTTATTTTTCACTTGATCGTTACTGCTTTATAATACCTTGGCAACGGTTGCTATTAACAGACCCATAACGCCCGGGGCGTTATGAATCGTAACGCCCGCTAAATGTTTTTTTTTGTAGTTCAATAAATTAATTACTCAGAAAGACAGTTTCATTTACGGTATTCACTCTGTTTTCATCTTTCCATTTCAGAAAATGGTCATACTCCTTCTTGTATAAGTGTTTGGATTTCACAGGCAGTAAATTTCCTAACGCTTTTTCAGCTTTGAGCGTCACATTATGTTATTATATTATTAACTCAACCATTTTTAGTTCCCTCCACTAACACGCTTGTCAATTCTTACAAAAATGCATCGTCGTTTTATTAAATAAACAACCCTTAGCAACATCTTCAATGTGTCCATGGCAATTGTATAGAAGCTCACTTGTGCTCTGTTGCCGACCAGAACGCAGTAAATACTATGAGAAGAAATTTAAGAAGTAAACAACGTCGTTTAAGATAATTTTTTCCAGAAAAATAAAATCTTGTATGCACCACGAGCGTTACTAGATCATAACGTTAGGATCAATATAACGCACATGGTACATAAATAGCTATAAAACAATATGTCGTTTCAAAGTTATCGCCTAAGAAATATTTAGGAACGAATTTTCTTAAAAAACAATCAATATTTTTTTAATTGTCAACATTCCGTAGTCAAACGTATCATGAACAAACATAAAATAACTAGATTTCAAATTAATCCACATAATAATGTCAATTATTATAAGAATTATAAATACAATAATAATGGGTATCAGGATGTAGGGTACAAAGAATAACGTTCATTAACCCACCTCTCATATTTGAAAACTCAAAACTCCCCAAATCCATATATCAGCAGCCTCCGACGCCTATGATTTTTCTGGCGTTCCCGCCATTTTGGCTGCCAACTACTGACTTCACACCGGTAACTGTTTCAATTACGCCCTCTAGCTGAAGCAGGGAAAACCACAAAACCACAATTACATGGGTCTTTTTTAATTATAATCAACAATCTTTCCTTTTTTAAATGGGATATAGTTTGCCAACTTTCGTTAAGCGAAACCATATATATATATATATATATATATATATATATATATGTAGTTTAGTCATTAAAAGTTCACCTTACCCCCCAGCCGTTGTTTTACGTCTTACAGTAAGGAGTGTTAAACCAAAAAGAAAAATTTTTAGAGAGATTGTGAATGTTATATTTTTTTATTATTATTTGAATATTTTCGACGTAAAAATGCCTTTTTATATGTAACCATACTGATTACGCCACCTAGCATCAGAGTTGTGAACTTAAAAATTATTTCCAACAATTTTTCCTAGTCACTTTCCTTAACAAGATTTTTTTTCAAAACTCCACTCCAGAACTATTAATTTCTGTGATATGGTGGTACCTCATTACCCTTATTGAATTACCCGGTACAAAGAAAATTCTTAAACATCAATATAATAAAACGACAATTTAAAAAAAATGAAAACAAAAAAATATTTCCAAAAGAAAAACAATACTTTTTCGGATAGAGTATAAAAAACTATTTACAATAAAATATAACCAAAAGTACATATTATTTTTTAAAAATTATTTTATTAAATGTTCGAAAACACACCACCATTTTGGGCCAAACTTTAATATAATTTTTTTAATGTAAATGAAATTACTTTAATGTTTTCTAATAACAATTCTTTGAGGTTATATTAACTAAATTATTTTGCTATATTCACACCATACCCTGTGTCTACACGAACGCCATTCTGGACGGTTTTTGAACTACGAGTATTATTTACATCGTACATCTGAACACTTTTTCAACTTTGAGGATAGTTAGTATGTTGTTATTTGTTGACAAAATTAGCAGTAAAGAGTTGAATTATTAATGTCCTCAATTTTTCTCATCACAAAATCAAAATACTAATTTTAACAATAAATAAATAATATATTTTCTGTTTTCCAAAATGAGGGATGTAAATACCACCTGACATAAAAATGCCTTCCATTGAATCACAAAACCTGCCCTTTTAACATTTTTAGATTATGAAATTTGTTCCATATTTGTGTGTACCTAGGTCTGTAAACATGTTAGTGACAGTGAAAACACATTCGACCGAAGTACGTCAAAGAAACATTATACTGCATTAGGGAGATTAAATTTGCAGGGATATGAACGGGGGTAGAGACGACAGTAAATTACATGAGCTCATTTTCCGAATGGAAAGAGTAATGAGATGGAATATTTAATTTAATATTTCATAGACAAATAGTAAAAAAAATATCATTTTCACGAGGGCTCATCATATTTTGATTAGTGATCTGAAATCAAAGTTCAACGAAAAATAAACGGTTTTAAAGATTAAAACTAACTTTTCCGCATCTGTGGCCCTGAACAATGTTCTATAATAAAATTGTTACTTGTATACACTTCGGGGGATGTATCGTGCTAAGAAACCGAAATTTCTCCAAAAATAACCAAAAAGTTAGTATATCTGGATTTATAGGACCCTCTGTACTCGCTTTAGTCAACTGAAAATCAATAGCGTACATCTGTGAGATACCCTGAACAATATTCAATCATAAAATTGATCAATCGTATACTCTCTGGAGGCTGTATCGTGCTAACAAACTGAAAATTCTCCAAAAATGACAAAATTTTGGTACTTCAAGTACCACAGCACCCGTTGTACTGGCTTTAGTGAGCTCAATATCGATAGGGTTCATCTTTGAGACGCTCTGAATAATATCCAATCATAAAATTGGTCACTTGTATATACTCCGGAGGCTGTATCATGCTAACAAACTGAAACTTCTCCAAAAATAACTAAAATATCGTACTTAAAGTACTGTAGCACCTGTTGTATTGGCTCTGATGAGCTGAAAATCAATAGGGTTCATCAGTCTGATATCCTGAATAATATTCAATCACAAAATTGGTGACTTGTTGAACTCCGGAAGCTGTATCGTGCTAACAAACTGAAATTTCTTAAAAAATGACAAAATGTAGTACTTCAAATACAATAGCACCCGTTGTACTGGCTCTGGTGAACTGAAAATCAATAGGGTTCATCTGTGACATGTCCTTAACAATATTCAATCATAAAATTGCTGACTTATTGCACTCCGGAGGTTGTATCGTGCTAACAAGACATGTAAGGAAAAGTGGCCGACGACGACGACATACACACAGGATTTTTTTTCTAAAAACCGTTTTTTCGTGTTGTTGTTGATGGAAAACGTGAAAATAACTCAAAAAAATTTTTCAAAATTCCAACTTTTTTTGGGGTAAACCAATACTTTTCTCGCATATAGAAAGGTTGGGCGGAAAAGTAATAATTTCATAAAAAATATGTAAAACTATATATATTAAACTGATATGTAAGGTGTGTAATTTAAATGTTTCAAAACAAATATACTTTCCCTAATTTGCCCTACGTTGGGCCGACATGTTAAACTGGATAGAACGGGGAGAGAAATAATGATTTATAGTTATTATTAGTTTAGTTTATATTTAGTTTTGATTTGCCCGGTATATTGTAAAAATTTAAAATTTTATTACTAAAATGGTTATATTTTAAAACATGAGAAACTCTTTAACCTCAGAGTAGGGTTCAGGTATAGAGAAACAAAAATTCAATTTATAGTGTGAGCGCCTAAATTTGATTAAATATCTCTGTCTTCATAAAAATTTTGTTAATAAAAATGTACTTGCTTGTTTAATAATACGTAATAAATTCTTAAGACGGTCCTGTGTTTCAAGTTGAACCTTTTTACTATTCACCGATGTCAGTTTAAACTACCAACGGTTCAAACTAGATGGAGCCATCACCACAAAGAAATAAAATGTATCAAAAAACAATTTTACAATGTTCTTCAAACTAGAAAGAACGTTATTTAATATTTTGAATAGACAAATACATTGTTCTTTTACAAGACACAAATTAATAAAAAAAAACCTACTATCTATTATGACCACTCATTCAAACAAAATCACGTTCTCACATGAAAAAATTATCTCTATATACAAATCTAAAATAGGCAACATTTAATACAAATCTTATAATACTGAAACTTCTATATAAACGATTCTTATATCAAAATGGCGAAACACAATGGTTGTAAATGTTTGTTTAATACCAAAGTTCAATTTTTTTTACTAAATTGGTAAGTTTTATTCAAACTTTTTTATGTATAATGAAAATAGTCTAAATACCTTATTCCTGTATAGTAATTCACTTCAATTATCCTTTACTTTATTTTAGGTTACCTTCTGGAAATTGTCACATCACTGGTCCAGCTTACACAAAATCAGGAATCAATGCTATGTCCCGTCCACATCAATACATTTCAGTCCAATTACATAATCAAAAGCTTTCAAATTGTTTCTTAGTTTCTACATCTGCTTGTTTAAATATATAATCTACCATATCATAAGTACAATGTATCTCTCTTTTCTGAATTTTGATGCCAAATATCTTATTTTTCGAAAAGTTTTCTTAATTCCCAAAATTTTGCTGCTTCTCAAATTTTCTACCACCCAAAAAGAATTTTTCCTAGTCAATAGTCTGTATAATCAACAAACTTTTCTCCTTCAATTTTTTTATTATTAACAACTACTTGTCGCAGATTAAAAGTTTGTTGAATACATTCCACCAATCAGATTTGGTTATCAAAACTTTTCTTTATAGATTTCATTTCAAATAGTGAATTGTCCATCTATCATTTGAAAACGCTTTGTTTTAAGGTTCTTTAATGATTTTAACTCATATTGTGTCTCTTAAATTATATTTCATTTAGTTTACAAAATGACATTTTCAAATTTACAAAATATGTGTTCATAACGTCAAACCGTTCAATAAATGTCACATTCCATAGAATTAATGTTTTTCAGTTTACTTCTTATATCGTTATGTTTTTAAATATTTATAAAATCTTATTTACATGTCCTTCAAACCCTAATATTCATTTTAAAAAGAATCTCACTATTTATTTACCTTGACAATAAAAATAAAGGATTATCATTTCCATTTGTATATGTAACAACGTTCTAATATTCCGTCTTGTAGGTTTATAGAGATTTTGTTAATTCATTTCACAAATGTTTTTTTTAAATCTTATTTTAAATTATACAGTTAGATGCTTTCTCTATTGAATAGTACATGGTACAGATTGTCTCCTTTTTTTAGATAATCTTTTTTAAAAAAATTGAAATTTCAAAAAAAATTTATTTCTTGAAATAAGTAGTTTTTTTATTTTATGTTCGGTATACAGGGTGTTGTTTTACTCTATGTTAACATCCCCTAAATTTTGCGTTTATCAAATTTTTATGTAAGTAAAAATTTTATGAACGCAAATTTTACTTCTAATAATTTGTTCTAAACATTGTCTTTCAATTTTACTAATAATACATTTCTTTTTATTTCAGGTCGCTGTTACAAAGATGATTCTGGAATCCTGTATTGCAGTATCCTCTTCAATTAGTTCTTATTTATTTATAATACTATAAATTCTTAGTTTATTTTTAGTTTCAAGTTTCATTTATAAGTTTCATCCAAAGGAATTAGTTTAAAAATTCATGTTATAAATCCATTCTTGAAATTTCTTTAATGTTCGTTATGCGTCTTATTACTTCTACATTTTTCAGAGTCGCTTATCTCGGTACAATTTATTAATTTATATTTCTTGTGTTACATCTTTCTATAATACTGTCTTTAAGATATTTCTTCTATTTCTAAATCAACTTCTTTTCTATATTTATAAGGTATGGGATATGTTCTTATTCTGAAATTTTCTATTCCTCTAACTTCTATCTTATGTACATAATTATTTGCCATTCTCATCTCCTTTTTAATCAATCCTTCATACTTCATAATCAAATTCTTCACTTTCTCTTCATATTCTTTATTTCCACACACTAATACCAATTCCTCCATAATTATATTCCTTTCTATATTCCATAACTGCCTATTATCCTCTCCAATTTCCAATTCGTCCATATTTCCACTCCTTTTTATATTCCATAACTTCCTATTATCCTCTTCAATTGCCAATAATTCCATATTTCCATTCTTTTCTATATTCCATAACTGCCTATTATCCTCTTCAATTTCTAATTCTTCCATATTTTCTTTTTCAAATTCAATCTTATTACCATTTAATTCTATCTCCATCTTTTCAAAATCAATTCTTGCTTTATATTTCGTTAATTCATCTATTCCTATAACTATGTCTGTTTCTAAATTATCCACTAGCAATAATTGCATCTCAACTTCTTTCCCATCCTTTAATTCAATGCTTTGTATTATAGATCTGCTAACTTCACACAATTTCTTTCCATTTGCTCCTATTAATGTAGTTTTCGGTATCTTGACTAGCTTGTTTTCATAATTTTTAATATTTTCTTCTATCAATTTTGTTTTTATTATGGACGCTTCCGAACCTGTATCTATTAATATTTTAACTTGTTTCCCATTTAATTTTCCTTTAATTTTTATTAATCCCGTTATTTCCTTTAATTCCAAATCTTCCCCAAATTTAATGTATTCCCTTGGATGTTCATATGTTATCACTCTCTCTTCTCTCCTTTGAATACTGTTCTCTGTAATTGTTATTTTTGTTGTTATTATATTTAAAGTTTTTGTTATAGTTGTTTTGGTTGCTATCGTTCTTATTATAGTTATTGTTATTTCCTGAATTGTTATTATAATTGTTGTTTTTGTTATAATATCCATTGGTATTATATCTGTTAATGTAATTATTTCTGTATTTCATCATTATATTTTTACATATCGTAATTGTTATCTATATACAAAATTATATTTACATATGTTTTTTTTTTTAATTATTATTTGTTAATTATAAACTTTTTATTTACATGTGGTTTTTATATCCCTTCTTGACCTTTTACAATTCCTTATTCGTCTTCTAGATTCCAGTCCTATAATACAGCCTTATTATTCAATTTTATTTTCTTTTCCTAAATTTCGTCTTATCCTCTTCTCTTATTGTTTGATTCTCTTGTATCCTAAATTTCTTTGAATTTTCCACTTTGTCTTTCTTTATTTTGTTATCCCCTGTCTCATCAATTTCTTCCAATAGATTCATCAAAATTTGCGTTTCCAATTTCTTGATATTATTGTTTCTTCTTTTTATTATTCCATTTCCCATAATACTCTTACTTCCTATCATTTCATTTTTAACTATCCTATTAAAATTTCTTGGATCAATTATCTTTATATTTCTGCCAAGTTTTACTCTCATCTCGAAATTTTCTGCATAAATTATTGTTTCTATATTCTGTCTTATGGTTTCTTCTATTTCTTCCTTGGTATCTTGTAATATCTTATTCATTTCCTCTAACTTCCAATTAAGTTGTATCCCCCTATTATTATTATTATTTCTTTTACCATATGTCACTATTCGTTTCAATATATTAACATCTGGGTCTGGTATTTTCCAATAAATCTCTTTTTCATAAATTTTCATGACTTCCTCACTTCCTAGATTCTGTAAATTGCTATCTATAATTTCCCCATTTATTTGTCTTTGTATTTTTACTTCATCAATTTCCATTCTATTACTTAATTTTTGTTCTATAGTATCATCATTTATATTTTCATTTTGTATCTTTACATCCATTTGAATCTCTCCTTTGAAATCCTTTTCCTTCTCCTCTATTTCCTTAATTCTGTTAATCTGTAGATTTTCTATTTCCGTGATCCTTCCAATCACTTCTCCTCTTATTTCTTGTTTAGTGGATTCTGTTTTATTTTCTATGTATGTGTTTGATTTTTCCAATATCTTCTCAACACGTCCCAATTTTTCTTCCATCAATTTTATTATTAGATCCTTAGTTTGTTTTATTTCTTCCTTATTCTGGTCCATCTTTATATTCATTTCTTGTTTTAATTCTTCCTTATTTTTATTCATATCTTCCCTAATATCTCTCCTCATATCTTCTTTATTTTGATCCAATTTTGTATTCAAATCCTGTTTCATTTCTTCCCTATTTTGATCCATTTTTTTTATCATCATTTAAAACATACTCATTACGTCCATTTCCTCTTTCTCTTTTGATTTTTGTTTGACCTCTTGTTCTGTTTCTTCTGACAATGGTAAATCTTCTTCTTCTTGTCCCTGTTCTGCAATGTCTTCTTCCAAATTTTCTCTGCCCTGTTCCAAGTATTGTACCTGAAAATCTCCTCTACCATTGCTTCTTTCTTCTCTTTCTTCATCAGGCCTACTTTCAACTCCTACCTGCTTTCCGTCTCTTAATGTCATTTTCCGTTCCATTTTATGTATTTAAATTCTTTTAATAAAGTCAAAAAAAATTATTTTAATGCTTTTTATTACTACTTACAAAATTTCTATAATAGCCCCACGTTGCGGTGACATGTTAAACTGATATGTAAGGTGTGTAATTTAAATGTTTCAAAACAAATATACTTTCCCTAATTTGCCCTACGTTGGGCCGACATGTTAAACTGGATAGAACGGGGAGAGAAATAATGATTTATAGTTATTATTAGTTTAGTTTATATTTAGTTTTGATTTGCCCGGTATATTGTAAAAATTTAAAATTTTATTACTAAAATGGTTATATTTTAAAACATGAGAAACTCTTTAACCTCAGAGTAGGGTTCAGGTATAGAGAAACAAAAATTCAATTTATAGTGTGAGCGCCTAAATTTGATTAAATATCTCTGTCTTCATAAAAATTTTGTTAATAAAAATGTACTTGCTTGTTTAATAATACGTAATAAATTCTTAAGACGGTCCTGTGTTTCAAGTTGAACCTTTTTACTATTCACCGATGTCAGTTTAAACTACCAACGGTTCAAACTAGATGGAGCCATCACCACAAAGAAATAAAATGTATCAAAAAACAATTTTACAATGTTCTTCAAACTAGAAAGAACGTTATTTAATATTTTGAATAGACAAATACATTGTTCTTTTACAAGACACAAATTAATAAAAAAAAAACCTACTATCTATTATGACCACTCATTCAAACAAAATCACGTTCTCACATGAAAAAATTATCTCTATATACAAATCTAAAATAGGCAACATTTAATACAAATCTTATAATACTGAAACTTCTATATAAACGATTCTTATATCAAAATGGCGAAACACAATGGTTGTAAATGTTTGTTTAATACCAAAGTTCAATTTTTTTTACTAAATTGGTAAGTTTTATTCAAACTTTTTTATATATAATGAAAATAGTCTAAATACCTTATTCCTGTATAGTAATTCACTTCAATTATCCTTTACTTTATTTTAGATTACCTTCTGGAAATTGTCACATCACTGGTCCAGCTTACACAAAATCAGGAATCAATGCTATGTCCCGTCCACATCAATACATTTCAGTCCAATTACATAATCAAAAGCTTTCAAATTGTTTCTTAGTTTCTACATCTGCTTGTTTAAATATATAATCTACCATATCATAAGTACAATGTATCTCTCTTTTCTGAATTTTGATGCCAAATATCTTATTTTTAGAAAAGTTTTCTTAATTCCCAAAATTTTGCTGCTTCTCAAATTTTCTACCACCCAAAAAGAATTTTTCCTAGTCAATAGTCTGTATAATCAACAAACTTTTCTCCTTCAATTTTTTTATTATTAACAACTACTTGTCGCAGATTAAAAGTTTGTTGAATACATTCCACCAATCAGATTTGGTTATCAAAACTTTTCTTTATAGATTTCATTTCAAATAGTGAATTGTCCATCTATCATTTGAAAACGCTTTGTTTTAAGGTTCTTTAATGATTTTAACTCATATTGTGTCTCTTAAATTATATTTCATTTAGTTTACAAAATGACATTTTCAAATTTACAAAATATGTGTTCATAACGTCAAACCGTTCAATAAATGTCACATTCCATAGAATTAATGTTTTTCAGTTTACTTCTTATATCGTTATGTTTTTAAATATTTATAAAATCTTATTTACATGTCCTTCAAACCCTAATATTCATTTTAAAAAGAATCTCACTATTTATTTACCTTGACAATAAAAATAAAGGATTATCATTTCCATTTGTATATGTAACAACGTTCTAATATTCCGTCTTGTAGGTTTATAGAGATTTTGTTAATTCATTTCACAAATGTTTTTTTTAAATCTTATTTTAAATTATACAGTTAGATGCTTTCTCTATTGAATAGTACATGGTACAGATTGTCTCCTTTTTTTAGATAATCTTTTTTAAAAAAATTGAAATTTCAAAAAAATTTTATTTCTTGAAATAAGTAGTTTTTTTATTTTATGTTCGGTATACAGGGTGTTGTTTTACTCTATGTTAATATATATATATATATATATATATATATATATATATATATATATATCTATATATATAATAAAACTAAGTCCATAAAATGTGCGTGCCGATAAAACTTAAAAAGGAGTCCCGACACGATAAAGGGACTTATGTGGTGTGATAGCCCTTTATCCCCCCTCGAACAAGAAAGTTTCCGTTTTAATCTAAAGGGCATGTTTTTAAAGATATAAGGGACTTTCCGACCCTTCAACTTGGAAATTAAGTGCAGTGGCGCCATCTGTTATCGAATATTTGAACTTCGTTCGAGACAACTATGGAGACTATACACTCCAATAGTGGCGCCATCTGTTATCGAATATTTGAACTTCATTCAGGACAACGATTGTTTGGGTTGCATTTCCAAAAGCGTTGCGAGCAATTGTAGCATGTGTAGTAGTGACACGAAATTTAAAATTCTAATTTCAATAAAGTCTTAAATTTAATTTGTTGCTATAATAAAGTTATTAAATTTTGTGTATTTATACGTCATTAGCTAACTTTATTTTGGAGTTAAAGCGACATAATTTTAGTTATCCAAATTAGTTCTCAAAACATTAAAAAATTTAGGTTTTTAAATTTCGCGCTTTTACTACAAATGCTACCGCTATAGAACCTTTTATTATGGCGGACGATAATGACCAGAATACTCTAGAAGGTGTGAGAGAGAAAATATTTTCAAATTTTCTCGAATATTCTAGAGCCTAGCTCTCTGAATATATAAGAGCCCGGTGTCGCTCACCAGAGTTAGTTTAATTTGAACAGCGAAACGAGCGATTTCAAAACGAAAAGAAGAGAAGTTATCTGTGAGCCTTTATTTAGAAGTATTATATATATAGATATATATATATATATATATATATATATATATATATATATATATATATATATATATATATATATATATATATATATATATATATATATATATATATATATATAATTTCATTACAATCATAAAATAAGCGGAAAGTTTAAAATTAACTTGATACCTACCAGTTCAAAATGTTATGATTAGCTACGAAAAGAATGTCAAACTCACACGACTGGAACAACATAAACCTGGCATCGACGATGTTGATTCATCTATGATTAATGAGCTTCAACCCGTTCAGAATATTATGATTAGTTACGAAAGTGATATGGAATGTACAGAGGCAATAAGAACAGAGTACTACAATCCTAAATATACAAGAAGATCATAATTTTAGAAGATACTTCCGGTGCAGAAATCACAAAGGAAATTGAAAATAGTACATCTGGATCAGAACAGAGTAATTATGGTAAGAAAAATATGACGAAAAAGGGGCGTTAAGACACATTTCAAAGAACCCTGGAAAGAACTCACGCAATGTCGTCAGGCTGAAATCAACACAACTTTATGGCTAAACATTGCCTATATCAGAATCTAAATTTAAAGATCTTCAGAGCCTGAAATCGGTCATTGAAAAAGAGCATCATGCTTTCTACGATAACCTGTTATTCAAACCTTATAAGAAGACCAAACATAAGAAGCTAGTTAGTAAAAATGCAGCTGAAAACCATCTTAAAACAACTGGAGAAAACACTAAAAATAAAAAAGGAGTTCTAAAGAAGTAACCTGTCAAATAGAAATCAACCGAGAGGTCACAAAAAGATAAGTAGGCTGTCCTACAAAAATGCATCTGAAACTCAGAAAGACAAAACTAAAAACAAAATGAAAAAAATGCTAAGATCTAAGAAACAACCAAAAGAGAAATCGCGCAAATAAATACACATGTGTTTGATGAAAAACATAAATTATTGGTATTTTTATGTTTTTCTTTTGATATAAATCAGTTCAGTTTTACTGATGTTGATGTTATGTAAAGTTTAAATTAGTTTGTTTGACAAATAAGTGCCTTCCACATAGGATTTATCTTTTTCTATTTTTCAAATAAGTGGATGTAAAAAAAACATCCTTTGTGCCTAAATTTCATAAGAAATATCTCCTATGTGTAAACCTGAAATGGTTGTGATCTTCTATGTAGCTAAATTCCAGGTTTTTTAAAGTAAACTGTTTGAAAATAAAAATTATGAGTGAAAACCTTAGAGTAATAATAAACATAGAGAGTGGCTATTCATTTATAAACGCGTTTATTTTTGGGGCCAACAATTCTAAACGCCAGTAGTGAAATAATGAACGAATTACAAAAAGTGGGGATGGTATTGTAGATACATGGCCTTGGTAATTTCGGCTGGTTTTCTGACAAACTTGGCACCGATGAACCATGATAATCCAAAAACATTAAATTAATTAACTTAAAAGTTTATTTTGTCACTTAAAGTCTTGAAAAACACATTAAAACGAAATAACTAAATGTTTACTCTCTAGTTGTAATGGCGTGGGTATAAACAAACCACGTTTGACATTAGAGGTATTCAAGCGAATGACCGCAAAATACCAATAGAAGTTGGTAAATACCATCCTCGTTCAAGCGCCTTCGGTTATAGTTGGTCATCTAGTTGTGACGTCATTGTATAGCCCTTAGACGTCACCACTTGACGTTTCACCGACCGCGGTATTTACACAGGTCGAAAGCTGTTTTATAACCCCCACCTTCTGAGTGACATTTGTTTGTTTTGGTTTTTGGTTATGTTGATCAGTAACTTCATTCAACAATGGATCGAACATGATTCAAATTTTCTTTAAATTATGAAGGCAGGGACGTAGAAATTATTATAGACGACATGGAAACAGCTTCTCTGTTATTAAACGGTGGGTACAAATATGTTCTTTAATACCTAATTCTTAAGAAAGAAAAATGTATTGTACCTATATGTGTTTAGGAATTAGAAATTAACAACAAACGAATGACCATAGAGAAAGTAAAATTTGTTTGGTTTATCTATTATGAGAATGACCGCTTCTATTCACGCGCGTCCCAATGGTATTAAACAACATACGTCAAAGGGCTATGACCAAGGACAACCAGGGATATGACCGTGGTATTTACCAATGTCTCGCTTGAATACCTCTATTATATTTACTACCATACTGCGGCGTATTTAAAATGATCGTCAATCACACTCTGACGATATTTGCATCTCTCTTTATATGGTAATTAAACAAGGACAAAACTACTAAATAGATTACTATTGACACATTAAACAGGTACTGAAATTTTGAGCAATGTTGCCATAAAGGTATCTAAGGATACAACAAATACTTGTTTAAAATTTATATAAGAATATGCCTTTATTAAATAAAATTCAAGTATTATTAATTAATTTTAAAAGCAGCGACTCAAATATAAACATTAGTATGAGTTTTTTTTATTTGGATTTGCAACTTTTTAACCAATTTTCAATTTCTTTTTTCCCGCAACTTAAGAGGATTTGTAAATACGGCAAAGCAGTGGAAGTGTCCGCAAGTGAGCTTAGAATGTGACTCAATGTTTGGGACAGGAAAAAGTCAAAACAAACATATTTATTTTATTTGTTAATCTGAGGTGAAAACCTAGTCTCATTGAATTTGTCGTGACCTAAGACCTCGATTCTTATGAAAATCTACTATTTTTAAAACTCCCAAATAAATGATTTTTGAAATTTTGATTTTTTTAATCCTACAAATAGGTAGGTCTTACAGAATTTTTTTAGCCTCTATTCAAGAAATATAATTTCCATCAAACTTTCGATGTTCTATAATATATATCCCTGTATATACTCAGCATATACTACGAAGAATGTGACGTCACGATCAACAATCACTGAACAAATTATAAACAAAAATGCACCATAATAATATATTTCGTAGTTTCAACCAATGTTGTCGAGTCTAGTTCGGGACTTCTTGCGTATGGGAATAGTTTTCGAAATCTCTCCGCATCCGCTAGTATGTCTTAATTTCTAATTTTTAGTTAGCAACAAATGAATGATCAATAGATAGACCCAATAATTCAACTAAGAAATTATTTAATATCAAGAATATGTACCGGGTGATCAGTTAAGGGTAGCGAACGGCCTTATCTCATAAGATATTGGTCGTATAGATTTAGAAAAACCAATTCATGATAAAAGTTGCCAAGAGAAATTGCTGGAAATTATTTTCGAGTTTGTCAAACGTCCGCTAGAGGCCGTAACAACCAACACTAAGTAGAAAAATGGGATTTTTATAGAATTTTGCCTAATGAAATTATATCGATGATATTATTTTCATATTTACTGACTATTAACCTACACTTTTTGACTAAAATGTTTTGTTCTATCTATCAAAATAAAGCGGTGTTCAATTGTTTTTTTAAACAAACCAAGATTTCTCCCGTTTCGCTTGATCGATTTCAACAAATTTGGGCTCATATGAAAGAGCATAATTTACACTACAAAACGCTTACTTGGTTTTGACTTTTTGACTTCCGTCTTCGCCGCTAGATGGCGTTAACTGAAATGGTAGCAAATTTTTGAGTTTTTTTCAAAAAAAAAAAACAAATGTAATGGTATATTCATTTTTACATATTTCAAAAAAGGATACCTTTTTCTAAAATTTAATGAAAAAAATTAATCATCTACCTTTTTTTGAACCGTTGATATTGAACAAAATATAATTTTATTACATTAAAAAATGGCACGACACTGCTTTTTATCAAAATAAAAATTATTTTCGTAATCACTTATTAGTTGCTAACAAAAAGAACCTTTTGACTTTTTTTCGTTAGACAAACGGTTTTCCATTAAAAAAATCAAATAAATTTACATGGGGCGCCCATATCTCGAAACATACTAATTTACATATTTGGAAAAAAATCTTAATAAAACTGTCCAATAACAGCAGGAGCAATAACACTAAAAACAAGATCACAGAACTTTAAAAATAAACATTAAACATAAATTAATAGTTTTGTCGTAAATGTTCAAAATGTTGTCCATTATTTTGAATGCACTGGTCCAATCTTTTCTGGGTGGAGTTGACAGCTGCCTCAATTTCCGCTCTTGGTATATTATTTATGGCGTTTTGAATTCGGACTATGATGTCTTCTCGAGTAGTTGGTCGAGTTTTATACACCAAATCCTTTATTCGGCCCCACAGATAAAAATCAAGGCAGGTTAAATCGGGGGAGCGTGGTGGCCAAAAAAATAGACTGCCTCTACCAATCCAACGGTTGGCAAAATGCCTGTTCAAAAAATCTTGCACATTTCGAGAATAATGTGCCGGGCATCCGTCTTATTGAAACCACATGTTTCCAAGAGTTCTGGTAAATCGTTCAATAAAAAGTTCAAATACATATCACCGGTTAGATTGCCATTAAAGATGTGCGGACCGATAATAGCACCATTAATAACACCGCACCAGACGTTGACGCTCCATCGACCTTGCTTATAATCTTCACGTAACCAGTGTGGATTAGTGTCCGACCAGTAATGCATGGTTATGAAGATTCACCCTGCCATTACTGCAAAAATATTCTTCATCTGTCCACAATATTTGTGACAAAAAATGACTGTTTTCCCTAATGAAATCTCTAAGCCAGTAGCAGTAATCGAGCCTACGTTCAAAGTCAGTCTCATT
The DNA here is from genome assembly GCA_963921935.1 of Galeruca laticollis. NCBI lineage: Eukaryota > Metazoa > Arthropoda > Insecta > Coleoptera > Chrysomelidae > Galeruca > Galeruca laticollis. The sequence continues at coordinate 173,396,019 of OY998181.1, forward strand.
TAAGGATCGATGAATCACGACGTGATACGGATGCATTTTAAAATCCATTAATATTTTTTGCACTCAGCCATAGGATATTCCTAAATATCTGGAGATCTCTCTTATGCTTAAATGGGGGTCTGCATGAATATAAGCCAACACATTTATAATGTTATCTTCTCTTCTTACTCTACGATTTCTTCTCAAAGTTGGAGTTGGTTGCACTTGGCCATGTTGCCTTAAACGTAAGGCTAAACGACGAAAAACCATTCTCGAATGCCGTCTTCGGAGGGGATAACGCAGTGCGTACTGCCTAGAAGCAATCCCCGCTTTTTCAAAACATTGAAAATAAATTCTCAACATATCAAAGGCTTCTTCATTCGTAAAAGGCATGATTTGTTGCAAAAATACTTTTTACATAACATTAAATTAGATGTTAATAGCAGGAACTGTCAAAATGAATATCAGCGTGAATGACAATTTGGTGTTTTCCTTCTTAATATAGATCATGGCCTACTTTGCTTAAATACAATGTTAGTTTAAACAGTATGTAAACCTACCTTATTTTTTCAATCCAAAACCGTTCGTCTCACGAAAAAAAGTCAGGGGGTTCTTTTTGTTAGCAACTAATAAGTGATTACGAAAATGATTTTTATTTTGATAAAAAGCAGTGGCGTGCCATTTTTTAATGTAATAAAATTATGTTTTGTTCAATATCAACGGTTCAAAAAAAGGTAGATGAGTAATGTTTTTCATTAAATTTTAGAAAAATGTATCCTCTTTTAAAATATGTAAAAATGAGTATACCATTACATTTGTTTTCTTTTTGAAAAAAGCTCAAAAATTTGCTACCATTTTAGTTAACGCCATCTAGCGGCGATGACGAAAGTCAAAAACTCAAAACCAAGTAAGCGTTTCGTAGTGTAAATTATGCTCTTTCATATGAGCCCAAATTTGTTAAAATCGGTCAAACGAAACGGGAGAAATTTTGGTTTGTTTAAAAAAAAATTGAGCTTCCCCCACCGCTTTATTTTGATAGATAGAACAAAACATTTTAGTCAAAAAGTGTAGATGAATAGTCAGTAAATATGAAAATGATATCATCGATATACTTTCATTAGGCAAAATTCTATAAAAATCCCATTTTTCTACTTAGTGTTAGTTGTTGCGCCCTCTAGCGGACGTTTGACAAACTCGAAAATAATTTCCACTTTTATCATGAATTTTTTTTTCTAAATCTATACGACCAATATCTTATGAGGTATGGCCGCTCGCTACACTTAATTGATCACCCGGTACATTTTTTGCCACTCGTGTACATATGTTTTTATCATGTAATAAATAGTTTTATTTGCTATTACAATAATTTTCAATTTCTTTTCGCTCAGATATATATTACATTACTATAAGTGATATCCGTCTATAATATAATTGAGTGAGGTTATGTTTTGGAGGAATGAAACAGTGTTTTTGTTATCCGTCTTTCCTCTAAACCTCGGCTTTCTTACATTAAAAATAAAATATAATTAAAATAACGTGTGATGACACTGGCGATAGATAGATACAAACAGCCAGCTTGTAATTTTTATCGGAACTATTCCAAAGACTTCAGTGAGATAGAGGAGATGCTTATTCCTCTTCATGGTCTGATCACCCGGTACATTGTTTATATTTTGTAAAAGTGCTGTAGGTTAGTGGACAATAAAATCAATTTAACTCTAACATAATTTTACGTGTTTTTGTGTAGTCCTTGTAACCAAAAATATAACTCGAGATAAGTGACTTGTACCGTAGAATGAAATCACAAAAACGAAAACAATGATTAATTAAATTATATCATTATAACCTCAATTCGTTTAAATACGCTTTTGTAAGTATTTATAGTATAATGAAATTGACTGTCTCGACCCTTACTTCGTGGAATATGCTCATATTAGTGTTCAATAACTTATATTATATTGTGGAATTAACTAGAGACCGTGAGTTTCATTTAAAAACACTATTTATAGTATAAATTCTACTAGATCCTTAAGAGATGGTTTTATGCATGCAATTAAATATGCATAATTTATATTCAAACCCACTGAGAGAATTTCCAGTTATTTCCATCAACATTATTAGATGAAATAAAAGCAATTAAACATTGAAAAGTCTTTTTATTCCGTTTATTACAGTTTTCTAACCTTAAAAATTATTCATACACATCAGACGCGGTTTCAGAGGGGACAAATTCAACAAATTGCTGTTTACGAAAATAACTAAAAATTATGATATGAAGGTTTGTTTTATACAATCTAATGAAAATCCTCAAGAAAATTCGGAATTATATTAGTGTTGGCAAATTAGATAAAAAAAATCCGTGCTTACCGAAAAATCGTCTAAAGCTGGAAAGTGTTTTGATACCTTAAGAGGGTTCTAAATAAGAATCCTGTGAGTTTGCGACGGATTCTGGCTTCTGCTTAAGTTTTGAGAGTAAAAAAAACACGGAATTTTCGCACATGTTTAAATTTTTCACGTATAACTCCTAATCTACGCATAATACAGAAAGTTGTCCTCTTAGCTTGTTTAAAGAACATTAAATTCCGCGTCGAAAGGTGTTTATTTTGTTAAATTTGATCTACTGGTTTAGCCGTAATCGATTTCTGAAGTTGGGCCATTTTTACAAACTTGGTCAAAAAGTTGATTCTTTGTTTAATTTTCGTCTTAAATCTCCTAAATGATGCATCCTACAGAAATATTTACTCTAAGCTTGTTTAAAGAAAAGGTAATTCCGCGTCCCACAAACGGTTACACAAGCTACGAGTAAAATAACTTCGTCGTTTTGGAGCTGTAAGCCAGAAAATAAACTTTTTAGCCAAGTTGGTAAAATATGGCCAACATTAAAAACGCGATTGCGGCTAAACGAGTGAACCGATCTTGTTGAACTAAACATTATTCGGCGCGGAATTAAATTTTCTGTAAACACGCTCAGAGTAAATATTTCTGTAGGATGCATCGTTTAGGAGTTGTAATACGAAAACTAAACAAAGAATCAACTTTTGACGAAGTGTTTAAAAATGGCCCAACTTCAGAAATCGATTGCGGCTAAACCGGCAAACCAAATTTAACAAACCAAACACCATTCAACGTGGAATTTAATGTTCTTTAAACAAGCTAAGAGGACAACTTTCTGTATTATGCGTAGATTATGAGTTATACTCGAAAAATTTAAAAAATGCGAAAATTCCAGTTTTTTTTACTCTCAAAACTTAAGCACAAGCCAGAATCCATCGCAAACTCACAGGACTCTTATTTGGGACCCTCTAAAGGTATTAAAACACTTTCCAGAATTTGGACGTTTTTTCGGGAAGCATATGTGTCTCATTTGATTGAACTATATTTACAAAGCGCTATGTTTATGATACTTTCTTAGGGATTCTTTATTTGTTCATATTAGATATCCTGAAAGAAGGCAACCCGTCCCAGACATATTTAGTAGATCATTTATCCAGCCCCGTTCTAAGGCATATACCAAACAAGATATATAAAACAGATGAACGTATTGGGTTATGTAGGAGCGACGCCTTCATGGTACCGAGAAATCCTCGAGGAAGTTATTCCAGAACTGAAGGAAAATGTTTCATTGGCCCTTTATGATTCAGTTTATTTTCAACAAGAGGGTACCCCCAGTCACAACCCTGCCCTTTTGAGGCAATTTTTAAACGATAACTTTCCTCAAAGATGGATTGATGCCTACAGACCTGTAAGATGGCCTTCTCTATCTTTCAAATTTTGCATTTTTTTATGGGTTCTACGAAAAAAATTCTATAAGAACAAGTTTTAACTCCGATAAGTTTAAAGATAACTGAGATACGAGGGGTGCCTGAAAAGTGACACTTTTCAATTCCTCACTGTATCTCAAAAATCAAAAGGACTATCAAAATTCTACTTGCGACATTTTTAATTTCATAAAAAAGTTGCAAACTATCACGAAAACCGCAATCCTTTATCTCTAAAGATAAGAGAGATACGCTACAAAAGTGCCCAAAATGGGATACACTGTACCGGGTGGTCAAATAAGCCCATCTCTCGGCCAAGATGTTTTTTTACAGGCTGAATCTCAGGAATTAACGAATAGGTTTATTTGAAAATTGGGTAATGTTTTTGGGACCTACAGTAATTTCATCCGAGGTATACAGGGTATCTCTGACGTCATCATAGAAGCAGGGACGTCATCGCAATGAAAAAAATTCAGTGGAAGGGGGGATCAAACTTAGCTCGAATGAAAGAGCTCGGTACTTAGCTCCACTCTTTTTCTGATGAGTACCAACGATATCTGCTCCTTATTAATTCTACCTGTCAAATATGTACTATATGCCGACGACCTCATTCTCTACTGCCAAGGTAAAGTCACTACTAGTACTTGTACTTTACTTCAGAAGGCTCTAGATAACATCAACAATTGGTCTCTCAAATCTGGTTCTCACTTTTCAACAAACAAATCCAAAGTAATCCAGTTCAGCAAAATACTCAATCCTCTTCCTCTACAACTAAAACTCAATAGCGACTTGCTACAAGTGGTTGATCAACATAAATTCCTAGGAGTAAAATTTGATCAAAAGATCACATGGAGGCAACATATTCAAGAAACGAAAGCCAATTGTTTAAATAGGATCAACATCTTAAAATCATTAGCACATCACCAATGGGGAGCAGAAGAGGAAATACTATTAAGGATTTACAGATCACTGGTCCGTTCCAAACTAGATTATGGAAGTATCCTTTATATGAGCGCCTGCAAATCGTATCTCAAATCTCTTGATACTATTCAAACCTCAGCATTACGAATATGTTTAGGCGCTTTTAGATCCAGTCCCATCGCAAGCATCTACATTGAATCTTCTGAACCACCTATTTTCATACGACGAGAATGCCCACTATTATCCTATTTTTCCAAAATATCCGCCTACCCATAAAACCCAGTGTTTAAATTAATTGATTCTATACAACCAGCTCCTGAAAACAAACCCAAAACAACGCTATCATCTTCACAAATGCTATACCCTATTTTAAGAAACATTACGACTACCATAAAACTTTCTAATATTCCTCCATGGACCACTACTGAATACAAGCCTAAACAACTACAAGAAGTCCGAAACGCCTAACATAGTCCTTAGTACCTTAGTACCAGATGTGCTGTTACTACAGTAGATACAACAATAGCGACATACAAACTTTCTGACGTATGTAGTATTCATACAGCCGAGCTATATGGAATACTACAAGCCTTGAGGACTCCAGTACAGGATAACAGCAAACTTGCCATATGTACAGGGTGTCCCAAATTGGTGTGTTTTGCAGGGTATCTCGTAAACTAAAAGAGATAGAAGAAAAGCAGTTAAGATGTTATGACTTCTTTTTTTGTTAAAGTAACGATAGCCTAATTAAATATTTAGTAACTCCCTGCAGTTGGAAGATACAGGGCGATTATTGAAAACAGTCGAAAACTACAAAGTACTATAACTTCTTAATTAAGAAAAATATAAAAAAACGCTATAAATACTTTCGATAGATATAATATTAAAGAGTTCAGTGGCGCACAGAATTTTTTTGTTAGGGGGCTCACTAAGGAAATATAATGCAAACTTATGTTTTTTAAATGGGACACCCTGTATATTTTGACGTTTTTCGTTTCCTTTTTTAATTCTCATTCACCTCATATGACATATTATATATCTATTTTCAATGGTTGGAGCTACAGTGCAAATAAACCATTTATGGATGTTATCAGGTGAAACACACTTAAAAAATTGAACACTCAGTAATGAAATTTAACATTTGATTATAAGGATACTGATGGGTGACAATTTTATTTATCAAAATTATAATTAATAAAAAATAAAACCAGATTAAAAAATAAAAACAATAAACTTATGAAACAACAAGAAATATTGTAACAACTAATCTACCTATAACTAATTTTATTAGAATGTAAAAATTACATTAAATGTTCAAAATGTCCTCCGTTTTCATTGATTAAAAAGTTTTTCGTTTAAATAATCTTCAACCAATTCAGCATTACCAAAAATAAAATCAGTGAACAGTGAAACAAAGTAGGTAAATATAGCTGATTATTGATTTTAAGTACCTATATTATTATTTTGAAATTATTGAATCCGTTTTTTGGTAAATTACATCACGAAATAAGATGTCTGTATTTTTTTACCGATTTTACTTTTATTTCTAATTATGTTTAACCCGATATGTTGTTATATTTTAGTTTGTTTACCTCAATTGACATGATTATTATATCTTATAAGAATGTTCATTTCATCAAGTAGGCTTTGGTCCTCTTACGATTGAAAATAAAACAAAACCTGTGTTACCTGTCAGAATTAATTTTACGACGTGCAGTCTTGTCAACAACATGAATTTTGAAAATTATGAGAAATATGATATGCATGTGGCATATATTGATTGTCAAAAGAATGTTATTGATGCGTCTGAATTATATTTTCAACGATATCCAGAAAGAAGGCAACCTGACAAGAGGATTTTTAAAAAACTCGATTCAAATTTAATCGAGTATGGATGTTTTGTGAAACCACGGCGTAAGTACGAAAAGAATCATGAAGAAAGAGAGGTAAATACGTTGGGATATATCCAAGCACATCATGAATCTTCTCTACGTCAAATTGAAAATGAAATAGGTGTTCCAAAAACTACTGCAGTAAGGATTTTAAAGAAATATAAATTTAGGCCTTATCGGACATCCGTCCGTCAAAAATTATACCCAAACGATTTTTTGAGAAGAACACAATTTGCACAGTGGTATATAGGAAAATGTAATGAACATCCAAATTTTTATTCAAAGGTAATATTTAGCGATGAAGCTCGCATAAGCAGTGCAGGAATATTTAACAGACATAATGAACTATATTGGAACGACTCAAATCCACACTTAGTTCAGGGTATCAGGAGACAAGGCAGATTCGGCTTTAACGTTAGTTGATTTGTCAAACATAATAAATTAGTTTATCATATATTTGATGATAAACTAACTGCTGCTGGATATATAGATATCTTGGAAATAATCTTACACCAACTTTTGGAAGAGGAAGTGTTGGCTGATAGGGACACATTTTGGTTCCAACAAGATGGAGCACCTGCCCATAATGCTCTATTCATTGGAGATTATTTAAACGAAAAATTTCCTAATCGGTGGATTGGTACTTATGGACCGGTTAGGTGGCCCCCTCGTTCTCCGGAAGTAAATCCTCCTGATTTTTTTATTTGGGGATTTTAAAATAATAATATTTACAAGACTAACTTCGAGAGTAGGGAAGATTTATTACAAAATATTCATGCCGCATTTAGAAAAATAAAGCCAGTGCACATTCTCAATTGTGTAAGATCAGTAAGGAAAAGTTGTCAATTATTATTACAACAAAACGGAGGACATTTTGAACATTCAATGTAATTTTTACATTCTAATAAAATTAGTTATAGGTAGATTAGTTGTTACAGTATTTCTTGTTTTTTCATAAGTTTATCGTTTTTATTTTTTTAAACTGGTTTTATTTTTTATTAATTATAATTTAGATAAATAAAATTGTCATCCATCAGTATTCTTATAATAAAATGTTAAATTTCATTACTGAGTGTTCAATTTTTTAAGTGTGTTTCACTTGATAACATCCATAAATGGTTTATTTGCACTGTAGCTCCAACCATTAAAAATGGATATATAATATGTCATATCAGGTGAATGAGAATTAAAAAAGAAAACGAAAAACGTCAAAATATACAGGGTGTCCCATTTAAAAAAACATAAGTTTGCATTATATTTCCTTAGCGAGCCCCCTAACAAAAAAATTCTATGCGCTACTGAACTATTTAATATCTATCGAAAGTTTTTATAACGTTTTTTTATATTTTTCTTAATTAAAAGTTATAATACTTTGTAGTTTTCGACAGTTTTCAATAATCGCCTTGTATCTTCCAACTGCAGGGAGTTACTAAAGATTTAATTAGGCTATCGTTACTTTAACAAAAAAAGAAGTCATAACATCTTAACTGCTTTTCTTCTATCTCTTTTAGTTTACGAGATACCCTGCAAAACACACCAATTTGGGACACCCTGTACATACTCCCTTTCATCATTATACTCCATCAAACACAACCACTCACAACATCCCTAAGTCCATGATATCCTCGACACCTGCCACCACCATCGCACAAGAGGTATCGCTGTGAATATCATATGGATCCCTTCTCATGTAGGAATCACAGGCAACGAACGTGCAGACCATGCAGGTAAACAAACCTGTTCAGCTGACTTGTCAGTAGTGCAAATTCAACTTAATCAGGATTTAAAACCAGCAGCTCGACATATGATGACTCAAACATGGCAAATACATTGGAATATACATGTAACACAAAACTCCGTACAATACAACCAACAGTTACCGTCCAGAAGATGCCTCCCATGACAAGAAAAAAGTGTTATAAGAAGACTCAGAACAGGTCACTCCCGGCTCACCCATGGTTACCTGATGTCTACAGAGAATCCTGTGATAATGTAAGACTTAGAATAGAGCAATACTTACAGATTATAAATACTACAGCCCAACTCGTCGCAAACACAAGCTCAGTTGAACTCTGAAAAACATTCTCGGTCTACCTAACCAGTTTAGTGCTGTGATTTTGTTCCTCAAAGACTGTTAACTGTTTAATCTAATTTTAATAAAAAAAACTAAATGCAATTGTATTATAGTAGATGTAATCAATTCATCTCTCTCTCTTTCTAATGTCACTAATTTCGTTAAAATCGGTAGATCCAAACCAAAAGTTATAGGTATTTATCCACAAACACTTCCCCACCCTTTATTTGAAAAAATAAAGTACTTAAACGAATTTGTGCGGAATTTAGGCCTCTTTCTAGGTTACTTATTTAACACTTGGTATAATTGGGCATATTTCACAAAAAACTGGTTTTTAAATTTACGCCCTATAGCGGTTAACCTAGAAACTTGAAAGTTATTTCCAGCGATTTCTCCTTGCCACTTTTACTAATGAATTTTTTTTCCTAAAGTTATAACATGAATCGTTTCTGATATATAGCCGAGAGATCGGCTTATTGAACCATCCGGTACACTCAAATCAAAAATTTTCCCATAAAACATCCAAAAGTACATAATAAATCAATTGAGTTAGTTAAAATATAGTATTTATTTAGAAACAAGTTTTTATAATATATCCCCTTTATTCACTTGCCCCTTCAAGTGTAAAAAGACACATTTAAATAACAGGTATTTCATGATATTAAGCAGTAACTAAAGTATACCCCTGTATGCAACTGAGTTTTTTCACCTGATAGACAATGAGTCATCTTGTTCGATTGTTTGTCGTCGTATTAAGCACCAAATTTCTTTTTTATAGCTAGTCGTTAGTCCCAAAATATTGTTTAATATGTTTATAAATAGAAAGTTACTTATCTTTACTTAATAAAAACTTTTTGGTGCACACTGTATATACTTTTAACGAACACGTTATCACAATTCTTAAGATTTGTGTAATTAAAAACAAACTATTAGTTTTTGATTACCGATATCTTTTAAAATTGTTTATTGTTTGATAAATAAAAATGGTTTCTTAAAAGTTCTATTACGATTAAATATTTCAAAGTACCAGTAAATTTCTTTTTAATAAAACGAATTTTATACAAAAATCAATATGGTGTATAATTCCAATTGATACATTTATAAAAAAACATTCTAATATTGATTTTTAAAATAAACAAATTGAAATTTGTTTACCGGTAGGTATATCTAAACAATAAAAAGTATAACTAAATTATAATACACCGACATATGCTTAGTGTTTTACACGAAATTCACATCTGGTATCGAACTTGCCATATTGTCTAGCAAAAAATTACCACATAAAAAGATATTTCAAAAAGCAAAAATTTTTCGTAAACAAACTAAATAAAAAAATTCTTTTAAAAACTTACGCAGCGATTGATTTTGACAGTGGCCAGCGTTCCATGGCCGCCTGATATTTCATATTCTCGATTTGCTTCTTTAAAGCATCCTTGTCCATAGTTGCTAAAGTACTGGCGTCCATCTGGGCTGACGCTTTCGACGCGAAGCGTCGCGCAAGCGTCGGATGTTAAATCGAAACCGAGCGGATAGGTGGCGATATCACAAGACGCTTTGCTGCGGCGGATAAGGCGGCAGACTTGTTATACAGGGTTCAGTCAATATATCTGTTTAAATAAATTTGTGGTAATTTCAATTTGATATAATAAACAAGTTTTTGGTTCGTACATAGACTATTTTTTTTAAATATGTGGCACCATCGTTTATTGCGGGTATATCCCTGAAAATCTTTAGAAATAACTCCCTTATTTGTTATTACTGAATGACCTGAGACTGATATTTTGATGATAAATAATCGAACAACACCTATATGTTAAACAATAAAAGTGTCTCATTAGACGAAAATTAATATGTGATAATATTGTTGTTAACCCGTAAGGGTGTACCTCCCCCTTCCATGTAAAATCTGTCATAATAAGCTTATAAGGATTCTTGTTTTATATACACGCAAAATATAGGGAAACTTATTCACATTAAGATATAAATGTTTATTCACTCTATAAACATCTTAATGGATTAAATTTTGTCGAGTATGATTTATTAGGTATAACCGGTCTTTTAAAAAATAGCGACACGTATTATTGGTAGCTGGACTTACTATAAACTGTAGATTGATTAAAAAAAATAGAACAATCAGCTAAATAAAAAAATAAACCTAATATTGAACCAATAAACGCCCGGAAATTTTTTAAAAATGAGCCAACTTAAAATTTAAATGAGCCGAAAAAAATTTTGTTGTTAAATATTATTCTCTATAAATAAAATTTAAACTTTACTTACGTGTAGTGCAATTAACGGGGTTATGTTAATTATATGAAGAGAAATGTTTTTAAATGCCTTTATATTGACAGTCGTATGCTAAAAGATTTTAATTGAATGTTTTGAAGAATCCAAACAAGTACAACAAATACACGAGTAAGCTTATTTCAAAGATAGGCGAAGTGAACGACTAGAAGGTAATATTGATAAAAAAGATAACGACCAAGTATTGTGGATAATAGTCAATTCCTCCAAAAGTTACTATTTATTTTACATACGTGGGAGAAATTTGTTAATTTAAAATAGGTCAGGGTGAGAAAAAATTTCTTTCTGTTAGATGAAACAAAAAAGTCTTAAAATAACAACTCGGTCATAAAAATTGAAGAGATGACGGTAAATATGTATATAGTTTGTTGTCGTCCGTTAACCTGTGCATGCTATAAAAAATATACTCACGTTAATCGATAAATATAATTATACGTGTGGATTGCACACAAGTTTTAATAAGGACAAAATCACAATAATTACTGAAAATAAATAACATTTAACGGATACCGATTGTAATATTATGTAGGTATAACAATAAAATAAGCGTATCTAATCAATGGTTTCCGCTTACATTTAGTATTGAAAATTAACGGCGAAAATTATACAGTACGGCATAGTTTATTAAATAACAAAAATATGTTATCACAAGTTGACGATCTGGTCAAGTCTGTCATCATCACTTTCTTCCTGCGTGGTCACCTTTGTTGTATCTCGATACCATCTTGGCTTGGTATTCAAGTGCCGAGGTCAATACATCTAACATGGTTTTGGGATTGGCTAATCGAAGCGTTCTCTCCATAGCGTGGTCATTAATGACATGGATGTCCACACATTCCGTCGTGTTCTCTGGTGCTGATGGATAAGCAAATCGAACTAGTCGGGCAATATCCACTTCATACTCTTGAAGGGTTTTGTCACGTTTCCGCCTTCGGTTCTTCAGCTGGAATCGGTACATTGGTTCCCAACGGGGGCGATACCGCGCCCCTGTGGGCGCTGCAGCTTTTTAGGGGGCGGTAGCGGATTCAGAAGCAAATAATAAGCAGTCAAGAGGAATAGTGAAATAAAAATGATTTAATAAGGGTTAATAAGCAGTTTTAAATTAGCATTAATAGTAATACTAATAATTATAATAATTTCTTTTAGTTCAGAATAGAAGTATATGACTTGTCCTCGCACGTTGATAAGCGAACGCGCGATGTTCATACAAAATAACATGTTTCGACATGTTCGCACACAGACAAGTTGAATCATGCACGAAATGAAACGAATTTTTTGTTAGTTAGTTGTATGTGCTTGGCCGCGATATATACTCGTGAATCATAAGCTCTGCCGTAGTAAATAATCGTGAGTGGTGTGTCAATTTATAAACATTACTATCTATAAATCTATTGAGAATTTAATTTTTGTATGAAAATGGCTGAATCTACTTCTAAATTAAAAAAGAAGTGCCGGCAATACAGTATTGAATATTTAAAATATGGATTTGCGGAATCTTCTACAACCAAATCATTACCTATGTGTTTAATTTGCGAAAAGTTTTTTCAAATGAAGCTATGAAACCTTCTATGCTACAAGAGCATTTACATAAAATGCATCCTGATAAGAAGAACAAAGATATATTCTATTTTCAAGAACTCGAAAAACAATATTTAAAACAGCCAACTATATCAAACCTTTTTGCATTGTCTTCTAAACGAGACGATGATGGGCTACGAGCCTCATATAACGTTTAATTGTTAATCGCAAAGTCAGGAAAACCACACACCATTGGCGAGGAATTAATTTTGCCGGCAGTCGAAGAGATATTAAAAACTGTTCTCATCATAAGACACCATTTGATATCATTAAAAAACTTCCTCTCAGTAATAATTCAGTGCAAAGAAGAATAGATGAAATGGCAAATGACGTTGAAATATCATTATGCGATTACCTAAAGACTTGCAAATTTTCCATTCAACTCGATGAATCAACTCTACCAAGTAACGAAGCTCTACTCTTATCATACGTACGATTTATAAAAGAAGAAAAAATTCATCAAGAGTTATTATTTGCTAAGAATTTGAAATCTGATACAAAGGGACATTCTATATTTAATATCATGCAAGAATTTTTTCAAGAGAAAGAAATTCCTATTAGCAATATTTTGTCTGCTGCTACTGATGGTGCTCCAGCAATGACCGGGCGTCATAAGGGTTTTATAGCACATTTCAGAAAAGCAGTGCCAAATGTACTCGCTGTACATTGTATTATTCACCGTCAGCATTTGGTTGCAAAAAAATTAAATGAACGTCTGCATGCGTCCCTCAATAACGTTATTAAAGCAATCAATATCATTAGAAGCAATTCATTGAATAACCGTTTGTTTCATAAGCTTTGCAATGAAAATGATGAAGACTACAATCGTTTACTGCTGCACACAGAAGTACGTTGGCTCTCTAAAGGTGTTTGTCTGAATCGTTTTTTCAATCTATTTTACTCAGTGTTGGAATTTCTTGAAGAAAACGAACAATGGCGCGAAAACCGGATTACGTCAAAAAATGACATCGCTTATTTGACGGACCTGTTTAAAGTATTTAATCAAGTTAATCTACAATTGCAAGGTGATGATTTAAATTTAATTAAAACTAAAAACGTCATAGCTGCTTTTGCAGGAAAACTTCTTATATTCAAAAGAAATCTTGGTAGAGGTGAGTACAACCATTTTCCCACATTATCAACAGTGTCTGCAAAACCGGAAGATTTACTTACTTACTGCCACCACTTGGTAGTTCTTCATGTTGATTTTACAGAGCATTTCAAAGATATTTTAAACATGGAAATACCAAGTTGGGTTATAGATCCTTTCGCAAACACAGATACTGAAGGCTCATCAAATTTGGAAGTGGAGCTATTAGAACTCACAACTAACGAAGAACTGAAAGTAAAATTCAAACGTGGATATCAAGAGTTCTGGCTTCAAAAACCAATACCAGTTCTCTATCCTGGATTGTGGACAATAGTACAGAAGTTGTTAATTGCATTTCCTTCGTCCTATATGGCTGAGCGTGCATTTAGTGCAGTAACTGATTTGCTGTCAAAGAAGAGGAACATACTACACATCACTGAACGTGGCGATCTGCGATTGATGTTAACGAAATTGGTACCCGATATTAACAAACTGGTAACACTCCACCAGCCTCAACCGTCTCATTGATTTTTTCTTTATTATTAATTTTGTATTTCTTATTGTATTGCATTTCTTATTTCTTATTGATTCTGTGTTTATATTTAAAAGTTTAATAAACAATTTTATTGTACATTCGGTAGTCGTTTAATAAATTTCTACTTCATCATTCCTCTAAAATAAAATTTAGACATTAACTGAAATTAAAGCTAAATACAGATGAATTGGGACGGTACAGATGATATTAAAATAAAATTAACTACTTAGGACTAACCAGCGACTGGGGGGGAGGGGTCGGTGAAATTTTTGTTCTCTTCTATAGGGGGCGGTGGTCCAGAAAAGGTTGGGAGCCACTGTTCTAGATGTTCGTGACCATATCGCATGTCCAATCTCTTCTTGAGCTGCTCGAAGTCATCAGTTTCTTCAACGGGTATCGTACATGTAAGGCCTCTCCCCGAAGCGCAATGGTTAAGTTCACTGCTTTCTCCTTATCGGACCAATCATTCACTGTAGCGGCTGCTTCAATCTGTTTTACGTAATTGGTCCACAACATCTTTCCATCGAAAGTTTTAAAAATCCCCATCGATCCAATGTGTGCTACAAAAGTTATTCGGGGTCAAAAGTCAAAATTTGAGGTTTTTCAGATTTTTCTCGAAAATGATCATTTTTATCAAAAAAGTTGCAGATCTTAAAATTATCTACAAAAATGGTTCTCATGATTTTTTTCCTAAGAATTACCATTCGTGAGTTATCGCGATTCTAAGAGTCACATTATACATGATATGCACACATTTCCACGCCACCTGTGAGGTAGTGTGCCCCGCGCGTTTTTAACCGTGGTTTCCCCTGAAGACCTACTCCACTAACTAACATGACAATTTTAGGATAATTTAAGGGAACAATACCCGTCAAGTTCTAGATATTACCTTATTATTGATAATATTGATATTGTAATGTTTTTCTTATGTATTAAAACGTGTTTATTACGGGTGGGATAAATTCATACACTCGGTAGGTTCACTTACTTAATTTATTTTTTCACTACACTATTCACTAATTATATACACACTTAAACTAATTTATATTCACTTATTTACTGTTTATCTCACGATGTCAAATGATAAAACTTACTCTCTCGCTGGTCGGTCCTTTATATATTAGTGTCTTTTTTACTAGATAATTCTAGATTACGGCTTACACAAAAACAATTGGCTATCTGTCATTTTCTAGATAAGACTGGTCACAAAAACAATGTCTAGATAAGATAGTCACAATCGTAAACAGTTCTTAGAAATCCCTGCGCATCCGCCATACTTTTAATTTCCATACATGGCTTCGACAGAGTCGGATTCAGGGACTATATCAGTGTGCTGTTTCGTAACAATATTGCTATTGATTATTGGGTTAACTATTGTTTTGATTTCTTTAGATATTTTAATTAGATTCATACTCTTGAAAGTCTGTTTCAACAGTCAAGTCTTCTTCGATTTCTTCTTCTTCCTCTTGTTGGATGTTCATAAATTGTTCAAAAGTGGCTGAGTCATTGGTCTCTTTATTAAAATCGCAGGAATCTTCCTCTATTGTACTCAACTGGACATTTGAGCAAGACTGACCTTGGCAATTGGTACACGCTGGGGAAGACAGCAACCCGACTTTTTTACAGTCACATTTGGCACTACAACCTTTTTTGCAATTGCAAAAAATAGTGGTGAGGAGTTTTTCTGGAGCAGGTAGGAGTAAAGTTTTAATCGGTTCCAGAGTATTATCTATCAATTTTGAACCCCAGTCTTCTGGGTTCACTTGATTGCCTAGCCATTTTTCAACTTGATAGTATACTCGATACAAGTGTTGAATAGCAGATGCCGATGTTGGAGGAAGACATGATAGTTTTACTTGTTTCTTGTATCGCGTATTTTTTACAAAAGTTAAGTATCGGTATTTATCAATGCAAGTAATTTTTTTGGAGCTCCATAAACCGCAAGAAGAAAGCGAATTCTTTCCGTAATTATTGTTTGAGGTGTGGAATCAATTTATGTAAATGCTTCAGCGCAGTCTGTCAAATCTTCTTTTTCGAATAATTTAAATACTGACGTTGCTGTGTTTTCTTTTTCTCAGTTTCTTCATTGGTTTCATTGCCACAAAATAAACAGTATTTATTAAAACAAAAATTTGATTCACTTACTCGCGTTCTAGTACGAGGTGGACTTATTTTTGAAGTACTAGCCTAGTAAAACTCCTGAGTAACGTTTTTGACACTTGGTACTTAATGTACTATTATAAACGATGAACTGTTAATATGATTGATGTTTCCTTTGCGTATTTTTAAAATGCTTCAATTGTTGCAAGAGAGTATGCAGTGAGTTATCCGAATCTCCATCATTACGACAGGAAAAATTTTCCTAGGTTGGTTTTGGCATATATCGAACTTAATCCACACGTTAGTACCAGAACATTGTCGTCTGACTGGATATGTTTTATTAACGTTAGATACAAATTTTTTTGTTTGTGTTCGTCACATCGTAATCTATTATAATAATTAAACATATTTCAGATTACTTTATAAACACCCTGTAGAGCATATTTAATTGCATTTTCTTTTAAAAATCATAATCAATTCAAGTTTGATATGATAATGTTCCTTAAATGCAACTTGAACAGACTGTTTAGTTTGTCCGATATAGTTTTTAATGGTATTTAAGCAAACTTTATTTGTTTTCAGAACGAAAGCTACCTCTCTGTATGAATTAATCACTATTTATAGGAAACGGACCGATAAATTAAAGGTCTTATCGTATCAGAACCAATATTAACAATGCACAATGAAAATATTAATACGATCTAAATATTTTCGTACCGAAATATCCAACAACAAAAAATATTTGAGACTCTATATGTTGAGAAATACTATAAATATATATGCGAAAAAAATTGGGAATGTCAAAGACGAGGCATTAAATTTTATTTAACGAAAATCGGAAAAAATATATTCGAGACTATATTTTGAAAATACTATATTTAAAAAAAGTAAAATTTTCACTATTTATAGTACAATCCTTATAGAATCAGTAAATAATTTCTATAACTACTTAAGATTAATGGTTTAAAATATATAAGTAAAATAAGACGATGAAGATTTTTAGGTGCTATAAAATTGATGAATAATAATTCTGCCCGAATTAGAATTCTCTGAAGTATATTTGGGAGTAATAATCTAAAGGTATGTATAAAAAGATTGGTACAGTCATAATGAATGGCGTTTGTGAGATGCGGGGTGTTAAATTCGAAAATCGAAAGAAAAATATATTTAAAGCTCTATATTGTGAGAAATACTAAATTTAAAAAAGTGAAATTTTCACGGTTTATGGTGCAGCAAATAATTTGTATAACATTTTAGGATTAACAGTATAAAAGATATAAGTAAAATAAGAGGACGATGTATTTTTGAGGGCTACATAATTGATGAATAATAATTCTGCCTCATTTGTGGTCTCAAATTGACATTCTTTCAAGGAAAAAATTTTATAGGTAAAGTGGACAAAGGAAAATGCTGGAAATATTTTCAAGTTTCCAAGATGGCCGCCAGTGGGCGTTTCCACCATCTTGAATTACATAAAGTCAACTTAAAGTCGAACATTTTTTATAAAAACAATTTTTCTCTATCTTTCGAAATAAAGTGGTGGGGGGTATTTGAATGTTGTTTGAAATAATTACTTGTGACTTCGAAACGGCTCAATGGATTTGGATAAATTTGGTATCATTGAAAAGAGCATTTCTTGTGCTTTTAGGTTTCTCGTAATTCTGACAGTTGTGACCTACACGGCGATAGAGGGCGTTATTTGATATTGTAACCAAAATATTGGATTTTCTCAAAAAAATTTAATACGATGATATGACTTTTTTTAGACTAGTAAATAGACAAATGACCAACCAATAAGCCTGCGCAAACCGCATCTTAATATCTTTTTCTTAACTCGAATTATTAAAAAAAATACTAAACCAGGGAAATTCATACATCCACATTTAAAAATGCATCGGTTGCTTTCGATAAGAAGGCAAGTAGTATGCCATGAACAAGACAATCGCCTAACAAAAATATTGCCAAGTAACGTCAAACTTTTGTCACACGCAGTCAAATATTGTTGATTGCGTTTAATTTGAGTACTTCTTAATCAAAATGCCTCTCACAAATAATGAAGCCGTTGACATGATTGCGATTTATTTCGAGTGTTTTCAAAATGCAGCTATAACTGCAATACAGTACGCGGTCGGTATTCAGATCGCGGTCATTACGGGAGAAGAATATTTCCGCGCTTGGTACAGTGATTACGCGGTACTGAAAGTTTTTGTCGTCCTAAACGTCGCAGGCGTCGCAATGGAAGGACCGAAGATAGCATGAACAACTGTTAGAAATATTTTGAAAGATTATAGGGAAATAATTTTATCATTATTCCAAGTATTTAAGCACATACTCTCAAATACACAATTCAGTGTTATTCTGATTATATTATTATTATATATAGTAACCATACCTTGAAGTATACGCATTTTTGTGGTTTAAAGTGGTTTATGACTGTTAAAACATTTTAGAAGTGGTGACTGATTTGTGTACCTGCATATTGGATTATAATTTGATATTTTTCGTAAGTTTTTAAGAAATTTGTAATGTCAGCAATGGTTAATAACAATGTGAAACCTGTTCTGGGACAATAAGTCGAAGTAGACCGGCCACTTTTTACGAATTCTGCAAAAAGCAGTTTCATGTTGTATGTGTCTTCAAAACTGTCGATATACTGGACGTCTTAAATTCTGTTCCTGGACTCTTGTGGAGATGCGACGAATGTGCAAAAAGTTGTATTTCTATAAACAATACTGAAGTAACTAACTTGTTAGAATCAACAGTTAGCGACGCGCTTCGTTCAATTAAAGCTGAATTGTCCTCACTGAAATCTGATATTTCTAAAATTGCTAAAGACCCTGTGACTATTCCACCAACGACTCGATATGCTGATGTTGTTAACAACAAAACTTTTCCTGCAGTGATAGTACAACCCAAGAACAAGGCACAGGAGATACAACAAACGAAATCAGAGCTAATGCATAATATTAATCCAACTGATAACAGTATACATTTGACTAAAGTTAAACATATTAAGGATGGTGGTATTCTTATTGCATGCAAATCTAAGGAGGAAAATGAGAAGATAATGAAACTGGTTCAAGAAACAATGTCTGACTCTTATGCTGTTGTAATAAATACCAATAAGAAACATGGGGAGAATCATCCTGTATAACAAATTACTTTTTACATACGTTTAAACTATAGAAAGCGGTCGCTCACATTCATACAATGAAAAAAATACTTATCTAAGCGTTTGTCTGGCTGAATAAAAGTAAAACAAATAATATTTTAACCGGAAATAATAATTGCGTCAAAATAACGAAATTTTGCGAACTCAAATAAAAATCCAAGTGTTAATCCAATCAAAAAGTAACAGGTACAAAAAAATGAAAGATCGCTGACAAATGCCGAAACTTCGGAAGGGTAAGAATTGAAGTGGCAGTTGGTAAAAACTCGCGGTCGGGAACGGTCCAGTTTTCATTTGGGGTTTCGCGGATAACGGTTTTTGAGGAGTCCTGAGTTCCAGTAATTTATAATTAAAGTAGTGTTTTAGCAATCAGGCATAATTATTATTTTTTCTAGAAGAGGGAAAAACAGATTACAAGGGAGCATCTACTATACGCGCTCTGAAAGGGATTCTTCTTTTGTTCGAAACGCGAATCGTGTCCGTCGGCGTTTTTGTGAACACCCAGTCAGGGAATTGGTAAGTCTGATTTCAAAATTATACTAACTGTGTATTATGACATTTTTGTAGTTTGGTTAAATTATTAACATTGCCAGCCCGTTTCCTAAGATATTATATTTATATTATTTATTTTGTGTATGATAGTTCATATCGTATACTAGTATTTAATGGTGATATCTCACCGTATGAATTAGGAATAGGGAGCACATTTGAGGTTTAATATTAAATTGTTGATATCAAAGTTCATATATAGGGTACGCGAAAATATGCAGGACAAACTAACAATGTTAGAAAAAAGTGTATTTTGGTATTAGAAATATTTCTTGACGATCTATCATTCCCCTCAGCGCCAGTCCATTGCCTGAGGAAAGTGATACAAGCTCGAATTGGTCACTGATACACACCAATTCACCGCGACTTCGCCGGCACCGTGGACGCCTCCACCAGAAGATCAGCCAACCCCATGTACTGCCGAACTTTTCAGTTCGACAGTTCAACCAACACATTAGGAAGTGTGCTCAATTGTTTCTATCGAAACATTTTTTTATTTATGAAAATAAATACTGTGTTTTATTTTAGATGCAACAAAAAAAGCAAACCAAACCAACCAGAAGAAGGACAGTTAGCATCTAGCTAAATATAAAACTCCTGAAGGCTAATAAGTCAGGAAACCTTTAACTAGGGAGGCAGTGAGTCCGCTGTCGGTGTTAGCTTTCACCCACTATCTTACACCATATTCAAAACCCAAAAGTGTCTTCCAGACACCGCCGTAGCAATTCGACCTCTCTGATGAAATCTTCGACGCAGTCGACCCCCACCGCACTGTTTTCTCTAAAGAACTACACGAACAACTCAACGCTAGCTTTACCAAAAAAACAAAAAAACAAAATACCTCCAACCTTTGCGAGAAAGAATTCCCTCTTCTCACACCCACCAAATCCAACACACCCTCAGCCATCCGACAACCCCCCGTCCCCGACGAGGATGGATTCACCCTCGTCGGCAAGACCAAATCCCGGCCTACAACACCAAACCCTACCAACAATCCCACAACAACAACGCTACACAAACCCTTAACCTCCGAAACCCCCCAACCCAATATTCTACACAAAAATCTCTATTCATACTGCTCAACACCCTAGAGCTCCATAATGACCACATCCTATATTTGAAAGTTAATTTCAATCGTACCGCTCTACTCAAAACGTCCTCCCCAAAGTCAGTCTCAACTATTCTGAGACAATTCCACTGGTGATTCTAACATCATCATCAACGTCCTCAACTCCACCGAACGTCCACCCCGTCCTGCAAACAAAACCCTCATACCCACCTACTCTTTCGTCTGCAGGAATGTAGACGCCTCGATCAGTCTCGAAGAATTTGAAGAAATTCTTCACGATCTACAAATTCCATTCCTCAAAACTTGGCGAATCATCGCCAAGTTCACTAGCAAGCCCACTTCGATGTTTCGCATCGTCACCACCTCCGAAGTCCATTACCACCAGGCCCTCACCTTCGGTTTCTCATTTCATGGTCTCCCACATCAGTGCGAGCCATCCAACGCCAATCCGCTACTCCCAGTCCCTAAATATTGCAGTCGATGCACACAAACCGGATATTCCTCCGAATTTTGTCGGTCTAAACCTACATGCCCTTTTTGCGGCCAAACAGGTCACCGCCCCGAGAATTGCCCCAAGTCCGGAGCCCCCACATGTACAAATTGCGGTGGTCCACACCCCGCCTTTCACCCTCGCTGCCCCCACAGGCTATCGACACCCAAAACCCTCAAGAAACCGCTCCAGTCACTCTTGAAAAGTCTCCAGTTCTTTACGACCTTTCAACTGATACCAAAACCTTAATAGAAATTCTCACTGTCACTCTAATGTACGCCATCCTCAACTCAAGGGACGTCATAGCCGACACTCTTCGTCATTTAATTCCATCCATATATCGACACCACTGCTCTATTACAAACATAGTGTAATGCTTTTCTTATTTATTAAAAGTTTTTATTACGGGTGGGATAAATTTCAAACACTCTGTATGGCTACTTACTAATTTATTTAAACACTAACTCACTAACACTTAATTTATATATACTTAACTAATCACTTAAATTTAATTTATATGCACACAAACTTGATTATTAATTAACACTTTACTGTTCGGTGTATTTTTGTTTATTTATTTCACGAGATCACTTTATCAACTAACTCCTCCGCTGATCGGTCCTTATTTATATTAATGCCTTTCTGACTAGAAAATTCCAGGCTGCGGCTTACACAGACACAAATAATTTTTCTGGCCTTTTCTAGATAAGTCTGGTCACAAAAACAATGTTTAGATAAGATAGTCCCAAACATTTATAAAAACACTGCGTATCCGCCATAATTTTAATTTTCATACCTGGTTTAGACAGAGTCGGATTTAGGGTCTATACCAGTGTGATGTTTCGTAACAATAGGCATGCGTGCTCACTTTGCTTTCACTCCCATCAGGAGCGGAAGCGATTCAACTTGATCCGCGAGCGGGTGTTGCTGCAGGTTTTTCACGTTTATTCCTGTAGCATAGTGAATTCATTCACTAGCCAAATGGGCCGACGTACGACGAGATTTTTGGATTTACTTGATGATGATACCAGTCATCCACTCAGTTCAACATTTTAACTAGTTATTCACAAACTTTTATATTTCAACATTTTAATCACCTCACCTAGACTACAAACACCTAACCAACTAAATTCCTCTCCTCGAACTCGAAGAAAGCCAGTCGCCATCACCAGACATCTTCCATACATCTTTCTATGTCTCCTAATCACTTTTTAAACAATTTCGAAATAAAAATCAAAATCCTCAAAATCATTCCTTTTCTTATTAACTCTCAAGACATCGGAGATACTAAATTCCAATAATTTCAAACACCCACATCTTCTATTCTTAACTATACGCAACGGAACGTGGTTCGTCTTATTCATATCCGACCTTTTTACTAATCACTTTTAAAATTTCTCATCCTATACACTTCTAAAACCACGTTTCTCACAAAAACACCCAATCTCGCTGCTGATTATTCCTGCCTTTCTTTCCGGTTGATTTCTAGCAAAAAACTCAATTTCCCACAATTAACACATAAACTTTCATTTCCAAAACTGAATTCTCAGTCACACTATCAACCCAAGCCAAAGTCAATTCTTGCACACAAACCACCAACAAAACACCCCCAACCCAACCCTGCAGAGGAAATATATCCTATATCAGGGCCTAATCTCAACACAAACTATCCCAAATTGAAACATTCACAAATCCCAACTAAAAAAATTATCGAACCTCTCTCTCTCTATATTTACTACCGAAAATTTTATCAAAATACAGAAGTTCAATAGTAATTTTCATTGCGCACTAAAGTAGGTTTAGTTTCTCTTTAGAAAAAACTATATCGCTTTTATTGATTTTTAATAAAATATATTATATAGTGATTAATATTTTGAACATTTTGATCAAAATTACAACCAATTAACAAAACAACAGACGAATTCAATTATTATAACAATACTAATATTAAAGGTGCAATTTGTGCACTCCGACATTTTCGGAATATTTTGTAATTTTATTTTTCCTATACCATTCTTTAAACAAATTGTATTTTGTTTCGTAAATATTCACAGATTTTTGGGGCAATCAATCATTAGAAGCATTCTGTGTTACGTGTAATATGTTGTAACAAGCCGATCGCCTGTTACGATTTCTATCGGACTATGGTATTTTAATTTCGTCGTACTAATGTTTCGAAATTAAAAAACTTGTTTCTGTAACAAAATTCGTGTATTTAAACGATATCGTACATTGGAAAAGTCTCTTCCTATCAGTAAAACTCATGAGTTAGTACCTACATCGTTGTGGTTTCACATATTTGCTGCTCTGCAGCCCCTGGGTAGGCCCTATGAAAACACCACCCATAGAAGACAACAGAAAACCGGCCGGGATGGATTGAAGACCATATCTCCATCGACTAGGACCTAGCTGAGAGCTGAATAATTCCAGAACCTCTCCAAACATAAGTCCTTTGTCTTATATTCAATTCATGGAAATCTAGAAATGGAGATTTTTATTGTATAACGACGTTCGTATTCGTCTTGTATTTTGGATATGCAGTTAGTGTGAATTATCTATTGAGTTATTAATAAATATAATTTGCTGAACATTTGATTTTCAGTAATTTATATTAACTTGGACCATCGCGTTAAAATATTTTTAGTATTTCGTTTGTTAAGTTAAAGTAAATATAAGGTTTTCCAGCTTTTAACCTTTTTAGTATTTTGTTTAATTTAAGTATCGCTTAAAAAGCTGGTGGCGTCCAATTTAATATCGATTGTTCACCCCATCCCAGTGATTGCTGTAAAGATACATTTACTGGAGTCAAATACCACAACCTGAGGAAGAGTCTCAAGCCGGGGGAGAACATATGTTACAATGTTTGATGGTGTATTTCCAAAATAATCTCCTGAGAGATCATCAGAGGAATCCATCTTTATAATTATATGTACCTACCTATTCTGTTTTCTAAAAAAAGAATCTAAAATAACATCATAGTTTCCTAAAATATAAATAAATATGAATACTTTTGCTTACCCTAGTTATAGTCGGAAGATCTCAATTTCAAATTTAAATGTCAGATTCAATGCACAAAGAAATGTCAGTCACTCACACCCAACTTATACGTACCTACCTATGCACCCTATTCTATTATTTTCTAGTACCCAATAATTATTACGTATGTACTTTACTGAATTCTGTTTCAATTCTGTTTTAAGTAAGTTTCAATCTCTGATTTAAAAAAACTCAGATTTAATATCCGTTTATTATACCTACCTATATTTTTATAAGACTATAACTGTATAACTACATACAAATTGTAACTTTTTCTTTACGCACTCGAAAGTGTGTCTAAAGTACATACTTTACGCACGGTAGTAGAAAAAATATTGTAAATAAATAAACATGCGGAATTTACTTGCGCCGTGTTTAGATGTACTAATTCCCCAGCATATCTATACGTGTAATATTTGTATGAGTTCTTATCATGAGATACTCGGTATAAATGAAATTCGCCTTTATTATAAATAAAAATGTAACTAGCAACATGTAGGTGAGATTCTCGGTGCTAAAAACGATTTTTTTAAATAATAACAAGTAGGTATACAGGGTACCAGTGTATTTGACTAAAATTTGTTAAAATTACTGTATAAACGAATACATAGAGAATTAAGAAAAGACATCCGAGTTTATAACACCCAGACAATCAAAAACGTAATAGAGGATAATGTAAATATGAAAGTCTTAAGGTCAAAACTATCCTCTGGTAAACAAATCATCACCAAAATGGAAAATCAACAGGGAAACATAATTTCGGACAGCAAAAAGATCGCGGAACACATCAAAGAATTCTACACCCGTCTTTACACATCTACTACACCGGACCCTAGAATTACGAGCACGGTTATATGCAATGTGGGCTCTGAAGACATTCCTGAAATATCAAAGCAAGAAATACAGGTTGCCCTCAAGCAAATGAAAAATAGAAAAAGTCCAGGAGAAGACAGAATCACATGTGAAATGCTGAAAATGGGAGGAGTGGTTATCGAGAAATCTTTACAAATTATTTTAAATAAATGTCTACAAGAAGGCAAAATTCCCGATGCATGGCAAAACGCGGAAGTGATCCTGCTTTTTAAAAAAGGAGATAACAGCAACATAGAAAATTATCGGCCAATTAACCTTATCTCTCATATGTATAAGCTCCTCACCAGGATAATAACCAATAGACTAACAAATAAATTGGACGCGTACCAGCCAGTAGAGCAAGCGGGATTCCGTAAAGGGTTCAGTACTATAGATCACCTACAAGCTATTAGAACACTGATAGAAAAAACAACGGAATACAACATACCCCTTCACTTGGCATTTGTGGATTTTCACAAAGCGTTCGATTCTGTCGAAACGTGGGCCTTTATACAAGCTATGAACGATGCTAGAATAGATTCCAGGTACACAAACTTATTAAAATATATATATAAAAATGCCACTTTTCATGTCAAAATAAATGAAGATCTAAAAACGGATAAGATTAAGGTAAATAGGGGAATACGTCAGGGTGATACAATATCACCAAAATTATTTACTCTGGCGCTTGAGAACGTCTTTAAAACATTACAATGGGAAACAAAAGGAATAAATATCGACGGCTCCTATCTACACCATCTTCGGTTTGCTGACGACATTGTCCTGATAAGCAGTGACGTGCACGAACTGAGCAACATGTTAGAACAACTTAATAATGCTTCAAAAAAGATCGGCTTAAAAATGAACATCGCAAAGACTAAAATAATAAGTAACACCAACGAACAAATATATATATATATATATATATATATATATATATATATATATATATATATATATATATATAGATGGTACAAAACTAGAAAACGTGGAAGAGTATATATATTTGGGACATGTAATAAAAATAGGAAAAGAAAATCAAACGGCTGAGATTAAACGAAGAATAAAATTAGCCTGGGCGGGGTTCGGAAAAATGAACTATATATTCAGAAATAGCAGCATACCGATCAACCTTAAACGAAAAGTTTTCGATTCCTGCATACTACCGATAGCGACCTATGGACTGGAAACAATGGCAATGACAGGGAGGACAGCAAATTAATTGAGAGTGATGCAAAGAGCGATGGAACGAGCGATGCTCGGAATTACTCTCAGAGACAGAAAAAGGAATGAAGATATCCGACAAAGAACTAAAGTCATGGATATAATAAAGCGTACTGCGGAGCTGAAATGGCAATGGGTAGGGCATGTGGCCCGGCAGGATCAAGCTAAATGGACAACCAATCTAACGTACTGGCGACCAAGACAAACAAGACAATTGTAATTCACATAACGAAACGTCCAATTTGATTACCAACTAAATGATATGTGTGCACACCCTCTTTATAGGGTAATTTATATATTTATATTTCATTGTGTGTACATTGTACCTGTTGTATGTTTTTCTCTTGTCGACAGCTTTGAGAATGACCTAATGGCTGAAAGTGCTTAGCTGGAATTTTAATCAAATGACATACTCAGTACTCGTCTTTTCATTCACTCAATTTATATCTAGTGTGTACACCATACTCAGACAATTCCATTTTAAAATGTATCCATTGAAAAAATAATAATCCGGGTTTTATTTTATGTTATAGCTATATTCCCTCTACCAGCTATGGGATGGAAGGTATTGATCCCTTGCCGATTTTCATATATAGCCCATGGTGTGACAATTTATGGGAAATAAAAGTGAGTATTAACTTTTGTTGAGGCATTACGTCTAAGTATTTGGTCTAGCGGTAACCAAAAATCCAAAATATCCAATAAAGACAAAAAATAAAAAAATAGTTAAGAATCAAGAATTCCTAAAAAAATCGAAAGCTTCAAAAAAGGTAATCAGAAAAACCAAACAAATGTATACATTCAAACATTTTTTGATATTTTTTTGGCTTAGTACAAAAACATGTGTAAACTTATTATTTCGATAGTACATTTTGTTTTCTTTTGTTGACATAAATTTTCAAACATATTTGTGTGTTTATTTATTTATTGGAACGAAGTTCCTTATCGCGCGTTGTGAAAGGAGGCTAGACGGAAAAAATTCTTACGAAAAGTTGTCACGACACTTTTTGAAGCTATTGTAAGCTATTGTAAGCTGTGCGGCGTGCGCATGTTTCTCTATCTGTCTGTCTGTCTCTCTCGCTCTTATAGAAAGCAAGCCAGATATTTTCATTTCTATTTCGCATTGAACAGTGTGGTGTCGCGACGATTATTTTTGTTGAGTGTATACAGTTTTTTTGTAAATAATAAATAATAAAAAATAATAATAATAATGAATCCTGACAGTGTTTCTGCACAAGTTCCGGATATTCCTGATGGAGTTAGGTAAGTAGAGATTATATACAGATAATAATAAATGCTTTAGTATTTCTAGCAAGTACGCACTATAACCTCTCTTTATTATTGTGCTAACCAAGTCATACGATTTATAATCTCCACATTTTGTGTGTTTAGCAAGTGTACGCGTCATAATTTTAATAAATTCAAAAACAAATCATATTTTAATATTACAATATCAGAACGTATGTATTTAGCAAGCCGTGCGTGTTCTAACCTATACGCTGTTGTGTTTACGAAGTCGAGAGAGTATATATTATTATAACTTAAAAAAAAAAAATTTATTACAATTCCTTCACTAATTAATCGAAAGGAACTTCGTTCCATTCGGGTGTCCCTCGACACCTCTCAACTTTTTTTTGTTGTTATTTTGTGTGTTTACTTGTAGAACCTCAACCAGAAACGAGAAACGACTCCATGAGACGGTGGGGTTTTTAAGAGCCCTTAAGAAACATTTTAACAGGAGCCAGGAGCTGCAGAGTAACTTAAACTGCCTTATGCAATGGTTTCATAAGAACGGAATGCTTTTAATTGTAGAAATATACAAATATGCAATATATTAGGTTTAAGCTTGTGTTATAAACATATTTAATACTTCCAGTAAAGAAATAAAGATGTGTTTTAAGTGGAAATTAAATGTTAAATATATTATTTTAAATGTTGTACAGTCACAAGTGCTGTTTAGCACTCTTATATGTAATTACTTGGCACCTTGTATTTACAGAGCTGGGCAGTATTTAACAACTTTTCCTATAAAAATATTTCAATTACTTTTGTTCTCTAACATTCACAGTAATTATACTCAAATGTTTTCTTTCTCAGAAAGTTGCCAAAAATAGTAGTTAACAACTTATTGCTAACACTTTTTTCGATTAGGTAAGTAGCAGTTATACTCCTGCAGTTTGTCCAGCTCTGTGTGTTTATACGAGTGTAATAATAAATTAATATAAACTTATCATACCTAATTTTCTACTTTTATCTTGATTTAACATCATTTGAAAATCTAATAATACTCCAATGTAGAATGTATGTTACTCAAATTATTTTTTAATTATTACATGGTTTTTACACTATAATTTATTTGTTGTCATTATTTTTGTTAAGAAAAGTACTTTGTGAAAGAAATTATTTGTTGTGTATTTTTATACCAAAATAAATAAATTGTTTATATGATTATTGTTTTATTTTTTCCAATTTATTTAACCATTTATGGTCCATCATTTGATATTTCATTTAATTTAACTCAACATCTAATCATTATTTAGTTAGTGGAGTTAAATTGAATGAAATGTCAAATGATGGACTATGAATGGCTATTTTGAAATGAAATAATTAAAATACAGTATATTTGAATATACCGCCAGTCCGCCAAAACCTAAAATTATAGAAATCTTTCCAACATCACTCAGTTGTTTACTCGACGGGCTCCTTAGATGGCGCCACAATCAGTGTCTCATCTATCTGTGGGTTATCTGTGGGCCTATTCGCCGCCGGCGGAAATGATTCGAAAAACCATGTCCAATTTCTGCCCAGTATGAGTTTTTAAAGATAAATTAATTTTCGAACATGATAATGAACATTTTCTAAAAGCTGTTGAGATAATTGCCTCTTTCCATTCAGTGATGAAACAGCAAGTTAGCCGAGTGTGTAACTCCCAAAAAAAATCTGTTAAAATTACTCATTATTTAGGCGTGCAAATACAGAATAAAATTATTGAATTATTGTCGTCTAAAGTAAGAAATAATATTTTAGAAATGGTTCGAAGTTCAAAATATTTTTCAATAATATTAGATTGTACACCAGACACTAGTCATACTGAGCAAATTAGTCTGTTGTTCTGAGATATGTTGTCCTTAGCACAACATCAGTTTTATTTATATTTATCAAAAGAAAGAAAAGACAGAAAAATTCTAATAAATTTGATAAGCCAGTTACTCTTAAAACAATAAACACGAAACGTAAAACCGTAACAACTGCAAAACGTGGTAAGTACATATGGACAATGTTAAACGCCCACTAAAAAGATTATATTCTTTTGACTCTTAATTACATGTTATTATTTCAGATTACCGGGAATTCTCGGATTCCAAGAAACTATAACTCTCCGGAATCTCCAAGATAACCCTGGCCTTCTTCCAGTTAAACTCGGCAACGCAAAAATAATTCAATATTATATTATTATGATTTAAATTCCATTAACATCGAATTTCAAAAATTAAAGACCAAAACTTCAAAAACAATCGACTTGATTAAAATTAATAACATAAAAATCGAAGAACTACCAACCAACTTAAATACTATTAACTTTATCGAAACACAAATAGAAACAAAATTAAGTGAATTATTACCTCATCAACGGAGGACAAAAAAAACGTGGCCTAATCAATGGGCTCGGTTCAGTTTTAAAAGCTATTAGCGGAAATTTGGACGCTAACGATGGCGAACGTTACGAGAGACTTATTAGGGAACTTCAACAAAATCAAAATTCTCTAGCCTGTGTTGTCATATGGGAGGGAAATTCCCTTTTGGGAGGGATTTTAAAGCTTCTGTGGGAAAATGGGATATTTGAATAAAAAGAGGGATATTTAATCAATGAATTCATTAAGAAAGACTTTCAAGCTCTTGGAGCGCTATCTCTGGTGCGATTATGGCGGTACGTGGTACACATAATATTATATGATGTAGGCAGTGAACTGTACTATACAGTTCACTGGATGTAGGTAACTACACTTTAGCTTTCAGTTGCTGCAACAGAGATGGCGCAATTCTTTTTCTGCAGGCATCTGATTTATCGCAAATGAGAAAGAAGTTCGGGAATCCCAATTCGCTTGAACCAGTTTAACCTCAATAGTAGTTTAAACTAGTGTTTTACAGTTTTTAAGATTTTGATTGTGATTTTTTAATCATAAAAATGTCGAGTAGTGAAAGTAGTTGCGACGAACCGATGGCTAAGAAATCCAAGACATATAAAAGCGAGAAAAAAGTGTTTTGTTTTAATTGGGTAGAAAATGAACAATTTAAAGATTGGTTAGAACCCGTGAAAGACAGCAAAAATTTATTACGATGCAAAGCGTGCAGAAAAACTTTAGTGTGTGGCAAAAGTGAGTTGCAGAAACACGCAAAAACTGACACCCACATAAAGAATATAAAAAGCATACAAAACACTGGAAAAATTGATAAGCTTTTTTCAAAAAGCACGAGCACGATAGCTCTAAAACAAGAAATTGAGCATGCAAAATCTGTAAAAAAAGCAGAAATTGCAATTTCGGCATTTATTGCTGAACACAATACTGCATTCTCAGTCGTGGATCATCTAATACCAGTGTTAAAGAATGTGCTTCCTGACTCGAAAATATTAAAAGATGTTAATTTAAAAAGAAATAAATGTAGGTACATCAATAATAAAAAACATTGGACGAGTAGAAAGTGAAGCATTGATAAGCATCCTTCAAAAGGTTAGTAAATTTTTTTAATATTAAAATTTATGTATTAACTTTATGCAATTCTAATAGATAAAAGTACTGATATAGATACAAATAATGTTCTATGTGTATTGGTTCAATACATTTATAAAATGAACAATAAAGTATCAGTACAATTATTAGAATTGTTCAAAATTGATGCTACAGACGGAACAGCAGAAAAACTATATTTAACATTCAAAGAATTTCTGGAAGCCAAAAATATACCAATCCAAAACATAATGGGAATGGCTTGTGATGGTGCCTCAGTTATGACAGGAACACATAATTCCTTTTTTTCAAAATTAAAAAGTGATGTACCCCATGTCATTTTAATGAAATGTATTTGCCACTCCGCAGCACTTGTGGCGAGTAAAGCCTGCGCAAAACTTCCACCAGTTTTAGAAGATGTTATAAAGAATGTATATACATATGTCGGTGGAAGTTTAAACGTTGTGATCAATTAAAGGAAATACAATCACACTTTTACATGAAGCATTACAAAATTTTAAAATGATCTGGCACAAGCAATGCAATGCATCAATGTGTAGAAAGAATTCTTTTAAATTGGGATGTACTTGTTTCTTTTTTTAATATTGCTGTTTTTGAAGATAATTTAAATGTGGCCAAGTTTATATTAGAAAATTTAAAGAACAAAATTATTAAATGTTACTTCTTTTTTCTAAAATATGCATTAAATTTTATGAACCAATTCAATGCACTTTTCCAATCAAAATATAATTTAGTGCACAAATTACAAAAAGAAAGTTGTGATATGTTCCTCAGAATAGGTCAACATTTTTTGAAGCCTGAGGTTTTAAATTATAATAAAATTAATAAAACAATTTTGCATCCAAGTAATTTTTTGCCTCTAGAAGAGTTGTATTTAGGCCCTGAATGCCAACAATTACTTCCTTCTGTGTGCCATGATGAGCAACATAATTTTAAGCTTAAAATTTTAGAATTTTATGTCACCATTTGCGAAGAAATGCTCAATAGGCTACCTTTAAAACAAGATCTTTTTGAAGAATTTTCTTTTATCGACCCAAAAGTAATTTTAAGTACTACTAAAAACGAAAAATTAAAAAATCTAAAAAACATACTTGCAAATTTTAAAAATATTATTGACATTAATTTAGTTATGACGGAATACCGTAATCTTCCATTTTGTTTTGGAGAGGAAGAAAAAGAAAAATTAAAAACTCTGTCTGTTGTCGACTTTTGGTTGACAATAATAGACAAAAAATTTCTGCGATGAATTTGTTTGTAAAAATATAAGCAATTTGGCTCTAATTATTTTAACACTGCCCCATTCAAACGCCGAGACAGAAAGAATATTTTCTATAGTAAATGATGTAAAAACTAAAAAAAAGAAACAAAATAGGACAAGATTCATTAAATGCAGTTTGTATGATACGATCAAAATTTTCTGATGACAATACCAACTGTACGAATTTTCTTATAACAGATAAACATATTAATTATTTTAATAATGAAATTTATAAGAAAAATTAAATAAATGATTTGCAAATTTCTGTTTTTATTTCACCTCTATATAATAAAATAACAAGATTTTTTTTCCTTATTTTTGCGGGAAGAGAGGGAATTTGGTAACGCCGCAAGGAGATAATGTACCAACGCGACATAACAACACTGTCTCTAGCACAAACAATCAAAACACAAAATACATTAGCTGTTTCTTTAATTGATGATTTCAACTCAACCATTCAACAAATAAATAAAAATGAGAGATTATTAGAATACAAAATTAATACCATAAGTAAATTCATTCAAAACCAATATAATAACAATACTATTTTCATCAAAGACGTATTTAATCAAATATTAAACATGTATGAAATATTAAACTCTATATTGCAAGATATAGAAAATTCAATTTCCTCTGCAAAGATTGGTATTATGCACCCTAGTATAATAAAAACACAACATTTATTGGTACTTCTAAAAACCGTTTATCAAGATTCTGATGAAGATCAAATGCCTGTCAAATTAAATTTAAATTCAATTCCGATTTACGAAAACCTTATTAAAGTATCTAGTTTCATTCTGAATAATAAAATCACATACATATTACATGTTCCCGTAATGTATCCAATAAAATTAAATTTATTTCATTTATATCCGATACCTATTTTGAAAGAGAATCAACCAAAAATAATTGTACCTCAAAATAAATTCGTTTTAAAAAATAAATTGTACTTCACATATCCGAGCGACTCATGCACGAAAATTACTACGCAAGAATACATTTGCGGTGAAACCGATCTAGTAGGGGTCAATGATGAAAGTACATGTGAAATTCAAATATTGGACCTAAAAGCGGCACCCACCTGTCATCAAGTGGCGATAATTGCCTCACAACCATTATTGAAGAGACTAGATGTATCTAATCAATGGATAGCGTTTTTACCACAAAAAACCAACCTACATCTGAAATGCCACCAACAAGAAGAAGTCGTCAACTTAATTAGCACACACTTAATCAACATTCCTGCTTCGTGCCAAGTTAATGCGGACGCAGTACACATAACCAACAAAGAAGAAATAGAAACAGGAAGCCAGCCGATTCTATTTCCCACAATAGTAGTCAATCTTAATCGATCTAAGACAATTCAAGATTTCAACATCAGTTTACCTCCTTTAGATTTAGACAAACTTCATACACTCAGATCCAGAATCATCAAGAACCAACCCAATTTAGAGACAGTTGCCATCGATCACCCTCTCATCACCAAAACACTAGTTTACATACTTTCAATAGTGTTCATTGTGTATTTAGTGTACAGAACAATCAAGTGCAAGAAAAAAACCCAAGAAACCGAGGACAACCATTGCGATGGAGACACTGAAAATGTTCGACTTCCTTGACCTTCAGCCCTTAGAAGCCGAATCTTCAGGGGGAGGAATTATATCACCCTCACCCGCAGATCAGTTATAATAATGTTACGAAACAGCACACTGGTATAGTCCCTAAAACCGACCCGGTCTAAGCCAGGTATCATAGTTAAAATTATGGCGGATACGCAATTATAAAAAACTGTTTACGATTGAGACTATCTTATCTAGAACTGGTTTTTGTGACCAGAGTTATCTAGAAAAGGCCAGAAAAATTATTTGTGTGTATAAGCCGCAGCCCGGAATTCTCTGGTACAAAAGGCACTAGTATATAAGGGGACTGATCAGGAAGAGTTAGTTAGTTGATAATTTGACATCGAGAGATAAACAAATAAATAAGTGAATTTGTGAACTGTTTATATAAATTAGTTTAAGTGAATATACTGTATATATAAATTAAGTATTAGTGATTAGTTTAGTGTTTAAATAAATTAGTAAGTAACCATACAGTGTGTTTAAAATTTATCCCACCCGTTTATTGTTTAAATAAATAACAAAAACATTACAATAATATGATATTGTAATTTGCTTACGTTGTATTTTTAGATTTATATATAAATTGATTTTCTTTCAAGAATTAGTCAGTCAGCAGTTAGAACCGAACGAATATAATTGTCGGTATAGTTAGTTTGTAGTTTTTAAAAAGTAGATTTACGAAATAAAGTACATTTTTCACGCAATAAAGAAATAAATCAAACTCTTCTTAATTTCAACATCCATCCCATGAATTGTGATGGATCAATTTATCTGAGGTCTGTTCAAAATACTAAGAATATAATTTTAATGAAATTTTCATAACTATTAGGATCTTGTCATAAAACTTGAAATTCGTTTAGATTTTAATAAATAATTTATAACATGAACAAATATTTATAAAAATA
The DNA here is from genome assembly GCA_963921935.1 of Galeruca laticollis. Taxonomy (NCBI): domain Eukaryota; kingdom Metazoa; phylum Arthropoda; class Insecta; order Coleoptera; family Chrysomelidae; genus Galeruca; species Galeruca laticollis. Next base: position 173,431,172 of record OY998181.1, read on the forward strand.
ATAAGTTTTTGTCACAATTTTTTCGTGACCGTTTAGAGTCTTATAGGTTTATTTCGTTTCAAATAATTAGGTCTTCATTTAAGTGTACCTTAAATAATGTGAAGAGCACCATGCTTATTTTACCAATATGGCAGCCTCCTAGTGTAAACCAAAAACTGAAACAAAATTTCACTTTTCTGTGTTTTCAGTTCTGTGAAAGTAGTACTTATATATATATATATATATATATATATATATATATATATATATATATATATATATATATATATATATATGTCGACATTAGGCAATATTTCTGTTATTTGTTCCTAAAAAAATGTGATTTTTAGTTTTGGGTTATTTTCTAGTATTTATAAACAACGTGTCTGTACCCCATTAGTTAAGTAAATGCTTTAAAATGGGTGTGAACGAGAATTTATTTTAATTTATTTTGTTATGATTTTATTCTGTTTGTTTCATTTTGATATTTTACTCTACAAATAAATATGACTTCTAAAGTTCAGTTTTTTGGTTTATTTCAAGCACCTACCTACCGACCCTTACCCTTACGTGGGACCTGAATTTCATCGTCAGAATGACAGTAGTTACATTTCATTTGATGCCTACCTGATGTTTAATAATTGTTTTTGGCTAGACCAATAAGTGATTGTGATTTACTTAATATATGTTAATAGAAAAAGAAGAAGATATGATATTACAAATATTAAAGCTTATATGTTATTAGCCCTATGGGGATATCCCGGATATCTTTTTCCCAAGTAAGATTAATATAACTGTGCAATGATATTGAAGACTAGATCTACTGATCTTTACAATTATCACATAAGAAGACAGTTTAAAAGTGGATAATTCTCTAGATTTATCTGCTCATTGACGATTTCATATTGCGGATTTTCTTAAGTGTCTTCTAATTTCCATTGGACGTAATATTTGACAGTTAATAGGTTGACGTAAATAATATTGTTAAAATGACAGTACACACAAACATGTAGAAATAAAAATAAACACTTAAAAAAATATCATAAATTACATTTTAGAACATAAAAGTTAAGAATCAATAAATGAAAGTATGTTTAAATTATGAGTCGTAAAGCTAGATCTTTGGATAGATCTTCGTCTACTTCTACAGAAAACCGTGTTCGACAGAAAAGCAGATCCAAATCTGAACCGCATAAAAGTAAGTGCCATAGTTTCTGTATGCTGTCGGTTTCTTCACCAGATTTAACTAATTTACAAATGCAACAGAGAAAACATAATATTTCTAGTACCACATTTTGGTCTGGTGATATCCAAGTCATTTTGTGATTTTTACTATGCCGGAATTTAGTACTGCTTATTATAAAGTTCTCCCTCGCTGCGAAATTACATAACCTTTGTCCGTTGTCATTCGTTTTCTCGTGTATCGTCTCCTTTCCTGCTACATGGTTTATGTAATCATCTCTCTCCCTATTTGTGCGTTGAGATGTCCTAGTATTAGTATAGTGTTTTGTTTAGGAATTTTTTCTAATTCTTCTTCCAGTTTTACATATAATTCATCTTTGTCTTATTTACTGCTACCTACAGTTAGAGCATACACATTTAACAAGGATATGTTGAATGGTTTCGCTTCTATTCTTAAATATACCAGCCTTTCATTTATTGGCTTCAATTCCAACACTTTTTGTCTTAACCCGCCAAATATAATGAATGCTACCCCATGTTGCCCTTGTTTCTCATTACCTCAATATCTTAAAATAAAATGCTTCCTTGCCGTTTCCATCTTATTTCCTGTATTGCAGCAATATCTGCTTTGTATTTTTTCAATTCTAAGCCTACCTATTGCACCTTCCCCGTCCTTAGCAACGTTCTAATGTTCCATGTGCATATTTTTATTTCCTTATTTCTATTTCTTCCATGATTTTGCGTTTTTGGTTTTTATATGTGTTTTTCTAGTTTTTCCTTTTTTCCTAACTACTAATTGTGTGAGTCCTTTTTCTTGCCGTGTCGTTATCTGTTGCTTTGTGTTATTTATTGCAATATCGTTTACTACTTTTTTTCTAGCATATTTTCATCTTTGTTCCATCTCCACTCCTCGCCGTTTATAAGAACGCAAAATCGAGAATGAAATTCAATTGAACCTGGCCTTAATCCATTCGTGAGGTATTGCAGACGGTCGTTTCTATTCACGCACCTAACTACATTTCATTTTCATTTAAATCATTCGACAATGTTTATACAGGTAATAGAGGAAACTTAATAGTTTCTAATGGAATATGTAATTTGCCTGATTTTTATTCAACAATACTCGGACCTACAGCCGATGAAACGATACTAGTTGGTCTGGAAACTTTATTAAAAATAGGTTTTGGATACAATTCGACCAGAGGCGATCTAACCGAAACTACAGAAAGCATTGCAAGCGTAAGTATATTTTTATGATATTTTAGAACTAGAAAATTATTTTAACCGTTTCGCTACCGAATTTTTAATTCGCATGTTAAAATTTTGCTATTTGGTACACAGACTTTTCAATTTTTTTACTTTGTTTTAGAATGGGTACCAATTTAAAAAAAATAATATTTTTTTGAGTTTTTGAAAGGTACACGAAAGTGTACGGTGGTAGTGAGAGGCTGCAAAAGAATATGAAAATGTATTATTTATTTATTTATAGTGTATTGAACAATCAAAAGAAACATATTTTTATTTGGTATGATCTCCCAGAACAATTTTCATTTTTACACCTCGATGCGAAGTTCTTGTCGTCTAGCTCAGGTAGGTGATTTATTCCGTCAAAACGAATATCGTCAATAGGCCTTATTTCAGATCTAGGTCTGGGTGAAGATTTAGGCGTTTGTGGTCCCTCATCAGACACAGCAGATGGTCGACCCGTTTCTTAGGTCCTGATGTTGATGATAAAATCAATGCTTCTCCCACATAAGCTCTGAAGTGTAGTAGGTCTAGAATTTGTTTTTTCGGCACACCTAATGGAATAGCCTGGGTTCTATATTCTAACCATGCGTTCACACAGGATAAATCAATTCCGTGCGTGAACATCCTCATGGTCCACTTCTTAGATCGTATAAATGACCTATAAATAGTTACCAGGAAATCGAGCTTATCAACACCTCCCATATTCAAATTATACTGCTGAATTACTTGTGGTCGTGATACATGCACATACTCTTTTTGTTTCTTGTCCCACCTTTTGCACCTATCTGCTTCGCCTATTCCCATATAATTGGAAGCCATAGTTACAGCTTTGTTGTCGAACAATTTGGTGAGAATAACTTCTCCGTCATTACTAATGAGTTCTTCGGATGTCCCACGACTTTATCTGATGAAAACGGAGGCGCTTTGAAACGGTCTAACCGGATGCCCAAATTTGTTTCTGTCTCAAAAATTGAAGAAGTTGATAATTTGAGAAATATTTGTCATAATATAGTTGCATATTTTGTTCTGAAATTCTTTCTGCCAACTTCCACACCACTGCAGCACCTAATCCCAAATGCTTCTTGAAAGTTTCGTCTAACTCGGTTGTAGAAAAGTACAGCAGGCCGCTGGCGCCACAAAGTGCAAAGATCTTGATGCCCCAAGGACACGGCTTCCCTTTTATGTATTGTTTCACATCAATCGTACCTTTGAAAGGCACCATCTGTTCATCTACACACAGACACTTTTCTAAAGGAAGTTTCAAACATTTCTTCCGAATAGAATTGAAAAGGAGCCGGACTTTCCAAAAACGGTTATTATTAGGCTTTTCCATCGTATTTACAAAATGGAGATGTTGCCTCAATTTATAGAAATTATTACGAGACATACTATTGCTGGCTATGATGGGAACCTGTAACTTAGCCTCCGAATAATTCTGTACCCTTGGGTAGCGGATATTACCCATCAATATGTGTATACCTATGAATACCTTCGTCTCAGCTGCATTTGTCGTCTGAAATCGGGATCCTTGCCAGTGGCGGTGCCAGGGGTGGGCGCGCGCCCAACCTAAATTGTTCTCGCCCAACCGTCTGCCCAACCTGTTAAATGGAGAAAAATAATAGCAAGCCTCATGAATAGAATAAAAGAAAACTTAAACCATCGCTTTCAATATTGGACCGTACTATAAGAAATATTATTTTGAGCTATACAAAAACTGAATAAGTAAAATATCTATATTATTTTATTTTACTTGTTGCTGTCTATTTGATTTATTGCATTTACGGCATGCTTTGTCTGAAGACGCCCGCTTATCAGTCGGAAGCCTTTTAATGTATCATAAAATAAACACCCGCTTTGTCGGTAGTCAGGGTAGTCTGTACTACATAGAACTATTTTTGACACGTGCGGTCGCAATATTGTTGTTACAAATCTCTTGCAAGTGGAAGGGTGTCTAATAAAATAGATGTTATGTATTTCTTTACAATTTCATTTAATCTTTTCTTTTAAAAGATGTTACTTGTTTTCTCTTTTACTTCCTTGGAATACATATAAATTTAATTTTTGAAAATTTAATTGTCGTTTAAAATGAGTGCTAAACGCATTATCAGTGACTTTTTTAAATCGAAACCAAGTGTTCATAGTGCAAATTTATTAGAAATAAGTGAAACGGTTGATGCTGGAGCAAATGAATGCGAAAGTGACAATATTGCAGAAGACAGCAACATTTACCTAAAAGAATGAAAGTACAGGAAGATGACACAGTTCAAGATGGTGATTCCCCTTTATTAAGCGGTGATGAAAATGATAGTTCTAAGTCCGACACGTAAGTTTGTTATGTTAGAGAGATTATACTACTTAAGTCATTATTCTTCGATATAGGATGCACGTCAGCGACGCTGACAAAAATCCTACAACTATGAGTGATTTAGCCCAGTCTCTAGATGAACCTCCAAGACAACCGGATTTTCTCATTTTCCCAAAAACAAGATTTGGTCCGGATCTCCGATCTTTTATAAAACCTATCCGTGGATTGAATACAGTGTTTTAAAAGATGCCATGTTTTGTTATCCATGTAGATTTTTTTCATTGCATACAAAAGGAACATTTTCATCCAAAACATTCATTTCTGAGGGTTATAAAAACTGGAAAAGAGTATCAGAAACAAAAGCTGGATTTAAATATCATAATAATAGCTTTCAGCACAAAAGTGCTATGGTAGCTTGGAATTTGTATAAAAATACTAAAAGTCAACAGTCAGTAGCAGCTCAAATAAGTATTGCGCATACTGAATTGATTCTACAAAACCGGGAGTACATTAAATCTATTTTACGGTGTATAATTTATTTATCTACCCAGGGTCTTGCTCTTAGAGGACACGACGAGTCCAACACTAGTCAAAATAGAGGTAATTTTTTGGAATTATTCGATTGATGTCACGTGATAATACCACTATTTCAAAAAGACTACTTGAGGGCCCAAAAAATGCTCGGTATACGCATCACTCAATTCAAAATGACCTTACACATTGTTTAGCCGAACTATCTATAAAACATATTAGTAGCGAAATTAAACAAGCCCGTTATTTTGCCCTTATGGCTGATGGAACCAAAGAATTAAGTAAAATTGAGCAGTTATCAATTATAGTAAGATATTATTTAAACGGTGTGTTGTACGATCGTTTTTTGGGCTATGAAGCTGCAGACAAATTAGATGCAACGTCATTGTTCCAGTTTATTAAAAAACGATTAAGTGAATGTGAAATCGACTTAAGTTGTTGCGTGGCACAAATTTATGATGGAGCAAACGTTATGAGTGGTAAGGTTAAGGGGGTACAAGCATTGTTAAAAAAAGAAGTCCCACAGGCTATTTACGTACACTGCTTTAATCATGCCTTAAATTTAGTAGTAGTAGATATATGTAAATCTTAAAAGACTGCAATATTTTTTTTCCTGTTCTTGAAAACATTTATGTTTTTGTTAGTGGCTCTTCCATACATAATACATTTTTAAAAATCCAAAAAGACGTACATCCAGAAGATAAGCCTGTTGAACTAAAAAGACTTAGTGATACGAGGTGGACTTGACATATATCTAGCTGTTTGGCTGTAAAAAAACATTGCCAGCAATATTAATTTTATTAAACCAATACATAACAGAAAATAATGTTCGCTCTCCAGATGCAAATGGACTTTTAAACAATATTAATTTTACTTTTTTATTCAATTTAAAGGTTTTCTGTGAATTCTTAACAAAAATAAAGAATGTTTCTGATTATCTACAAAGCAAAGACAATGACATTCTAAAAAGTTTAACATTAGTGGAATCACTAAAACAGTTCTTTGTATCATATAGGCAAGATTGTGAATTTGAAAAGTTATGGACTGCGACAGTACAAAACGCCTCGGCTAATAATATTAACTTGGATGATGTAAATATTAAAAGATCAAGAAAATTGCCTTCTAAATTTAATAATACTATAATTATTCAAGAAATTACCTCACTTGAAGAGGACAGATGTGTTATTAAAAAAAGTGAATTTCAAACTAAATTGTATTATCCTGTTATTGATCGAATCACTTCGGAACTTTGTCGGAGATTTGAAGAAAATAATAGTGTTCTAAAAGGATTTAGTGTTTTAAACCCATCAAGTAATATATTTTTAAATTTAGAGCAATTAACTCCATTAGCTATACATTACGGATGTGACTTGGCATCCGTCGAAACGGAATTAAAGTTACTACCAAAAACCATTGAAATATATGAAATTAATCATAATGTTAAAATAAAGACCGTCTCTAATCTTGCAGTTCTTCTGCAGGAATTTAAATTAGTTTTTCACGAACTCAATAAATTGTGTAGAATTACAATAACCGTACCCTCTTCAAGTGCCAGTTGTGAGAGATCGTTTAGTGGCTTAAAAAGAATTAAAGATTATTTAAGGACCACAATGTCACAAGGGAGGCTCATCGATTTAGGAATTTTGTATGTCGAAAAAAATATTATTAAAACATTGGATTTGGATGTAGTTGTAGATTTGTTTGCCACTAAACATAAAAATGTCTAACCGTCTAACGTTTTGCAAATAATGTGTTCCTGTGTAAAATAAACTTTAAAATAGTGCCAGAGTGTTTTTTTTATCCCATTTATTAATACTAGTTGAAATTTTACAAATCTGAAATATTTAAATTAGGTACGCGGATATCTGTATAAACCGAATGAATCCAAATTTTTACTGCCCACCCTCCAAATTTTTGTGTCGGGTATCGCCCAACCGAAAAGAAAAAGCTGAAGCCGCCACTGATCCTTGCTGAACTGCATACAGGTTTGTGTTTTCAACCATGCAATCAATTAGTTCACTTGTAAAATACTGATAAAAAAATTGTGTAGGGCTTTCCAAATCGACAACTTCTGGAATGGTATGCGAAAACCATGTAATTGGTGGTGTTTGATATGTGACATTTTTCATCCATTTCATCTGCTTTTCTTGTCAAATTATTTGCAGTGAAAAACTCTTCCCCTACTACACCTTTCACTGTAGCAGTACATGACTTTTACTGGTACCAGCTTTCACCGTGTCGAATGTAGGAAGTATTGATGTAGCTTCAATTTCAACATGATTTGAACTATCCATCTGCTCTGTTTCTTCATGATTTTCGTCCTACGAAAGTGGAATATCACTAACATTTTCATTATTTTGCCATTCATCGTCCTCAAAATCACCTGCGTTGTCAAAATCTTCGATATCTGACAATGCATCTATATATATACTCCAGCAGTTGCGCTTGCGTAAGACGTTTATTTCCTGCCATACTAGAGTCTAAAGGCGGGTTTATACAACATTTACATAGTCATAATTACAGTCACAATCATAAGAGTTAAACTAACTATTTCTTATAGGTCCGTTTATACAATTGTCATAATCATAAGCGTAATTTTACTGACCTTGAAGTTCCCAACTTTTAACTTTTATGATTATGATTATGACGAGATTTGAAGTGCGCATGCGTCGATACCGACATACGACCATAGAAAAAGTATATATAAAGCATATACATATAAATAATAATATGATATAAAGGAAACTCAACATATATACTTTTTCTATGCAGGCGACATTGACAAGGGGGCGTTTCCATTACAGAATCCATTTTGTTGGCCGTTTTTTCAGGTTTTGTTGTGATTCATTGTTTATACCATACACGTGTATTATATTTGTATCATACTTTGTTGCTTTTTGTGTAGAACTGGTTTTGAAAGAATAAATTGAATTGATTTTTGGTCATACGCGATTGTTATTGTTCGTTGACACTATCGAGGAAAATACACAAAAGCTATCAAAAACAGAAATGACCATAGATAACCTTTATGGAATGACGTTTGACCACTGGTTTGACGTTTTCTTCACTTATCTATGGCTGTAGGGTAACTTCATTTATATGAATCTTATGCTTATGACTGTGACTATTAAAGTTGTATAAACGCCTTTTAGAATTGTGATTATGATTATGACTATGTAAATGTTGTATAAACCCGCCTTAAAGCTGATAAAAAAATAAATAAATTAACTAAAAGAATCTTTTGAGGTTAGGCATACCTTACAGTACTTTACTACTGCAGTGCACAATTGTGTACACAACTTCAAAGTAACCAATATCAAAGTCTATCAATCAAATTGTCTTTATCTCACTCTGAACGTGAAAAACCAGCTCTTATAAACGAAATATAAAATTGACAACTAAAAAGACCACTCAAATCAAATATATCTAGCGACCTCTGCATACGTCACTAGTAACCAGTTACTACTCCATTTCATTCCAATTCACATTTATCGTTTACCTGTTCAGATGGCACTGTACGTCCTTGAGTGATCCCTAACTCCTACACGAATGTGGACGTTGGGAACAAATTTACAAAATTATTGTAGTTTACTGCTACAAAAGCATTGAAAGCGCTGTACACAAATGTGTACGTAGATAGCTAAAGGGTTAATATGTTTAGTGTCTTTTTCGAAATGTCTTTAATTACGGAAATTCAAAACATTTATTAAGACGGGTTTATACAACATTTACATAGTCATAATCATAATCACAGTCACAATCATAAGAGTTAAACTAACTATTTCTTTCTAATCACAATCATAATCATAAGCATAATTTTACTGACCTTGAAGTTCCCAACTTTTAACTTTTATGATTATGTCTAGAATTGAAGTGCGCATGCGTCGAAACCGACAGACGACCATAGAAAAAATATATATAAAGGAAACTCGATATATATACTTTTTCTATGCAGGCGACATTGACCTGGGGGCGTTTCCATCACAGAATCCATTTTGTTGGCCGTTTTTTCAGGTTTTGTTGTGATTCATTGTTTATACCATACACGTGTATTATATTTGTATCATACTCTGTTGATTTTTGTGTAGAACCGGTTTTGAAAGATTAAATTGAATTGATTTTTGGTCATACGCGAATACTTAAAAAATTGTTCGTCATCAATATGCCACATATCTTTTAGTAGCGTAGCAAACAGACCCTCTTCCTTCCGTTTCCAATTAATAGGTATAGTTTTCCATCTTCTCCACCTTCTGAATTACGGCCACCGCCGAAAGTGCAGCAAAACTCAAAAATAAATAAGACATATTTATTGTTTTGAGCACCTCCTGACTAATTTTCATTTTTTGAAAAATTGAACACTACGTAGGAAAATACACAAAAGCTATCAAAAACAGAAATGACCATAGATAACCTTTATGAAATGACGTTTGACCACTGGTTTGACGTTTGTTTCACTTATCTATGGCTGTAGGCTAACTTCATTTATATGAATCTTATGTTTATGACTATTAAAGTTGTATAAACGCCTTTTAGAATTGCGATTGTGATTATGTTTATGATTCTGACTGTGATTATGATTATGACTATGTAAATGTTGTATAAACCCATATAAATTAGAAACTATTCACCAAACCTGGCGTAGTTTTTTCAGTATTGGTTTATTTAATCGTTTACGATATAGTCCGGGAAAGTAAGGTCGAAAAATCTGTTAACTATCAAAACTTTCCCATAACTGATTTTTCATTTTTAAATGAAAATATATTGACCCAGCATCACTCTCCTAGATTGTCTAATAATTTTCACAGGAGCTTGCGACGCAGCTTGCAAGCACAGCTCAGATCACCTAAAATTCAAGTGATTATGCACTTGTTGCATACATAATATCATACAATGTATGCCAAATTTTTTACAACCACACTTGGTAGTAGAGCATCCTGTGGTACAAGAACACGAAATAATGTTCAATAATTCGTCGGGTACAAGTACGTCGTCAGTCATGTTAGTAAGGGTCTTTTGGGCGTTCGAAGAGAATGAGCGCTGACCCCCCACCACAACGCCAAGCAGCTGCCGCCGCACCGTTTGGCCGAGCGAGCTAGGATTAGTGTTCTCTTTTGAATGGATCAGTTGACGGTAGAAAAATGAAAATTTGTGTTTAAGTTGAGTTGGGATTCGACAACCTAGCGAAGTGATCAAAATTTGAAAATTTCAATCAATACTATCACAGAATCTAACAGACTTTGAATTTGTTTATCTCAACTTGTAAAAGTCGCATCGAAAAAAATTTTTTTTAAATACTCGTCTTTCAAAGACACACATATTTATAACGTGAAAACATATTTTAAACAAATTTTTCAACGCCAAAATGAGAAAAAACTAGATGGAAAAATTTTTATTTTCGGTAAATGTTCTAAAAAAATATGTAAAAAAATTTTTAAAAATTTTGTTTATGTTATTTATAAAAATATAACTTTCACTCTGTCGATTGCAACAAACCGTTTCTCAATATCGTTAATGTTCATAAATTTAGATGCGATTGAAAAAAAAATTGTTTCCAATTTGCGCAGCCGCCATTTTGAATTTTCCAAATCCGAAAAAATGTAAATTTTTAGAAGTTTGCCATGTTTATCTATGTTTTGACCTCGATATTAATATTTTATTTATAATTACCAACCAAAAATATAATTTTCGTAAATTTTTTCAATTTTTGGAAAATTTAAGATCGGAAAATTTTTTTTTGAAAAAACTATTTACGTCACCTTCAAGAGCATAAGATTTGCTTCAATTTTCATCTCTACGATTTTTTTGTAAGAACACATCCAGAAATGATAGGAGCATAAATCACTTGAATTTTAGGTGGTCTGAGCGGTGCTTGCAAGCTGCGTCGCAAGCTCCAGCGGAAATTATTAGACAATCTAAGAGAGTGATGCTGGGTCAATATATTTTCATTTAAAAATGAAAAATCAATTATGTGAAACTTTTGACTTTTATTTCCTTACTTTCCCGGACTAATAAGGCAATGGTTTTGAAGTTATAACCTTAAATATATACATCTTTTGATCAAATTTGGACCTTTTTTATATTTAAAAAAATCAATTCTATTATTATTATAGCAAAAAATCTCCAGTGAAGAAAACATTGAAGATGATGAATATTCTGTGGGATCGTTCAAACAACTAGAATCAATAGGTTCGTCAAAATGTCTTAGCAATTATTTTCTAATTATTCTGTCATGTTTAAAGCAAAATTATAATTTTCAGTTTACGAGGAGCGTAAACTAATTGTTAAAGAGTCTGAAGATGGGGAAGAAACAGAGCCAAAGCTTCGAGAAACAATTCTATCGATAACAGCATCAAATTTACCAGAATCCAGCAGAAAATCTAGCATCAGTATATCTCTCGACGATAAGGAAAAGTTAATCCAAGTAAATAGCCAACAAAAACCAGACGAAGAAGTACCAAGTAGAACTAGAAAAAACAAGATCTCGTCAACATCTGTAGCTCTTGATGATGTCCTATCTAGTAAAAGACCCTCTTCAACCGAAAGCATACAGAAGAAAGAAGAACTTTCTTTCTCGTACGAAATAATCGAAAAAGACATTCTCATTGAAGAAAAACCGATAACAGAAGATTCTGTACAATGGATTCGTGACATTCCCAAACCGGAAATGATTATTTCGATTTCCAGAGAATACGTAGATATCGAAAGTCCAGGCGAAATTAAAAAAGAAGAGTCTAAAATGGAACGAGTCGAACAAACGACCACAAGTGAAAAAAAATTAGAGCCAAGAAGAGGATCCACTAGATCAAGATCACTAAGTGAAGAAAAAGAAATATCAAAAAGAGGATCTACTCGATCAGGATCGTTGGATAAACGCGTTCTTATATCCAGTCTAAAAGCTGTATCTCATGAAGATACTACAAACGTAGAAGAAGTAGTAGAAGAAGAAGAGCCGATATCGAAATCTCCGTCTGTACTTAACAAATTTAAGATTACCATAGAATCTGGTAATGCTTTGAGCGAAATCGTGGTAGAGGACAAAGTTAGTCCAAGATCTAGTAAAATTGAGCCGTCTCGTAATAGTATCGACAATTATTCCGAAAAGGAATTGGCTGATTCTGTAACCAGTAAAGCGGGGTTTCCTACAGAACCGAGCGAAGATAGAGCATCCAAAGTATCAGGTACAAAAATCAATTTAGAGGGCGTTCAAGTATTACGTAATGCAATTTGGGATTAGAGGGGGTCTTTTTTATTCAAATATTAAAATCTCCTAAGCTGGCAACCTTTTTCGTTTATGTTGAAACCTGTTGCGTCGCTTCTGGAACCGCGGCAAGTATTATTTGTTCTCTCTTAAGACGGTAAAACCCGTGTTTAGATCTCTAAAATAGGAAGTTGAATGTCATTTATGACATACGGAAAGGTGTTTCAAGTCAACTAAATCTCTCAAATTAAACTAAAGTCTTCAATGGAATTTTAAAAACAACCTGATTTATTATTATTGAAAAAAGGTCTATGGACACTGTTATAAAGCAAAACCTGTCTTAATGAGGTTTTATTCAACTAAAATACAAGTATCATTTTGAGTAAAAGGTACAATTTCACGTGACGCTGGAAGCTCAAATTTTGACGCTCAAACCGGTGATCCCATGACTAAATATGCAGTTTTAGCTTCGCTTTAGGAAGTTCGTTTTAAACAAACTTTCAGCGTCGATTTTCAGCTTGAACCAGTGTTGCCAGGCGAAAAATATTTACATCCTCAACCATCTTATCAAAACCGTGCCAACCGTGATTTAAAAGTTCCCAACATATTAAATTAAATGTAACAAAATTTGTACAAATAAACTTTTTATTATAAAATGTATAAAATTATGTAAAATCAAGATACAATTTTTTTAATGCACATAACAACTTCAAAATAAGAACATTCTTCTATATCTCATCGCAAGTAAACAGAATATTACTTTGTACCTTACTTAATGAAAAGTAAGCAAATTTACTAGGTTCTCACTTTCTACCAATAAAATTTAAAAATCCTAATAATTTCGTCACTACGTTAAAAAATCCCCAATTTGAGGAAAAATCGACACCTTTGGCAACAGTGGTTTGAACTGTGTTACTCCATAGACAAATCGAATAAGTTTTATTTGCCTTATGGTTTATTAATGTGTTAACAAAGAGTATATAAATATTGAGTAAAATGAATGAAGAATTGGAATCTATGATTTATATTGAGTCCTTACACTTGTGCTAAATATTGTATATTCCGATTATACCATTCAGTGTATTTTTGATGATATTCGGCAACATATTTTCCATATCGATCTTTATTTGACATTTTTACAGTTGCTTATCAATATAATTATTAACAAGAACAATTAAATTTAGGATTTATATGTATTTTATTTGCAAGACGCTCCAATTTTGACGCTGGAATACCTTTTTCATGGAAGTTACAAATTTGAGCGTTCCATTTAGACATGTGCCAGCTTTTGAAGCTCATTTTTGAGCTTCCAGCGTCACGTGAAAATGTACCTTAAACAATTCACTTCTTCTTCTCTTAGATTTTTGGCCTCCACCTTGACAGTACTTGGCCAGAACAGGTTTTCGCTTTGTATTTTACGTTACAAAGCTGTATCTTGTTTCTACAGGAGATCTTTACTTTGCTTTCCTTTCGTAACCACTAGGCTAGACATGTTAAAAAGAGACAGAACAACAGAGGTTAAAAAACTTTTCTCGCTTAGGGGCACAGCCAAGCATTTCACATTCCCGAAAAGTTGCCTCGGATTTGATAGTAATAGCACCCAGGTAATAGAAAGAAGGATTGGTTATGTCATATTCGATTAAATTTCAATTTTAAAAACTTTAATAAATTTCATGAGGAGCTCTATACTTTTATAATTAAATTCGTATAATATAGAGGGCAATGATATAGGTGTCGGTATTTTTAGTTTAATGAGTTCTACGTACAAATCAAAATTTGGTACTCGATTTATCGGACAGCCAAAGAAGGTGTGATGCAAGTCACTTAGTTGTCCGCATATGCATATATTACTTTCCTTTATCCCAATTTTGTATAGGTGGTCAAGGCTTAAACAATGTCCCGTTCTTAGTCTGGTAATTATGGTAGCATGTCTTTTATCAATGTGAGGTATTTTTGCAAAAAATGGTGAATTAGGAAATACTTTCTGAAAAAGTTGATACCATCTCCCCTTATTTTCAAACAAGGAGCTCCAGTAGTTTTCAAATTCCTAAACTGTAATGAGTAACTGTCAAATAAAAAAAAACATGATCTAATCAACACTGATAACTATAGGTGCGTTCTTTTTGACTGAGATATCAGTTAATCTCAGCTCACATCAGTAATGTGAGCGTTCTTTTTGTTTTACTCACTTTAAGTGAGCTGAGATTTTTCCTCCCCTTTTAGCGATGCTGAATATGTTGTAAGGGGGAATCAGTTGGACTTGAGTCGGAAATAAAGTGGAGGGCATGAAGGTTTATATGTAGTTTTAACCAAGGTTATCTAAGGTTTTAACCATTGACATATAAACAATAAACACACATAATCTATTTTTCTTTTTGTTACAAATTATGGATACATTAATTAACATTATTAGATGCTGATACGATTCTGTCGTATAGTTTAAGTCTATCGACAGATCGCGCGCTTCAATTGAGATGTCGTTCTTTTTGGTGCTTACTCACATCACTTTATCTCAGATCATGTTAACTGAAGTGATCTGAGATCTCAGTCAAAAAGAACGCACTATATATATCACTCTCCCCCACTTTATTTTGAAACATAATCTTTCAAATAGTCAGGACGTCTTGTTGGACGAAACGATCTTCGAAAGGTCTTAGTTGGTTGGTATTGTGGTGGGTCGATCGGTTGAGATAAGAAGTCCACTTGGTGTTGGTTCTCTGCTCCTTCTTCTTCCGGGGTTGATACAGGTTCTCGTGGGGTAGATATATATACTCGAGGGTTTGATACAGATTCTCGTGGGGTAGATAAATTAGTTTCGTTCTGTGCTTGAGAACTGTCTACTTGATTTTCCTCTTCTTGTTCTTCGCCTAGTGGAGACTGCATTGATGATTCCCCTGCAGGTGCTAGGTTTCGTAGATTAACAGTTGTTTCCCTGCCATCAGGGAGACGGACCAAGGCGTAATCAGGGTTTGGCTAGACTAGCGTGACTTGATGCACCAAGGGGTCGTATTTACTTTGTGGAACGAAGTTCCGCATCAAAACTTTGCCTGGTGAGAGAAGCCACGATGGGAGGGCAGTGCCAGTGACACCCCTCCTCTTATGGTAAAACATCCTCTTGTGTGGGGTAGCGTTGGTTGCCGCACAAAGCAGTGTTGTTATTGAGTGAAAAGCTTCCGGTAGTACTTACTCTCATTTATTTACTGGCATCTGTTTGGATATAGTTTTCCAAATTATGCCGTTATATCTTTCAATTTGCCCATTCCCACAGGGATTGTAAGGAGTTGTCCTGCTCTTGGCTATATTTTTGGAGTGTAGAATTCTCTTGATACAAATGGCGTGCCTCTATCGGAATGGATGTACGTGGGATAACCAAATACTGAGAATTGAGAATATTTGTGATAGTGATTGTATGACGGTTTGAGCTGATAAATCGGTGCACGGGATAGCAAAAGGAAATCTAGAATACTCATCAACGACCGTCAATCAATATTTATGACGAGTACTTGACGGAGTGGCCCTTTAAAATCAATACTAAGGCGCTCAAAAGGTGATGTAGCTTTAATAAGGCTGTTGGTTTTTTTATTGTAGAATCTTGGTTTTATTTCTGCGCATATTTTGCATTTTGCCATCATATTTTTGATTTCGTCTAATGTATAGGGAAGATTCTGAACTTTAACGTAATGATTCATTCGTGCAATACCAGGATAGCATAGGGAGTTATGAATTTCTTCCAATTTAGAGTATGTGTTCGATGTGCAGCTAGGTTAGGCCGCTAGGTTTTCCTTACCGGGCCTGTAAGTTATATCGAAATTGTACGGGGCTAACTCTAATCGCCATTTGGTAAATTTTTCATTCTTTATTTTCCCGGCATGTCTTAAGTCAAACATGTAGGAAACAGATTTTTTGTCAGTTACTAGTTGGAATTTACGTCCGATTAAGTAATATCTCCATTTACGGAGAGCTTCCATTATTGCATAAGCTTCCTTTTCAACTGCAGGGTGATTTTGTTCGCTCTTCGATAGCGTCCTCGAAAAGAAAGCAACTGGTCTATTGTTCTGAGTGAGAATAGCAGCTATAGCAACATCAGAGGTATCGGTTTCAACACAGAATGGAGAGTTTTCTTCTACGTTAACTACAAATGCTTTGAGTATACAGGATCTAATATCATTAAAATCTTTGACTAAAATTGGATCAAGAGGGAAAGTCTTGCATTTAACTAACCTGTGAATTCTGTCAGAAAAATGAGGTGTCCACTTGGAGTAGTAAGAAAACATTCCAAGTACCCGTTGAAATGATTCGAAGATTTATTGTGAGGAATTGGGAAATCTAATAATGGTTTCAAACGATCGGGATCTGCGCGTAAGGTGTTATTTTCTATAAGATATCCTAAAAGCTTGATTGATTGCAAATTAAATTTAGATTTTTCTTTATTGATGGTTAAATTGTATTTCTTACATACTTCTAAAAACTTTTCTAGGTTTCCGTCATGTTCGGATTGAGTTTTCCCACTTACTGTCACGTCATCTAAGTAGCAATGAACTCCTTGAAGACCTTCTTTCGAAATTATTTCATCAATTTTTCTTTGGAAAGCAGCAACGCCGTTGGTTACGCCCATAGGTATTCTTTTAAATTGCCAAAGTTTTCCAGCAGCTTCAAATGCGGTAAACGGTCGGTCATCCTTCCTGATGGGGATTTGATAGTATGCACTTTTCAGGTCAATAGTGCTATGAAATTTGCATTTGGCCACACTTGACGCAATTTTCTCAATTGATCGTAATGGATATGCGCTCAGCATTGTATATTTGTTGATAGTTTGAGTATAGTCAACGACCATTATTTTTCTGTGAGTGCCATTTACAATGAGTACTTGAGCTCTCCAAGGGGATAGGCTTTCTTCAATTATTCCGTCTTTCAGGAGACTCTGAACGTGTGAGACCTAATATAATTTTCGTCATCGTTGGAAAACTTTCTTGATTTAACAGCAATAGAGCGATAATTGGGCGCTAGATGCTCAAAGAGGGACGCTGGCCCAACTTTAGCACATGCTAAAAAGCTACTTACATTCAAAGTTGGTCTGTCACCGCCAAAGTTTACTGACAAATTCGAGTGCTGTTTAAGAATGTCAAGTCCGAGAATAATATCTGCACAACAATTTTTGAGGACACTCAGCTTGAATTTAGAATAAGAATGGTTAAGAGTTTCCAAATCTTCGTAACAGTAAGCTTTAACTGGTACCAGTAATGAGGATGAAGCCATACTGACCTTCGATTGTGTCGGGTGCAATTTGATCTTTAGCTTTGCGGTAAACAAGTCACTGATGTAACTTTCTGTACTTCCGGTGTCGATGAGTGTTTCCGCCGAGTATCCGTTAATGGTTAATGTGATTACTGACTTGGAAAGACTAGCCGCTGAAATTTTAGACTTTCGAGAATTAATATTTTGAACTGATGCAAAAGTTGGAAAGTTGTCTTCTTCCAAAGAGTCGTCACATTGTTTTGCGACTTGGATGACCTGCAAACCTTAGAGAAATGTCCTTTTTTATTGCACAATTTGCATATTTCTTCACGTGCAGGGCAAGATGAACGCATATGACGTTCATATCCACAGAAGAAACATTTCGACTTGTGGGTTGCAGCAGAAGTTAAGACACTGTATAAAGTTTTCTTATGAGTCTCACTATTTGATGTTGAAGCTAACTGTAGTTGGAGGGTATTAAAAGACTCAGAAAATGTTTGTGCTGATTCGAGGGCACCTGCTTTATTAAATGCCTCTTCTAAATCTAAAGTTATATTTTCCAACAGTCTTTGTCGGATACTAGGGGCGATTAGTCCATTAATAAAAGCATCTCGAATGTATTCGTCCCTGTACTTCTCAGCGGTCACTGCTTTAAAACCACTTAAAGCTCTTAACGATTGTATATACTGATCTACAGTTTCCCCTGACTGTTGACGTCTAGTCATAAGTCTGTACCTCGCATACACTTCATTCTTCGGTTTTATATAAAGAGAATATAATCTTTCTATAGCCGTAGCATAAGATTTGCAGTCATTGATGAGTTCAAAAATGTTGTAACTCACGTGATTGTAGAGTAATAGTAATTTGTCAGTTTCTTTAGTAGCAATTGTGTTTCAAAGGTGGTCTTCCAGTGAGTACATTGGGAAGTGGCACAAGGTGAGGTGTATTCGACTTCAAATCGTTCAGGCTTGAAATACTTGTCCATTATCTTAATTAGTATTTATTATTTATAGTTGAATAAATTGTTATAAAGCAAAACCTGTCTTAATGAGGTTTTATTCAACTAAAATACAAGTATCATTTTGAGTAAACAATTCACATAAACTGTAATGAGTAACTGTCAAATAAAAAAACATGATCTAATCAACACTGATAACTATATCACTGCTACCCCTGTAACAACGTTAACTGTTATTTAGTCATACTTCTACGTCCAAAACCAAACAATTTTCAGTAAAATATCAACAAAAACATTTCCACGTAAAAAAATCTGCCTTGCTCTATAAAATTTTTAAAGATGGTTCACACTGTACATTTTTTATAGCGCAGTCTAGCCACCACCCCAGCCGAGCGGGATCCCAGGCAACGTTCAACATAGAAATATCCAAAAAGTCATCAGTCGGTTCGCAAAACGCGAGTCTCGGCCGTCAAAATGTTTCGAAAATGTCACGCGACTTGACTTCTATCATTCCAGAAGAATCCGATGAGAATGAAGATGCACCTGAAGAATACGACGAATCTGAAAGGGTTGCAGATAAACAATCCAGTTTAATCAGATCGTCTCTATCTGATAGACGATCGATAAATGAATCCGAAGGGGGTAGAAGATCCACTTTTGAATCTACAGAAATACCTTCTATAAATTCAAAATTAACAGGCGACAGAAGTAGATACTCGAAAAGGTCTTCAAAATCTTTTGATAGACCATCAAGAGGATCTAAACAATCATATGAAACAGGCTTTGATAATGTAAGTATTTATAATTTTTCACGAACTTGAAGCATTTTTTGCGATATCTTCTATTATTTCGAGAAGGTTAAAGTTAAAATCTCGCAAGAAATTATCGAGGAAGTTACCGAGGAATCGGATGACGAAATTGTAGCTGAACCAGATCGATCAATTAAAAGTGCAATTACCGAGCAAAGTTCTGGAAACGTAAAATCGATTAAATCCAAATCCTTAATCTCGGTAATTATATTATAAATTATCCACAGTGTATATTTACAAACTTTATTTATTCTGTAGGTAGAAATATCGAAAGAAATAGATGAAGACGTATCAGAAAAACCAGAACAAATAAAAAGGAAATCCAAACAAAGTTCAACTAGTTCTCAGAAAAAATCCAAAACTAGCGTTTCAGACACTAAAATGAGAAAAGAAACTACTTCGGAATTAATAGAAGATACAGTCGAGTCGGATTACTCTTTGCGTTCTAAAAAATCTGATATGTCTAGAAGTAAACGTAGCCGTAATGGTAGTTTATATAAAATATCCAAATCTACTGGAAGTTCCAGTTCTAAATACACAGGTATTGTTTTTATAAAATATATAAAAAACAACTAAATTAGTATAGTTATTTAAAATTAGAAAATATTTGTAAAACTTACCCATAACCTTATCTTCTAATTGTTATAAATAATCTTCAAATAATAACTATATAGTATGAACAAAATATTCGGCACTTGAAAGTTATTCTAAATGGTTTGATTAAATTAAACATGTTTGTAAAATTTAATAAATTAGTTCGCTTTTGAACACAGTTGGCTTTGAAAATAATTTACAATTTGAATATGACAAGCTGGACAATGATTTCAGTATCGCCAACTGTAAGAAAACTTTCCCCCTAAAGATATTCCTAAAACCATAGATCTCGGCTGCTCTCCACTTGGCGCTCAAAACGATTCTTTTGCAGTTCCACTTGACGATCACGCTCGTTGCAATCGCGATGAAAACGTCACTACTGACGTCATTACCCACGCCCACGCCAAACTCGTAACGACCCAAGTGAAAGGTTGACGTTTAGAGTACATTTAAATTGAATTACGCGCGTGCTTAATTGACATTTCAAATAATGACCATTTACATTGGTTCTAAATTTTATGGTTGTTTTTTGTTTTTCCGAAGGTTTTCGTAAGTTATATACCTATAAAAAGTAATGGATGAGAATATGATGAAATGTTTGGTATTATGCTCTCTAACAGTATATATAAAAACAGTCCAAAAATTGTGTGAAAAATAATTTCGTCAAAAAAGAAGACAGCAAGGATTATTCAATAATTTACTAGCAGAGATTACCCTCCTTATTTTGCTACTTTACTAGAATTACTTCTTCCTGATTTGAATGATCATTAATCCTATATGCATCACATCTCCAGAAAACTTCTCCAAGAGAAGCCATAAAGCCAGCAGTTCGGTGGATAGTTACACTTAGATTTGTAGCAATTGGTGATTTATTTATATCGAACTCTTGGACATGCTTTTTGTATACACCCTTCAACGATATTTGTAGCTTTCTAACTTTCAACGGGAACGGCAGCTGCGAGCGAAAACGGCAACTACAAGTTTATAAATCGGCCTTGTCTCTTTGCCTGCACTTGTCAAGCATAAGAACAAGCCCGCTCAAGCTTAAGCAAAAGTAAAATTTTCAATGTCAATGACTTGGAGGCGTCATCTGTCAAGCAGGCAAATTTTATACGCGTAATTGAATGTAAAAGTACCTTTAAAAATTGGATAAGTTTTTTCCCATCACAGAATATTATAATCCGTGAATATAATATTCTCTTATCTATGATTATAATTTATCATTTATAATTCATTTCTAATCTACTCAATTACTGTATTATCGAATTATAGGAGATCATAAATTATCTTTTACTTTTGCAATGTTAGCTCATAGAAATTATATATAAATATTTTTTATATATAATTTGTATGTGCTAGCTTCAGTATTTAATGTAAATAAATGGGTCTAACCTTTTCTACGTCATTGCTTTGTATAATTGACTAATTAAAATTAAATTCTACAGACTATTCATCGGCACCTGTTTTACAACTTAGAAAATCGACCCATGACAAAAGTTCTTTAGCGTCTGTTATAAAATCAACAACCAGTTCTTCGAAAACGGATAATTACACATGCACGTGTAATATAGAGGGTGATACTGAAGTGTGTCAATGTGGCGATAGTAATTCAAAATGCGCCTGTTACGTTTGTCCAGAGAAAACATTACCAGAGAGATGTCCACAAAGGCCGTGTCCTTTTCTAAAACCTTGCATAAAGACTACCGTACGTAAATCAAACGGAATTTGTTCATGCTGCAGATCTATGCCTCTAGAAAAGTAAGTATTATATCTTTTTATTTTCGACTTTACTCTGTATATTTATTAATTTCAGAAATATTGGTGACGATCATAAAAGTCAAACACTTTGTTTTGATTGTTATACGAGTACGTCTACTACAGAGACTGATTCAGAAATATCATCTAAATTGTTGCAAAATGGAGTAATTTCGAAAGGAACAGTTCGTTATGCCATCACCAAAATAACTGAGTATGGGAAATTCACTACTTTTGAAATAATGAAGAGCACTCGGAAAGTACCAAAGTTTATGCCGACAAGACTCGAAGGTGTTTTTGTACTCAAACATAAAATGTAATTTCTATCAAATGTAAACTAATATTTTTAACAAATAAACGTTCAAGAATTGGATTGGTACTATTTTAGATTTTAGTAGAAAATGCATGCATGTATAAGTAGTTGCCTATACACATCTTTGAACCATAAAATCAGGAAAAAGCAGAAATATGACATACAATAATAAATCCATAGATAAAGTACAAAGTTGATAAATGCTAGAAATAGGATTGTCATAATAATATTAAAATTGTTTGAATAATGAAAAATAATAAAGTCAATAAAACAAATAAATAAAATCTTTCTTTATTAAGTTAATTACATAATGAATTTAATCCGTTCACCGCCCTTTTAATTGTATGCTTGACTTTTATAAAGTGTCAGTGTAACTCGGCATTTATCCATTGACATAGACTGATCGGTTTGTAATCAGTGGTGCAGTAAATACAAATACCATTGAATAAAAAGTGAAGGAAGGATAGCTACTATCTACACTCATAGAGAGAAAGCAAGACGGAAGTAGCCATCTTGAACAACCAAGTATGACTCATTTTATTTTGTTGTTGCATTGGTTGGAGAGTACGTTTTTGCTTTTGGAAGTTTTATAATAATTTTATAGTGTTTTTCATTAGTTTTTCTTGTATTTAAATAAGTGTTTATTAGGATTAATTAGAATAGTGTTTTAAGTGTTGAAACATTAGTAATTAGACTACAAACAAAATGGTTAGTTGTGCAGCCTGCGGTTGCTCCAATACCCCTAAAAATAAATCTTTAGGCATCACTTTTCATAGGTAAGTTGTTTTCTTTTATACTTTAATTTATATTAATTTTAAATAATATAAAAGATGCAAAATAAACATTTCATATTTTGATGAATGACAAGGTTAAGACATAGGCGTAACATAAAAATAAAAATAGTAAGTTAACTGTTGTAACACTATACATTTAAGAAATATTTATTTGCATTTTTTCAAATTGGATTTATTTTTAATGTGTAAATATTGATTATAAAAGTTTGATGCATAAAAATATGTCCCTATATGTAGTATCTAATTTTTTTATTTGCTACAAAATAATTTTATATAGCGCGCCTATGGTAAAACGGATATTGCCGTCCGCCATATGCAACAACCATCCTGATCAACCAAACTTGTGTTTATTGCTCCTTCCTTTACTTTTTATTTAATGACAAATACACACAGAAAATTACGATATGCGTTGACTTTGACAGATGCTACATTTTTTGTTTTTGGAGTAAAATGAGGTTAAAATGTACATCTATGATTTGATTTACTGAATTTGAGTTTTGTACTTAATATACCAGTTTTATCTACAGTTTAACAGTTGTTTCTTGTCGTTATATGAGGAAAAAGAGAATAATTTTGTGTACGAATGTGATACAAAATTTACCATAAAAGAAATCTCTATGCCCATTTAAGGATAAAACATGATAAGCATCGAATAAAAGGAAATTTGTTATATCTGCGGTCAAAAATCTGTCAATAAATCCAACGTTTCCCTAACTGATTTTATTAAAAAAAAACAATACAATAAACACTCTGATGAGAAACTGAATTTGTTTCATTTAGTAATTAATTTTTAATTTCATATAGTTTCATTTTGCAATGATAGAGATTGATCCATGATTTAAGCAAACGTTTTCCAAATTTGGATTGACCACCACTTGGTATGCATATTGTGTATTCTACAAATTATTTTGACCTCTGCAGCAAAGATGAATTTGCCGCGAGGCGCTAGTTGTACAGGCAGTATTAGTATGTTTTTCTACTCCCGATACTAAAACCGCATTTTCAACACGGATTTGACATGCACAAAACGACCCTTTAAACGCTAGTGTTTAAAATGCGAAAAGTCACATCTCCTTTATCTTTTGTTTTTTAAACGTCAAATCAAGTGTATCGTTTGTATGTTATATTTCATGTTCCGTGATAATGTTGTTGATCTATCTCATTTGCTTTGTCAGTGTGCCATCGTCCGTAAGGTTATGAATATAATTAAAATATAATAAAAAAGTTCCCTTCTTGCGGGCGAAGAAAAAGTATAGTAAGCACCTCGTGTTAAAAACGTCTTTAGTCACTCGTTTCACAAGGAACTCATTCCGCTTCGCTCCACTCGTGCCTAGTAAAACTCGTGACTAAAGTAACCTTTTTGACACTTGGTACTTAATATACTATTTTAGCTCGCGTCACTGGTGTTACTACCTGTAATAATAAACCACAATTTCAGAATTCAAAAAAATTGATATAAAATCGTCAAAACACACGATAAAGCATGAAATTAAAAAGGTTGGGTCAAGTCATCTAATACATAATCACAGCAAACCTATACTTTATTAAAATGTACTAAAAGCTAGGAACTGTGGACCACAATTTTATAAGAAAAACAAAGCTAAAATGCAGTTTTACAGGCTCAAAGTTTGAAAAATTTTCCGATACCCAGTTATCCGGGTAGTTCAACCCCCGACCCCCCGGAGCTTCATCTTAGTTACGCCACTAGGTCCAGTGGTGACGTTTCGTCCGAATTGAGCGAGGTGAACACATAGTCAAATGTAAATAAGCAATCCTGTAGGGTTTAGATCGTTAGGCCATACAGTCACTTTGGCTCTTTCAATAAAAAGCTGCTGTTGTGATATGAATATTTTTGTCAAAACTAAAAAAAAATATGAACCACTATTATTTTCTCACCAATGCCTGGAAGAAAATGTGTCCATTATTCAACTACCTTCCTACTTGTACTCATAAACAGCTACCTTCGCAGATACTATACTTACTGACGGCAGCGCGGCTGGTGAGTGCAAAATGCAAATTTTTGGAACAGGCAGGCTAATGCTTTAGCACGTAGCACAGTTTAAAGCAATAAACTCCTTCTCTCTAACATGAAACACATGATAAAAATCGTGAAATTAAAAAGGTTAGGTCCAGGGATGACCTATTCGTTCGACTTGAGGGACGCGAGTATAGAGTTAAATGGAAATAAGCAATCCTGTTGGGTTTAGTATTGTTGACCCGTAAAGTAGCGTGTTCACTTTTGTAAAGATATCGATCTATGAATGATTCTCTATTTCTATGCATTTATCTATGTAATAACCTTAAAAATTTTGATTGTTTACGTATGTAAAAAAAAACTACAACCGTTATCAAGTAAGAGTAACTTTATTTTACCAACATATTCCGGTATATAAGAATTTATAATACAATGAAAAAAACTGTAATGTCAACAGCCGGTTACGGTACTAGAAGCGGAAAAACTTCTGAAACTTCGCTACAGTCATTAGATTTTTCAAAATTCAAGAAGAAATCGAAAGCGCAGTTAACTACAAATCCTGAAGATGCAGCAGTAACATCTGAAACTACTGATAATAGTGTCACAAATGAACCAAATACAAAATTAAGTCCCTCGAAACGGAAACATATAAAAATTGAAAGTGATGAAGGTATTAAAAAGAATAAAAAAGTTCCTGTGAATTGGGAACAAGTTTTAAATAACCTAAGAGACATGAGGAAAAAATCAGATGCTCCTGTAGATTCAATGGGATGCGATAAATGCCATGATGAAAGTGCACCTCTACCGGTAAATATTTTCGTTATGTTATCGTATTTAATAAAATGGACCTGTTTTAGGTGCAAAGATATCAACAATTACTAGCTTTAATGTTGAGCAGTCAGACTAAAGATCAAATAACGTTTGCAGCCATGAAAAAACTTATTAGTCATGGTTGTACTGTCGAAAATATTCTAAACACTGAAGATACAAAATTAGGAGAACTTATATACCCAGTCAGTTTCTGGAAAGTAAGAATTTGTCGTTATATTCACTAGAAATGTTGTAATAAAGTTTGTTTCATTCTAGAACAAAGTGAAATACATTAAAAAATCTAGCGAAATACTTCTTAAAGAATATAATAGTGATATTCCAGATTCGGTGGAGAAATTATGTAAACTATCTGGAGTAGGTCCAAAAATGGCTCATATCTGTATGGAAACCGCTTGGGGACAAATAACTGGTATAGGTATAGTATTGGAATGATATAAAAATATGTGTACATTCTTCTTGTTTGATATTTTGTAGGTGTTGATACTCACGTTCATAGGATAACCAATCGTTTAGGTTGGGTAGCAACTAATACCCCGGAAGAAACCAGGAAGGCATTAGAAGATTGGCTACCGCAAGAGTTATGGAGTGAAGTTAATTCCTTACTTGTTGGGTTCGGTCAGCAAATTTGTGGAGCTGTGAAACCTCAGTGTTCGTCTTGTTTAAATCGTGAATTTTGTCCTTATGGGAAAAAATATTTGAAAGGCGAGGTAAAACGTACTAAAGTTAAAAAATGAATGTTTGATTGGTACTCAGTTGTATTGTTACATTATTTTGCTGTGAAACTTTATTTTTTTTACTTTAAATATAAATTTTTATAAGAATTGTATTTTTTTCGAAAAACATCCTCTACAACATTTTATACTAAAATACAATAAAATATAATTTATTTTGATTCATCAACATGAAGTAAAATATGTGCACCCGTAGTTTGGTCAAGCCTCTTATAAGGTGGCTTAAAATAATTTTTTAGTCTTACGACTTTTAACTATAAAACACGCCGATCTTCAAGTCCCGATAGTCCTGGAATTCATCAAAAATACGCTAACACCGACGTCGAGTATTCAATATATTAGTTTATTTCAAGAGGTTGCCGCGCTCATTAGTCGCGAGACAACTGTCTTTCAATTGACAATAGGTGCGTTCTTTTTGACAGATCTCAGCTCACATCAGTAGTGTGAACGCTCTTTTTGTTTTACTCACATTAAGTGAGCTGAGATTTTTCCTCCCCCTTCACCGATGCTGAATGTGTTGTAAGGGGGTATCAGTTGGAATTGAGTCGGAAATAAAGTGGAGGGGATGAAGTAATATTTGATTTGCTTGGTTTATTTGTAGTTTTAACCAAGGTTATCTAAGGTTTTAACCATTGACTTATAAACAATAAACACACATAATCTATTTTTCTTTTGTTACAAATTATGGATACATTAATTAACATTATTAGATGCTGATACGAATCTGTCGTATAGTTTAAATCTATCGACAGATCGCGCGCTTCAATTGAGATGTCGTTCTTTTTGGTGCTTACTCACATCACTTTATCTCAGATCACCTTAACTGAAGTGATCTGAGATCTCAGTCAAAAAGAACGCACCAATTTAAATATCATTTTGCGCTCTTAATAAACAAATATCTATATCGGGGCGTAACAGAAAGGTACCCGGCGATGGTTCCATGGATCGCAGGATCGATTTTTCGCCGTGGTAGGATTTTTTTTCTAGTTTAATAAATCGTACGAAGGTGATGCTTACGTCACATACACAGAACACAAGATGGACGACACACAATACATGCTGTTACGTCACACAACACAAGATGGACGACGGAACAACAATTAATTCTATACTTACGCACCTGGAAAGAAACCAAAAGTTGTCGAATGAAATAGCGTTTTCGATTTACCTGCCACGGCTGAACTAAGTGCGCACTCAGCTCAAAAGTTGTGTTCGATTATGGTTCTAAAATTTGCACTCATCCAGTTTCACGTGTTCGATTTAGAAGCGGCACTGTTCGAGAGCACACTCAGTTCAATTTTATTTGCCCTGAAACGAAAGACGGTGCAGTCTGTTCAGTCCAGTTTTAAATAGCGCCAAATATAAAGCATTTACTAATGCGATAAGGAAATATTCACAGGAAGTAAGTGTACCGTTTTTCGTTGGAAAACATTTTTGTAAAGTGTTTTCTATCTACTTGAAGAGTTAATTTGTATGTTTCATGTATTATAAAGTATATATATTTTTCATGGGGCTGTTCATGTTCATATGGTGTCTTGCTCCTTGCTTTCCTACTGTTTGTTTTCGGATTTTTGACCGAAATTTGGCTTAGAAACACTGCACTGGCATTTGAACGGGTATTCGATTTAAAACGTACTTTTTAGAGTAATTAAGTGAGCTAGCAAGCCCTCGCTGAGTTTTGTGACGTCCTTTCAGGGCAAACTGAACTTGCAGAGTGCAGGTAAATCGAAAACGTTATAAACATTATTGTGTCAGGGGCAACGACAAAGATAGACTCATTGTGCCGGTAATCTTTCTCTCTCCTACCCATTGCGTTATATTTTACTAAATCGTACCTGACATAATTATTTACCTTTTTTTGGACCTAAACAGACTAAACCGGCTTTTTATTTAATTCTGTGTTGAAATAGAATCTAGAAAGTGTTTAGTAGTGCGGTTTAGAAAGCGTTTAATCTCGTATGACATTTTAAAAGCCGGTGTGAACATTGTATTTTGTTCTTTTAAAGGAGTTGTGTTATACAAAGACAAATACTTTTAGTTTAAAGACATGGTGATTTCGCGCGTTGCGTATGGTTGTAATAATGAGCAGAATGGGCGGAAAATTCAATTTCATAAGTTGAAAATGGAGATATTGCCATGAAGCTATGTATAATGAAAATATTGCATATAATTACTATGGCGGAAATTACCCAAATCCTTTATTTTAGTAGTGTTTTCTTTTCAGTTTGCCAACTAAACGCTTTTAAATATTAAAATTAGGGATTCAGGCTCTTCGCCTGTCATGACATTTCTGATATCATGTTATTAATGTTTATAGTTAGTGTATTTTAGGGACTTCTATTGCTAAAATTTTAATCAATGAAAGGGGTACTATACTTGAATAATCAAAATAAAACCAGAAACAATTATAAAAATTGCAGAGTCTCCGTAATACGCCATTTAACTCAATAAGATAAGAAATAGATACCCGTCACAATGACGGGATACCTATATTTCCCATTTCCGTCCCTTTTGTCGATTTACGGGGCCGTTCCAGTTACGCTAGAATACAGTTTATTGCGTCACAAACACATAACATAGACGACACTCAATACATGATTATATACGAATGACACACATCACAGAACACAAGATGGACAACACGTATAGATGACACACAATACATGATGATACACGTCACAGAACACAAGATGGACAACGAAACACACATTTGCCATGTTCCGATATTCCCAAACAGTACTGCCCAGTAAATTTAACCGTTCCAATTTTACTGAAATTCACTGGCAATATTTTCGCGGCACTTTTTAAGAAGCCCTGTTAGAGACTAAAAAATTTACTGGTGCTACTTTAACAGAAATGGTCACGTCACAGCCAACCAGCGCGCCACCTTGCGGACGTTTTTCGAAGTAGTGAGTCAGAACCCGTATAGTATATCTACAGTAGAAACGCAGAGTCTTTTCCATCACGTGACTGATACGACATCAACCATATGAATCTTAATCAAAACAATACGACAAACGCTTGTATTGAGTTTCGCTCTTTTTCTGTTATTAGAAGAAGACAGTACCAGCATAGTATGTGTTGAATAACATCGTCAACTAAGTCACGTGATGGAAAATCTTCACCGGTTCCACTGTACTAAAATATCTAAATCCATTTTATATACAGGGTGTCCCGGGACTAATGGGAAAAAAGTCAGGAGAGTATAATATGAGCCAAAATAATGTTAGTACTTCATATAAACTTTTACTATGCAGGCCCTCGTTTTCGAGTTATAGGCCTCCAAAGTTTTAATTTTGAATTTGGTTTTTATTTTTTGTACTAGTTATTTGATCTTTATAAAATTTACGGCAAAGCTATAATGTAAGTGTATGTTTATTTTGGTAAGGTAAACAGATTTACAGTAGTGCATTGAAGCCAGGGACGGACTACTCGCAATGGTTAGTGATGCAAAAATTTTGCAGGTATGGCACACCCTGTATGAAATTATCGAAATTCACTTCCCCACACATTAAGCTAACGAAAAGGTACTCTTGTTGGAATTCGATAAAATAAGCCGTTTGGCTAATATTTACAGTTTTATTAATGCACTACGTACAAATCTACCTAACTAACTTATTAATACGATGTCCAGAATTTACTTACTTTTAATCAAAATTACGAACACAACATTATTAAACCATTAAGAAAACCTCAAAAAACACAAGTTATAAAACATTAGACTAAAACTAATTCCTAAACAACAAAAACTAACGTTATTCTAATAAATGTTCAATATGAGCTCCTCCCACTTCCACGCACATTCTAAGTCTACGAAGGTTGTTTCTTTGCACTTGAAAGAGCAATTTCACACTATTTCTAATAACATTGCAGTGTAACACAATTCTGTCTATTAAATCTTGCCTTGTTTGCACAGGTGTTGCGTATACCTTACTTTTGAGATAACCCTAGAGAAAGAAATCCATAGGATTAACGTCTCTTGATCGCGGTGGCCATTGAAAAGGGCCTCCACGACCAATCCATCTATTAGGAAGCCTTGTGTGTAAATGCTGTCGTACATCTAAACTGAAATGAGGAGGGGCCCCATCATGCATGAACCATAAATTCCTACGAGTTTGTAGTAGCACATCATCAAACAGGTTCCATAACTCATTTTGCAAAAACTCCAAATATCACTGACCGGTCAAAGTACCGTCAATAAAGTATGGCTGTATCAAATTATTGCCAACTATTCCTGCCAAACATTAACCATGAATCTATGCTGGATCCTAGTTTGGATAATGCCATGTGGATTCACATCATCCCATAAATGCATATTATGAGAATTTATGATTCCATCTCTGGTGAAACCCGGTTCGTTCGTAAAGAGAACGTTACTAATAAATGTGTTGTCTGCTTGTTGTTGTCGCAGAAACCACTGGCTATACTCAAGTCGAGCAGGATAATCAGCCACTGTCATACGGTGTACTTTTTTCATGTGAAAAGGATATAACAGCTGTTCTTTTAGGACGCGATGAACAACTGATTTCGAGACGTTATGTTCTCTTGATAATTTTCTAAAACTCGATGGTTCATTATCAACTGCATTTAACAAGTCTTGTTCAACTGCCACAGTACGTATGCTTCGTACTGGACCTTCTCCAGCTTTTTCTGGCGAAAATCTTCCTAAAATTTAAAATTTTGTTTTGTATACATGGAAAATTACATTTACTTATTCATACCTGTTTCTCGTAACCTGAGATCAATACGCCCAAATATTCGTCTGTCTGGCAATGCTCTGTTTACAAAATAATCTTCATAAAGCCTTTTGGCCTCTAAACAGTTTCGAGAAGCCAGTCCATACATTAGATGTTTATCTGCGTACTCAATAAAAGCGAATTCTGCTATTGTAACTGTTAAATTAAGGACTTATGAATTATTGACAAGTACTGACTACGAACTATTCTACACAACGTTTGACAACTAATCCTATGGTAACTTGATAAACGGTAAAAACACTTATAAAAAGTTTTTACCAACTTTCCAATTAATAAGTCGTTAATGTTTTTCATCTTCTGCTATCGTTAAATTATTTTTTTGTAGTACTCTAGGTAAATTTTGGACATCTATTAAAAGTTAGTTTTACCTCGTTGTGTACTTATAAAAATGGTGAATGCGTAAACTGGTACGTAGTGCATTAATAAAACTGTAAATATTAGCCAAACGGCTTATTTTATCGAATTCCAACAAGAGTACCTATTCGTTAGCTTAATGTGTGGGGAAATGAATTTCGATAATTTCATACAAGGTGTGCCATACCTGCAAAATTTTTGGATCACTAACCATAGCGAGTAGTCCGTCCCTGGCTTCAATGCACTACTGTAAATATGTTTACCTTACCAAAATAAACATACACATACATTATAGCTTTGCCGTAAATTTTATAAAGATCAAATAACTAGTACAAAAAATACAAATAAAAACCAAATTCAAAATTAAAACTTTGGAGGCCTATAACTCGAAAACGAGGGCCTGCATAGTAAAAGTTTATATGAAGTACTAACATTATTTTAGCTCAGATTATACGCTCCTGACTTTTTCCCATTAGTCCCGGAACACCCTGTATAGTAGCTTTTTCGGCAGGCCTTTTTTAGGCCCAGAGCTTTATTGTCTTTTTCCATTCCCTTCCAGTTGACCACATATTCTTCTCTCAGGTCTTCCGGTAATCATTCCTTCCAACTATTCCTTGGACGTTGTCTTTTCCTGTTGGAGACTGGTATTTTATATGCTACATTCTTCACCGCATCCTAGTTTATGACATTCTTTCCAAATGTTCCAGCCACTGCATCCTCCTTGATTGTAGATTTCATACACTTCTGTATTAGTTCTTCTTAAATATTCGTCTCCTATTTTTTCCACCCATAATAATTCTAAGTATTTTCAATCTCCTTATAATTTCACTGGTGGGCTGATAATATCCATGTTTCACATCTGTATATGAAACTGTTGTGGCCTTTTTATGTACTTCTATATTTTTATTTATATAGAATAGATGATCTGTTTGATCTTAATAGGCTATTTAAAGCTCCAACGTTTCTTTTCCCCTTTTACTTATTGTGGCACATTCTGCGGCCCGGCGCCCGGGTGCACCGCTTCTCCTGTACTCTAACTAGAACCGCACCTATGTGTGTGTAAAAATTTTAATGGAATTGATAGAATGATTTTGAGATCAATCTATTGTTTTCTGTGTAATGAAATAAAACAATTTAATTTAAACAAATTAAATTGTTTTAATTGGATCTTCATAAAGTAAAAGCCTCATCTATTCAGTTTTCTGTGTGATCATGAACTTTAGTTATTGGAGGTCACATAATCTGGACAATTTTTTCTTCAAATATTAATCGAAACATGTATTTGTACAAAATTACACGTATTAAACAATATATGATACACAAACCTCAAAATAAATAATATACAATATGTACTTAAATATGTTTTAATCATCATGATTTCCACCTTTATTTTTTCCCTTTTTGCCCTTTCTTCCTTTTTTGTCCCTAATTTTTATTCTCTCTTTCTTCGACTGCATGGATTTTTTCCTTTGCTTTTGACGTTCCATTTTATTCTTCATTTGAAATACCTTACTTTTCTTCACGCTCTTCGTCGCCTGTTTCTTCAATATCTTTTTGACGTCTTTTTCGGAATTGAACTTGACGAGTTTTTCTTGTTTCTTTTTACTCAGGATTGGTTTTCGTTTCAGCTCCATACCAGGGATTTCGTTTTCACGTTTAACATCTTCAGTTTCGCTTTCTTCTTCCTCTATATTTTCGTATTTTGGTTGATTGGTTCCTATCCAATTATTCTGTTTGGCTATATCGTTGGTCGAGAGCTCAAGCACTTTTACTGTTACGTCATCGTCTTCATATTTTTCACTCAACAAGTCTTCTAATTCTGGAATTGGTCGATGAGAAACCACTAATTTTTTGTAAGATTCCTTTGCTTCTGCTTTTATTCGTTTTCGTTCTTCCTTGAGATCTTTTTCAAATTTATCTTTGGCTTCCTTTTTGCGTTGTAATTTTCTTTTATGAAATCCCGTTAAAAATTCCCTGAAACAAAAGACCAAAGTTATTCATACATATTTTAACACTTGCTAATTACATGTCAAATAACTGGATAGGAATAATTATGTATGATTCATTTTTACATAAGTGTAAGCGTCTCGTAGGAAAGTGTCAAGGGTGCTACAAGATTTTATAGGAATTGACAAATTACAAATTATTATATAACAATAAACCTTTGTAAAATAGAGAATTTTGTGTTGTAAGTATGTATGTCTCTAGCAAAACTAATTTTGGTGGACACATATTTTTGTAACATATTATGAATTATTTTAAAAATAAAAATCACGGTTTATAAAACCATCCGCCAGAGCTGGGAGTATCTTAGAAAAAAAGATGATATTTTTCAGTATCTAAGATACAAGATGGTGTCTTGTATCTAGATACTTTTGATTTGATTTAAAAACATGTATTAAATAATAAAGATTGATCTCTGGACCAGGCAGAAAATTTCAATAAAGCATTCCCAATTTTGGCCTTTAAAATGTTTGGGTCTTTATCACTAAACAAAAATGTTGAATCATCTGCATAAAGAGTGGTAAATGATTCTGGTATAACAGAAGGCAGCTCATCTATATACACAGAGGTCCAAGTGTGGATCCCTGTGGAACTCCTTGTGCATTTATCATAAGATCAGATATATATGTATTTCACTGTCTCGACCCTTACTTCGTGTAATCTACTCATATTAGTATTTTAAATGAAACTCACTGTTTCTAGTTAATTCCACAATATAATGAAAATTGTTGAAAATTCTAAAAAATTGACAATTGTTTCGATAAATCAATATCATCGTCAGAATGACAGAAGTTACATTTCATTTGATGCATACCTGATGTTTAGTAGTTATTTTTGGCTAGACCAAGAAGTGATTGTGATTTACTTAATATATGTTAATAGAAAAAAGAAGAAGATATGATATTACAAATATTGAAGCTTAGATATTATTAGCCCTATGGTGATATCCTGGATATCATTTTTCCAATTAAGATCAGAATAACTGTGCAATGATATAGAAAACCAGGAAAACTATATCTGCTGATCTTTACAATTATCACTTAAGAAGACAGTTTATTAGTGGAGAACTCCCTAGATTTATCTGTTCATTGACAACTTCATATTGTGGGTTTCTTAAATGTCTTCTAATTTCCAATTATTCAAGGAAATCCAGTTCTTGTTTCTTTTCACAAATATGCAGCACTTCTAGTTCTGTGTTAGGTGTCAATGAATGATTTGTTTCAAGTAGATGTTTTGCGTAGTGGGATTTATCTGGTTGTTTTAATCTGTATGCTCGTAAGTGTTCACTGTATCGGATTTCAAAATATCTAAGGGACTGACCCAAATAGACAGCATTACATTCTGGACATTTGAGTTTATATATACCTGATTTCTTTAATGGTGGTATTTTTGTTTTTATATTTAACAATTTTGTACTAACGTTACTTTCTGTTTTAAAAGAAATTGTTGTATTCGTTGTTAAAGATATTATCTTTGAAATATTATTAGAAATATTTCCTGCATATGTGATGGTTTTATAAGTTTTTATTTCATCAATTTGTTTAGGAAATATTAGTTGTAATGCCACTTTTTCCTCTTTTTTATTAATTAGCTTATTTATCACATGTAATGGATAACCGTTGGATATTGCTATTTGTCTAATTGTATTAATCTCTCTATCAAAATTACATTTGTTCATAGGAACTGAAAAAGCTCTATGTATCATTGAATTATATGCTGCTAGTCTGTGTGACACAGGGTGGTTAGAATTGAATGGAATTGTCACATCAGCTAATTAGTAAAAAAGAGGAAAAAGTGGCATTACAACTAATATATCCTAAACAAGCTGATGAAATTAAAACTTATAAAACCATCACATATGCAGGATATATTTCTAATAATATTTCAAAGATAATATCTTCAGCAACGAATACAACAATTTCTTTTAAAACAGAAAGTAACGTTAGTACAAAATTGTTAAATGTAAAAACAAAAATACCACTATTAAAGAAGTCAGGTATATATAAACTCAAATGTCCAGAATGTAATGCTGTCTATTTGGGTCAGACCCTTAGGAATTTTGAAATACGATACAGTGAGCACTCACGAGCATACAGATTACAACAACCAGATAAATCCCACTACGCAAAACATCTACTTGACACCAATCATTCATTGACACC
Organism: Galeruca laticollis; assembly: GCA_963921935.1. NCBI lineage: Eukaryota > Metazoa > Arthropoda > Insecta > Coleoptera > Chrysomelidae > Galeruca > Galeruca laticollis. Next base: position 173,466,887 of record OY998181.1, read on the forward strand.
TAACACAGAACTAGAAGTGCTGCATATTTGTGAAAAGAAACAAGAACTGGATTTCCTTGAAGAACTGGAAATTCGAAGACATTTAAGAAACCCACAATATGAAGTTGTCAATGAACAGTTAAATCTAGGGAGTTCTCCACTAATAAACTGTCTTCTTAAGTGATAATTGTAAAGATCAGCAGATATAGTTTTCCTGGTTTTCTATATCATTGCACAGTTATACTGATCTTAATTGAAAAAATGATATCCAGGATATCACCATAAGGCTAATAATATCTAAGCTTCAATATTTGTAATATCACATCTTCTTCTTTTTTCTATAAACATATATTAAGCCAATCACAAGTTAGGTTACTTCTTGGTCTAGCCAAAAATAACTACTAAACATCAGGTAGGCATAAAATGAAATGTAGCTTCTGTCATTCTGACGATGATATTGATTTATCGAAACAATTGTCAATTTTTTAGAATTTTCAATAACTTGTATTATATTGTGGAATTAACTAGAGACCGTGAGTTTCATTTAAAAACACTAATATGAGCATATTCCACGAAGTAAGGGTCGAGACAGTCAATTTCAGTACCCAATCATTCTATATTCGAATCAACATTTAATTATTTTACATAGAAGAGTGTTAAATGACGAACTGTAGGTCCTTATACCTTATTCTATGCTCTATAGAGTGGTTTTGTAATGGGGACTTCAACTGCTGAAAAACATAAAATTGACAAACAAATAGCAAAGGCTATTTTTGCTACTAATTCGAGCTTCAGATGTATTGAGAATTTAGAGGTGAAAAAAGCCATTCAGTTATTAAGGCCTGGTTATACACAGCCCTCGAGAAAAATGGTAGCAACAAGTCTTTTGGACGAAATCTATGAAGAGGAAAAAGAAAAATGTTTCTCCTCCCTGTCAAGACAGTCCGTAAATATGTTAAATGATGGGTGGTCAAACGTGCACAACGAACCAGTGATATATGCAACGATAACCACTGAAGATGGACAAGCCCTCCTATATGAAAATATAGACACATCAGGAAATCCACATACTTCAGAATATTTAATTCAAATAGTTTGTGACCTGATTTTTCTTCATGTGAATTAAAATACAAGTATACCGTAAAATCTTTTGTGACAGACAATGCCACAAATATGACACTTATGAGAAAAACATTAGAAGAAAAAACGAACGCAAAAGTTATAACTTATGGCTGCTCTGCACATATTTCTAATTTACTGTACAAGGACTTTCAAGTTAAAGACGTTAAAGAACATGTGTTCCAAATTGTTAAGTATTTTCGAAATAACCATTTGGCTAGAGCTAAATTCAGTCAAGCAGGAGGCAGCGCTTTAGTCCTTCCAAGAGATGTGCAATGGAATAGCCTTGGCGACTGCTTAGAGTTGTATGTCACTCAGTGGGACATTATATTAAAAATCTGCGAAGAAAATAAACAGGAGATTGATTCCACTATTTACCAAAAAGTTTCAAATATTGCGATTAAACATGCAGCGCAAGATTATTTAAACATTTTAAAACCTATATCAGTTGCTCTTGATACTGTGCAGAGAAAAAATGCTACTATCGCAGATGCTGTAGAGCCGTGGAAACATTTACAATATATCTTTGATGAATCTGTGGAATTACCATTACAAAAAACACAACAATTTAATAATCGATATAAGCAAGCACTAACGCCATATCATTTTATAGAGTATATGTTGGATCCACAAAAAACAAAATACCAGTTAACACCAGAAGAAAAGAATATAGCTTTAGAAACAATTAACAAGTTATATGAAAACACTGGACTTTTACCTTTAGTAATAAAGTTAAATGTCCCTAGTGCTCCATTTAAGTAAGTTATGTTTTCGGACGAAGTAATAAAAAATGTAAACGGACTACAATGGTAGTTATCACAAAATGATGAGCCGGAAATCTTGAAACAGTTGTCAATAATAAAACAGTTCCTGTGTGCAACTGCTTTTTCAGCTTCAGTAGAAGGCGTATTCAGCTCTTTTGGTCTTGTACACTCTGATATTAGAAACAGATTAGGCATAGAAAAAGGAGGAAAACTCGTGTTTTTGTTTAAATTGTATAGTGAAAATGAATAGACTGAAAATATACAGTAATAAAATTTAGGTGTTACGTTTAGTTTAAGAATTTGGAATTATGTACTTCTTTTTTGTTGTTTTTACTAAAAGTAGATACTTCTTTTGATTTTTGAGAAAACTTTTATATTATGTTGTTATCTGGTTCTGAATAAAAAAGAAAAAAATTGATTTTACTGATTTTAAATCATGATTTTAATTTTAAAAATCAAGCGATTTAAATCATGATTTTAATCAGCCCAATCCTGCAAGATACTATAGTGTAAGTATGAAAAAACCCAGAAACAAAATTTTTATTCAGTAAACTCAAACTGAAAACATAATAAGCTATGCTCTATTACACAAAATCTTTATTAGCCTTCAACAGAATTAAATTTTGAAAATTTTCATCTTTTCATCTTTGTGGAGAGTGTTAATAAATGTGGGGATTGAGAACATTCTCTCAACAGGAGCAGATGAGAGGAAAGATTTTTAATTATGTCATATTTTCTTAACATGTTTAAGTCTGTGTCAGAATCTTGAAGATATTGCAGGAATTGAAATTCGATAATACTATCTAAATTAATATTGGGCGCTGACAACGGTGTAAACTCATTGTCGAATTCGAAAAATCCTAACTCCTGGGCTGTAGCAGTAGGGTAAATAACTTTTTCTAGAAAGTCCACAAGGATATTTGGGAACTGGTAGATAAACCTCCAAATTGTTTAGTGATTGATACTAAGTGGGGCTTAACAGGGAAATCTAATAAGGCTTATAAGGCCAGACTTGTTGCACGAGGTTTCCAACAAACAAACATTTCAGAAGACATTTATGCTTCTGTAGCAAAAATGACAAGTATAAAAATAATGTTATATTATGGCAAAATGACTTGATTATGTAGATGGATGTCCGCACTGCTGTTTTGAATACTCACATTCAAGGTGATGTGTATATCAAGCAACCACCAGGTTTTCAAGAGGGACAAGTTGTTTGCAAACTAAAAAATCTATCTATGGTCTTAAGGAGTCAACTTGAAATTGGAACATGTGTTTTGATGAATTTATGAAAAATAATGGTTTTCATAACTTTAAAGGAGATACTTGTATTTATATCAAACATATTGGTGAATCAAACAGCAGTTTAGTAGTCTTAAATGCACTTCAATAACAACGTGTATAAGTAAGATTATAGTTTTTAATATAAAATAACATCTTACCTTCTTTTATTTTCATCAAATACTAAATTGATCTTATTTTGTCTATTTTTTGATTTTCTTAAATTTCCCATTAAATTATTATTAGACGACCGCATTTTTATGTTTTTACTTCAATCTACTGTCATTACATTTGACAGTTGACACAAATAAATATAAGTCAAGCGACTGTATAAAAGTTCTACTTTATTAATGTTGAATAAATTTTAAACAAAATTTTATTAAAAAACTTGTAGTTAAAACTCAATTTAACTGATATTTTTATTAGATACCTTGCAAAATATTAAAAAATAATGTTGTATTTATTATGTTTATAGTTTGGAATTGAGTAGTCGAGTGAAGATTTCGACCAATCAGAAATATCTAGTGCTGTTAAGTCGCGCTCATCGACATCATGGCTGTCAGTATAAATTTGTTCGCTGAACGATGAACTTCCCCTCTGTAAAATCTGCATATGAAAAAAGGTTTTTGTCAATTTTTTCTTTGAAAAAAGTGTTAATTTGTCCTAGAAAATACATCACAATGTCAAACGTGAAATGACATTTCATTTTAGTTGGTAAGTTATAATTTCAAAACCCTATTTTTCGTAAATAACATTAAATATGATTGAAAAAAATATGATCTAATATATCATATGAAAGGAAATGGAAACAACAATAAATAACTTTAATTTCCTTACGGCTGTTTCTAATATCATAAATTTTTGCTAAAAGCTCTTAAATTTTAAAATATATTATTTACATTTGAAATATTTACAAAATTTCAAATATTAATCAACTTATGAATTTAGAATGTAAAAAATAGGCCAAGTATGAGTTTGTAATTCTAATACATGTAATTTAATTAACCATATGGAATAACCACTTTCGCATGTATTTATATTTTTACCATTTTATCGATTATTTTTTTTTAATTTCAGCATCTGCAAAGTAATTCTTTGTTTAATATTCCGCGAACAATGACTTCCAGCAGGTGAGTTTAATTAATTATTGCGATAATTATGCGACTCACACTGATTAGATTTGAAAGTAAATAAATGATGTTTCAATAAATTGTTGATACTTTCTCTCTAAATATAAATATATAATTGAATGAATTTTGTTGGAAATAATATATCTTACATAGAAATTGTAATTGCAATTAAGCAAATAGTTTGGTACCAATAATTGTTAATCAACACAAATATGTTCATTAATTTACTAAATTAGCATCACTTAATATATTCAGGAAGTATTTGTGAGAATAGAATTAATTAATATATGGAATTTGTCCATTTTAGTTATTTTTTAACACTTAAATGTGTGTTGTTTTTTCTATACAGTTTTTGTTAAAAAAAATAACATCTCCATTTATGATGATAAACAACATGGAAATGCACTACATCTAAACTAGGAATTTAAAGATAAGGCAACCTACATGTTTTTACCATGAAATAACTTTGAATTCTTTAGATATTTGACAGGAAGTTTTTCGCAATTTATGATAATTGAAACAACTAATTCCACTACTAGTTAATTTGATTAGATTAAAAAAAATTATATACAAGTTCAGTCTAAATAACTCTGGTTCAAAAGTTATTTTAATTATATGATTACAATAATTAGGTTCCTACTCAGTACAATCATTTACAAAAAGATAAGTCACAAAACTGCTTTGAACAAAAATGAAAAGTTATAGAAAGATATTTTCTTGTATAGGGTAATTTATTAATCCTCTACTAACGTAGTTTGACAAGCGCATGCTTACTAATCGAACTGGAGCTTCATTTCATGGGCATACAAGCAGAAAAGAACATTTCGGGAAAAACGAAATTAAATGTTTGATTTTAACTGTAACATTATTATATTTTCAGATGCAATTTTAAACAGGATATTAAAGTTTTTTGCCATTTCTTAAGGTATAGGACCTAATGAAACAAACATCTTTTATGACGATGATATTCAGTTATCGAAACAATTGTCAATTTTTTAGAATTTTCAAACATTTTTCATTATATTGTGGAATTAGCTAGAAACGTTGAGTTTCATTTGAAACACTAGTATTTGTTAATGTTTTTTAGAAATTGTATGCAAAGCTGGAAGAAATTTTAAGGTGTGAAGTATGAAGGTAGTCGGTTTTCCACATTCTCAAATACTTTTGATCATATATGGTTATGCCATCTTATGATTTAATATTTTTATTTATATATTATAATGGAAAAAGGGAAAATATAAAACAAGATTTGTGAACTTAATGATAATTTAATTTTTCCTCAAAAGTACATTTTTATCTCTAAACATAATAATCTAGTCGTCAGAATCAGAATCTAAAGTATCACCACCTAATTCATCATATTCCTTTGCATTGGAAGTGGTTGGTAAATTCTCATAAGAGACATGGCAGTCTTTGTCAATGAGGTCTAGCATCGATAAAAGGTCCTTCTTTTTCTTCGGGTTGATGCCCAAGGGACCACTGTCCGAGCGAGAGACAGTCATGTTATCGAGTGATGGTCGGCCTTCTTCTTTTCCCTCTTCTTAAATCAAGAGTTTTAAATGGCGGTTCGTTGTCAAGGGTGTACTTGAACTGGATTATTCCAAACTCCTTAGTATATCTTAGCCATTTGATCTTTAGCCAAGAAACCTTTTCACCGTCGATGTCGCTCTTTCGTTTCACTAAAAGATTACCTAGGAGCTTGGAAAATGCCACAAAATCTTCTTGCCCAATGTCCACGACTGTAAATATATGTAGCATACCTTATTTTGCCATCTTCTAGATCTCATTACGACGACCAAATAGGTGTAAAAATCTCAAACCGGCAGAATTTTGACATATATGCTTTTGCCATCTTACCACAGATAAATGTGCAGCTGTTTTCTTACTTACCCCTGAATTCTTGAATGTTAAACTTCGAAAGTGTTTGCTCGTACTGTTACATTCCTCTTTGTGTTGTTTGCATGTTGTTTAAAGTTCAATTTGTGGTCTATGTCTACCCCCAGATACCTCTCATAGTTTACGCAGTGAATGTCTTTGCCGTCTATATTTATTTTAGGTAAGTTTGGTGAATTATTGTGGTTAAATATTGTATATTGTGACATGTCTGGATTAACTTTCAGCCTCCATTTGTTGAATCAGATCAGGGTCCTGTCTAACAATACTTGTAGATTTTCGAGAGGGTTCTGTGTGACTAGTCAAGGCCGTGTTATCAGCAAAATGTAACGATTGTTATTGAAGTAATCTTGTTGATGACTGTAGTTGTATATGTCGTGACAGTAAACATTATATAGAAGAGGAGACGATGGCGATCCTTGTGGAACTCCTTGTTCGTTGTGGAATGTTGCCGAGTATTGGTCGATGATTTTGACTTGCAGAGTTCTGTTCTCAAGATAGTCTTTCAGGAGTAGGATCAAATATCGAGGGCATTCTAGTGTCATTAGTTTGTTAGTGCGAAATACTATCAAATATTAGTTGGTTAGCTTGAATGTTTGATGTTAAAATGGTTACTCGGTGAATAATAGAGGTTTGTTGTTTAAAGCCGAATTGGTAATCAGGAATTTTGTGTCCGATTTCATTTTGTAACAGATATTTCATGATGTTTTCGAGTTTCTTTCCCAAAACTGAAAGAAGAGTGATAGGACGGTAGTTTTTTGTTTTATGATGGTTCATATTAAATTAAGGAATGGTGATACGGTTCCCTACTTCCACTCACTAGGAAAGTGGTGATGCTTCAAACAGTACTTGTATATTTTGATGAGATATCTGTGTATTTTTTCACTTAGTTTTCGTAATAGATCTTTAGTAATGTGGTCATATCCTGGAGCAGTACTCCTTCCTTTGTTTAATATTGCAAAATACACATATTCTATATTACTGTTGTGTGCTCCATGTTCCCCTTCAAAGTATTCATCATACCACTGTCTGATTACATCATATATTTGTTGGTCGTATTGGGGTTCATGGTTTTCTCTGAACGTTTCCTTGTAGTAATTTGCAAATATCTCTGTTTTTTCTTCATCGGTGGCATACACAATGTTGTTTTCTTCAATTGGCTGTGATTTTGATATTCCCTTCTAGTTTGTTAGTTTTCTAATTTGTTGCCAGTAATATTTACCTTTGCTAGCGTTTATTTCAGTACACACTGTAGCCCATTTGTGTTCTTTGTATTGTTTAATTAGGACTTGTACATTTTTGTTGTAATTGTTTATTTGCGTTTTTGCCTTAACATTGGGATCTCTCAGGTAATCCCTATGCATTTTTCTTTTGAAATTGACTGTCTCGACCCTTACTTCGTGGAATATGCTCATATTAGTGTTTTTAAATGAAACTCAAGGTCTCTAGTTAATTCCACAATATAATACAAGTTATTGAAAATTCTAAAAAATTGACAATTGTTTCGATAAATCAATATCATCATCAGAATGACAGAAGTTACATTTCATTTTATGCCTACCTGATGTTTAGTAGTTATTTTTGGCTAGACCAAGTAGTAACCTAACTTGTGATTGGCTTAATATATGTTTATAGAAAAAAGAAGAAGATGTGATATTACAAATATTGAAGCTTAGATATTATTAGCCCTATGGTGATATCCTGGATTTCATTTTTCCAATTAAGATCAGTATAACTGTGCAATGATATAGAAAACCAGGAAAACTATATCTTCCCTAGATTTAACTGTTCATTGACAACTTCATATTGTGGGTTTCTTAAATGTCTTCTAATTTTCAGTTCTTCAAGGAAATCCAGTTCTTGTTCCTTTTCACAAATATGCAGTACTTCTAGTTCTGTGTTAGGTGTCAATGAATGATTGGTGTCAAGTAGATGTTTTGCGTAGTGGGATTTATCTGGTTGTTTTAATCTGTATGCTCGTAAGTGCTCACTGTATCGTATTTGAAAACCTTTCAGACACTAATTTTACAAATAGTGAAATAGAATTTTTAAATAAAGGTTTAAAGTACAGCATACCACCTAAATTTACGAATAATATTAAACAAATTATAGCTACAGAGTCAGAAATAGCTTTAAAATCTAATTCAAATAATTTTCTTTATGGGTAATTAAAAATTGCCAATTTAATCAAAAATATTGAACCTTCAAAAGTTAAACGTCAAACAAAAAATGACATTTCAGTTTTAAACGCAATAAAAAAGAAGATAGAGAATAATAACCTAACAGTTACAAAATCTGATAAGGGGATTGCTACTGTCATTTTGACGACTGAAAATTACAATTCCAAAGTATATAACTTTATAGAATCCAGCGATGTAAAAGTTCTTAAAGCAGACCCAACAAAGAAGTTTTCTAATAATGTAAGGGATATTGTTAATAATTCAAATTATCTTTTAAATTATTACGAAAAGAGGTCTATCATACATAAGAATCCTCATTGTCCACAATTATATGGAACAGTTAAATTACATAAAATAACGAAACCAATTAGACCTGTAGTCTCTTATGTTAATGCTCCTAATAATATATTGGCAAAGAAGCTCAACAATATACTCAATACTTACGGATATGAATCTCAGTACTCAATTAGAAATTCAATAGAACTAATCAAAAAGTTGAAAGCAATCCACTTACAAGATAACTATAAACTCATATCGTTCGATGTAACTAACATGTTTACTAAAATTCCTCCTAAAGAATGTCTAATACTTGTAAGAAAATTACTAGAAGATAAAAATATTAATCCAGGAATAATATCAGATATACTTAATTTATTTGATGTATGCATTAATCAGAATTATTTCACTTTTGACAATAAGATATATATTCAAAATGAAGGTTTACCAATGGGAAGCCCTATATCACCTATTTTAGCAAACATTTTTATGGACAATTTAGAAAGAAAGATCTTTGAAAGTAATATTTCGAAAAATATTTTATTTTGGTATAGATATGTAGATGACATATTAGCTTGTTTTATGGGTAGTGAACGACAATTAGATGTATTTTTCAACCACATCAATAATTTACACCCGAAAATTAAATTTACATTAGAAATTCAAGAAAATAGCTCAATCAATTTTCTTGATTTAAAAATTCAAAGAGTTAATAATGTACTTGATTATTCAATTTACCAAAAACCAACACAAACTGATGTAACAATTCCATTCAATTCTAACCACCCTGTGTCTCACAGACTAGCAGCATATAATTCAATGATACATAGAGCTTTTTCAGTTCCTATGAACAAATGTAATTTTGATAGAGAGATTAATACAATTAGACAAATAGCAACATCTAACGGTTATCCATTAATAATAATAATAATAATAAGCTAATTAGTAAAAAAGAGGAAAAAGTGGCATTACAAGTAATATATCCTAAACAAGCTGATGAAATTAAAACTTATAAAACCATCACATATGCAGGAAATATTTCTAATAATATTTCAAAGATAATATCTTCAGCAACGAATACAACAATTTCTTTAAAAAAACAGAAAGTAACGTTAGTACAAAATTGTTAAATGTTAAAACAAAAATACCACTATTAAAGAAGTCAGGTATATATAAACTCAAATGTCCAGAATGTAATGCTGTCTATTTGGGTCAGACCCTTAGGAATTTTGAAATACGATACAGTGACACTTACGAGCATACAGATCAAAACAACCAGATAAATCCCACTACGCAAAACATCTACTTGACACCAATCATTCATTGACACCTAACACAGAACTAGAAGTACTGCATATTTGTGAAAAGAAACAAGAACTGGATTTCCTTGAAGAACTGGAAATTAGAAGACATTTAAGAAACCCACAATATGAAGTTGTCAATGAACAGTTAAATCTAGGGAAGATATAGTTTTCCTGGTTTTCTATATCATTGCACAGTTATACTGATCTTAATTGGAAAAATGATATCCAGGATATCACCATAGGGCTAATAATATCTAAGCTTCAATATTTGTAATATCACATCTTCTTCTTTTTTCTATAAACATATATTAAGCCAATTACAAGTTAGGTTACTTCTTGGTCTAGCCAAAAATAACTACTAAACATCAGGTAGACATAAAATGAAATGTAACTTCTGTCATTCTGACGATGATATTGATTTATCGAAACAATTGTCAATTTTTTAGAATTTTCAATAACTTGTATTATATTGTGGAATTAACTAGAGACCTTGAGTTTCATTTAAAAACACATTTTTCTTTTGTCTTTTATCATTTTGATAACGTATGGTGGTTGTTTGTGGATGTATTGTTTTATTTTCAGGTCTGGGCTGTTTTCTATTGTGGTGTTGAATTGTTCAATTTTTCCTCTATCAATCTGATTGTCCCCCACACGATCAATGTACTCCTCCAACCTTTCGTTAAGTTTGTCTATATCACATTTCTTGATGTTCTTTTTTATTATTTCTTGCTCTATGATTCGTCTTTGTAGGTCGATAGTTATTTCTATTGCATCATGTTCTTTTCCTAAATCTGGATGGATTTCTACTGTTACTATATTATTTTTGATATTTTTTGTGGATATTACGCGTTGAAACCACACACGTTCAATAATTTGTTATTTTCATGTACAGTATTCAGAACACATCTAAACAATTATTTTAATTAAAATTAAATAGGCTGGGCTTGTTTCTACGCAACTCGTTTTAGATATGTAAATAAATAAATGTCAGTGTCACTGTCAAACAATTTTTTTTCCAACCTGAACGGTCTCCCAGTTAAGACCTAAGTATTTACAGAAATTAATACATTCCATCCTTCCTGCATAAGTGCATTTCTTTGTATAAAGTTAAAAGTTCAAAATAAGTTATTTTTATAGTGTTTATAGTGTTTTGGAAACTAAAAGGAGAAAAAAGTAAGATCGTTCATTAATTATTAGTTCATACTGAAAGGATTGTCCCTATTTATTGTTTCTTCTATATATTTCTGATATCAGTTGTATTTTACTAAATATTACTGGATTGTTGACGAGATTGCAATGTATTTATTTTTGCCCAGAACCGGCTACTACAAAGACGCTGTCTGCTAATCGAAGCCAGATTTATCCAAACTTTGTTATGGTAAAACGGCCGTATAAGTCTGGGTTTTTGACCATTCTAAAGGTTGGAGGAGTAAACGCCATTTCAAAGGGTGCAGTATTGATAAAATCCTTTATTCCTTTATTTGTCTGTTTTTATTCCCATTCACTTTTAGATCTCCTACAATCACAGCACATTTGTATAGGGAGGCTTTGTTAAAAAGCGTTTGTTCGATGGGTGCATTTGGGTGAATATATACAAGAAAAATGTGTAGTTTATCTCCTAGAAATGGAATTGAAAAGTGAAGCACCTCATTAAGTGGGTTATTCATTTTGGGAGGGCTTACTTTTAGCGTTTTTAGTCCTGGATGTGCCTGTATCAAATTTCCACCACACATATTAGTGTTTACTATGTTTCCATTTAGTTGTAGAATGTCCCAGTTTCTGTAGTTTGTGTTACTAGTTTCTTTTGTTTTTGTTTCCACGAATAATGCACAGTTTATTTTATGCCTCTCAATAATGTTGTTGATGACGGTTTTCTCGGTGGGTAACTGTTGAGATTGGCGTACAAGATTTTAAGTGTCGACATGAACTTGAATATAATTATTCCTTTGGATAGGTTGAGTGGGCAAAGTCGTCGAAGGTTGCTCCAAGTCAAACATGAGGATATAGAGTCTATTTCCCGAGAAATGCGCAACTGTGTCTATGGAGTATTGGGCGACGAATTTTTTCCTCAGCTTTGCAATTATTTCATCTCTGTTGGTGCTATTCATTTTATTTAGTTTGTTGATATATGTGTCAATAATCATATCGTGAATTGTGACTGCTGAATTTATTTTGGAGTTTTTGGTTATTTTTGGGTCGATTTTGTGGGATTTCTTGTTGAGGGTCTTGATCTGACTATTAGGAATTGCTTCTATTGGATTAGTTGGTCTACGAGGACACTTCAAAGACCATACTGAATGGTCCTCAGCTCCGCTTGATGCACATTTTGGTGGTAGATGACTGTTGCATTTGCTATAGTGGTGAGGACCTTGACATTTGGTGCATCTTATAGGTGTTGTGCAGTGTTCATTATTACTAAGCTTGTTTTTTTTGTTCATAATAAATTTTTATAAGAAAGAAAGTAGTTATTTAATTTTTAATACTTCAACAGTTAACTTGTGTAATATTTACTTGAATACTTCTTTGAGTCCTCTAATTTTTGTATTAACACATTTACCATAATTTTATCTAAACACAGATAACAATTTTATTATTAAAATCTTGATTAAAACTTAATAAAAACTGAAACATTATTGACGACCGGTGTTCAACTTCAACAATTATCAAGTGAATGATTGTCATGCATTTAAGATACTATGAAACGTTTAAGCAAAATTTTAAAATGTAAAAAATAAAAGTTTGGAATCCTAAAAATTGCTTCCTAATATTTTTAGCATCGCAAAGTTTGCAATCGTGAACATTTATTTGACTTTAGTACCGCAAAATTTCACTATTTTGTTCGTGATTGCGCAAGGTTTCACGTGATTGCACAGATTTCGCTTGATTTCGCAAATTTTTGACAGTATTTCGCAGGGTGGTTTACCCCTCAGTGTTAATGAATGTTTAGGGTCAAATAGATATTTTGCGTAGAGGGATTTTTCTGGTTATTTTAATATATATGCTCATAAGTGTTCATTGTGTCTAATTTCAAAATTTCGAATAGTTTGACCTATATAGACAGCGTTACATTCTGGAAATTTAAATTTATATACAAGATACTTTTTTAATGGTGATATTTTTGTTTATACATTTAACAATTTTGTACTTACATTACTTTCTGTTTTAACCTTTATGTTCACTGTTAGGTACTGAGGTACCAATTGCATGTTGAATTTGAGGTTCGCTTTTTTCCGAAATCTTACATCGACACCCTGTCAGTTTATTCTAGAACAACCTTTTCTTAGGGCTGGTTTTACAAGAGAGGTTTATACTAGGTATAAATAACAGTATAGTTATTCTTGGAGTAAAGTTATGCTAGAATTTATTCCTGGTATAACAGCAGTTGGTTTTACAATGCTTTTTTACACCGGTATAGCAATTCTAGGAGTAAAGAAAAAGTAATATATAATAATAATAATAATAATAAGTTTATTTGTATGAATATAGTTTACAATGAAATTAAATAAGATTTGCGTACAAATAAACATGGATAAGTCACAGAAGCGTACACCAGTTAGAAACCAATATACTCTTGTGCGTGACTTCGATTATTAGATAATCAAGGTAGATAAAATCATATTATTTTGACAATTAAAACTCAAGTATATATAAAAGGTTTCAATGTAATTAAAATTTTTTGTTAAAATACAAATAAACAGATATAGTAGTAATAGCGCTTAAGAGGGGCCTCACGTTTTAGGAACCTGAAAACAGTTGGCACCTGTGATTTGCAACAAAATTTAGGTCATTTTGTACACAACAAATCTAAAGAACGCAGGGAAATTAAGTGTTGAAATTTTAGCACAATATAACTTGGACCTTTGTCTTGGGGATCAGGTATTTTGGTTGGGTTTTATATTGTTATAAAAAAGATATAAGCCATTAAGTGATGGTGTGATTTTGACAGTTTTGACAATTTGTGGTCACCAATCTGGACACCAAAACCTGATCCCCAAAAGGAATCCTTGAGAATTCGATTCTGAAAATATGAAATCTCAAATCATTGTATTTTTTTAGATTTGTTGTGCGCAAATTTTTGCAAACGAACATCTTTTTACTTTAGTTCAACCGCTCCACCGTCTTGATGCATGGCGCTGTATAGAACAATGACAGAAGACGACGGTCAATTCATAGACAAATAATATTATAACTTTCTCTATGGGTCAAATATGCTGTTGTCATATGTTTTGTGTTCATAAAAATATCCCAAATTTATAGTTTAGTGTGTATTGTATTTGTAAGTTATTATTAAAGGATGACTTAGTAATAGTCTTAGTTGTTGATATTAAAAAAAATTGTAAAACAAAGGACGACTAAAAAGTTAATTTTGTCTACTTGTTGCACTTCGGGGGCTGTATCGAGTTATACAGAAAGGTTTTCTTTTCTAAAAACCATTTTTTTGTGTTCTTGCTGAAAAACGTAATAACAACTGAAAAAAATACAAAATTCCAACTTTTTTTGGGTAAACCTATACTTTTCTCGCATATTAGATGGGTTGGATGGAAAAGTAATAATACCAATAATGTATTATACAAAAACAAAAAAAATATTTACCATTCAGGTGATCACACATATGTATATCTGTCATGGAAAAAAGAGAATGAACCAACTATTTTTTTGTATAATGAAGAAAAAATGTTTCAGTTCCTATCTCCACAACACATATGATCAATCTTTGCAAACAAGGTAGAAGCAAACTTGTACATGTTGATTGTATGTTTGATTTTGTACTGTATATATCGATCTCCCCACAATATATACATTATTATTTGTCATTACAGATCTTTCGCTTTAAACTTTTTATTAGTTGTTATAGTTGCTTTGTAAGTTTTTTAAATGTATTCTATTTTAAATTTAAATTCCTCACTGTACCTTACTTTCCTCTTTCTATTAAATGTAAAGCATTGTATTACAAGTAAATATTTCTTTGTATAATAAATTTGGAAACTCTTTGTTTATATTATTTGTTTCTAGATAAAATTGAATATATTTACACATGTAGTTGAAAAAAGAGCCTACATGTCAAATAAAATTTGAAAGCAACCAACAGGAACTCTGAAACTGATACAAATATGATTAGATTGAGGCAAAGTTGTGACATGACGTTCTGTGTTTTCAGACTAAATGGCCTATTTTAAATCATGTAAATTTGCAACTTTTCCGCAGTTTAATTTTCTTAGCATGAAACAAACAAAAATTTATAATCATGAAAACATTTTATTATGTTAATATAAATGGTACAAATTTTGAAATGTAGAATGTTTTTAAAGTATGTTATTTTTCTTCCATTCTTAATTTCTAGCAATTTCCGCAATGCTGTCACTTGGTATCCATATTATTAAATAGCACATGTCCTTTCATGCAATATGTAAGTACCTTGTATCAGGTTATAATAGTTATTTTTTTCAATTATCATTATTATATATTCATCAAAATGAATTATGCAATTCTTGTCTTTTGAGAGCGGTTTTAATTTTTCTTCATTCAGATACTTCAAAGGTCACTTCACTTCAATTAAGCATTTTTCGCTTTTCGCTAACAAACCCATATTATCATTAAAACAGAGGGTTTCAAAAGAATGTTGAAAGATGGTTTGATGATACTAGAACAAACCATCAGTATTATTTAGCTCATATTTTCACATTAATCAAATAATCCAGTAAACATAACCTCAAACATAGCTTTCAACATTAAAAAATACGGATTGCAGGATAATTTACATTATCATAACTATAATTTTTGATATCGGGTCGATACGATTACGTACTTTTTAACAATTTATTCCTTTCAAAAACATTTATGAAACTCTTAAATAATCAAAAATCTATACTCAAATGGAAATTATGTCAACAAATTTTGTTTGTATCCATGTATATAATATTCTCTTATCTATGCACAGGTGTGCTGTGGTTTGGATGCAACATAAAAAACAGAGATAAGGTTTCTGTGCTCACAATAAGTCGAAATATTTGAAATCAAAACATTCGAACAGAGATGCGTTTCTTTGAACCGTCAAGAGTGGAAAGACAGAGAGAGAAAATATGTCGAATAAGTAAAAGCCGATTCAGTACTACTATCGACATCTATCGTAAATATTTTGAACCAAATAATTACTAAATTAGTAACTAGTATTGTGTAGGTTTTTAGGTTTATATACCTGTGAGGAGGCCCCTCTTAACACCTAACCTATTACATCCATTATAAAGCCTCAACAAAAATAAAGTAAAGTCTCAATGTATAAGATAATAATGCAAACACAGTATAAAAATAGTAAACAATGTGTATCAATCAACAACTAAGTAATACCCGACAGAATTGTTTGAAATATTGGTGAAGATGGAAGAAATGAGTTTTTTATACTCAAGAATCAATATTTTGATTCACAATGTCATGGAAAAATGATCTTTCAGTTTTTGTAATCCACCTCTTAATTCTCTAACCGAAACTGTACTTCTTATTAATATTCCTCAAATGATCTGGTACCATATTGTATAACCGAGGTCCCAGGTAAGTTGCATTTCGTTAGCCTATAGTTTTTTTACAGCAAGGTAATACCACAGTATTATTCCGTTTTCTTGTTTCATGGTTGTGATTGGTAGGTCGTATTATGATATTTTCTTTTTTTATATTTTTAAGGATACTTAAGCAAAACAGTTCTCTTATATCAAGGAATTTAGATTCTCTGAATAGCTGATCGCTTGGATACGTACGTACCTTACGATATATTATTTTAATTATGTATTTCTGTACAACATTCAATTTTTCCAGATGTATATCATTCACTCCACCCCATCCCACTATTCCGTACTGTAGTTGTGATTCGATCAAAGCGTAGTACAATATTCTTAAATGTTCAGCATCTAGAAAATCTCTGAGGTATTTGAATCTGTATAATAACCCCCTTAATTTTTTAACCACGTTTTGTATTTGTAGGTCCCACCTTAAATGACAGTATATCACAATGCCAAGGTATTTTATTGACTTATCTCCCGGTATTTCAAAGTTATCTCCTATTTTAAGTGGTCTTATATTCGGAAGTCCGTTTGAATATGAAGAAAATGGTAAGTATTTTGTTTTAGTAAAATTCAGTGTGAGTTTATTTCCCCTAAACCATTTTTCTATTTCAAGAAAATCTTCTTGAACAAGAATCTTTAATTCTCGCCAGGTATCTGCTTTATAGAGAATGGCAGTATCATCTGCAAAACTCAAAATATTTCCCCAGGTTTTTATTCCGAGTAACCCGTTTATATAAATTGTAAACAGTAAGGGACCCAACACCGTTCCCTGTGGAACTCCATAGGAAACTGTTTTATAGGTACTAATCACACCATCAATTATTACCCTCTGTTTTCTATCTGATTAATAGCTTTTCATAATATTGTAAATATTACACCGGTATAGCAATTCTAAGAGTAAAGAAAAAGTAGTTCGTATAAATCGATATCTCCTGTCATTTGTCATCTATTTCTTCGTTTTTAACCTTAAAAGTGTGTCTATTATTTTTTATCGGTATTTTATTATTCTTTATACAAAGAAATGTGCTACCAGAATTGTAAAATCACGAGGAAGATATTGAAATTGTTGACAACGAAAATAATAATGGAAATATACAAATAGAAAATAATATACGGGTTGGAGTAGGGCTCTTGGGTCTAGCATACTTCCATACCTGATAAAAAATTTTTTTTCACGGGAATGTATTGATGGATGATTACCTTTCATTTTAACCTAAATCAGTCATCCACCTCCCACCCCCTAAGGGCGGGGGGGGGGGCGACTTTGTAAAATAGTCGTAAAAATAAATTTTTGAATTTGGAATCAAAATCTACGTAATTTTTTACGTATACACCCAAAATTTCATTTTGATAACTTGTTTTTTTATAAAGTTATGCGAAAAAAATGTTATCAAAAAATTGATTATTCAATGGTGTAGAGCTCTCGGGTCTAGCATACTTCCATATTTGATAGAAAAAAACTTTTCTCTAAGGGCCGTACATAAAAAAATTCAAGGAAACCGATGACGTCGTTGGAATTTCATTTTTTCCAAAAATAAGGGTAGCCACCCCCCAAAAAAACAACCCCCGAAAGAGAATTTCTTATTTAGTGTATTTTTTTGAGATTTCACGCATCGTATATGCTCTATCCCGAAAATGAAGTCTCCATGTCTTCCCGTTTCTTATATAACAGAGTGACCCGAGATCCAGAATCATCGCGTTTTCTGTGAAATTTTGTCAAAGTCCATACGTGAGAAAAATTTCAAGTTTAAGATAAAATTATGAAAATTTAGGGCCGTACAAAAAAAAATTCAAGGAAACCGATGACGTCGTTGGAATTTCATTTTTTCCAAAAATAAGTGTAGCCACCCCCCAAAAAAACCACCTCCGGTAGGGAATAACTTTATCTTAAACTTGAAATTTTTCTCAAAAAAATATACTGAATAAAAAATTCCCTTTGGAGGTTGTTTTTTTTGGGGGTGGCTTCCTTTATTTTCGAAAAAAATAAAATTCCAACGACGTCATCGTTTTCCTTGCATTTTTTTACGTACGGCCCTAAATTTATATAATTTTATCTTAAACTTGAAATTTTTCTCAAGTATGGACTTTGACAAAATTTCAAAGAAAATGCGATGATTCTGGATCTTGGGTCACTCTGTTATATAAGAAACGGGAAGACATGGAGACTTCATTTTCGGGATAGGGTATATACGATGCGTGAAATCTTAAAAAAATACACTGAATAAGAAATTCCCCTTCGGGGGTGCTTTTTTTGGGGGGTGGCTACCCTTATTTTTGGAAAAAATGATATTCCAACGACGTCATCGGTTTTCTTGAATTTTTTTATGTACGGCCCTAAGTTTTCATAATTTTATCTTATACTTGAAATTTTTCTCTAGTCATCACCCCTTAGGGGGTGGGTGGGGGATGACTGATTTAGGTTAAAATGAGAGATAATTATCCATCAAAACATTCCCGCGAAAATTTTTTTTCTATCAAATATGGAAGTATGCTAGACCCGAGAGCTCTACACCATTGAATAATCAATTTTTTGATAAAATTTTTTTCGTATAACTTTATAAAAAAACAAGTTATCAAAATGAAATTTTGGGTGTATACGTAAAAAATTACGTTGAATTTGATTCCAAATTCAAAAATTTATTTTTACGACTATTTTACAAAGTCACCCCCACCCTTGCCCTTAGGGGGTGGGAGGGAGATGACTGATTTAGGTTAAAATGAAAGGTAATCATCCATCAATACATTCCCGCGAAAAGTTTTTTTCTATCAAATATGGAAGTATGCTAGACCCGACAGCTCTACACCATTGAATTTTCAATTTTTTGATAACATTTTTTCCGTATAACTTTATAATAAAACAAGTTATCAAAATGAAATTTTGGGTGTATACGTAAAAAATTACGTAGAATTTGATTCCAAATTCAAAAAATTATTTTTACGACTAGTTTACAAAGTCACCCCCACCCCCGCCCTTAGGGGGTGGGAGGGGGATGACTGATTTAGGTTAAAATGAAAGGTAATCATCCATCAATACATGCCCGTGAAAAAAAAATTTTATCAGGTATGGAAGTATGCTAGACCCAAGAGCCCTACTCCAACCGGAAACTTTTGTTTGATATTTTCATTTCTTTCTTTGGGATGTATAAATAAACATCATTTAAGTTAAAATTATAACTTTATTCTTTACTTACATACTGCAATACTTCTTAAAACTAGTTTTAATTAAATATAGAGGATATATTTTATAATTACGTCCATTAAGTTATCCTTGTCAACACAGCGGAATCAAATCTGAAATAGGTAGGAATTTGATGCTTTTTTATGCCAATTACATTCTCAGACATGACAGAATCTTCTGGAAAAACTAAATTATGATATGCCAAAGAACCTTGAGAAGTTGGAGCTTGAATATTTGTATCTTTCTCCTCTTCAATATGTGAGCTATCAAAATCTAAAAAGTAATAAATATCAATCAAGCACATTAATATAACAAAACTAGCATTTTACCTATTTCATAACTGTCGAACTCATTTGTAGTCCCTGTTCCTGTAGCTCCTAGTATAGCCAAAACTCTTATAGTCCACACACTTAATTTACTATCACTAGGGCCAGGACCCCCTCCAGTTCTATATAAACTATTCTTTAGAACAGCTTGTTCTTTCTTGCTACTCTTTTTCCAAACATCCCATTTATTTCTTAACATTTTTGATGTTCTACCTGTGCCAGATGCAGCATTAAATTGTTGACAGAGGGTTTGCCAACACAGCTCCTAATATTTGTTAGTAACTGCATCAGTTAACTTGCATTCCACAAAATAAAACAAGTATGCATAATAATGTTTATATAAATAGAAAAACATTAACTTACCAATGATATTTTTATGTTTTTCTACCAAATCCAATAGTATTTCCATCTCAGTAGTATTAAAATTGATACAACGCGTTCTTTTTTCGCTTTTTCACACATAATTTACAAGATTCACCACAAAGAAAAAATAAAAGTGCGTGTTTACAAAGTATATATGAATAAACCCATACATAACAATATTTATATACCTGCGTAAACGTCAATTTTTAAGGTTATTCGTAGAGTAATGGACTTATCTGCCTGTTCGTAGATGGTATAGCTTATACTACTCCTTCCGAGAATTTTATTCCGTGGTTAAATTTATACCTGCTTTGTAAAACAACAAAATACAACTTATACCGAGAATAGGCTTACTCTTCGTTTATATCGCTATTGTAAAACCAATAGTCGAATTTATGTAAAATTAAAATTTATGTCCAATTACAAATTTTAATATCACCCCTTAAATTCATGCAAAGGTACCCCAGTATATTTTATCCGGGGGATTCTTAGGGTATAATTACTTATAAATTTTGGAATCATTATGGGGGAATATTATGATACTAAAGTAAAACTAATTATTTAACATATATTACTATTATGTACTAATAATAAACAGAAAGTATTGTGAGTACAAAATTGTTAAATCTAATAACAATAATATCCCCATTAAAAAAGTCTGGCATATATAAACTTATGTCCAGAAAGTAATGCTGTCTACATAGGGCAATCAATTCGAAATTTAGAAATCGGACATAATGAACACGAGCATACAGATTGAAACATTCATTAACACAGAACTAAAAATACTATATATGTGTGATAAGAAACAATAAACATCAGTAGATACTAGTTTTCCTTGGTTTCTTATATCATTGCACAGTTATACTGATTTTAAATGGGATTCCAGATATTCACATATGCTAATAATATCTAAGATTTAATATTTGTAATATCTTATCTTCTTCTTTTTTCTGTTCATTTGTATTAAGTCAATCATAAGATAGGTTACTTCTTGGTCTAGACAAAAATACTTATTAATTATCAGGTAGACATCATGTCAAATGTAACTTCTGTTATTCTCAAAATATGAAAACAATTGTCAAATTTTTTAGAATTTATGATTTTATTATTATATAATGGAATAATTTAGTACCAGTTAGTTTCATTTATAACAATGGGTTAAATTTCGTCAAATTCTAATAACCCAGTTGCAATTTCAGATTAGATCGACTGTTTGTGCTACTAGAAACTGGTAGTTCGTCAGTAACACGTTCTGCGGCTGCTAAGCAATTGGGGGAAGTACAAAGATTGTATCCCCACGAACTAAAAACGTTATTAACTAGAACAGCGATTTATTTGAGATCGCCATCGTGGGAAACTAGAATCGCCGCCTCAGAAGCAGTTAGAGCTATCGTAGCTAACGTAACCCAGTGGAATCCACAAGGAATCGATTTAAAACCAGGTAAATTTGTATTTACTTTATTAGGACACACTTTATATTGAGATTATGGATTTCGACAACAAATTATATTATTGGCGATTTATTGGAGGTTTAAATAAAGTTTAACTACATATTAACTACAGAAAACTAGTTAAAGGTAATAGTTTGTTGTCAGATTAAAATAACATATGTTTTATAATTATTTTTAGTTGTTTATGTAAACAGTAAACAACAAAAAAGTTTGTCGATTTATTTAAGCAGATTTTAATTTTTTTGAAGAAGATGACCAACCGCAATCGTTATCAGGAATTGGAAGATTGTGCTTCAATCAATTCAATATACATACCGTACTGGCGAACAGCACGCATCTTATGGCTTCAGAAGGTAAAGAATTCGATTCCGAAGAAGATGCCACAATCGGTAAGTCTCCTAATTGCTGAGTTAATCTATCACGTTTAAATATACAGGATCCATTTAGATAGTTGTTGACAGTAATTATTCGTTTCTGTCTTGGTTTTTATCTGAAATTCAGTGGGACGGGTTATAAAATTTGCTGTAGTGTCACTACAAGTTGATTATTTTTCAGATTCTAAAGAGAAAATGGCCAGACAAAGACAACAGTTGAATGCTAGATTAGGATTAAATATTGCTGCCGAGATGGGTATCGATACGTCAAATATTTTCACTAATGAAGATCTGATCGATAATTCTGATAGAAAAAACGATTTACAGAACCAAAATAAGGTAAATGAACCAAGATATTAGCAATAAATAATTCAATTTTATAGATAGCCACTTAGAATATTAGTGATCGACCGATACCGATACATCGGCGATATCGGCCGATAGATGTAAATATATATCGGCTATATCGGTCGATGTATAAAAACAACCATAGCAGCTTCAAACATTTTTTTTATATTTAAATTTAAAGTAATATTCGAAATAAGGTAATCTTAAGAAATTATGGTAGATATAACATGAAATAGGCATTTAATATGAATACTGTAGTTTTGGCAAATTATCATGTAAAAAAATAAGTGTCTCGGTTGTTTCTGGATTCGGCCGATTCCTTTTCGCCGAATTTACGGTTCCAGCTTCTGAAAACATTTGCTCACTTGCAACACTGCCAACTGGTGCAGATAAATATATAAGAGCTTGATTATATAATAATGGTAGAACTTCTCTTTTTTCTTGCCACCAAGAAATGAGATTCGCTTTTCTTTCAAGAAGAGGATGTTTCTTATATTCTGTAATTTCAGCATTCACTTTTTCACAAATGGATGCTCTAGAAGATGATTTGGTGTCACAAGAAGATGTTGTTGGAATGGTTTTTGTTTTTGTGGAGCTCATCCCTTCTCCGGCAAAGTCTTCGTAGATTTCCCAAAACAGATTTTGGCCAGATGTTCGACTAGTCTCAGGTTCAGAAGTTCGAACATACTTAGCAGGTGGTTCGTTATCATCACTATCAATTTCTATAGTTTCATTTATTGTATGGTCTTGATCTTGAATGTAATCCGAAATGTCAGGGTAACTGGAATGTTCTACAGATGTATTGTTTTCTTTTATTTGGGACTTTAGATTTGTAATTATGTATTCGCATATAAAATCACGGTCTTTTGTAAAAAAATTGTCTTTGAAGCGAGGATCCAAGAAAGTCGCGATAGTATAATGTTTTTTATAAATATAATCTCAAATCGTTTATTCAAGCTGTTTTTCAATTCTTCTTTCATTGTACCTACTCCTGCAAAATTAGCGTTTTCTTTGTTAAGATAGGCAGTGATAGTCGAAACAAATGGAATGACTTCAGATATGAAGCAGTCTGAAGAACATGTAATTTTTGTTATGTCTTCAAATGGCTTTAACAAATTTAAAATGCTTCCAACTAATTCCCATTCGGAAAATGTCAAGTCTGGAAGAGTCCCATGATCCAAAATATATAAATTTACTGCTTGTTTTTGTTCAAGTAGGCGAGAGAGTAGATAAAATGAGGAATTCCAATGTGTTTGTACATCTTGGAAAAGTTTGTGTTTGGGAAGGTTTAGTTGTTCATGTAGTTTACGTAGTTTATCGCAAGCAGTTTGAGAGTGATTAAAATGCGAGACGATTTTTCTTGATTTTGCTATTAAATCACTGACCGAACGTTGACTTCCTATAGCATCCTGTATTACAAGTTATAAAGAATGAATGAAGCATGCTTCATAATTTACTTTTGCCTTAACAAAACCATTCCTCATATGTTCCCTTT
This sequence comes from Galeruca laticollis, assembly GCA_963921935.1. NCBI lineage: Eukaryota > Metazoa > Arthropoda > Insecta > Coleoptera > Chrysomelidae > Galeruca > Galeruca laticollis. Next base: position 173,490,905 of record OY998181.1, read on the forward strand.
TTATATTCCATTCTTGTAACAAAGAATTAAATGCTTCAGCTATGGCGTCTCCTGTATGAGATCCTGGGAACTTCTTACAGGCAAGTGAAAAATGGGATCTCTGATTTAAACTTAAACATGTTTTTTCAAAAAAATGGATTGTGAGAGACGAAAAAGAACTGTTTGTATATTTGCACGTCCAAATATCTGTAGTAAAAGATGCTTTTCCCAACATATTTGAAATTTTTTGAGTCACTTGTGCTTTACATCTTGAGTAAATATCTGGTACACCTTTTTCTCTGTAGTATTTGTCAGAAGGAATTTGATAATTTGGAATAGCTCTCTTTAGTAGCCGTGTAAAGCCATCATCTGATACAATGCTGAATGGCTGATTATCTAAAAATATCATTTCACCTATAAGGTAGTGAAACTCCTTCGCTCTGGATGAATCAATGTCCCACTTTTGCATTTGCTTGAAAGAGTCAGCCAGTGAGACTTGCAATAGCTTAGAGTTAGAAGTACTACTAGAAGAAGGTCCAGCCATTTCTAAAAAAAAATAGAATCATATCGTAGGTGTTAATGAAACGATTTAAAGTGATGAAAAAGAAAAATGTCCCCCCTCCTACGCAAATTCCTTTAATTTCCCCAAATTCCCAACAAATTACTTAATTCTTCAGATTTTTAGCAAAAAATCTTTAGGTGGTTTGCCCCTGGGGGTAATTTTTTTACACAAATTCCCTAAAATCCTAATAAATCCCTAGAATTTTAGCAAAAAATTCCTGGGTTGTTTGCCCCTCAATCCTATATTTGAAATTTTTTGAGTCACTTGTGCTTTACATCTTGAGTAAATATCTGGTACAACTTTTTCTCTGTAGTATTTGTCAGAAGGAATTTGATAATTTGGAATAGCTCTCTTTAGTAGCCGAGTAAAGCCATCATCTGATACAATGCTGAATGGCTGATTATCTAAACATATCATTTCACCTATAAGGTAGTGAAACTCCTTCGCTCTGGATGAATCAATGTCCCACTTTTGCATTTGCTTGAAAGAGTCAGCCAGTGAGACTTGCAATAGCTTACAGTTAGAAGTACTACTAGAAGAAGGTCCAGCCATTTCTAAAAAAAAATAGAATCATATCGTAGGTGTTAATGAAACGATTTAAAGTGATGAAAAAGAAAAATGTCCCCCCTCCTACACAAATTCCTTTAATTTCCCCAAATTCCCAACAAATTACTTAATTCTTCAGATTTTTAGCAAAACATCTTTAGGTGGTTTGCCCCTGGGGGTAATTTTTTTACACAAATTCCCTAAATTCCTAATAAATCCCTAGAATTTTAGCAAAAAATTCCTGGGTTGTTTGCCCCTCAATCCTATATAATAATATAATCCTGAATGAGCAGTTCTATTGTTGGTAAATATTTTTATAATGCGAACTGGAAAATAAAAATTTAGTACTAACCTGAGCTTGAATCAGTCCCTTTCAATTTATAATATTCTTGAGGATGTTTTTTCTCTAAATGGTATTTCATGTTTGAGGTATTCGCCGATTTTCCCACTCCCCCCAATGAAATGGTTATGTCACACAATTTACATTTTGCGGTGGATTTCTTATCTACTGGGGATAATTTATTCTTTATGAAATATTTCCAATAAATACTTTTTCCATCCATTTCGCTACTTTGCACTCCACCAAACTCCAATAGGATTATTATTAACTATTAATATTATGTCTTTGTTAAAGATTAACTACGCCAAGAAATAATCGAACTTAAAACGATCTGCTTTAAGAATGCAATACTGAATGCACGGCAATAAACGCACGGGATTCACCGAGAAATTAAGGGGATTCACCAATGACTTGGCGCTGAGCCACATAAATTACCGCCTATTGCTGTGTTGCCAAAGTGCAATTTTTATTTTTATGATTTTAAATTGAACGTTAAAGAATTATAAATTATATTACAGAATATTCAGATTTTAGAGATTTTAGACAATAATAATGTTATCAATCAAAAAAGGCCGATATGCCGATATATATTAAAGTGAAAAATATCTATCAAGTTAAATTAAATCATTAGCATCACTCAGATAATGTGAATCTTAGTAGCAGTAGTAATAAAAATTCAGTAAAAGGAAATAATCCATAAGGACATAATTTAAACATGTCGAGAAATATTTATGAATAGTATACAATTGATAAATTGATTCAAGAGATTACTATTTAATTTAGTAACTATTTTTCTTTAAAGTATATTTCAAAGTACAGAAGATACAATAACGACAAGTAAATTACGTCAAATATAATTTTGTGCATAATTATGATGATCACTGTATATAGGATCACATGAATTTGAAACCAAAATTCAATTATTATAATTTTATATTTTATTAAACACTTTCAGAAACCCCGTATATTGCATAAACTTTTCAATTATTTGTATGAAACGTCAAGGTCAAAATATCAACGCGGAAACCAACGTTCTGTTAATAGTTCGGGTAGAGTAATTCGGAGTGACTATAGAAGTGCATAGAAACACAGTGAATTTATCTACAATAACGCAAGAAAAGGTATTATGATTCGATAAAAACAATGTTCGTTTATGGACAAATGAATAATGAAAAACAAAAATAAAAACATTTGAATGTTGTTGATTCTGAGCTTAGGAGACGCCGTGTGAATTAATTAGATGGAGAACGTATTAATTTTTTTCTTCTCCAAAAATTAAAAAAAACTGGTACAATTTAAACAAAATCATTGAAAATAGTTAACTAAAGTGTTTAGTACAATATTGAAAAGTAAACTAACTAAAAATATCATTCGTACGTTAATAAATAAGTGATAAAATTGTGATATCGTCTAGATATTGGTAAGATTGAACATTACCTTATTAAATATAATTTCGACGACTATCCATATATCTTAATATTGATAAGATATTTCTATTGGTGAAATAATTTCACATCTCATTTCCACATCCTGAGTTTCGCTTATTCGATCATAGGCGATCGTTTTCTACAAATGCATCACATTCTGGGTCAAGAAGAACCAATTACGAACTTTATTCCTCGTGTATATATTGAATTTCTCCTATAAAAAAACATTCCGATATATTTATATGTTAGGTTATATTATTTTGGTATTAATTTATTAGTTAAACATTAGCCTTAGACATTCAATCTCCACTTATATATCGGACATGAAACACTAAACTCATATTAAAAATAAATACTTACTAAATTCATCAAATAAATAAACAATATATTCCAAACACGCCACACATTTTTCTTCATTTTGTAAACTAAATTATGTCAACCACAGAGTAACACATCACACGACGATCGTATTAGCAATAGCGACAGTTGGGATTGAACGTTATGGATGTACATTCAGAACACATAGGATTAAAATAATTGAGCGAAATTTACTTGCGTTTGAGGTAAATAATATTATAACTCAGAAAATCGTATATCAGAAGATTTGCGCTAATAGCATTCCTTTGAATTTAAAGATGTATCGCCAATTTATTGATTGATAAAATATTTCATTATTTCACCGTTTATATTTAATTAAAAATCGTTTGTCTATGTTCGTCTTGCGTTTCTTTTATATCTTACCTATAGTTTCCTGTTGCTGACAATCGTCAAGTGCCGAATCTCATCCCTGAGATACAGTGATAAAAAGATAAAACAAATTTAGAATATCTTTAACTTATATATTATTTTTGAATTGTAGTTCGTGGTAAGCGAACCAATTCTGGCGCCCATAAACAACTAAATCATTTAAATTAACATTAATTAAATAAAATAAATTAACGTAATTATATAAAAAAAATACAATAAATGGCATGCATCCCAACGCTGGTGCATTAAATTAAATTAATTGAATTTATTTATTATATACTATAATATATATCGTTATCGGTCAAGACATTATCGGTATCGGCCGATTATCGGTATCGGCTAAAAAAATATCGGTCAATCACTATAGAATATAAAAAAATTATTAGAAATCGAAAAATGTCAACTTTTCCATTTTTTTTGTGTTTAATAATGTCTACAAAGTCTATCAAGTAATCTCATAGATATTTACTTTTTTGTATTAATTTGTTTAAAAGTTACAAACATTAATACTTAAAAAAAAAATTCTACACAAGGCACTCTCTCCTCTCCCTTGCTCTATGTCTCTGCTCTCCATTTTTTCCCTCTCTCTCTCTCAACTCCCCCTTTGTCCTCTCTCATATCCTCTCTCTCCTCTCCCCCCTCTCTCTTCTCTTTCCCCTCTCTCTTCTCTTTCCCCTCTCTCTTCTCTCTATTTAATTATCAAAAATAGGAAGCCGTATTTAGACTTTTGACGCATCTGATTTTGGATATTAAATCTAATTTTGCAACGAAGGTCAAAACGCTCTCTTTTCCGGCTACCATTATCTAAATAAATTCAGTTAAATATAGTGTGAAGAAATTTTAGCTGAATGCACTTTCCGGGATTTTAACTTCCCGGGATTTAAAACTTTGCTGGACTTTAAACTTTCTGGATTTTAACTTTCCTGGAATTATTTTGGACCTAATTTGATGTTACTGGTTGACTTTATGTTCCTATTTAGAAGATTATGGGGACCAACTGACAGGAACTTTAAGAACAGGAAAGTACCAGCTTATACGGAATTGTTTTCCAACGTCAAAGTCGTCATTTATACAGTTTTTTGGTACTATTTAAACTGGACTTTGATAACTAATTTAATTCAATAATTTTGTAAATTTAGTTCATTTCAGCTTTGTTTAGATTTTCTTAATTTTTGCTTCGTTTATTTACTGGAACATCTGCTCTATTCGTGCCATATCCCCCCATCATTAATTTACTTTTCAATTAGAATTTTATTTGTTTATTATTTTTCTTTTGTTTTCCGGTTTAAAAGTCAGTCTGGCAACGCTGCTTTGATTTTTCTGTACTTAGTTATTTATCAGCTTGACCATTATCTTCACTTTCACCTTGTTTGTTTATCGTACTAAGATTATATGTTTAATCAGTTTTCTCTCAATAGTATTAATTTCATCACTTTCACTACTCTGGTAGTTTTGCGAAATTAATTGATTTTCTCTGCAACACTAGACTTTTCGGGTTTTATGCAGGAGATCACTGTCCACACCGTTGCCACCCTTTCATTTTGTATAAAGTGGTTATTTTGTTAGGATGCATGGTTTTCAAGATTTGAGTGAAACACCCAAAAATGGCACCATCCTCCCTGCTGGCTGAAGCGGAGACTTTTGATATGTTCACCTCTTAACCTATCCAACCAAAATTACGAAGTCAAAAATTATGTTCCAAACATTTCTCTTTATTTGTCCAAAAAAACAACTAAATTAAGTGGAATTTCGATATTTTCACAAAAAATCGGTTTCATACGTTTTCTTTATGGAACGAGCTAAATTTTTGATGGTAGCCACTATGGGCCTCTAAAATCACTCAAAAATCTATTATAAGCATGGTAAAAATCATTTCTGATCAATTATTTCCATTTTAAATAGCTAAAAATGCATTAAAAACCAGACAACCTAAATTTTTCAATTAACAATCTATTCTACTCAGGTGGGCCAATTATTTTGGCTATAACTTCACAAGGGTACACCGAAATTTTCAAATATATACATATTTATAAAGGTCGTAAATAAAGCTACTAAAAACATGAAGGGTGTTTTTTCTCTATCTGGGGCCAAAAATCCAATAAATTGGAAAAAACTTGAAAAAACGATAAAAAATCATAGAGTGGACCAATTATTTTGGCTATAACTCCACAAGGGTACAACAAATATATCAAATATTCTATACCATTGAATCGGTGTTGAATAGAGCTACATAAAACATGAAGGGTGTTTTTTCTCTATCTGAGGCCAAAAACACAATAAATTAGAAAAAGCTATAAAAAATCATAGGGTGGACCAATTATTTTGGCTATAACTCTACAAGGCTACACCGAAAATTTCAAATATATACATTTTTCTAAAGGTCTTGAATAGAGCTACATAAAACAAAAAGGGCGTTTTTTCTCTATCTGGGGCGAAAAATCCAATAAATTGGAAAAATCTTGAAAAAACTATAAAAAATCATAGAGTGGACCAATTATTTTGGCTATAATTCCTCAAGGGTACAGCAAATATATTAAATATTCTATACCATTGAATAGGTGTTGAATAGAGCTACATAAAACATGAAGAGTGTTTTTTCTCTACCTTGGCCAAAAATCCAGTAAATTGGAAAAAACTTGAAAAGACGATAAAAAATCATAGGGTGGATCACTTATTTTGGCTATAATTTCACAAGGGTACACCAAATATATTAAATATTATTTATATACCATTCAATAGGTGTTGAGTAGACCTACATAAAACAAGAAGCGTGTTTTTTTCACTATCTGGCTCTAAAAACCCTATAAATTGAAAAAAACATGAAAAAACGATAAAAAACCATAGGGTGGGCCACTTTTTTGGCTATAACTCCACAAGGGTACATCAAATATATTAAATATTATATACCATTGAAGAGGTGTTGAATAGGGCTATATAAAACAGGAAGGGTGTTTTTTCTCTATCTGGGGCCAAAAATCCAATAAATTGGAAAAAACGATAAAAATCCTAGGGCTATAATCCTTATTTTGGCTATAACTCCACAAGGATACATCAAATATATTAAATATTATATACCATTGATTAGGTGTTGAATAGGGCTATATAAAACAGGAAGGGTGTTTTTTCTCTATCTGGTGCCAAAAACCCAATAAATTGGAAAAAACGATAAAAAATCATAGGGTGGACCAATTATTTTGGCTATAACTTCACAAGGGTACAACAAATATATCAAATATTCTATACCATTGAATCGGTGTTGAATAGAGCTACATAAAACATGAAGGGTGTTTTTTCTCGATCTGAGGCCAAAAACACAATAAATTAGAAAAAACTATAAAAAATCATAGGGTGGACCAATTATTTTGGCTATTACTCCACAAGGCTACACCGAAAATTTCAAATATATACATTTTTCTAAAGGTCGTGAATAGAGCTACATAAAACAAAAAGGGTGTTTTTTCTCTACCTTGGCCAAAAATCCAGTAAATTGGAAAAAACTTGAAAAGACGATAAAAAATCATAGGGTGGATCACTTATTTTGGCTATAATTTCACAAGGGTACACCAAATATATTAAATATTATTTATATACCATTCAATAGGTGTTGAGTAGACCTACATAAAACAAGAAGCGTGTTTTTTTCTCTATCTGGCACTAAAAACCCAATAAATTGGAAAAAACGATAAAAAATCATAGGGTGGACCAATTATTTTGGCTATTACTCCACAAGGCTACACCGAAAATTTCAAATATATACATTTTTCTAAAGGTCGTGAATAGAGCTACATAAAACAAAAAGGGTGTTTTTTCTCTACCTTGGCCAAAAATCCAGTAAATTGGAAAAAACTTGAAAAGACGATAAAAAATCATAGGGTGGATCACTTATTTTGGCTATAATTTCACAAGGGTACACCAAATATATTAAATATTATTTATATACCATTCAATAGGTGTTGAGTAGACCTACATAAAACAAGAAGCGTGTTTTTTTCTCTATCTGGCACTAAAAACCCAATAAATTGGAAAAAACGATAAAAAATCATAGGGTGGGCCAATTATTTTGGCTATAACTTCACAAGGGTACACCGAAAATTTCAAATATATACATATTTATAAAGGTCGTAAATAAAGCTACTAAAAACAGGAAGGGTGTTTTTTCTCTTTCTGGGGCCAAAAATCCAATAAATTGGAAAAAACGATAAAACCCTAGGGCGTATCACTTATTTTGGCTATAACTCCACAAGGGTATATCAAATATATTAAATATTATATACCATTGAAGAGGTGTTGAATAGGGCTATATAAAACAAGAAGGGTGTTTTTTCTCTATCTGGGGCCAAAAACCCAATAAATTGGAAAAAACTATAAAAAATCATAGGGTGGACCAATTATTTTGGCTATAACTCCACAAGGCTACACCGAAAATTTCAAATATATACATTTTTCTAAAGGTCTTGAATAGAGCTACATAAAACAAAAAGGGTGTTTTTCTCTATCTGGGGCGAAAAATCCAATAAATTGGAAAAATCTTGAAAAAACTATAAAAAATCATAGAGTGGACCAATTATTTTGGCTATAATTCCTCAAGGGTACAGCAAATATATTAAATATTCTATACCATTGAATAGGTGTTGAATAGAGCTACATAAAACATGAAGAGTGTTTTTTCTCTACCTTGGCCAAAAATCCAGTAAATTGGAAAAAACTTGAAAAGACGATAAAAAATCATAGGGTGGATCACTTATTTTGGCTATAATTTCACAAGGGTACACCAAATATATTAAACATTATTTATATACCATTCAATAGGTGTTGAGTAGACCTACATAAAACAAGAAGCGTGTTTTTTTCTCTATCTGGCTCTAAAAACCTAATAAATTGGAAAAAACGATAAAAAATCATAGGGTGGGCCAATTATTTTGGCTATAACTTCACAAGGGTACACCGAAAATTTCAAATATATACATATTTATAAAGGTCGTAAATAAAGCTACTAAAAACATGAAGGGTGTTTTTTCTCTATCTGGGGCCAAAAATCCAATAAATTGGAAAAAACTTGAAAAAAAGATAAAACACCATAGAGTGTAGCAATTATTTTGGCTATAACTCCATAAGGGTACACCAAGTATCTCAAATATTCTATATCTTTGGAAAAGTGTTACAAAAAACATTTTAGTTGTTTTTTCTCTATCTTATGTCAAAAACATATAAATTGGAAAACGCTTAAAATACCCATATTTCGAAATTTTATGACCATTAGGACCTCTTAAGGATTTTTTCAGGGATCGTGATAAGATGCGATATTAATAACTTTTTGAGCTCTATCGTCCTGCAAATTTTCATCAAAATCGTTAGAGCCATTACAAAGTTGCCACAAATATATATACCGACAAATTACCTAGAACACGAGGTAGTAGAGACTGAAAATTTTACAATGCCCCAAGTCAACTGGCAAAATTTGATCGTGATCGGTGAACGCGTTCCTATCTTTCGGCCATTATAAAATTGACATTTTGTATGGAAAAAAAGTTACTGTATATATAGAGTGACTATTCATGGTTTGATTTACATGCTGTAGACATTTTGTATCGGGCTTTTTCGGTGTGTTGGTTTTTGTGGGGGTGTACTTGCCTCACTCGCCTGTGATGAAACGAACCGATTTTATTTTTTCTATTGTAGAAAAACGTTCAAGAAATAATATGTCCTCGTCCTTCGAACAAAGAACTGAGCTTGAGAGAAATAAATAGGGCGAAAAGGAAAGCCAGGCAGGCAGTACACAAACAAAAATCTCGAGACAATTTAGACGAAAGTAGTTCAGACGAACCGGATAAAAAGAGAGCCAAGACTGAACTCAAAGAAGAATATTCAATACAGTTTGGTAAGTAAATCATATACAATTTGACTCTAATTTCGTTTTTTTTTCTGATATACAGGGTGATACATAATTCTTTTTTAGGTGTGAATATTAATTTATCTTTGTAGGTTGAAATTTAGTGGACTGTATTTATTGGTTTATTCTTTTTAAATTATATGATTATATTTGTTTGTAGACTATTTTATATCATGAAAACTGGAGACATAAAAACAACAAATTTTTAACGTACTTTACTCTACGACCACTCTCAATAATTAATATAATGTTAAAACTACTAGCTCGGCGTAACAAAAACCACGTTGCCACGTCTTGAATATGTTTATTTAAAAAATAGAGTTTTGAACAATGTTATTGTTAATAAATTTTTGTTTATTTAGATTTAGAAACTGGAGACGCTGGCGATTGGCCTTTAGAATGGTTCTGCGACCAATTGAGTCAAGATTTATTCAGTTGCGCTTGGGAAACTCGACACGGTGCCGCTACGGCGCTTAGAGAAGTTCTATCGGTTCACGGATCCGGCGCCGGTAAAGCTACTTACTTATCGGCGCGACAGGTAACGTTTCGTCCCGTGACCATCATCATCAATTTTGATTTATTTTTATCCACAGATGGAAATCAATCATGAAGTTTGGTTGGAGGACGTGGCTATAAGATTATTGTGCGTCCTAGCGTTGGATCGATTCGGAGATTTCGTTTCCGATGCAGTAGTAGCGCCTGTAAGAGAAACGTGCGCGCAGGCGTTATGCGCCGTTTTGAAATTGATGAAACCCGAGTCTTGTCACGAAGTTTTGAAAGTTCTGTTGAAGCTGATGGATCATAACGAATGGGAGGCTAGACATGGCGGGTTATTAGGGTACGTCATATACTTTAATTAATTAATTCGTTAATTAAATTTTGTATTTTTAGGTTGAAATATCTTCTCGCCGTTCGCGATGACATGATAGAAACTTTCCTACCGGAAAGTTTCCCTTTTATACTGCAAGGTCTTTCGGATGCGGTCGACGACGTTAGCGCCGTTGCCGCTTCTTCTCTCATACCCGTTGCGGAAAAATTGACGGAATTAGTACCGGACCGTATATCGGAAGTCGTTACCAAATTGTGGGATCTACTATCGGAACAAGACGAATTGGCGGCGGCGTGTAACAGTTTCATGGGTCTATTAGCGGCTATTCTGAGTTTGCCGAAAGCTCAGGCTCTACTACCGCCGCAACCGTTGAACGACGTTGTACCCAGACTGTGGCCGTTTCTCAGTCACGGTACCAGTTCGGTTAGAAAGGCCATTTTGCAGACGCTAGGTGAGTTTTATTTTCGTATTGGGCGGGGATAGTTTAGTATGAATTGAAATAATCCAATAATTGTCTCAAACTTTAAGCGAGTTGTGTCATTTAGTTTCGTGTTTGACAGTTGTAACTAACTGATTTTCCATTTAACGTATTTTTCAGATTTAGGTCCGTTCTGTTATTTAATATTTCCTAACTTGGGCAGTGGGATCGAATGAAAAACTAAGGTCTAATAGTCTTGACATTATTTATCATTTGCGAAGAGATAATTACCTACTTTGGAAATGATTATTTTTCAAAAAAAAATGTCTTGAAATTCATCTATTTATCGAACTGCTCTCGTACATTAGATTTTTCAAATTTCAAAAAGTAAAAAACCAGCTGTTTATCATATTATGATTTTTGTCAATTTTTCTCATTAAAGAAATTATTAATTCATCAAACATTAGTTTTTCAAATTTTATTATAATTTATTTGATTTTTTCTGATTTTAATTCAGCAACATTTAACAAGAAATCGAAAAAACCGCTCATAATCAAACTTATCAAACTCGTATATGAGATTTTCAATTTTCTGATAGTAGAAAATCAGCCATTTATCATTACTATGATTTTTATTAACTTATCTCGGTCAAAAGCTTTCAGACTTCTCAAACTGTATATGAGATTTTGTTCAAATTTAATCGTCAATTCCTACGTTTTGTACAGTATGAATCGCCAATTCGCACATTTTATTAGCCAATTCATAAAATTTGTTCGAATTTAAATGTCTATTTGAACGTTTTCAAATTTAGTCGCCAATTCTTGAATTTTGTTCAAATTTAATCGTCAATTCGCACATTTTGCTCAATTTTACTCGCCAATTCCTGCATTTTGTTCAATTTTACTCGCCAATTCCTGCATTTTGTTCAATTTTAATCGACAATGACTACATTTTGTTCAAAATTAATCCCCAATTCATGAATTTTAATCAAATATAATCGACACTTCCTACATTTTGTTCAATTTTAATCGTTAATTGATGCATTTTGATAAATTTTACTCACCAAACCTTTCATTTTGTTCAATTTTAATCGACAATTCCTACATTTTTTTCAAATTTAATCGTCAGTTCCTACAATTTGTTAAAATTTAATCACCAATTACTGCATTTTGTTCAATTTTAATCGCCAATTCCTACATTTTGTTCAAATTTAATCGTCAATTCGTACATTTTGTTCTATTTTACTCGCCAATTCCAGGATTTTGTTTCATTTTAATCTCCAATATTTACAATTCGTTCAAATTTAATCGCCAATTCCTGCATTCTGTTCAATTTTAATCGCCAATTCCAACATTTTGTTCAATTTAGTCGCCAATTCCTGAATTTTGTTCAATTTATTCGTCAATTCCTACATTTTGTTTAAATTTAATCGTCAATTCGTACATTTTGTTCTATTTTACTCGCCAATTCCAGCATTTTGTTCAATTTTAATCTCCAATATTTACAATTCGTTCAAATTTAATCGCCAATTCCTGCATTCTGTTCAATTTTAATCGCCAATTCCAACATTTTGTTCAATTTAGTCGCCAATTCCTGAATTATGTTCAATTTATTCGTCAATTCCTACATTTTGTTTAAATTTAATCGTCAATTCGTACATTTTGTTAAATTATACTTGCCAATTCCTGCATTTTGTTCAATTAAACTCGCCAATTCCTGCATGTTGTTCAATTAAACCCGCCAATCCTGCATTTTGTTCAATTTTAATCGCCAATATTTACAATTCGTTCAAATTTAATCACCAATTACCCCATTCTGTTCAATTTTAATCGCCAATTCCAACATTTTGTTCAATTTAGTCGCCAATTCCTGAATTTTGTTCAATTTATTCGTCAATTCCTACATTCTGTTCAAATTTAATCGTCAATTCGTACATTTTGTTCAATTTTACTCGCCAAATCCTGCATTTTGTCAATTTTAATCGTCAATGTTCACAATTCGTTCAAATTTAATCGCCAATTCCTGCATTTTGTTCAATTTTACTCGCCAATTCCTGCTTTTTGTTCAATTTTAATCAACAATTCCTACATTTTGTTCAATATTAATCGCCAACTCTTACATTTTGCTCAGAATTAATTGCCAATTCCTGAATTTTTTTCAAAACTAATTGTCAATTCAAACATTTTCAAATTTAATCCACAATTCTTTAATTTTGTTCAAATTTAATCGTCAATTCGCATATTTTGTTCAAATTTAATCGTCAATTCGCATATTTTGTTCAATTTTACTCGCCAATTCCTTCATTTTCTTTAATTTTAATTGCCAATATTTACAATTCGTTCAAATTTAACCGATAATTCCTACAGTGTGTTCAATTTTATAAACTAAATCATGGATTTAGTTCAAATTTAATCGCAAATTCCTGAATTTTGTTTAAATTTAATCGTCAATTCCTACATATTGTTCAAATTTAATCACCAATTCCTACATCTTGTTCAAATTTAATCGTCAATTCCTACATTTTGTTCAAATTTAATCACCAATTGCTCCATTCTGTTCAATTTTAATCGCCAATTCCTACATTTTGTTCAATTTAGTCGCCAATTCCTGAATCTTGTTCAATTTATTCGTCAATTCCTACATTTTGTTCAAATTTAATCGTCAATTCGTACATTTTGTTCAATTTTACTCGCGAGATCCTGCATTTTGTTCAATTTAGTCCTCAATTCCGGCATTTTGTTTAATTTTAATCGTCAATATTTACAATTCTTTCAAATTTAATCGCCAATTCCCGCATTTTGTTCAATTTTACTCGCCAATTCCTGCTTTTTGTTCAATTTTAATCAACAATTCCTACATTTTGTTCAATCTTAATCGATAACTCTTACATTTTGCTTAGAATTAATTGCCAATTCCTGAATTTTATTCAAATCTAATTGTCAATTCAAACATTTTCAAATTTAATCCACAATTCTTTAATTTTGTTCAAATTTAATCGTCAATTCGCACATTTTGTTCAGTTTCACTCGCCAATTCCTGCATTCTGTTCAATTTTACTCGCCAATTCCTTCATTTTCTTCAATTTTAATTGCCAATATTTACAATTCGTTCAAATTTAACCGATAATTCCTACAGCGTGCTCAATTTTAGAAACTAAAAAATGGATTTAGTTCAAATTTAATCGCAAATTCCTGAATTATGTTCAATTTAAATCGCCATTTCCTACATTTTGTTCAAATTTAATCGCCAATTCCTGAATTTTATTCAATTATAATCGTCAATTCCTACATTTTGTTCAAATTTAATCGTCAAAAGTAGATAACCTGCCATTTATCATTACTATGATGTATATCAATTTTTCTCCTTTAAAAACTTATTAATTTATCATACTGTACTCGTGCATAAAATGTTTCAAATTTTATTACATTTTATTTTTATTTTTTTTCATTTAAAATCAGATACGTTAAGCGAGAAATCTAAAAATCAAACCGAAATCCTGTGGGACGCCCAACTCCTCCAAGACGCTCTACGTCACGTCTTTCAGCGAGTCCTGATCGAACCGATTCCTGAAGTCCGTCATGTAGCCGAAAAAGTTTGGTACAATTTGGTCGGTAATTCGAGGCTGGTTGAATTATTACACGCCGCCTGTCCGTTCATTACGGTTTGGTTGTATTTGTGTATGCAACCGGTCCGCATGCCGTTCGACGTCAACTATTTAATTCAAGCCAAATCGCACAAGAAGAAGAACGACGGTTTGAATAATTTCGATCACACCCTCGTACCTCCGAAGATGTTTATCGGGGGTAAGTCGATGAATATGTAAAAATTCTCTGTAAATAATTGTTTAATTAATTATTACAAATGATGTTTATTAGTTATGGTTATTAATTATTAATTTATAAAAACAATTTTCTTGTTTTTTTATCCATGTTTTCATTTGATGATTACAATACGTTTGTTGCAATTTTAGGTATCGAAACGACTTCGACGCTTATTAGAGAACAAAATGCCATCCCAGTCCGATGCGCCGCTTCGAGAATGTTGGGTTTTTTATCGCGCTACATTACGAAACCAGCGCCGGGCATAGATTATGTCACAAGCGGTTTGGAAAATCCCATAGATTCTTACGTGAAAGTTTTATTGGTAAGTTACATTTAAATTTCGTCATAAAATTTCAATGATTCATTAATTTTGTTTACCTAGCTTAGTTATTCCTACATTTTGCTCAAATTTAATCGTCAATATGTACATTGTATATTTTATTCAATTTGTACATTTTGTTCAATTTTAATCGTCAATTCTTAATTTTTGTTCAAATTTAATCGCCAATTCTTGCGTTTTATTCAATTTTAATCGCACTTCTTGCATTTTGTTCAATTCAAATTATTAATTTGTACTTTTTGATCAATTTTAGTTGTCAATTCCCGCATCAAATTTAGTCGTCAATTCGCACGTGTTCAATTTTAATCGTCAAATCCTACATTTTTTTTTCAAATTTAGTGGTCAATTCGTACAACGTGTTTAATTTTAATCGCCAATTCGTACATTTTGTGGAAATTTAGTCGCCAATTCCTGCATTCTATTCAAAGTTAATCCCTAATTTCTGCTTTTTGTTCAAAATTTAACGTCAATTCTTACATTTTGTTCAAGTTTAATAGCCAATTCCTACATTTTATTCAAATTAATCGTCAATTCGTATATTTTGTTGGAATTTAATCGCCAATTCGTATATTTTGTTGAAATTTAATCGCCAATTCCTAAATTTTGACCAAGTTTAATCACCATTTCCCTCATTTTGTTCAAATTGAATCGTCAGTTCCTACATTTTGTTCAAATTCGTACAATTTGTTCAATTTTAATCGCCAATTCGAACATTTTGTTCAAATTCCTACATGTTGTTCAAATGTAATGGCCAATTCGTATATTCGTATCACCAATTCCTAAATTTTGACCAAGTTTAATCGCCAATTCTCTGTATGTTTTGTTGAAATTTAATCGCCAATTCTTCCTGTTTGTTCAAATTTAATCGCCAATTCTTGCTTTTTGTTCAAATTTAATCGCCAATTCTTGCTTTTTGCTCAAATTTAATCACCAATTCCTAAATTTTGGCCAAGTTTAATCGCCAATTCTCTCATTTTCTTCAAATTGAATCGTCCCTACATTTTGTTCAATTTTAATCGCCAATTCGAACATTTTTTTCAAATTTAATCGCCAATTCCTACATGTTGTTCAAATTTAATCGTCAATTCGTATATTTTGTTCAATTTTACTCGCCAAATCCTGCATTTTGTTCAATTAAACTCGCCAATTCCGGCATTTTGTTGAGAATTAATCGCCAATTCTTGCTTTTTGTTCAAATTTAATCACCAATTCCTAAATTTTGACCAAGTTTAATCGCCAATTCCTACATGTTCAAATTTAATCGTCAATTCGTATATTTTGTTCAAGTTTAATAGCCAATTCCTATATTTTGTTCAAATTTAATCGTCAATTCGTATGTTTTGTTGAGATTTAATCGCAAATTCTTGCTTTTTGTTCAAATTTAATCACCAATTCCTAAATTTTGACAAAGTTTAATCGCCAATTCTCTGTATATTTTGTTGAAATTTAATCACCAATTCTTGCTTTTTGTTCAAATTTAATCGCCAATTCTTGCTTTTTGTTCAAATTTACTCGCCAATACTTGCATTTTATTCAATTTTAATCGTCAATTCTTAAGTTTTGTTCAAATTTAATTACCAATTCTTGCTTTTTGTTCAAATTTAATCGCCAATTCTTGCTTTTTGTTCAAATTTAATCACCAATTCCTAAATTTGACCAAGTTTAATCGCCAATTCTCTGTATATTTTGTTGAAATTTAATCGCCAATTCTTGCTTTTTGTTCAAATTTAATCACAAATTCCTAAATTTTGACAAAGTTTAATCGCCAATTCTCTGTATATTTTGTTCAAATTTAATCGCCAATTCCCTCATTTTGTTCAAATTGAATCGTCCCTACATTTTGTTCAAATTTAATCCCCAATTCGTATATTTTGTTGAAATTTAATTGCCAAATCTTGCTTTTTGTTCAAATTTAATCACCAATTCCTAAATTTTGTTCAAATTGAATCGTCAGTTCCTACATTTTGTTCAATTTTAATCGCCAATTCGAACATTTTGTTCAATTTTAATCGTCACTTGCTACATTTTGTTCAAATGTGATCGCCAATTCCCCCATTCTGTTTAAATTTAATCGTCAATTCGTAGATTTTGTTGAAAATTGATTGTCAATTCGTATACTTTAATCAAATTTAATCGCCAATGCGTAAAGGTGCTTCTCCAGGAAACTTCTCTTTCGCTCACTAGCATCCATTATGTTCTCCTATTTGCTTCTGGGTTTTATGACGTCTTATCTGGCTTGGTGTGTGAGTTTGGAGAGTTTTTGTCAGTCATTCTCATCATGTGCCCAAACCATCGGTGGTGAGAGCTTTGAATGCTATACAGGAGGGGTTCAACACCGAGAGAGTTTCCTCTACTCTCTTCATTTATTACAGCTCAGCAGCCTGGATTTCTGTTTGCTGGTCAGAGCCAGTCAGTTTCACCGCTTCACGTGAAAGTTGGGGGGTAACGGTTTTAAAAACAGTCACCTTGGTGTGCTTGGAGAGTTATTTTTTGTTAATGAACCACTTGCTCAGGAATAGTAGTTTCTTGTTGCATCAGCAACCCGATAATTGATTTCAGCATCAAATGTTCCATCTTCAGATAGAGTTAATCCGATATTTCAGAACGTTGGGAAACTAATTTATAGTAAATTTACCATAAGGTTCATGTACAATAATAAAACGCAAAGTTCTAGGAAACCCCACCAACAGATGTAGCTACTTTCTATGTTTTGAATTAAAGTTTTAGTTATTTTTAGACCACATTTTATAACAATTTTTAGGTACATTTGAATTCGAAATCTGCTCTACAACGTATGGTGACCGGTCTAGTAATAGCCGAATGGGCCAAAGCCGATCCGGATATAAAATCCTGCCCGGACGTCTTGAGAATCCGTTTACATAATTGCCTCAACGAGTTTCTCTATTTCGACGAGATCGCCCATAGTTTCACGCGTCTAGCCCAAGAAACTAAAGACTTTTTAGCTACATTGAGACATTACAAAGTACCGATAGAAGATAACAACGAAAACGTACTGACCCTCGAACAAATAGAACAACTCACAAATTCCAAAACCCAACACACCCTGATCAATTTCAAAATGAAACCCAAAGTGTTGGAAAGTTTGGAAGAGAGAAGGCGGAACATCCACAGTTCCGTGGCGCAGACTAAAAAGGAGCAAACCAGGCTTAGTTGCAGTACCATGGGTGAGTACTTGAAGATATATTGTTTGACTTATAAATGGTCCCTTAAAGGTTTGAAATTTTTCGAAAAATGTTACCTCTATGGAAATTTTTTCAAAAGAGTCTTTTCGTAATATTTTTTATTATTATTTTTTTTTAATTTAATTTTTCATATTTTAATCGTCAATTTCTGCTTTTTGTTCAATTTTAATAGCGATTTTCTGCATCTTGTTCAATTTGAATTGCCAATTCTTACAGTTTGTTCAAAATTAATCGTCAATTCGTATATTTTGTTCAAATTTAATCGCCAAAGTCTACATTTTGTTCAAGTTTAATCATAAATTTCTATATTTTGTTCAATTTTAATAGCGGATTTGTACATTTTGTTCAATTTTAATCATCAATTTTCGCATTTTGTTCAAATTTACTCGCCAATACTTGCATTTCATTCAATTTTAATGGTCCATTTCAGCATTTTGTTAAAAATTAATCGTCAATTCGTGTGTTTTGTTCAAATTTAATCCCCAAATTCTACAATTTGTTCAATTTTAATAATAAATTTCTACATTTTGTTCAATTTTAATAGCGAATTTGTGCATTTTGTTCAACTTTCGTCGCCAGTTCCTGAATTTTGTTCAAATTTAATCCCCAAATTCTACATTTTACTCAATTTTAATCGCCAATTTCCCCGTTTTGTTCAAATTTAATCATCAATTTCTGAATTTTGTTTAATTTTAATCGCTAATTGTTGAATTTTGTTCAATTTTAAAGGTCAAGTACTACATTTGTATCCAAAATAAATGGCCAATTCGTGTCGTTTGTTCAAATTTGATCGTCAAATCTTACACTTTGCTAAATTTTAAACGTCAAATTCTGCATTTTGTTCAATTTTAATGGCGAATTTTTGTATTTTGTTGAATTTTTGTATTTTGTTGAATTTTAAAAGACAATGACTACAGTTTGTTTATATTTAATTGCCAAATCCTAAATTTTGTACAATT
Source organism: Galeruca laticollis (assembly GCA_963921935.1). NCBI lineage: Eukaryota > Metazoa > Arthropoda > Insecta > Coleoptera > Chrysomelidae > Galeruca > Galeruca laticollis. Next base: position 173,509,966 of record OY998181.1, read on the forward strand.
TTAATCGCCCATTCCTGAATTTTGTTCAAATTTAATAATTCTATATTTTTATTAAAATTAATCGCCAATTCGTATGGTTTGTTCAAATTTAATCATCAAATCTTACATTTTGTTCAATTTTAAATGTCAATTTCTGCATTTTGTTCAATTTTAATGGCAAATTTCTGTATTTTGTTCAATTTTAATTGACAATTACCTCAGTTTGTTCAAATTTAATTGCCAATTCCTAAATTTTGTACAATTTTAATCGCCAATTCGTGTGGTTTGTTCAAATTTAATCGCCAAATCTTACATTTTGTTCAATTTTTAACGTCAATTTCTGCATTTTGCTCAATTTTAATGGCTAATTTCTATATTTTGTTCAATTTTAATCGACAATTACTACGATTTGTTCAAATTTAATTGCCATATTCTAAATTTTGTACAATTTTAATGGCCAATTGCCGCGTTCTGTTCAAATTTAATCGTCAGTTTCCCCGTTTTGTTTAATTTTAATCGCCAATTTCTGAATTTTGTTCAAATTTAATGGCAAGTCCTACATTTTTATCAAAATTAATCGTCAATTGTTCAAATTGAATCGCCAATTCCTGCATTTTGTTCAAATTTAATCGGTAATTCGTATACTTTGTTCAATTTTAATAGTAGATTCTTGCATTTTGTAATTTTAATCGCTAATTTTCGCGTTATGTTAAATTTTAGTCGCCCATTTCTAAATTTTGTTTAATTTTTATTATCAATTCCTGAGTTTTGTACAATTTTAATTGCCAATTTGTACATTTTATTCAAATTTAATCGTCAATTTCTGAGTTTTGTTCAATTTTAATGGCGAATTTCTGTATTTTGTTCAATTTGAATCTACAATTACTACAGTTTGCTCAAATTTAATTTCCAAATCCTAAATTTTATACAATTTTAATGGCCAATTCCCGCGTTTTGTTCAAATTTAATGGTAAATTTAATCGTTTTGTTATATTTTAATCGCCAATTCCTGAATTTTGCTCATATTTAATGATCAAGTCCTACATTTTTAACAAAATTAATCGTCAATTCGTGTGGTTTGTTCAAATTTAATCGCCATATCCAATTACTACGGTTTGTTCAAATTTAATTGTCAAATCCTAAATTTTGCACAATTTTAATGGCCAATTTCCGCGTTTTGTTCGAATTTAATCGTCAATTTCATGCGTTTTGTTTAATTTTAATCGCCAATTTGAATTTTCTTCAAATTTAAAGGTTAAGTCCTACATTTTTATCAAAATTAATTGCCAATTCGTGTGGTTTGTTCAGATTTAATTGCCAAATCCAATTCCTACAGTTTGTTAAAATTTAATCGCCAAATCTTACATTTTGTTCTTTTTTAATCGTCAATTTCCGCGTTTTATTCAGATTTAATTGTCAATTTCTGCATTTTGTTCAATTTTAATCGCCAATTCCTGAATTCTGTTCAAATTTAATGGTCAAGTCCTACATTTTTATCAAAATTAATTGTCAATTGTTTAAATTTAATCGCAATTCCTGAATTTTGTTCAAATTTAATTGGTAATTCGTTCAATTTTAATAGTCGATTCTTGCATTTTGTTTAATTTTAATCGCTAATTTCCGCGATTTGTTCAATTTTAATCGCCAATTTCTAAATTTTGTTTAATTTTTATTGTCAATTCCTGAGTTTTGTTCAATATTAATCGCCAATTTGTACATTTTGTTCAAATTTAATCGCCAATTCCTGAATTATGTTCAAATTTAAAGGTCAAATCCTACAGTTTTATCAAAATTAATCGCCAATTCGTGTGGTTTGTTCAAATTTAACCGCCAAATCTTACATTTTGTACTATTTTAACCGCCAATTTCCGCGTTTTATTCAAATTTTTTTACGGTAAGACTAAATATACCACACATCAAGTATTATTTCCAAGTTCCACTTGGCAGTGTATTTGATTTATTGATTGTATCCTATCGTATTTTTTAGCAACATTGGCGGGTGCTGCGGTGATGCTCGATACGTTGCCCGATAAACTCTCCCCCGTTATAAAACCTTTGATGGTATCGCTCCATCTCGAAAGCGACGAAGATTTACAAAAAATTTCCGCCGGTCATTTGGCTATTTTGGTTGATTTGGCAAGAACCAGGGAGAATAATCTGAACGAAAGGATCATTCAAAGACTTTGCAATTGTTTAAAGTAAGTCGTTTTACAAATATACGCTACGCTGACTTGGTGATATTAAAATCGTTAAATTTTTAGTAGCGACCCAGAATTCACGCCGATAATTTATAAATACGACGAAGGGAATAGTACGACGCAAAAGGACTACCATAAACCTGGGAACTACAACGGTATAGTCACGTTAAATAACCATCAGAGGATTGCGGAAAAGGCTGCTCTCAAACGGTGCAACAGCGCCGGACGAGGTAATTCGAAATCTTAATGTCTAACCGTGTATTCCTTCTTCTTCCTTCCATGGTATACTTTTAGTCCCACATAATTTTTTCCGCTGATATGTATTTGTTTACTTTTAGGTCCCGGTAGACCTCCAGCTACTGATATATCCATGGAAGAATTGTTCAAAGAAGAAGACGAAACGCAGAAGAATAATTTTCTACAAAGGAGAGGCGGTACCGTTGCGTTCGTAGCGATCGTCGAACATTTTCAAGAACATTTACCGACGGCGGTACCCACTTTATGGGAATTTATGGTAGGACAGTTAGTGGAAACAATAGATCCTTTCAATTTTGACGCGAATGATTACCTCAACAAAGACGATCAAGCTGAAAAGTTATTGAGAGCTTTACAGGTAATTGAATGATGCTATTTTTTTTAATCGTATCGTCAGTTTGTGTGTTACGTCAAAATTTGATCGTGAATTCCCTAGGTTTGATCCATTGCTCGTTACAGACGAAATTTGTATCAATTCTTCGGTTTTATTGAAATTTGACTGTCAATTCGAACTAGAACGTTTAGATTTGTACATTTTGTTCAATTTTAATAGACAATTCCTGAATTGTGTTCAAGTGTAATCGCCAATTCGTGCATTTTGTTCTTTAATCGCCAATTCTTACAGTTTGTCCACATCTAATCGCAAATACTTGCATTTTGTTCATATTTAATCTCAATTTGTTCAATTTTTATCGTCAATTTTCGCATTTTGTTCAAATTTAATCGGCAATACTTACATTAGTGTTTTAAATGAAACTCACTGTTTCTAGCTAAATCCACAATATAATGATTTTTTTGGAATTTTTAACATTTTTTCAATATATTGTGGAGTTAACTAGAAACAGTGAGTTTCATTTAAAACACTAATATGAGTAGATTCCACAAAGTAAGGGTCGAGACAGTTGATATTTTTGCCAATATTTACATTTTGTTCAGTTTTAATTGTCAATTTGTACATTTTTTTCAAAATTAAATGTCATTTCCCACATTTCGTTCAAATTTAATCGTCAATTCCTACATTTTGTTCAAATTTAATCGTCAATTCGTACAATTTGTTAAATTTTAATCGTCAATTCGTATATTTTGATCAAATTTAATCACCAATACTTGCATTTTGTTCAGTTTTAATTGTCAATTTATACATTTTGTTCAATTTAATCATCAATTTGTACATTTTGTTCAAAATTAATTGTAAATTTGTACATTTTGTTAACTTAAATCGTCAATGTGTACATTTTGTTCAATTTTAATCACATATTCCCGTATTTTGTTCAATTTTAATCGCCAATTCCAGCATTTTGTTCAATTTTAATTGTCAATTTGTACATTTTTTTTTCAAAATTAATCGTCAATTGCCACATTTCGTTCAAATTTCATCGTCAATTCGTACGTTTTCTTCAAATTTAATCGTCAATACTTGCATTTTGTTCAGTTTTAATTGTTAATTTGTACATTTTTTTCAATTTTATCATCAATTTGTACATTTTGTTCAAAATTAATTGTAAATTTGTACATTTTGTTAACTTAAATCGTCAATTTGTACATTTTGTTCAATTTTAATCACCAATTCCCGTTAGTGCTTTTAAAGTAAGGGTCAAGACAGTCAATTTTACCAATTCCCGTATTTTGTTCAATTTTAATCGCCAATGCCAGCATTTTGTTCAATTTTAATTGTCAATTTGTACATTTTTTTTTCAAAATTAATCGTGAATTGCCACATTTCGTTCAAATTTCATCGTCTATTCTTACATTTTCTTCAAATTTAATCGCCAATACTTGCATTTTGTTCAGTTTTAATTGTCAATTTGTACATTTTGTTCAATTTTAATGATCAATTTGTAAATTTTGTTCAAAATTAATTGTGAATTTGTACATTTTGTGAAACTTAAATCGTCAATTTGTACGTTTTGTTCAATTTTAATCGTCAATTCCAGCATTTTATTCAATTTTAGTCGTCATTTTGAACAAAATTAATTGACTGCATTTTGTTCAATTTTATTCGCCAATTCCTGCATTTTGTTCAATTTTATTCGCCAATTCCAGCATTTTGTTCAATTTTAATCGCCAATTCCAGCATTATGTTCAATTTTAATCGCCAATTCTTGCATTTTCTTCAATCTCAATATTCAATTCACATATTTTTTTCAATTATAATAGTCAATAGCCACATTTTGTTCAAATTTAATTGCCTATTCTTGCATTTTGTTCAATTTTAATCGTCAATTTGTACATGTGTTCAAAATGTATCGTCAATTTATTCATTTTGCTCAATTTTAAACGCCAATTCCCGCATTTTTTTCAATTTAAGCGTCAATTCTTGTATTTTGTTAATTTTAATCGCCAATTTCTACGTTTTGGTCAATTTTAATCGTCAATTCTAGCATTTTGTTAATATTTAATCGCCAATATTTCCATTTTGTTCAATTTCAATTGTCAAGTTGTACATTTTTCCAAAATTAATCGTCATTTCCCGCATTTCGTTCAAATATAACCGCCAATTTCTACATTTTGTTCAAATTTAATCGTCAATTTGTTCAATTGTAATCGTCAATTCTCGCATTTTGTTCAAATTTAATCGCCAATACTCACATTTTGTTCAGTTTTAATTGTCAATTTGTACATTTTTTTCAAAATTAATTGTCAATTTCCGCATTTAGTTCTAATTTAATCAACAATTCCCACATTTTGTTCAAATTTAATTGTCAATTCCTACATTTTGTTCAAATTTAATTGGCAATTTGTTGAATTTTAATGATCAATTTTCGCATTCTGTTCAAATTCAATCGACAATACTTGCATTTTCTTTAATTTTAATTGTCAATTTGTACATTTTTTCAAAATTAATTGCCAATTCCCGCATTTAGTTCAAATTTAATCGTCAATTTGTTCAATTTTAATGGTCAAACTTCGCATTTTGTTCAAATTCAATCGACATTACTTGCATTTTGTTCAATTTTAAGTTTCAAGTTGTACATTTTTTTCAAAATTAATTGTCAATTCCCGCATTTAGTTCAAATTTAATCGACAATTCCCACATTTTGTTCAAATTTAATCGACAATTTGTTCAATTTTAATCGTCAATTCTCGCATTTTCAAATTTAATCGCCAATTCGTACATTTTGATTGTCAATTTGTACATTGTTTAAAATTAATCGTCAATTCCTGCATTTCGATCAAATTTAATCGACAATTCACATATTTGAAATTTGACCATATACAGACAAAATGGAAAAAGTTGAATTTTGAACTGCAAATAAATATTGTCAAATAATGCATTTTCTTTTAGGTTCTCGAGGTAACAATAACGAGCCTGCACAAATCTCTGTTACCGGACGTTATGCAGAAATCACTTATACGTCTATGCGTATTACTTTCGCACCCTTATAGAGCCGTACGGCATCTAGCATCTCGTTGTTTAGCTACTTTCGCAAAATTAGATTCCGTCAGAGTATTGGAGATGGTCGTCAGTATAGTACTACCAAAATTAGGAGCGACAGACTGCGATATTGACAGGTAACTATATTACTTATTGTTATATATGTTTATTTCTTTGTTGAACGATTGATTTTTTTTAGACAAGGTGCGGTTGAAGCGATCGCTTGCATCGTAGAAGAATTAAAGTTCAACATAATTCCTTACGTCGTACTTTTAGTCGTACCGTTACTCGGTAGAATGTCCGATCAAAATATGTGCGTTAGATTAATGGGTACTCACAGTTTCGCTACTTTGGTTCAATTAATGCCTCTAGATGGCGGCGTACCCGAACCGCCGGCACTAAAAGGTACTTTATATCAATCATACATTCTCAGTTTTACAATAAAATGTTATTTTTAGGTAGTATTTTGAACGTTAGACGTGATAAGGAACGAGATTTTCTCCGGCAGCTGTTGTCGCCATCTTCCATACCTGATTATCATATACCGATACATATCGACGCCCAGTTAAGAAGTTATCAACAAGCGGGAGTGAACTGGTTGGCTTTTCTTAACAAGTAAGCAACAACTAAGCGATTAATCTAAAATGTAACAGTTCAGCTGTAATAATTCACTTGCTTTTACAGTTTCAATTATCAACTTTGGTTATTTCATACTTTTTATTATGACAAAAGCTTCAATCACTTTTTGTAAGCTCTAAAAAAATTATTTTAATCGTCAATTTCAGCATTTTGTTCATTTTTTATTGCCAATTCCTGCGTTTTGTTCAAAAATTAATCGCCAATTTCTAAATTTTGTTCAATTTTAATCACCAATTCGTACATTTGATCAACAAATTAAATAGCCAATCTCTACATTTTGTTCAAATTTTATCATCAAACTCTGCATTTTGTTCAACTCTACATAATCGCTAGTTACTACATTTTGTTCAATTTTAATCACAAATTCTTCAATGTTGTTCAATTTTAGTTGTCAATTCCTGAGTTTGATGAAATTTAATCGCCTATTCTTGAATTTTGTTCAATTTTAATCGCCAATTCTTGAATTTTGTTCAATTTTGATCATAAAATTTAGTCGCTAATTTTCGCGTGTTCGAAATTAATCAACAATTCCTATATTTTGTTCTATTCAATTTTAACAGCTAATTTCTGCATTTCGTTCAAATTCAATCACAAATTCCTACATTTTGCTTAATTTTAATCACCAATTTTTAATTTTGTTCAATTTTTAAACGCCAATTCCTGAGTTTTGTTCAATTCTAATCGCCAATTCCTACATTTCGTTCAATTTAAATTCAATTTTAATCGCCAAATCCTGAATTTTGTTCAATTTTAAACACCAATTCTTCAATTTTAATTGGTAATTCCTGAGTTTTGTTCAAATTTAATCGCCAATTCCTACATTTTGTTTAATTTTAATCACCAATTTATGAATTATGTTAAATTAAATTCGATTTTAATCACCAATTCTTCACTTTTGTTCAATTTTAATTGCCGATTCCTATTTTGTTCAATTTTAATCACCAATTCTTCAATTTTAATTGCCAATTCCTGAGTTTTGTTCAAATTTAAACGTCAAATTTTGCATTTTGTTCAACTTAATCGGCAATTTTCGCGTTTTGTTCAATTTTATCCCACATATTGTTCATAATGTAATCGCCAATTATTTACTTTTGTTCAGTTATAATCGCCAGTTTCTCAATTTTGTTCAAATTTAATCACCAATTTTAATTGTCAATTCCTGAGTTTTGTTCAATTTTAATCGCCAATTCGAACATTATGTTCAAATTTAATCGTCAATTCGTACATTTTGTTCAAATTTAATTGTTAATTCTTGAATTTGTTCAATTTTAATCGCCCATTTTTGAATTTTATTCAATTTTGATCATCAAATTTAATCGCTGATTTCCGAGTTTTCTTCAAAATTTAACGATAATTTCAATATTTTGTTCAATTTTTAAACGCCAATTTCTGAGTTTTGTTCAATTTTTACAGCCAATTCCTGCGTTTTGTTCAATTTTTACAGCCAATTCCTGCGTTTTGTTCAAATTTAATCTCCAATTCCTACTTTATGTTTAGTTTTAATCGCTAATTCTTGTACTTTGTTCAATTTTAATCGCCAATTCTAAGTTTTGTTCAATTTTAACAGCGAATTCCTGCAATTTGTTTAAATTTAATCTCCGATTCCTGCTTTTTGTTTAATTTTAATCGCCAATTCTTGAACATTGCTCAATTTTGATCATAAAATTTAATAGCTAATTTCCGCGTATTGTTTAAAATCAATTGATAATTTCTGTATTTTACTAAAAATGAATGGTCAATTCCAGCATTCCGTTCAATTTTAACCGCCAATTTCTGCATTTTGTTCAAATGTATTCGCTGATTTCTACTTTTTGGCCAATTTTAATCGCCAATTCCTATATTTTGTTCAATTTTTAAACGTCAATTCCTGGGTTTTGTTCAGTTTTAATCGCCTATTCGTACATTTTGTTCAAATTTCATCGTCAATTAAGACATTTCGTTTGATTTTAATCTTCAATTTCTGCAAATTGTTCTATTCGCTAATTCTTCAATTTTATTCAATTTTAATTGCCACTTCCATAGTTTTGTTCAATTTTAATTGTCAATTTCTAGTTTTGTTCAATTTTAATCGCCTATCCTGAAATTTAAATTGTCAATTCTGAGTTTTGTTCGATCTTATTCACCAATTTGTACATTTTGTTCAAATTTAATAGTGAATTCTTGACTTTTGTTCAATTTAATCGCCAATTCTTGAATGTTGTTCAATTTTATCAGCCAATTCCTGCATTTTGTTAAAAATTAATGGACTCAGGAATTGGTAGAATGCAGGACATTCTACCAATTCCTGAGTTTTATTCAATTTCAACAGCTAATTACTGCATTTCTTTTAAATTTAATCGCCAATTCCTACGTTTTGTTAAATTTTAATCACAAATTCTTCAATTTTGTTCAATTTTAATCGCCAGTTCTTGAATTTTGCTCAGTTTTAATCGCCAAATCTTGAATTTTGTTCAATTTTGAATTTTGCTCAATTTTAATCGCCAATTCTTTAATTTTGTTCAATTTTAATCGCCAATTCTTGAATTTCGTTCAATCATAATCGACAATTCTTGAATTTTGTTCAATTTTAACAACCAATTCCTGCATTTTGGTCAAAATTAATGAACAATTCCGGCATTCTACCAATTCCTGAGTTTTCAGTTTTAACAGCTAATTACTGCATTTTGTTCAAATTTAATCACCAATTATTGAATTTTGTTCAATTTTAATCGTCAAATCTTGAATTTGATCAATTTTAATCGCCAACTATAGAATTTTGTTCAATTTGGAGTTTTGATCAATTTTAATCGTCAACTATTGAATTTTGCTCAATTTGGAGTTTTGATCAATTTTAATCGTCAATTTGTTCAATTTTAATCGTCAATTTGTTCAATTTTAATCGCCAATTTTTGAATTTTTTTCAATTTTAATCGTCAAATCTTGAATTTGATCAATTTTAATCGCCAACTATTGAATTTTGTTCAATTTGGAGTTTTGATCAATTTTAATCGTCAATTCGTTCAATTTTAATCGCCAATTTTTGAATTTCGTTCAATCATAATCGACTATTCTTGAATTTCGTTCAATCATAATCGACTATTCTTGAATTTTGTTCAATTTTAATCGCCAATTCTTGAATTTTGTTCAATTTTAACAGCCAATTCCTGCTTTTTGTCCAAAATTAATCGACAATTTCTGCATTTTGTTAAAAATGAATGGACATTTCCTGAGTTTTCAATTTTTACAGCTAATTACTGCATTTTGTTCAAATTTAATCGTCAAATTCTACATTATGTTCATTTTTAACAGCCAATTCCTGCATTTTGTTCAAAAGTAATCGACAATTTCGGCATTTTTAAAGAATTAATTTTCAGTTCTTGTATTCTGTTCAAATTTAATCGCCTAATTCCGTATTTTGTTCAAATTTAACCGCCAATTCCGACGTTTTGTTCAATTTTCATCGTCAATTTCAGGATTTATTTTCAAATTTAACCGCTAATTTCTGAATTTTGTTCAATTTTAACCGCCAATCCCTGCATTTTGTTCAAATTCGATAATCAATCCCTACATTTTGATCAAAATTATTCGTCAACTTTTAAATTTAACCGTCATTACTTGTGTTCAAAATTGCTCCTCATTATCTCCAGAAATACAACTTTCCTTTTGATACACTCGGTTTTTTAGTACTCCGATCATTAAATAGTTGCCTGATAAACTTGGAACCCTCAACAAGGACTGTATCGGCACAATTTTGTTTAAATTACCAATACCGCCGAAATTAAATCTCCATACTATATTCTCTAGGTATAAGCTCCACGGTATCCTCTGTGACGATATGGGATTAGGAAAGACCCTGCAGAGTATCTGCATCTTGGCTGGCGATCAATACGACAGAGAGCAAAGGTACAAGGAGACCAAATCGCCGGATTGCGCTCCGTTACCTTCTATGGTGATATGCCCTCCCACTTTGACGGGTAAGCGCTCAATAAATCTATCCGACCGCGTTAAATATAATCGAATTTATAATATTTTAAGGTCACTGGGTATACGAAGTCGATAAATTTTTGAAATACAAATATCTGCGACCTCTACAATATAACGGATCGCCGACCGAAAGGGAAAAGTTGAGGCAAAAATTCAAGAGGTACAATTTGATTGTCGCTTCGTACGACATCGTCCGGAAAGATATTTCGTTTTTTTCCGGTATTAAATGGAATTACATAATTCTCGATGAAGGTCACATCATTAAAAACGGTAAGTTCTTAATTCTATCGTATCAGTTTAATATCATCTAAATAGTTTAGCTTCTAAGACCTATTATTTACTGATGAAATTTGTGCTGCCATATCTCGAAAACGTATCAATTTGTAAAATTCCCCTCGTAGTAATTCGTTAAGCTAACGTACAAAAAAATTTCAGAAATATCTCACATTTGATTTTAAATCATATGAAGATACAAACTGTTTGTTCAATCTGTTCACAAGTTGATTCTAATTGTAATAATATTGACACTGTTCATTTGATCAGTGTCAATTGTCATTGAACCTGTTTACAAGTTGATTCTAATTGTCATAATATTGACACTGTACATTTAATCAGTGCCAATTACAATCTAAATTGTTCACAAGTTGATTTTAATTTTAAGAACAACTGTTATCTATTTAATTGATTAATTACCAGGTAAATATGTTCACAAGTTGATTCTATTGGTAAAAATATTGACACTGCTCAGTTAATCAGTACCAATTATTATTGAATCTGTTCACAAACTGATTCTAATTGTAATAATATTGACACTGTTCTTTAATCACACTTAATTATCATTTAAACTATTCACAAGTTTATTTTAATTCTTAAAGCTGCTATCCGTTTCATTAATTAATTCCCAGCCAAATCAGTTCACACGTTGATTCTAATCGTTATAATATTAACACTTTCCATTTAATCAGTGCTAATTCTCATTGAACCTGTTCACAAGTTGATTATAATTATAATAATATAGGCACTTTCCATTTAATCAGTGCCAATTCTCATTCTATCTGTTCACGAGTTGATTCTAATTGTAATAATATTTATACTGTCCTTTTAGTCAATGCCAATTCTCCTTAAATCTAAATTGTTCAAAAATTAATTTTAGTTGTAAAACAACTGCTATCCATTTAATTCGTGAATTCCCAGCTAACTCTGTTCACGAGTTGATTCTCATTGTAATAATATTAACACAGTTCAGTTAATCAGTACCAAATTCTCATTGAACCTGTTCACAAGTGGATTTTAATTGTAATAATATTGACTCTTCATTTAATAATTGTCAATTATCCTCTAAACTGTCTACAAGTTTATTTCAATTCTAAGAACTGCTATCCATTTAATTCATGAATTTCCAGCTAAATCTGTTCATAAGTTGATTCTAATTGTAATAATATTGACACTGTTCATTTAATTAGTGCCAATTATCATCTAAATTGTTCACAGGTGGTTTCTAATTGTAATAACATTGACACTGCTCATTTAACCTGTGCCAATTGTCATCTAAACTGTTCACAAGTATATTTTAATTCTAAGAACTGCTATCCATTCATGATTCTAATTTTAATAATATTGACACTTCATTTAATAGCTGCCAATTGTCCTCTAATCTGTTCACAAGTTGATTTTAATTCTAAGAACAAATAATATCCATTTAATTAAATTAACAGATAAATCTGTTCACAAGCTGATTCTAATTGTAATAATATGGACACAGCTCATTTAATCAATGACCATTCTTATTAAATCTGTTCACAAGTTGATTTTAATTACAAGAACAAATACTACTTAATTAATTAATTAATTAACAGCTAAATCTGTTCATAAGCTGATTCTAATTGTAATAATATGGACACTGTTCATTTAATCAATGACCATTCATATTAAAGCTGTTCACAAGTGGATTTTAATTCTAAGAACAACTGCTCTTTGTTCAATTCATGAATTACCACCTAAATACGTTCAAAAGTTGATAATAATAAAATCGGTGCAAATTCTCATTGAATATGTTCACAAGTTGATACTAATTGTCATAATAATGACATTTTTAATTTAATCAATGCCAATTATCATCTATACTGATCACAAGTTAATTTTAATTCTAAGAACAACTGCTATCCGTTCAATTCATGAATTACCACCTAAATACGTTCAAAAGTTGATTATAATTGTAATAATTTGGCACCATTCATTTAATCGGTGAAAATTCTCGTTGAATATGTTCACAAGTTGATACTAATTGTCATAATAATGACATTTTTAATTTAATCAATACCAATTATCATCTATACTGTTCACAAGTTAATTTTAATTCTAAGAATAACTGCTATCCGTTCAATTCATGAATTATCTCCTAAATATGTTCACAAGTTGATTATAATTGTAACAATTTGGCACCATTCATTTAATCGGTGCAAATTCTCATTGAATATGTTCACAAGTTGATACTAATTGTAATAATATTGATACTGACCTTTTAATTATTGCCAATTCTCGTTAAATCTCTATTTTAATTCTAAGAACAACTGCTATCCATTCATCTCATAAATGACCACCGAAATATGTTTACAAGTTGATTCTAATAGTAATAATATTGACACTATTCATTTACTTGTGCCAATTATTATATAAACTGTTCACAAGTTAATTTTAGTAATAAGAACAACTGCTACCCATTTAATTCATGAATTACCATCTAAATATGTTCACAAGTTCATTGCAATTGCAATAATATTGATACTGTCCATTTAATCACTTCCAATTCTTATTGAATTTCAAGAAATTCTGCTATTCGTTTAGTTTACGAATTACCATCTAAATCTGCTCACAAGTTGATACTAATTGTAATAGTATTGACTGTTGCATTTAAACAGTGCCAATTATCGTCTAAACTATTCACAAGTTGATTTTAATTCTAAGAACAACTACTATCCATTTAATTCACAAATTACCAACTAAATGTGTACACAAGTTGATTCTAGTTGTAAAAATATCGATACAATACATTTAATCAGTGCATATTATCATCTATACTGTTCACAAGTTAATTTTAATTCTAAGATCAACTGTTATCCATTTAATTCACGAATTACCATCTAAATATGTTCACAGGTTGATTCTAATTGTAATAATATTGACACTATCATTTAATTTTCATTGAATCTGTTCACAAATTGATTCTAACTTTAATGATATTGTTTATTGATTGTAATAGGTAAAACGAGAACGAGTGTAGCCATCAAGGCGCTCGTAGCCAATCATAGACTGATTTTGAGCGGTACTCCAATCCAGAACAACGTGTTGGAACTTTGGAGCCTGTTCGATTTCCTAATGCCCGGCTTCTTAGGTACGGAAAAACAATTCACAGCGCGATACTCCCGTCCAATTTTAGCTAGTAGAGATCCGAAATGTTCACCGAGAGAACAAGAGGCCGGGGTATTGGCGATGGAGGCGTTACACAGACAAGTCCTACCGTTTCTATTGAGGAGAATGAAAGAGGATGTGTTGGACGATCTACCGCCGAAAATCACTCAGGATTATTATTGCGAACTGAGTCCGTTGCAAGAACAACTATACGAGGACTTTTCCAAAAGTCAAGCGCATCAAACGTTACAGGTAATTCGATTTTTTACGTTATCCCTACGTTGGATAATTTTATGATTTATTTTCAGGAATCTATATCTTCTGGCGGTACGTCTGGTGCGGTTCACAGCACTCACATATTCCAGGCGCTGCGTTACCTTCAGAACGTCTGCAATCATCCGAAATTGGTGTTGAACCCATCGCATCCTCATTATCAACAGTTTAATGCTAAATTGCAACAACAAAATTCTAAATTGGACGAAATCCACCATTCGGCCAAGCTGCCAGCTCTCAAGTAAGTTTTTGAAATAAATAATTATTTTAATAATATTAACTAACTGTTTATTTGATTGATTTCTATTTTAATCCTGAAAAAATATTAGTTATCCTTTAATTTACCGATTTTTTTCAGAAATGTTCACAAGTTGATTCTAATATTAATAATGTCCACTGTTCCTTCAATTGAGGTTAGTTCCCTTCAAAATAGTTGATTTTAATTAAATCGGCTACCTATTCAGTTTGCTAATGTTCTTCCTGAATCTGTTCACAAATTAGTTCTAATTTCAATAGATACCTTTATTTGTGTGCAAATTCTCTGTTAAAATTGTTCACAAGCTGATTTTAACTTTCAATATTGTTCACAAGTTGATTTTAATATCCATTGAGTATCAAATCTAATCAAAATTGTTGAGTTTTTAATATCGTTCACAATTTAATATTAATATTAATGCAGTTCACTACTCGTAATGTAAAAATCGTCCCTATTTTAATCATAGTGCAATGTATTATTTAACCAGTTAATTGAATTCTCATTGAAATTGTTCACAAATTTGTTATATTCCAAATAATATTAACTCTTCGTTTTTTGAACGCAGATTTCCGAGAAAATAGTTCACGGTGGATTCTAATATTAATAATATCCACAGTTTGTTCAATTGGAGTCCTAATTCGTTCAATTAATCTTAGTTCCCATCTAAATTGTTTATTTTAATTCAAAATATACCGAATACCTATTCAGCTTGTTGTTCACAATTTATTTTTAATTTCAATACCTTCACTTTGTTTGCAAATTCTCCATCAAAATTGTTCACAAGTTTAAATTTTTAATATTGTTCGCGGTGTAATATTAATCATATCGCAGCCCGTGAAATTCGTTCTCAATTCGATTTTAATGACCGTACACTTCCATTATTTATACAGTTAATTGAATTCTGATTGAAATTGTTCACATATTTGTTTTATTCATAATAATATTCATTCTATTCGTTTTTTGAAATCAAATTCTGGTAATAATTGCCCTCAAATTGGATCTTGGACTCAAATTTTCGTGAAAATTGTTCACGAGTTGATTCTAATAATAATAGTCCATAGTTTGATCAATTGAGGGTGGTTCACCTAGAAAATGTTGATTTTAATTTAAATTAATTCAGATACCTATTCGGCTTGCTGTTCACAATTTATTTTTAATTGCAATACCTTCACTTTGTTTGCAACTTATCCATCAAAATTGTTCACAAATGTATTTTAATTTTTAATATTGTTTACAATTTAATATTAATTATGTCGCAGCCTGTGAAATTCGTTCCCAGTTAGATATTAAAGCTAGTGCACTTTATTATTCATCCAGTTAATTGAATTTTCATTAAAATTGTTCACAAATTTGTTTTATTCCTAATAATATTCATTTTATTCGTTTTTTGAACGCAAATTGTAGTAGTAATTGCCCTCAAGTTGGATCTTAGACTCAAATTTCCGTGAAAATTATTCACAAGTTGATTCTAATAATAATAATGTCCAAAGTTTGCTCATTTGAGGTTGGTTCTCCTAGAATATGTTGATTTTAATTTAAATTAATTCATCTACCTATTCAGCTTGCCGTTCACAATTTATTTTTAATTTCAATACCTTCACTTTGATTGCAAATTCTCCATCAAAATTGTTCACGCGTTTAAATTTTTAATATTGTTCTCAATTTAATATTAAAGATACCGAAGCCTGTTAGATTTGATTGCTAGTGTACTTTATTATTCATCCAGTTAATTGAATTCTTTCATTAAAATTGTTTACAAATTTGTTTTATTCCTAATAATATTCATTTTAGTCGTTCCTTGAACGCAAATTCTGGTAATAATTGTCCTAAAGTTGATTCATTGACGCAATTTTCAATGAAAACTGTTCACGAGTTGATACTAAGAATAATAATGTCCACAGTTCGTTCAATTGATGTTAGTTCCCTTCGAAATTGTTTATTTTAATTTAAAATATTTCGACTTCCTATTCAGCCTGTAGCTAATTTCCTTCCTGAAGTTGTTCACAAATTATTGTTAATTTCAGTACCTACCCTTGTGTGCAAATTCATAGTAAAAATTGTTTTTAAGGTGATTTTAATTCCTAATATCGCTCCCTATTTGCTTTTTATAATAGTACACTTCACTATTTATCAAGTTGTTACAATTCCCATTGTTCAGAAATTTGTTTTAATTCTAATAATATTCTCGGCATTCGTTTCTTTGAATCCAGATTCCCGTGAACATTGTTCACAAGTTGATTTTCATATCCATTCGGTTTTTTAAATCGTCTCTAAACAGTTCACTAGTTGATTTCAATCATTTATATTGTTCACAATTCAATTTAAATGATAACTCTTTTATTTATTTCAATTCCCATTGAAATTGCCCACAAGATCGCCCTCAAAGTGAAAACTAGTTGATTTTATTTCTTAATATTCACTCTATTCATTTTTTGGACGCATATTCCCGTGAAAATTGTTCACAAGTTGATTTAATAGTCATTTAGTTTATTAGATCACCTCGAACTCAACTAGTTGATTTTAATTTTTATTATTTACTCGATTCGTTTTTGAAAGCAGATTCCCGTGAAAATTGTTCACAAGTTGATCTTAATATTAATTTAGTTTATTAAATCCCGTCGAAATTGTTAATTTTAATTGTAATTTTAGATTTTTTATGATAGTTTCACAGTTGATTATCAATCTTGTTCACATGTCTATTTGAATATCAATTTAGTTTATTAAATCTTTTATAAATTGTTCACAAATTTATTTTTATTTTAATATTATCCTCTAGTGTTTATACATCAATTTTAATTTTCAATATCCATTCTGCTCAATCTTTGAACGTAAATCTTGTAAAAACTGTTCACAAGTTGGTTTTAATTTCAATAATATAAATTTAGATTATCAATCTTTATTGTAACAATTTTGTATTTTTGGGTGGTGCCTATGAAAATTGTTAACACTTGATCCATTTATTTCAGTTAATTAAAATTATTCATTGATGTTAATATTAATATTTTCATTATCGTTTCTCAAATGTTAGTGAAAATAGTTCACAGACTAATTTTAATTCATTCACTATTTCAATGGAAATGGAAATTCCCATTGAAATTGTTCACTAGTTTGTTTTAAACTTAATGATATTCACTCTATTCGTTTCATTGAACGCAAATTCCTGATAAAATTGTTCACAAGTTGTTTTTAATTTTTAATATTGTCCACAAATATGTTTTAATCCTAGTTGTATTCACTCTATCAGTTTCATTGAACGCAAATTCCCGAGAAAAGTGTTCACAGGTTGAACTTAATATTTAAAAAATACTCTATCCGTCTTTTCAATACAAATTTCGGTAAAAATATCTTCAAGTT
Organism: Galeruca laticollis; assembly: GCA_963921935.1. NCBI lineage: Eukaryota > Metazoa > Arthropoda > Insecta > Coleoptera > Chrysomelidae > Galeruca > Galeruca laticollis. Next base: position 173,527,667 of record OY998181.1, read on the forward strand.
GGTTCTTGAACGCAAATTCCCGTGAAAATTGTTCACAAGTTTATTGTTGATCGTAACAATATTCATTCGGTTCATTTTTTGAACTTAAGTTTCGTCAAAACTGTTCACAAGTTGATTTTAATTTCAATAATATAAATTTAGTTTATCAATTTCCCTCGTAATTGTTCACAAGTTGATTTCAATACGAAAAATATGTATTCCTTATAATATTCACGATATTCGTTTTTTCAACACAAATTGAATGTATAAAATCCACTCGAAATTGTTCACAAGTTGATTTTAATTTTTCATATTGTTCACAATAAAATTTTAATGACAATGCATCCACTACTCATCCGTTTAAGTCCATAAATATGCTTCTCAATTTTATTTTAACGATAGTGACCCTCACTATTCATCCAGTTATTCCAATTCCCATTGAAATTGTCCACAAATTTGTTTTAATCCTAATGATACTCATTCCATTCTATTTTTGAACGCAAATATTCGTGAAAATTGTTCACAAGTTGAGTATATTGTCTAATATTGTTCACTTTAGTCATAATTATGTTCTCTCTATTCGTTTCTTTGAACTCAAATTCCCTTGAAAATTGTTGTTGATTTTATTGTTTATTATAGTTCACATGTTCGTTTTAATCTTAATTATGTTCACTCTATTTGTTTCTTTGAACCCAAATTTCCTTGGAACTTGTTCACAAGTTGATTTTATAGTTTAATATTGTTCACAAGTTCGTTTTAATCATAATTATGTTCACTCTAATCGTTTCGTCCCACTCCGATTCCCTTGAAAATTAAATTAACTGTCTCCACCATTACTTCGTGGAATTTACTCATATTAGTGTTTTAATTGAAACTCACTGTTTCTAGCTAATTCCATATAATGAAAATTGTTGAAAATTCTAAAAAATTGACAATTTTCATTATATTGTGGAATTAGCTAGAAACAGTGAGTTTCATTTAAAACACCCTTGAAAGGTTGATTTTAATTTTTAATATTGTCCAAAGGTTTGTTTTAATCCTAATGATAATCGAGTTATTCGTTTTTTGAACGCAAACTCCCGTGAAAACTGTTTACAAATGGATTTTAATGTTTAATATTGTCCAGAAGTTCGTCTTAATCCTAATTATGTTCACTCTATTCGTTTCTTTGAACCCAACTTATCTTGAAAATTGTTGACAAGTTCGTTTTAATCATATTATGTTTATTCTATTCGTTTTTCTTAAACGCAAATTCGCTAGAAATTTTTTCACAAGTTGATTTTAATGTTTAATATTGTTCACAAGTTCCTTTTAATCTTAATTATGTCCACTCAATTCGTTTCTTCCATCTCAAATTCCCTTGAAAATTGTTCACACCTAAATTTTAATGTTTAATATTGTCCAAAAGTTTGTTTTAATTCTAATTATATTCACTATATTCGTTTTTTGATCGCAAATTCTCGTGAAAATGATTCACAAGTTTCTAATCTCTAATATTGTTCATAAGTTTGTTTCAGTACTTATGATATTCACTGTATTCGTTTTTTGAACGAAAATTGTTCGCAAGTTTATTTTAATGTTTAATATTGTTCACAAGTTCGTTTTAATCTTATGTTTATTCTATTAATTTTTTAAACGCAATTTCCCTTGAAAATTGTTCACAAGTTGATTTTAACGTTTACTATTGTCCCTAACTTCCTAATTATGTTCGCTATATTCGTTTTTTTGAACCACAATTCCCGTGAAAATTGTTTACAAGTCGATTTTAATGTTTAATATTGTTTACAAGTTTGTTTTAATCCTAATGATATTCACTCTATGCCATTTTGAACACAAATACTCGTTAAAATTGCTCAGAAGTTTATTTTAATCTCTAATATTGTTCATAAGTTTGTATTAATCCTAATGACATTCGTTCTATTTCCTTTTTTGAACGCAAATTTCCGTAAAAATGTCCAAAAGTTTATCTTAATGTTCATTGAGTGTATAAAATTCGCACGAAATTGTTTACAAGTTTATTTTAATATCTATCGAGTGTATAAAATCCACAAGTTGATTTAAATTTTTAATATTGTTCACAAGTTTATTTTAATATTGTTTTAATTTCAATGATATTCACTTTACTCGTTTTTTTAACGTAAATTCCGGTGAAAATTGTTCATCATTTTATTGTAAATGTAACAAACTTTCAGGCAACTTTTACAAGATTGCGGAATAGGTGTTGACGAAAACACCGACAAAGAATCGACTGACATTGTAATCAACCAACACCGAGCTCTAGTGTTCTGCCAATTAAAAGCCATGTTAGATATTATAGAAGAAGATCTATTTAAAAAGATCATGCCTAGCGTATCGTATTTAAGATTAGACGGATCTGTACCACCTGTCCAAAGACATTCGGTCGTAACCAGGTATTTTCATTTCCTTAATTTATTGAATTTTTTCGTCAACTAGTGATATGTTTAAGGTTCAACAATGATCCTTCGATAGACGTCCTTCTATTGACTACCCAAGTAGGAGGATTGGGATTGAATTTAACCGGTGCAGATACCGTAATATTCGTAGAACACGATTGGAATCCCATGAAGGATCTCCAAGCTATGGACAGAGCACATAGAATAGGGCAGAGGAAAGTTGTTAACGTGTACCGACTCATCACTCGAGCTACTTTGGAAGAAAAAATCATGGGGTTAGTATTTATCACGATTAATTATTTATAAGCCCGATTTTCTTTTTTTTTTGTTGCGTTTAGGTTGCAGAAATTCAAGCTCCAAACTGCGAATACGGTTATCAGCAGTGAAAATAGCCAAATGGAAACGATGGGAACTGATCAATTATTGGATTTGTTCTCTAACAAGCCTACCTCGAACGTCGATTCGAGTAGTTCTAATTCTAAATCGAATCCGAATGGTATCAAAGCCGTTTTAGATTCCTTACCAGAATTGTGGGACAGTAAACAGTACGACGACGAGTACGATCTGTCTCAATTCATGTCCAAGCTGAAATAGGAAAGGTAAGTTTAATGTATGACAACTTAAATGACTACCCAAAATTTCATTCTGTATATTTTAAATATTAAAAATCTAACTGAAACGTCTTCAAGTTCAACACAAACTCGTGTTTTAATTTACGGGACATTCTTTATATTTTCTAAAAATTACCCAAAACAAATTATGATATAATTTACGGCACATTCTCCTCGAACATCTTTATATTTAACACAAACTCCTGGTATAATTTACGGGACATTCTGTATAATTTAAATATTTATAATCTACCTCAAACGGCTTCAAATTTTAACACAAGTTCGTGGTATAATTTAGGGACATTCGCTATATTTTAAATATTTAAAATCGCCCCGAAACGTCTTTATATTTAACACAAAGTTATACTATTATTTACAGGACATTCTGTATGTTTTAAATATTTAAAATCGCCCCGAAACGTCTTTGTATTTAACACAAAGTTATATTATTATTTACGGGACATTCTGTATAATTTAAATATTTATAATAGACCTCAAACGGCTTCAAGTTTTAACACAAACTCGTGGTATAATTTGTAGGACAATCTGTGTTTTCTGAATATTTAAAACCGACATAAGAAGTTAAAACTCGTTATACAATTTACGGGACATTCTGTATATTCTTTTTCTCATTTCCTTTCACCTTTTCAGGTGTCGGATAGGGGTTTCCTGTCACTCTTGTACCCATTTATTCCACTGACTTCTGTCGTTTGCCATCTTTCTCATTTCCTCCCAAGTTTTTCTTTTCCATTTTTAATTTTGTTGGTGCAATTCTTCTGTTTCTTATTTCATTCTTTTAATATATCTGGTTCGTTTCCATTTTGTGTTTTACACTACTCCCCAGTTTATTTTCATTGTTTTTATCACTGGTTTCTTCTTTTTTTAACATCTCTTTCTCTCCATCATTAGTAGTCTTTTGGTTCTTGTATTTTTGTTTAGCTTGTGTATTCATCTGGTATGTTGTTTTATGTCCTATTTATTTATTTGAATTCATTCTATTTTCCGTCTTCAATTTTCCCAAGCCCGCTTTATTCTCGTCTATTAATTTTTTGAAGAATTTTCCTGTTTTGTAATTTTTCGGATATACGAGTACTATAATTCTTACTGTGTTTCAGATGATCTATCAATTAGCCTTCTTTTCCCCCCTACTTCATCGAATTTCTCGTCATTATCTTCTTTTTGTTCGAAGCTTTTCCGGTTATACACACATCCTCTATTAATTAGTTTGTCATTTCTCATGTATGCATTTTCTCATTTTGTTTAATCCTCATCATATTTGGTATTAGTGCTTTCCTATCGCTCATGGTTTGTCTAGAATAGTCTTCATTTAGCCAGATATTGCTGCAATTCAATTTCCTTGTTCAATTTTATTAGCTAGATTAGTACTGCTATCTTTATACTTCTTTGAAAGGATCCTATTTTACTCACATCCCCGGTATCAACACTTATTTAGTTCCACTTTGATTCCTGCTATTCTCAATATACTTCGATTTGTTCTGTGTTTTCATCCCTTCTATCCCTTAAATTATTACAGTATCCCTTTTCAGCTCTCTTTCTAACGTTTCTATTCTTTCTTTTTGGGTTTTTATCTGCTGCTTGATTTCTTGATTCTCTTCCCTCAGTTTCTCACTTGCCATATAATTTACGGGACATTCTGTATATTCTTAACATTTAAAATCAACCTGAAACGTCTAACACGAACTCGAGGTATAATTTACGGGACATTCTGTACAATTTAAATATTTAAAATCGATACAACACAAATTCCTATATTTTCCCTATAAAACAATATGTTAAAGAAATTCGTTTTAGTGAAAATGGAGTAGGTCTTTCCGGGGCTCCCGTCCTAATTTTCGGAAGTGGGTCACCGTGTTAGTAGAACTCTGAATGCAGTTTGAAAAGGGGAAATTGGGTCACGTACATCCCGTCGGCTTTGACCCGTTTCTGTTCCCTACTCGCGGTTCGGATTCAATTTAATTCTATGCTTATATAAAACAATGTCAGTTACATGTTTTTACTTTTTTTATTAAATGTGATTAATTTTTGTTTGTTTTCTTATTTTCAGAATAATTTTGTTGTGAACTTAGAAGCAATAATTAGGTAACAACTGGGTCTGTGGAAAATAGTACCAAAGAATTTATTTATTTTCTCTTTTGCATTGTTTAAAATCATCAATCATTTCAAATATGTACATTTACACTAATTAATTAACAAGTATTTAATGTCACACAAATCGCTAATGTTTTATCAGTGAATCCCTAAAAGTATCCTTAATTTCCCATATTTAAACAAATATTTATTTCAGAATTTTTTTCCTTTATTTAAATTTAAAATAACAAATTACATCATAAATAAACCACCAGATTCTGATTTGTGTTACTGACTGATTTAAATCGCATGTTACAAACCCATTTTAACTTTTAAAACATTTAATTTCTTTTTTATCGACATAGAAAAAAAGGGGTTTCATTTACCCCGATTTCCGTCAAACAGAATATATATATGCAACTGATCCATAACCTAATATTTCATATTTAATTAAACCACAATATTTTTTTTTCAACAAACGTCACCATTTAGTAATGTATAGGCTAACATCTACATATCTTACAGATATGAGGTGACTGGAGGTCTTTAAAATGGGGTAACTTCTATTAATGGAATTGTGAAAAATTTATTTTGATATGGGGTAATTGTGTGATGATATAACTTTACAGAATACAGAATCTCTTCTTACAAGAGGCATTTCCATGTAATATGAGGTGATTAGAATTTGGCAGAATGGATGTGACTTAAAATGGGGTTACTTAACAGTTGGTATAAGGTGACTAAGACTGATTGAAAATGTCAGTAAAAGAGTTACTTATGTGTGATTAAGAATTGATAGAATGGGATAACTTGTACGAGATGATAGAAACAAATAGAAAGAGGTAATTTGTGTTATAAATTGACTTAAAATGGGGTTAAATAACTGTTGATGAGGCTACATCTATGTGGTATAAGGCAACCAAAGATGAGATACCTGCTGAGTTATTGTTATATATGATTGGAAATGTCAATAAAAAGGTTACTTCTGTGTAATATGAGGTGACTAGAGATTGACAAAATGGGGTAACTTGTACGAAATAAATATAACTTCATCTGTATGACATAAACAAATAGAATCAAATAATTTCTGTTGTAAAATGACTTAAAATGGGGTTATTTAACTGTTGTTTGGTTTACAGCGACTAAAGGTGAAATATCTGCTGGGTTATTGTTATATATGATGAAAGAGTTGCTTCCTTGATTGGAAATGTCCTTAAAACAGTACTATGTGTAATATAAGGTGAATAAAAATAAATAGAATGGGGTAACTTGTACAAAATAAATAGAACTACATCTGTATGATATAAACAAATAGAATGAGGTAATTTGTGTCGTAAAATGACGTAAAGTGAGGTTAATTAACTTTTGTGTGGTATAAGGCAACTATGATGAGATACCTGTTGGCAATTTTATGTTCACTATCGCAAAGATAGTTTTTAAAAAAGAATCGAACAATTTAGTAAAGTGGAACTTTATTAACGTAATAAAACAATTAAATGTTGTAGTAGGAAATTACAACTTGAACAACTGAAAATGCCAGCTCGCAACTGGTTTTGTTTCCGTTGTCGTAAGTGGAGGAACGTTTCTTGGATTCAGTAAATAGGTTGGCTTCATCTATCCGCTTAGTGCCAAAAGAGGTTGAACGATGCGGTTTCGTCCTCTTAAATTGACTGATCTTAAAACTAACTGGATTCTGCAGCGTTGGCTTCTTCCGGGGTCTCCAAACTTCGGCGATGTGGATCCTTCATCTGGACAAACATATTCCGAATTACCGATTTTTCGACGACTTTACGCGATCGTTAATCGTCAATAAACTATTGATATAGACCGGTTTGATACGATTCTTGTTATCGTTCCGTTTGACAATCCTACTGACTGCGCCGATTTTATGTTCAATATCGCAAAGGTCGTTTTTAAAAAGAATCGAACAATTTAGTAAAACGGAACTTTAGTAACGTAATAAAACAATTAAATGTTATAGTTGGGAATTAAGTTAAAAATCTGAAAATGCCGGCTCGCAATTGGTTTTGTTCCCGTTGTCGTAAATGGCGGAACGCTTCTTGGATTCGGCAACGTCGGCTCTTTTTTATAACTCCAGGTTTATAACTTTGATTATTGTTATGTATGATTGGAAATATCAGTACAAGGGTTATTTCGGTCTAATATGAGGTGATTAGGGATGATAGAATGGGGGTAACTTGTATGAAATGAATCTGTATGATATAAACAAATAGAATATAGGTAATTTGTGTTGTAATTTGACTTAAAATGGGGTTGTTAAATATTTGTGTAGTTTAAGGCGACTAAGGATCAGATATTTGCTGGGCTATTGTTAGATATGATTGGAAATTTCAGTACAAGGGTTAATTCTGTGTAATATGAGGTGACTAGAGATTTATAGAATGTGGTAACTGGTATGAAGTAAATAGAGCTACATCTGTATGATATAAACAAATAGAATTAAGTAATTTATGTTGTAAAATGACTTAAAATGGGATTACTTAACCGTTATGTGGTATAAGGCTACTGAGGGTGAAATATCTGCTAGGTTATTGTTATATATGATGAAATAGTTGCTTTCTTGATTGGAAATGTCATTAAAACAGTTACTTATGTGTAATATGAGGTGACTAAACATAGATAGAATGGGGTAACTTATACAAAATGAATAGGTCCACATCTGTATGATATTAACTAATAGAATGAGGTAATTTGTGTCGTAAAATGGGCGACTAGAGGCTGATAGGATTGGGGTAACTTGTAGGAGACAAATAGGCCGACATATGATATAAACAAATATAATGAGGTAATTTGCGTTATAATATGACTTAAAATGAGGTTACTTAACCATTGTGTGGTTTACGGCGACTAAGGGTGAGATATCCCAGTTTTGAGAAAGCTACTGTGCTAGTGAAAGGCATCAACCAGTTTAAATTGAACATTAGTTCAAATAAATGAAGTGCTAAACAAATTATAATGTTTTATTTCATCGTGAGATATCTGCTGGGTTATTGTTATATTTGATTAAATAATTGCGTTCTCGATTGGAAACGTCAGTAAAACGGTTACTTCTCTATAATATAAGGTGACTAAAGATTGATAGAATGGGGTAACTTGTTCATAATGAATAGGTCTACATCTGTATGATATACACAAATAGAATGAGGTAATTTGTGTCGTAAAATGACTTAAAATGGGGTTACTTAATCATTGTATGGTATAAGGCAATTAAGGAAGAGATATCTACTGGGTTATTGTTATATATGATTGGAAATGTCAGTAAAAGAGTTATTTCTGTGTTATATGAGGTGACTAAAGGTTGATCGAATGGGGCAACTTGTACGAAATAAATAAGTCTACGTCTGTATGATATAAATAAATAGGAAGAGGTAATTTGTGTTATAATTTGACTTAAAATGGGGTTATTTAACCGTTATTTGGTTTACGGCGACTAAGGATGAGATATCTGCTGGGTTATTGTTATATAAGATTAAATAATTGCGTCCTCGATTGAAAACGTCAGTAATACGGTTACTTCTGTATAATATGAGGTGAGTAAATATTGATAGATTGGGGTAACTTTTTATAAAATGAATAGGTGTATATTTGTATGATATTCACAAAGAGAATCAGGTAATTTGTGTCGTAAAATGACCTAAAATGGGGTCACTTAACAGTTGTGTGGTAAAGGCAATTAAGGATGAGATATCTGCTGGGTTATTGTTATATATGATTGGAAAAGTCAGTAGAAAAGTTACTTCTGTGTAATATGCGGTGACTAGAGATTGATGGGATGGGGTAACTTGTACGAAATGAATAGGACTACACCTGTATAGTATAAATAGGATGAGGTAGATTGTAAGGGGGTCGTAAAGGTTGTGCAGCCAATCAAACACTTCGACATATAAGATCTTTTGTGCATAACCCTAAATATATTTGAGGCCTCCTGATATCAGAGGGCGTTTGGAAGGTCCTTCCTAGGAACTTCACATTTTTTGCAGAAAGTTGCTGGGGTGGGTTATTTAACTGTTGTGTGGTATGAGACAACTAAGGATGAGATATTTGTTGGGTTATTGTTACATATGTCAATAAAAGGGTTACTTTTGTGTAATATAAGGTAACCGAATAATTTCCTATTAGTTGCATGTATATTTCTGTTTATTTTTTTCGTCTCAATTCTATATCATTTTTTTACGAATATAAAAAGTTTGTTATTATTTTTTGTGCATTTTCGATTTTCAATATAACAGGTAAAATATACATTATGTCTAAAAAAGTTGGTAACACGTAGGAAACTTTTTTATTGTTGATGTTATGGAAAGAAGTTATTTTTCATAAAATGTTTTACATCGTCAAAACGTAAAACGCAAATATCGGATGTAAAATTTTTTGGTATACGAGTTTTGTCGAAAAGTATGAACATCTATATATATATATATATATATATATATATATATATATATATATATATATAAATTAATGTTTGTATAGTACGCGCAAAACATATAGTGCAGTAATGTAATGGTATATCCCCTTTAAATTATGTTGCGTAGCTAGACTCTGAAAGGTATTAATATTTTGTTTACTTTTACCAATACCACTTACACACTACACTCTATCTTGATGCTAGCCTACCAACTAAATAGTGAGCGTTGGTGGCCACCTGCTATGTTCGAAAGAATTCCTATCTCAAAATATACTTATAGTTAATGAATATATCGTCTAATAAGCATTTTAAATTATAATATTGACAGGACTATGATAGTATTCAAATCAAAGGATAAGCCGAAACATTAAAGATCTTCACTCAAACACCGTTAAACCGATCGTCATGAAAATTGGCATGCACAGTTGAATTATTGGATCTTTACCCATGCGTCATTAATATTTGATAACATAACCGACATAATTATTAAGTGGCATCTCTTTCTATTAATAGTGAAGAACAGAACAAAATAATTTGACATTTGTCAGTTATGTTATCAAATATTAATGACGCACGGGTAAAGATCAAATAATTCAACTATATGCATTTCTTCATGGAGAATGTTTTTACACTATCCTCTTTATTGTAACTCCTCACCAGGTGGCGCTGCACCATATTAAATTCAACACAATTCAACCGATCACCTAGTTAATTGGCATACATGTGTATTTCTCTGTGAAGAATTTGTATTTGCTGTCCTTTTTGTTGTAACTTCTCACCAGGTGGCGCTGCAGCATATCAACTTCTATATCGTTTACTTTTTACACGAGCGAAGTTTGTAAGGCGAGTGCCACAAATCAAGGTAGCGGAAGAAGTGCTTTGCGTACGAGTTGTACACAATATTTTCTCTACGACCACGTTTTTTAATGAAAGAAAAAAGTAACTTAGGCGAGTGTCGCAAATCAAGGTACCGGGAAACGTGGTTTGCGTACGAGTTGTATACCATATTTTTTCTACGACCACGTTAACGAAAGAAAAAAGTAAATTATATAGGTAGACGAGTACCGCAAATCAAGGTAGCGGGCGAAGTGCTTTGCGTACGAGTCATACACAATATTTTTTCTACGACAACGTTAATTAGTGAAAGAAAAGAGTAACTACATAAATAGGCGAGTGCTGCAAATGAAGGTAGCGGAAGAAGTGCTTTGCGTACGGATAGTACACAATATTTTTTCTACGACCACGTTAATTACCGAAAGCAAAAAGTTACTTATATAGGTAGACGAGTGCCATAAATCAAGGTAGTGGGCGTAGTGCTTTGCGTACGAGTCGTACACAATCTTTTTTCTACGACCACGTTAATTAGTGAAAGAAAAAAGTAACTACATGAATAGGCGAGTGCTGCAAATGAAGGCAGCGGAAGAAGTGCTTTGCGTACGAATAGTACACAATATTTTTTCTACGACCACGTTAATGAAAGAAAAAAATTACTTATATAGGTAGACGAGTGCCATAAATCAAGGTAGCGGGCGAAGTGCTTTGTGTACGAGTTGTACACAATATATTTTCTACAACTACTTTTATTAATGAAAGAAAAAAGTAACTATATAGGTAGGCGAGTGCCGCAAATCAAGGGATCGGTAGAAGTGGTTTGCGTATGAGTTGTACACAATATTTTTTCTACGACCACTTTTATTAATGAAAGAAAAAAGTAGCTTATATAGGTAGGCGAGTGCCGCAAATCAAAGGATCGGGAGAAGACATTTGCGTACGGGTTGTACACAATATTTTCTCTACGACCACTTTTATTAATGAAAGACAAAAGTAACGTATATAGATAGGCGAGTGTCGCAAATCATGGTAGCGGGAAAAGTCTTTTGCGTACGAGTTGTATACAATAGTTTTTTTACGACCACGTTAATTAATTAAAGAAAAAAGTAACTATATAGATAGGCGAGTACCGCAAATCAAGGGAACGGGTAAAGTGCTTTGCTTACGAGTTGTACACAATATTTTTTCTACGACCACGTTAATTAACGAAAGAAAAAGGTTACTTATATAGGTAGACGAGTGCCATAAATCAAGTTAGCGGGCGAAGTGCTTTGCGTACGAGTTGTACACAATATATTTTCTACGACTATTATTAATGAAAGAAAAAAGTAACTATTATAGGTAGGCGAGTGTCGCAAATCAAGGGATCGGGAGAAGTGCTTTGTGTGCGAGTTGTACACAATATTTTTTCTACGGCCACTTAATAATGAAAGAAAAAAGTAGCTTATATAAGTAGGCGAGTGCCGCAAATCAAAGGATCGGGAGAAGGGCTTTGCGTACGAGTTGTACAAAATATTTTTTCTTCGACCACTTTTATTAATGAAAGAAAAAAGTAACTTATATAGATAGGCGAGTGTCGCAAATCATGGTAGCGGGAAAAATCTTTTACGTACGAGTTGTATACAAGAGTTTTTGTACGATCACGTTTATTAATGAAAGAAAAAAGTAACTATATAGATAGGCGAGTGCCGCAAATCAAGGGAGCGGGTAAAGTGCTTTACTTACGAGTTGTACAGAATATTTTTTCTACGACCACGTTAATTAACGAAAGAAAAAAGTAACATATAGGTAGACGGGTGCCGCAAATCAAGGTAGCGGGCGAAGTGCTTTGCGTACGAGTTGTATACAATATTTTTTTACGACCACGTTTATTAATTTAAAAAGTAACTTATAAATGTATTTTATTTAAAATTAGAACAGAAAGTTGAACGTAAATATACTTAATGAAATTCACTATAAAAATAATGTTACATTGTCAAAATTGTTGACATTGAAATTTCCGTAAGGAAAAGTGCCATGGCGTTTGTTAATGTGGAAAATATGAAAAAATGGCGATGGACAGTATCTCTAGTAGTTATACAAAATATAGTACATCGTCAACGCATTCTATAAAGAAAATAATCTACCTGGTGAAACTATAATGCCATTTACGCGGCAAAATTTAAATACAGGAGATTCCTTAACAGCGTGTAAGCACTAACCAATGTTTGGCAGGACGTCTGTCGGGTTCATCTAGTTTGGTATAAGAGTAAAGTATCTTCATTTGAGAGACAATATCGAAAACTTTATTTATGAAAAGTTGTTCACGATAGAAAACTATGTTTTAAAATATCCAATAACAACAACTTTTCATAAATAAAGTTTTCAATATTGTCACAGAAAAAGATATTTTACTCTCGTACCAAATTCATACTTTTTTATTAAACTCGCTTATGAATGAAAAACATTGACATATGGTATTTGCATTTTACGTTTTGGAGCGTGCAGAACTTTTTACAAACAATAACATTTTCAGACATATTGTATTTGAATCGGTTGTATAAAACCTGTAATTTACTGTATAATAAGCACTTTATTTAATATAACTCATTTTTTTTCGATTTCCAATTGAAATTTAACATAAAAACACTGTCGCAAATTTAATTATTTTGTAACTTATATTGTATCTTGAAAAAAGCAATAAATGTTTAAGAAGGTTTCCTCTTTTTTTTTAATTAACAGTAGAAATATATAATAGTACGTACTTTGAGTCCTATACGCATGCGTAACGGGATCCATGATTGCGACGCTTGCGCACATCGATCCGAGATGAAAGTAGAGAGATAGGAGATTCATTTTCGATTTCCTATCATCAACTAGTTAAAAATTTGGGTCTTACGAATATTAAGAGGAACCGGAGGTAAATAATACAAATAAATCGTCTCATATAATCAATTTTATTTTAATAAAGTAAGTACATCAAAAAGTTATATTTTGATTCAGTCAGCAAATAGAATAATACTGTATGTATATTGATTAGTCTACAAGGGTTATACTATAGTTAACAGTTCTTATTGATATGAACGAGGTTACAATTACAAGCTACAGGGTGTCTTAATACATCTAAGATTCCAACAAATATATATAATGCATATAAAAATTGATCCTGTAATTTCCATTTTGTTTACAATTAAAAAAAATACATTCTGTATAAAAACATACTAATTAGGATAAAACAACTATATACACTATTTTTTTTTATTTTAATAATCGTGGTAAATGCGAAAGAACGATGTGTGCCTGGAAGTTTGGAAAAATATATCATTTTAAAGATTGTAACATTTTTTAAAATGTGCAGAAACATTTTTTTTTTAAAATAAAATCTGTCTGTACATTTTGATCACCCTGTATCGTTCCCGCACAACCTAGAGTAGATTTACTATTCTGATTCTACAAAGTTTTTCTAACTACTTCAAAAGCGTCTATGCTGTAAATATTTTAATAGAGAAATATACCAAAATTACTATTTTAATAACCACATATTTTCTAATTGAATTTGTCTACTCTCTAACAACTTATGTGAAGTGCAAACGCCCCCTAGTGGTGTCAATAAATCAGTCAAAGAAGACACAGAGTAAATAAAAAAACAGGAGTATGACTGCAGACGACACAAATCAAGGCCATTGTTAAAGATTGAGGATTTTGAGTTTACTTGACTGCAGATGATATACATCAACACTATTATTGAAGATTTTTGAGTCTACTTGACTGCAGATGATACAAATCATGACCATTGTCGAAGATTTTTGAGTCTACCAATGATTACGATTGAAGATTTTTAATTATATAGAATGTTTCACGATCTAAGAAAGTGATTAGCCTCCAGTTAATATATGAGATGCGATAGAATAGACTCCACCCTTATATTTATACCTAACAGGGTCGGATTATGTATGGTCTCAACACCTTTGTCTGTGTCAGTTTATCTTTACGGGAGTAAAGGCACTCTTTTAAATCGTGATAAATACAATACCTGACTGCAGATGATACAAATCAAGACCATTGTCGAAAATTTTTTAGTCCACCTGACTGCAGATGATACAAATCAAGACCATTGCCGAAAAATTTTAGATCTACCTGACTGCAGATGATACAAATCAAGGCAATTGTTTGAGATTGAATATTTTGAGTTTAAAAAAACCAAGACCATAGTCAAAAATTTTTGAAACTACCTGACTGCAGAAGATACAAACCTAGGCCACTATCTAAGATTGAAGATTCTGAGTTTACCTGACTGCAGATGATATAGATCAAGACTATTAGCGAATATTATTGAATCTACCAGACTCCATATGATACAAATCAAGGCCATTGAGTAAGATTGAAGATTTATGCGTCCAACTGACTGCAGATGATACAAAACAAGGTCATTGTTTAAGATTGAAAATTTCCAGTTTAACTGACTGCAGATGATACAAAGCAATGCCATTGAGTAAGATTGAAGATTTTTGAATCTACCTGACTGCAGATGATACAAACCAAGACAACTGTCGAAGATTTTTGAACCTACCTAACTACATATGATTCAAAACAAGGCCGTTGTTTAAGATTGAAAATTTTAAGTCTACTTGACTGCATATGATACAGAACAAGGCCATAGTTTTAAGATTGATATTTTTTAGTCTACTTGACTGCATATGATACAAAACAAAGCCATTGTTTAAGATTGAAAATTTAGAGTTTAAATGACTGCAGATGTTACAAATCAAGACCATTGTCAAATATTTTTAAGTCTACCTGACTGCAGATGATACAAATCTAGGCCATTGATTAAGATTGAAGATTTTTGTGTATACCTGACTGCAGATAGTACAAAACAAGGTCATTGTTTAATATTGAAACTTTTGAGTTTAACCGACTGCAGATGCTACAAATCAAAGAATTTTAAGTTTACCTGACTACATATGATACAAATCAAGGCCATTGATTAAGATTAAGGAATTTTGATCCTACTTGAGTGCAGATGATACCAATCAAGACCATTGTTGAAGATTGAAAATTTTCAGTTTGACTGCAGATGTTACAAATTAAAAATTGAATAGATGAGGCTTTTACTTGATGAAGATCCATACTGAACGATGAAATAAAACAATATAGTTTGTTTAAATCTTCATATATTTGAACTAATGTTCAATTGAACATTAGTTCAAATATATGAAGATTTAAACAAACTATATTGTTTTATTTCATCGTTACAAATTAAGACCATTATGAAAGATTTTTAAGTTTACCTGACTACAGATGATACAAACCAAGACCAATGATTAAGATTGAAGATTTTTGAGCATGACTAACTGCAGATGATACAAATCAAGACCATTGTCAAAAAAATTTGAGTCTACCTGACTGCAGTTGATACAAATCAAGAGCATTTTCAAAGATTTTTGAGTCTACCTGACTGCAGATGATACAAATTAAGACCATTTTCGAAGATTTTTGAGCGTACCTGACTTCAGATGATACAAATCAAGACCATGGTCGAAGATTTTTCTGTCTACTTTACTGTGGATGATACAAACCAAGGCCATTGTCAATTATTTTTAGTATTCCTGACTGCAGATGATACAAATCAAGGCCATTGTCTAAGAGTGCAGATTGCAGATGATACAAACTAAGGCAGATGTTTATAATTGAAAATTTTTTAGTCTACCAGATCGCAATTTATCAACTATTTTATCCTTATTGTTAGTAGAATTGCTTCTAAGCGTATAATCGGACAAAAGGTGGATAAAGTAAGCCTACAGATGATACAAATCAAGGCATTGTCTGAGATTGAAGATTTTTTACCTGACTGCAGACGGTACAAATCAAGACCTTGTCGAAGATTTTTGAGTCTACCTGACTGCAGATGAAACAAATTACCATTAAAGGCTACAGATTTAAAAGTAATATATGAATTTAAGCATCGTCACATAAATTAACGATAAGTTAATAAAAATTTATTCAATTTAAATAATTTTGGTATATTTCGAAATGTATAATTTGTAACAAGCTAACTACAAAATGTACGAGGGCAATTCAGAAACTAACCTCCGATTGGTCACAGTGCGGGTAGTGGGGGGAGTAGCGCGAGATACGATAAGTGCCTCAATCGTTATGGAGACTATGTCGAAAAATAGTGCAAAGATGTAGTTGTAAGATGTATATATTAAAATATTTTTACTTAACTTGGTGTATTTTTTTCAATCAGCCGGAGGTTAGTTTCTGAATTGCCCTCGTATATATATATATGTACTAATTATTGCGTTTAAGCAAACAATTGATTGCGTAAAGCTGTTTTTCATTTCTATTTTTAATCACAATATTTGATAAGCATCTCCTATATACTTATTTTCAGTTTGATTATTATTTTTTCTTATTATCCAGAAATTTAGTCTGATAATAATTTTAACGATATACAGATTTTAACAACTGTAACTAATCTCAAATATTCAACTACCAGTATTTATTATTATTTTTTA
Source organism: Galeruca laticollis (assembly GCA_963921935.1). Taxonomy (NCBI): domain Eukaryota; kingdom Metazoa; phylum Arthropoda; class Insecta; order Coleoptera; family Chrysomelidae; genus Galeruca; species Galeruca laticollis. The sequence goes on from OY998181.1 coordinate 173,544,516, forward strand.
AAGGATGAAGATTAAACAAAGTGTATGTATATATTTATTTTGTACCATACAACTATTAGTTTCGGGCCAAAATCTTCTCCGAACTGAAATTGAACAATAAAGCTACAGAAAAACACTACACAAGCACATCAAGAAAGTGGGATTTCAAATATTCAAAATAATGGCGCATGAAGAATTGTGTGCTGAAGATAATTAGTGCTTTAAAAAATTGTCGTGTAGAAGCAACAGTTACTGTGGACTATCAAGTCTTGAATAAAACCTCAAATGATTCAGATATAAAATGAAATTAATTCTGGAGCTCATTTATACTATTGTAAAGATGAAATTTAAGCATGAAAGCTTTCATCTTACATTCTGGATTAAATTGTAGAAAAAAAATCCAAAATTAGGTTTGACGGTGCTAATTTGGAGCAGTAAACAGCATATAGACAGTATGAGAAAAAGTATGGCTTTCACTCTTAACCTAAATTTTTTTAATAACTGTATGCTAGAGATAATTTTTGTAAAATAGGAGATTTTTGAGTCGTGGCCCGAAACAGTAATATTATATTAGAAATGTAACGTGTAACAAAATATATACTTTTTATACAAATTTTAGTTATAACAGGGTAAAGATATTTATCGAACACTTGAAAAAAATATTTATTTTGGAATAAAAAATTCAAAAAAATCTATCGAGACCAGCTCGGACCATCCAAAATATAAATGCTACACAATTTTCGAGCAAAAATCAACAAATAATACAAATCGAGTCCGTTTTGTTGCAAGATTAATACTCCAAAGAAAGTCATGGTTTCGTAGCAGTTGTGATTGAGCGGAATGGTAACGAAGGCGATCAGAGCTCAAACCGGTGCCCATACAAAAACTCGGAAGGCAATGCAAACCAACGACAGTATTCTATCTAGTACAGCCTCTCAACGTATTTTAGTTTTTAGAGTAATAAATTTTTATGGGTTGTAATGTAATCACCAACATTTCAACTATTTACCACATATCAAAACACCATATTTTGATTTGTGGCAATAATAAGTGTAAAAGTTAATAGAGAAGAAGAATAGGCATTACTAACAGAATATCAGTAGATAATAAGCGCAACAGTTAGGAGAAGCATTTACTAAAGGCCAAATGCTCCGTTTTGTACTAAAGCGAATCTTATTTAATCGCGATTAAATTATAAAGTTCGTCATTATGCACCGTTCAAAACTAAGCCTTTTTTATTCCGGCAACTTCGTAAATCCCGTAGTATTATACCCTTTTTTATGTTTGGTCAAACCCCATTTTTGAAGAGTACGGAATTTTAGCAGGAAAGGGTCATTTGATAAATATAACAAAGAACAAATTAAACAGCTACTTTATAAGATAAGAAAAAAGACCGAACAACCACTTTACGAAAGGAACAAGTATGGAAGACCATCTAGGAAGAATGTAATTCTTCTAGCAATATTAGCTTTTTAGAAGTGCTACAAGCTTTAAAAAATAGAACATACGAAAACCGTTGGTAGAAGATAGAAAAAAACCATTTTGACAGGTGAGGGCTCACCTGCCATTATAGTTAAACCTGAAACTGACTTATTATTGATGTCAATTTTAAATAAAAATAAAAATCCCAATGGCACAGGACCAATTGGACAGGTTTATTTCAGTAACATGTTTGCATAAAACCCAAAATAAAAAATTAGATACAAAAGTAATAGAATGTTTTGAAATGTACAAAAAACCAATGTAACATTTTGGCATCAAATCAAAAACTAAAAAATAAAAAAAAATTCTGGTGAATTTTCTTAAATAAATGTTTTAATGTACCATTTAGAGGAAAATGTTGAATACAAGAGTTGTAGAACGTGTTAAGGTCTATGAAAAAGCTCAGTAGCTTTTTTGCGTCAAATGAAAAACAAAGGAAATACGATTTTTTTTCAACTTTGACAGGCCGCCATTTTGTTTTTACTGGGCCGATTTGGCTCATTAACGAACTCGTCCAAGATTTTGGCCTAACCGATTTTTGTAGCGAGTTTGGTTTCGATCCGTCAAAAAATACGCCGACTATCGTGTTTACAAATTCCGTTATAACACATACATATACAGTGCTATTCAAAAGTCCCCTCCCCCCCCGTATCTTTTGAACGGCTAATAAAATTTGGAGGGTGAAAATAAAGTGTTGTAAACTTCTCTACGAATGGTAACAGGTGACGTAATAGTAATAGATGACGTCACAGTGCCACTCTTGCCAATAATTTTAAATAGGATTTTATGGCAAGTGATATCTCGTTTGAAAGGCATTGACATTGGCTACATAGCCATATTAATTTTGTTTGGGTTTAAATTAATTTTGACGGATAAATTAAATAAATACCAAAATTATTATTTCACATTTAAATATTGAAGCTTTTTCAATCCGCCTCTGGTTAGTTGTCAAAAAAATTGACGTTTTTAATTTAATAGTATTTGTTGCTTTGCAAAGTTTTTCTAAATAGCTTAAATATTTAATTTTATTATTGTTTAACGAGACGTTTAAGAGTTTACATAGGCAAAATGGTATGTGCTCAAGCCGACAAAGTAGCAGCTATCTTAATAATTGGTGAATCTAGAAAGAATCTCCATGAAGCGGATCGTTTATTTAATGAGAGATACCCAGATCGCCATATCTCGAGAACTTATTTGAGGGAGCTTCTTCACAAGTTTGAAGCAACAGGTAATCTTCATTATGCCAAACGATCTGGTCGACCAACATTTAGTGATGATAAAAAAATTGATATAGTTGCTGAAATGGTAGTAAACCCTACTTCCTCTTCAGCTAAAGTTGCGTTTATCTGTGAAGTAAGTAAAAGTACAGTACAAAGAGTGTTGGCTAAAAATAAATTCTATCCATACAAGTTAAAAATGGTGCACCACGTTTCGGATGACGACCCCGACAGAAGACTCGAATTCTGTGAATGTATGACAAATAAAATTAGTCAAAACCCACATTACACAAAAACAATTTATTTTAGTGACGAAAGTACTTTTTGCCTCAATGGAAATGTGAATACACAAAATGTAAGGTATTGGAGTGACACAAATCCTCACACCTTTCGTGAACAACATACCCAATTTCCAGAAAAAGTCAATGTTTGGGTAGGTATTTTGGGAAACCACATAGTTGGTCCTGTTTTCCTAAATTCAAATATAAGCGGTGAAGTGTATCTGGAGATGTTACAATATGCAATTGAGCCGTTAATTCTTGAAATTCTGGAAGATAATCAAGATGAATTCGGCCATCTGGAAATAACATTTCAACAAGATGGTGCTCCTGCACATTATTATGGTGCAGTAAGACGTTACCTGGATGAAGAATATCGAGGTAGATGGATCGGCCGGCGAGGTCCTATAGAATGGCCACCTCGGTCACCAGATCTGACACCATTAGATTTTTTTCTATGAGGGTATTTGAAATCCAAGGTTTATACTACGGCACCAGATAGCATTGGCGTTTTGAAAGAAATAATTACTGAAGAATGCAATGCTATTTCAGCTGACACATTCGAACGAGTACGACAAGAGTTTACTAATAGGATGTGTATTACTGTCGGGAAGTAGACGGAGCACATTTCGAACACTTGCTATAAGAATCCATTGTTGATATTTGATTAATTAAATTTAAAAAAATAATTTCAATAATTTTGGTATTTATTTAATTTATCCGTCAAAATTAATTTAAACCCAAAGAAAACTAATATGGCTATGTAGCCAATGTCAATGCCTTTCAAACGAGATATCATTTGCCATAAGGTCCTATTTAAAAATATTGGCCAGAGTAGCGCTGTGACGTCATCTATTACTATTACGTCACCTGTTACTATTCGTAGAGAAGTTTACAACACTTTATTTTCACCCTCCAAATTTTATTAATGTAAGTGTAGCCGTTCAAAAGATACGATGGGGGGGGGGACTTTTGAATAGCACTGTATATATATATATATATATATATATACAGGGTGTTCATTTCAGGACTTCCCACCCTAATTTTCTCGAAATGTGTGTATTTAAAAAAAAATCCTGGGACACGTCAACAAATATATCGAAGGGGACAACTTTTTATCATAAAGGCAACGCGCCCCCTTCACCCCCCGCCAGGGGAAGTTGCCAACTTCAAAATTTTAAATAGGAAGGGGTATCGAGTTATACCTCATTTTAAAGGTCTTTTTAATCTCTACTCGTCGGTTTTTGTTTTTTTTTTAAATTGATCGATTCGTTGTCGAGATATTTAGGAAAATCTATTTGCTGCTTCGTACCATTAAAATAAAAACTGCAACTGTTTATTCTCATTCCTTTTATCAAAACTAAATTACAATATTGTACACAGATTTTCAATTTAATAATTGCTGAAAATGTTGCCCATTGTTGGCCAAACAATGGTATAACCGCTGTTCAAATTCGTGACGCACATTTTCAAACATTTCTGTTCGAATTGCCCGACATTCTGCAGTAATCCTTTGTCGAAGGTCTCCTATATTTTGTGGAGGGGGTCTGTATACAACTGATTTTAAATGTCCCCATAGAAAAAAATCACATGGTGCTAGATCTGGGGACCTAGCTGGCCACTCTATAGGTCTTCTTCGCCCTATCCATTTACCGGAAACTACATTGTTTAACCATTGACGGACCGGAAGCACATAATGGAGGGGAGCTCCATCTTGCTGAAAATATAACTCATTTTCGTCAAGAAAGTTGTTGCCATCTCTATCCAGTTGATTTTCAATTGCTTCGGTAATTAACGGATTGATCGTAATTTCTAGCATATTCAAGTACATCTCACCATTTAGATTTCCACTTATAAACAATGGGCCAATTACTTGATTTCCTAGTATACCGGCCCATACATTAATTTTTTGGGGATGCTGGGTATGCCCTTCGACAAATACATGGTCATCTTCATTGCACCAATATCTGCAATTATGTTTGTTGACAAAACCATTTAAATAAAAAGTACACTCATCAGTGAAGCAGAAATTTTTAAAAAATTCGTTATTGTTATTAATAATTGTAGTCATTTGTTCACAAAACTCAATTCTTCTGTCAAAATCGTCTTCACTTAACTCTTGACATACTTTCATTTTATAGGGATGGAATTTATTAATTTTTGTAATTGTGTGGACAGAGCCTAAGGAAATTCCAGTTGCAGCAGAAATGGTACGTAACGAAGTATTAGGATTCATACCAAAATAACCTATCACTTCAATTTGAGTGGCTTCATTCAAAACTCTTGGCTGATCATGTTTTAAATTTGCAACAGATCCTGTTTGAGTAAATTTGGCGATTAGATATAGGACATACCTATGAGAGGTGTTCTTATCTGGGTGCCTTTCGTTAAATATTGCAGCAGTTCGTCGAGCACATTGGTTTTCGGCGCCGTAAATTAACACTATTTCAACTTTTTCAGCTAAAGTGTAAACCATTTTTAATAAATTGCTTTTTCACACAACTGGTAAGTATGGTAAACAATTCAATAGGTATCATGTCTTTTATTTTCTCTATCAAAAATATTTTTTTGCATTTGTTTATACAAAAAAAATGAAAGGAATAACAAAACAAACAATTGCAGTTTTTATTTTAATGGTACGAAGCAACAAACAGATTTTCATAAATATTTCGACAACGATTCGATCAATTAGAAAAAAAAAACAAAAGCCGACGTGTCGAGATTAAAAAGACCTTTAAAATGAGGTATAACTCGATACCCCTTCCCATTTAAGATTTTGAAGTTGGCAACTCCCCCTGGCGGGGGGTGAAAGGGGGCGCGTTGCCTTTATGATAAAAAGTCGTCCCCTTCGATATATTTGTTGACGTGTCCCAGGATTTTTTTAAATACACACATTTCGAGAAAACTAGGGTGGGAAGTCCTGAAATGAACACCCTGTATATATATATATATATATATATATATATATAACCTTTGGAACGGGGGGTGATTTTGGCATCTAGGAACACCAAAACGAAAAACTGCATTGAAATTTTTCCGAAGTCGCGTCATGCTACTCTCTACAATAGCCCTATTTCATTCTGAAATAAGCCTAAAAAAACATTGGTTGGACTATTAGGAAACCGATTTAATGATGATGCAGAAAAAATCCGAAATCATACATGACTTCAATGTAATTCGGGTCATCTATAAAATTTTCGTGGAAATTAAAAATATACTATGTCCAGTATATCAAGATCATCCTCTCAAAAAAAGTTCATCCTCAACTCTCATTTCCATACTTCTTAATTCAAAAATCAAGAAACGACTTTATTACCATATATTAATATTAAAATATGTTTATTACAAATAAATGTGAGGCTAGTGTAGTACAAAGCTAAGCTTAACGTCTCGAAAACGGAAGCTTATATCTAAGCGAGCTTAAAGGCTGTTGAAGTTTCGGTGTATATGGAACTAGCAAGTTGAGCGTGTTTTAGCCCGAAGCCTAGCTTATACATATACGGTGCATATGGCCATAATATACTTTCAGTGAATAATGAGCGCAAAAGTTAGAAGGGGAGAAGAAGAAGCATTTGCTAATAATCAGTAAATAATAGGCGACTGTATGAAAAAGGGGTGCAAAAATGTAATGGTCCAGTAAGCATAGAAAATCTACGAAGGGAACCAAACTTCAAGCTGATGGAAGAAATCATGTACAACTTAAAAATTAACATTAAAATTTTTAAAAAACACTTAGTTTTGGTTAATTATACTCCAATTTTCGCTTTACCTGTTGGTTCAACACGTGATTTCAGTTTGATTTTTCTTGAACTACTAATATAGTGCTAGCTGTAACTGTAACTACCTCTTTTCTCTTGACTTTTTCTTGTGTTAATGCCCTGACAACCACAGCGAGAGGAGTGTCTACTAATCCTTACTCATTATTCTTAGGCAAAGCTAAACTTTGCTCCAGATGAATGGTGAGGTACACCTTCCATTTAACAGAAAATTGGGTTGATGTCTCAGAAGAGACGCGATCTCATTGAAACGAAGAAGAAGAAACATTTGCTAATAATCATTAAATAATAAGTGCAAACGTTAGGAAAGAAGAAGCTTTTACTAATGGAATAATCAGTAAATAATAAGCGCAAAAGATAAAAGAGAAGAAGAGGAAGCATTTACTAATAGATAAATAATTTTATTGTTTCTTAGCTCAGCAGAATTTTATACGAATAACTTTCGCTTTCATTTTCCCAAGGTCAATGGCGACCAAACCTACGTAAGCTGGAATATTATTTCGGTTAATAGATAAATACACATAATATTTTATTTATTGTCTTGACACCGGTGAATGGAAAGATTGAAATAAAAAAATAAACCATACGCCTCTCATGCACTTTGGAAACACCAAACCGATAAAGGGGGTAGTTTAGTCGTTCCATCGCGAAGCGAGGATTCTGTCATAACTTTGTTTTTCTTGCGGAATAGTTATATGATATACAGGGGTAGGATTAAAAGGCACAATTTATAGATAGATGTATAGGTGGCAAACCACCGACAGTATTCTGCCTAGTACAGCCTCTTAACATCGTCGTTACACTGTACCCCTTCTATTTGTGGTAACTTAAGAGGGACATGGCACAAGAAGTCATGTTTTTAATGGGATATAAGGAACAATTAAAAAGCATTAATTACATAACTTGATGTTGTGATAGTTTGAAATGCTTTCTTTGGAGAAATGCTTCACTGCAACATTCGGTAATATATAATAAACTTTTTACTTGAGTAAATTAGTAAAATATCTATCTTCAGACCGGATGAGATCTGTCGTTACAACGTAGTAACTTCTCGAATTATTTAGTTAGTGAAGACGCGCCTGCGCGTCGTTTACAAATAACAGTGAGTTACTACGAATACTAAATTGATACCGTTTCTAATTTTATGGGCAACTATAATTACTTACCTCTTATAATATACGAACGTATCTAATACAGATCACAGAATGTAAAAATAATTAGATACAAAAGTATCATTATGGATTGATTAAATTTCATTCGGCGATCTGCTAATCGAAAAATAAAAATCAGAGCAACAGATAAGGGCCCGCCTTAGCGCTAAGGTGCGCTCCTTTATCGTGACAAATAATATGTACAATTTTCAAATTATTCAATGTAAACAAATCGTTATAGATACCCTTAACGTCGAGGCATACGTTTCTGTGCGTTGTTGTTGTTTCGTCGATTAGGACGTCTTCAGCTTCTACGTGATCACGGTGAATCTCAACGTTCTTATTAGTAGGATAAGAAGCCCGCAAAGCTGCACATACAGCAGGGATGACGGAACGCGATCGTTCCTTGTTGTGATCGAGATTCCAAGTCTGAAATACGATACGCGACTCCCTACTGTCGTACGGATTAATGCTGTGACGCGGAGCGTATAAACATTGCTCCTTATCCCATCTGAAATATAGAAAAATATTTTTGCTAGGTAGGACAGTTTTTTTTTGTTTCAATGAACTTTACACAAACAATATATTCACATAATTGATTAAATAATAATAACAGACCAACTAAACATCTAGGTATCGATGAGCACCAAAATACGAAAACTAACCTGAAGAAGGAATATTACAGTAGAATAAAAGAAGTACTTAAAACCGAATTGAATGGAAAAAATAGGATAACAGTATCTTGCAATACCATTGTTCGGATTTAAAATCTTACTTGAGCAATTCAAACAATTATATATACATCAATTCCTCAACTACTTATTATGCAACCTCCCATTCACATTCTCCTCTCGGCAATCTTGTAAATAATCTGACAACACATAAAACCCGTTGTAGATCATTCTTTGACATCCCGCCTTCCTCCGCAACCTACAAATCGCCCTCTTCTGCCCGCGACCACAGATGAGCATACATTCTCTTCTTACCACTCTCTTCATATGCGTTTTCTAACCTAAACCGGCCACGCTCGTCTAACTTTCCTCATAAAACATTCATCTACCTTCTTACCCCAAAAATAAATCTCAACAACCTTTACATTCAAAATAAGTTCTTAATTGGAGTGCAGTAAAATAAAACTATGAAACAGCTAAATAAATTGAGTGTTTACTTACATTACCACACCCAAAAAAGTGCACAAATCGCAAACGGAACTATGTGTATGAACCAGCAAACATATACCTACTAAAACACCACTCATAGAATTAAATAAATACTAGTTTCTGTTAAACCGGTAATACCTTAAAGCATAGACATAATCAGATGGACCCAAGCAGAGATCAGAAAGCTGGACACTCAAACAAGAAAACTCCTCACAATGTATGACACACTTTACCCACGAGCAGATGTTGACAGACTACATCTCAAGACAAGATAAAAGCTGAAATTAATTGCAATAAGAATAAAATAGTTATAATCAAAAGTATTTCTGCAATTAAAATATTCTTAGGGTGTAGCTTCAAAATTTTATTACCCTAATTACGTTCAACTTTCGAATTTAAAGTAACTACAAATCGACATCCACCTTTAAAATTAGAATCAGTAGATCTCAAATCTATAAGACATTCCAAATTTTAGAGAAAAAAAGATGCACCCCGCAATTTAGAGTATGTCCAGCTTAACATTGCTGTTTGTGGGTTTAATTATTATTCTACATCTGATATATGAGAAGAGGTCAAGAAAAGGTTAGTCAGCCACCAGACCAGGACCAGAAACCCGAAAGCAACCGCCCATCGGTATTGTTATCGACTAAGGAGGAAGAGGTTATATAAAGACATCCTGCTATACACACAAGTTATTTGAAGCCACCTTGTTTACGTAAATAAAGATTGATGTTGTCAGCAATTAGTTTACTACGTGTAATTTTAATTAATAATTGTCATTCTAATTATATACATTGCATATTTAAATTAGTAAAATTTTGTATATTTGGAAAATAAAAGTTAAAAGTATATATCTTCGCGAGTAAGATTATTTAACTAACATTTACTACTAGAATAATACGTGTCACATGTCCTTAACGAGGGTGAATAATAAACGCAGACGTTGAAAGAGAAGAATTTACTAATTAATAATCAGTCTCACATGTCCATAACATGATTCCAAACCGAGCTGTCAGAGTGTTCGGGTGTTATAAATTATAATAAGCATCCTCTGTAAATTATCAATAAATCACAATAATATCTTATCTAAATTAAAAATAAATCAGATAGAGTACAATAGTTCCACGGAAAGTAGCTAAATAGTGTAAATCGATAAACCACATGGCAGAACAATCGGGTGGACATGATCCACCCAACTCTCAAGGGGGACCTAACTCAAGAAGAAAATCAGTTCTACAAGACCTACAATACAACAAATATGATACAGGCCCATTTAAGATTATGTTGCAGCACTTAGAACATAACGTAGGTAACCTACACCCAGTAGAATTAGGCAAATTATTACACGAAAAACATATTGAAGGAATAAAAAACATTTAAAAAAAAAGGCAAAAACAGAGTTGCTATCACTTTCAAAACATCAACTGAAGCTAACAATTTCAAAAACAATGAGTCAATAGCAAAACTGGGATATAAAACTTTTATTCTGGCTACGTTAATATCCTGTAAAGGAGTCGTAAAAGGTGTAGGAGTTAACATCACTGAAGAAGAGGTCATAAAATAATCAAATGAAGAATCTGAAAATGTATATAAAGTCTTAGAAGTTAGACATCTGAAGACAAAACTAACCATACAGTCAGCTATGTGCCAGCTGGCACCTATATCTTTACATATACGCTAATAAACTATAAGTAAGAACTTATATTCGGCCCATAACTCTATGCAGACATTGTTACAGATTTAACCACACTGCTAAACAACGCCATAGCAAAAGCAGATGTGCAAAATGCGGACAGGATAACCATGAGGAGGAGAAATGTAATGAATTCCCTAATCTAAAAAATTGTTTTTATTGTAGAAAACCCCACCTGATAACCGAACAACTAAAAAACCCAGATGGATGTGATGAACTTCTTAGGCAAAAGAGAATCAACGAAATCATGAGCTTCGAAAACGTGTCATACTTTGATGCAAACAAAAAGGTACCAAGGAAACACAACGAAAATATAGACAACTATACAGCAAGTATAGTACCTAATTTAAATAATTTCCCACCAATAGCGAGAAAAACAGTAAGTAATGAACTTATATCGATTTCTCAACGAGCAATGACTAATCACCCAAATAACAGTAAAAGTTATTAAGACGTAGCTTCCGGCAGTAAAAGGAAATGTCCGAGCAGCCTTCCATCTTATAAACAGACACTCAATAAATATCTCCTAAACCTTCCTCTATATCCCAACTCACCAATAAAAATCAACAATAAATACAATTCTAACCTAATCCCAGAAACAGACAAAAAAGCCACCCCTGATAGCCAGCACAACTCTTCAAACTTAATATCGCCATTCAAAAATATAAGCTTGTCATTAAATATCGAAGAGATTCTCACTGACTAATTTTCTCATCCAGACACCCCAGTTATTCTCAAACCCTCAACTCTGCACTCCAAAAAAGAGGAGTAACCCTGAATAAAACCCCAAATTCTCAAAGCCATATACAAAGAACAGGCTCCATGTCAGATGACATGGAAATGTATTAAATTAATTGCACATCACATTCAAAATCCTACTATGGAACATCCGAAGCACAAACTCTAATAGTCACAACTTAGAAATTTTAATACCTAGGGAAAATCCTGACATTGTCATGTTGCAAGAAACATTTTTAAAACATAGCAAAACATGGAAAATTAAAAATTATAATATATTTAGAGTAGATTCAATCGAAGGTCATAATGGTATAGCTATAATAACTAAACATAATATAACAGCTTCACTGTATCATCTTAATTTAAGAAATAAACCAAATGGAATCCAAATTCACAGTATTAAAATAACTAATCACCTTATCATAAATATTTACAACCCAAATAATGTAAAACTTAATAAATTATTTTTAAAGGAAATATGTCAGAATAGAGATAATATTGAAAACATAATAATAGGAAGGGATTTCAATTCAAAAAATTTAGTATGGGGCAACAATAAAAATGATCACAACGGAAAACTTCTCGTAGAAGTGTTGCTGGACGAAAACTTTATTTGCATAAACGATAGATCAGCCACAAGAATCAGCCTTCCAGGACAAGCAATAAGCATTACGGACCTAACATTCTGCACATTTCAATTAGGCTTAATGGGCGAATGGACCACTCTTCCCCTGGATAAGGGTAATAGTGATCATTTTCCTATCATTGTAAAATTCAGGGAGATAAATATGGAAGTACACAATCCCAATACACATGGTATAAAAACACAGGCATACAATATTAAAAAGATAGATTGGGGAAAATATGAATCATTATATCAACAGATAGCTCAACAAACTAATAACACTTCATAATAATAATAATAATAATAATTTATTCAATTATTTTCAAAATACATACACTATGATAACAATAAATCACAAAATATGAGAGAGAATCGTATAACATATAGAGTAGTATACAAATGTACAGCTAATCATGAATAAATTAACCCGAAGGGTTCCGAGAGGTGTAATAAAAACACCTGTTTCGGCATGTTACTAAAACATATGAGAATATCATTAATACAATTGATAAAGTTTAACACCAAAAAAGGGTTACAAAATGAATAAACAACTATATGGTGGGATGAAGAATGCTCGATTCTAGTTAAAAACCAAAGGATGGCCATCCAGAAATACTTACAAGACAGCTCTATCACTAACTATATAAATATGAACAGAACAACAGCATTAACAAAAAAGATACTGAGAAATAAAAAAAGAACTAGCTTCAGAAACTTTTGTGCAGGTCTAAATAGAGATAGCAATCTAAGTAATACATGGGGAATAATAAAAAGATTTAATAACGTAAACACTAACCAGTGCAACAACAACTTTATTGAGAATAACTTAGACAATTTTGTTGACATTATGACAATCCCAGATATCAATTTCAATCCAAATATTACTCTAAATTCAGATGTAAAAGAACAAATCCCCTTTTCAATCGACGAGCTAAACACAACTCTAAATCTCATAAGCAAAGACACTGCCCAAGGTGCCGACGCAATCACCTATTCACAACTGAAATTTTTACCAAAAACTATGAAAATTCATCTACTTAAACATTTCAATGGTATACTATTTGGGGACCCAATACCAAAAGATAGGAAAATACAAATAATTTGCCCTATTCTGAAACCCTACAAAGATCCCTCACAATTATTCAACTATGGATTCATAACACTACAATCCTATGTGATGAAAACATTTGAAAATTTGATTAAAAACAGAATTGAATTTAAAGTCGAATCAGAGAGAATTATAAGCGAAAATCCAACAGGTTTTAGAAAAGGCCGCGGAATCACAGACAATCTAATTGTAGTTCAAAACAGAATAATTAGTGCCTTTAAAAATAATAACACTGTAATTATAGTTTACCTAGATATTAAAGCCGCATATGACAATGTTAGGATACCCATTTTAACCAATAAATTATCTAAAATTAAAATATCACAGGATATCATAAATGTAATAAACAGGTTATTTTCAAGAAAAATTATAATTCGAGACAACGTCTCAAAAACATACTCAAAAAAAGGAGAACTAATTAAAGGATTGCCACAGGGGTCATCACTAAGTCCTTTGTTATACAATATATATATATATATATATATATATATATATATATATATATATATATATATATATATATATATATATATATATATATGTATATATATATATATATATATATATATATATATATATATATATATACAAACGACATTTTCAACTTGGTGGCTAACGGCGTTAAAATGTTGGCTTATGCAGATGACATAATTTTAATCACAGAAGGTAAAAAAATGACCGATATGGGAAGATCCATAAATGAAACACTCCAAAATCTTGAATGCTGGATGAAAGAACACTATCTAGAACTATCAACTGAGAAATCACATGCAGTAGCATACAGCCAAAGAAAAATCAAACAAATATTACCAGAACTGAGATATAATAATGACACCATTCGCTATGAGAAAAATCTAAATACCTGGGAGTGGTACTAGATGAGAAAATGAAACTCGTCAGCCACATCGATAACATAACTGCCAAGGCACAAAAGGGTATAGACATTATCAGGTCAATATCAGGCACCGATCCGAAAGTTTTAATGATGATATATAAAGGACTAGTAAGGTCACACTTAGATTTTGGAATGATTTTAACATTCAACACCTCACAGCAAAATTTAAACCGTTTAGACAGAGTACAATATAGGGCATTGAGAATCATACTGGGTGCAATGAAAAGTTCACCCATACCCTGTAATAAATACCAAAATAAGAATCATCCTGTATAACAAATTACTTTTTACTTTGTAACGTTTAAACTATAGAAAACGGTCGTTCACATCGATAAAATGAAAAAACCACTTATCTAAGCGTCTGTCTGGGTGCAAGAATTAAAAAAATAATATTTTAACCGGAAATAATAATTGCGTCAAAATAAAGAAATTTTGCGGAATCCAATAAATTCAATTGTTAATCGAGGTAAAAAACCTATTACACAATTACGTCGAACGATAAGTTACACCAATCAGAAGCTAACAGGTACAAAGAAAATAAAGGATTGCTGAGCAAGGAAAAATTCCGAAACTTCGAAAAAGTAACAAATGAGGGGCAGTTGGTAAAAACTCGCGGTCGGGAACAGTCAAGTTTTCTTTTGGGGTTTCGCGAATAGCGGTTTTTGAGGAGTCCTGAGTTATAGTAATTTATAATTAAAGTAGTGTTTTAGCAGTCAGGTATAATTATTTTTTTTCTCGAAAAAGGGAAAGCAGATTACAAGGGAGCGTCTACTTGTTCGAAACGCGAATCGTGTCCGTCGGCGTTTTGTGAACACCCAGTCCGGGAATTGGTAAGTCTGATTTCAAATTATACTAACAGAGTATTATGATTTTTTTTCTGTAGTTTGGTCAGGTTATAAACATTGCCAGCCCGCTTTCTATGATATTATGTTTATATAATTTAATTGGAGTATGGTAGTTCATATCGCACACGAATATTTAATGGTGATATCTCACCGTATGAATTAGGAATAGGGAGCACATTTGAGGTTGAAAATTAAATTGTTAATATCACAGTTCATATTTAGGGTACGCGAAAATATTCAGGTTCTGACGATTAATTTTTAAAAAAAAATAACAAATTTCTTTTATTCTGCGAGTCATTCGCGTTGACTTAAAGGGGATATCTCAAGTTTTCTCTCGATCCTATCACTGGTTTTATTCAATTGTAGACACGGGACTCTATATACGAGTATTCCCGACGCTTTGTAAATTGGTGTAATTATTTTTATTTTTTTCTTATATATTTTTTTATTAAACTCGTTTAAGAAATCGTTATCGGTTAATTTATTTACTCAACCAGGAGAGAAGGAATACCTAACCCATACACATAAGATCTACACCTAAAATTTTCCCTCAACACACCCCTCTAACTGACGTAACCCCATAATACAAGACCTCTCATTACCAACGACAACTGGTAGCAGCGGAGGCCCAAGCCAGCTCTTTCGGACATTTCTTACAGGAGCCGCCGACTCCTGTTTCCCACGGAAACGTGGGTGGTGACAGCCAGCTACGCTGCCTTCTCGGTCCTTTACGGACATTTTTGGACAGCAGAGTTTTTATTGGTATTACAACTGGTGACAGCTGCTTCACCATGAGATGATCTTTCGGGATTATTACAACTGGTATTACAACTGGTGACAGCCAGCTACGCTGCCTTCTCGGTCCATTCGGGACATTTTTGGACAGCAGAGTTTTTTTTGGTTATTACAAGTGGTGATAGAATTTTATGTAGGATCATAGTGGAATCGATTGATTGATTATTACATTTAGCAGAAACGGGAGAAGTTCCTCTCAAATGGAGAAGAATGTGGCTTGCCGAGAAATACATTCTTAAACATAGTTCATTAACTAATAGTACAATTTTTAAATCCCTACTAAACTTTGCTTCCTGTCAGAATATGAATCCCAATGTTATAATATACCCATTGCATCTTTAGAGCTGAATAAACACTATCCCACCAACCTTATCTTCCCTGCAACAATATCTGTAGAAAGAAACAACAGTCAAATCTTCTACACAGATGGATCCAAAAACAAACTAAACAGAACAGGAATAAGAATATATAATGACCACAAGACAAGTCAATTTAAAGTGGCATCAAGAATTGCTGACGATTACAGTATTTGTTTTGCAGAAATGCTCGCTACTGCAGAGGCCGCTGAAAGAATCTTACAAAAACAAATCCTCAAAGCGCTGATACTTTCAGATTCCCATAGCGCCATCCAGAAAATACAAAAAAGAGGACTACTGTTCGCAGCAGACTCTATACAATTAAAAACTAGACAAATAATTTGGACTGCATATAAGGAAAACATTATAATTGAACTAGGATGGATACCAAGCCACACAGGTATCAAAGGCAACGAAATTGCTGATAAACTTGCCAAAGAAAGTTTAACAAAAGACGAAATCACATTTAAACTAGTAGAATATAAAGACATACTACCAAACATCAAAAATGACATCAAGCTTCTTTGGGAAGTGGAATGGAAAGAAATCAGCAAAATAAAAGGGAAAGAATTATTTAACCTAATGAATAAACTACCTTCTAAACCATGGTTGTATGAAATAAATCTGGACAGACGAAAAATTGCTGTACACAACAACATCTAAACAAAATTGAAGTTAGTGAGTCCCCCTTATGTGAATGTGGTAAAATTGGAAATCTCCAACACATACTATTAGAGTGCAATATTAACAGACCTGTGCTAGATAAATTCTACTTTGAAATGCTTCAATGCTTACAACCTTCTCAATCTGTGCTAAACTTAGTAACCCTAGTGCAAGTAGTGCTTCAATAATCTGTAGCTTTCTTAAAAGACTAGGATATAAAATGTAATAAAAAAATTATTAAAATTTTAAATTTCAAGGCTGGGAGGAGTTATGGTTGATGACCAGACACGCGAAAGCGTAACTCTTTGCAGAGAATAAGAAAAAAGAAGAGTGCTATCTGGGCAAATAATCCATAAGGATTGAACCCAAAAAAAGTCAAAGAAGAAGAAGATAATCAGTGCCATATGTCATTTGGGTAAATAATAAGAAAGTTAATACAGATTTTTTTCAATCTTATACAATTCCGCAAATTTATTAAAAATATATTTCTACTAATAAAAACTGTTTTTGTTTCTGTAAAATTCATCAGTTCCAATTTTTGATAATTATTTTAACTTCTTTTTTAAATATTCTTACCTGCCTTGACACCGGAACATCCCATCACCGTTGCAGATGCTTTTCATGTCATCGACGTTTCGACTGCTCGCCCTATCGAAATAACAGCCATGGTATTTATTCAATTTCAATTTGGCGTCTAATTCGAGAAACAGATCGTTAGCCGCTTTACGCGGTATATCGTTTCTGTTTCTCAATTCGTCTTTGGTTTTGTAGAAATACGATCTAATTCTATCTTGGGCCCTCTTGAACATATATTCCTCTTTTGTTTTAGCGTTGGTGTTTAAGCCTACGTATCAAAACGTCTTTACATCCGTTTGATAAAAAAATTAATCAGTGAAATATAAAATGTTTGGTTAAGGTTTATTCCCGATAAACGTGGGATAAGAACTGTTTCAAAATATAACCTCAAATATTGTACTTTTTTTTTCTAGTAATAAACTGCATTAGTTTAGAAAGTGTACACTAGAGCGTTATTCGAGAATTTACTATACTGAGTGAACCAGTAAATAGTGTTTTGTAGAAGCAAGTCTGCATTAAGAGTTTTAGCAGGACATTGTCGCTTGAATGGACACCTCAAAAAACTCAAATTGGTGGAAAGAGACGACAGAAGATTCTGTGGGATAGAGGAAGAAACGTCCATTCACATACTTGTTGAATGCAAGGCACTACAGAAGCTCAGGTCTCGGCACCTGAGACCACACTGGATAGAATAGGAAGATTTAACTAACACACAAGCCAACGGATGTCCTAAAATTTATCAACGGATCAAGAATAAAAGAACAACTAGTTTCAAAGGCAGTTCCTGGAAAGTGAGTAGAGGAAAGATCACAATATATGTTTTAGACGAATCTTAACCCCATCAACTCACATAAATACATGCCTTCTCGTAACACAAATATTGATAGTCAGATCTAGTTTATTAACTGATCGAACAGTCCAAAGGCTACAGATGCATAAGTATAAATTGAAAATAAAGCATAAGAATACATATGTAACATGTTTAAGGCATTAGAAAGTGGGTTGGATTGGTATGGTAACGTATCGAAGAACTGATCAAACTAATCCGACTGGATAAAAAATTTAATAAAACATGTTTACAAGGTTCGAATCCACCTGCGATATACCGCCAAATTTGCGATATACCGCCAAATTTAAATCATTGTATTTTGGCGCGTAAATGTGAACTACGAA
This sequence comes from Galeruca laticollis, assembly GCA_963921935.1. Lineage (NCBI taxonomy): Eukaryota > Metazoa > Arthropoda > Insecta > Coleoptera > Chrysomelidae > Galeruca > Galeruca laticollis. Next base: position 173,563,026 of record OY998181.1, read on the forward strand.
TAATCGCAAGTTTGATGACATTTTGCCGACAGTTAACGCTGTTAAAAATAATAAACATTAAACAAACAAAAAAAACACTTGAAATTCAAAACTCGAAGTACATACAATGAAAATTCACAACAACAAAAAAACGTTCAAACAACATGAATTATTTTTAGGTTATTTTAGTTTAGGGATAAATAAAAATTTACTAACTTTACTCGTCAAATTTTGACGCAGATGGGCCTGATCAATTTTGGAATTTCCGAGCTTGCGGTATATCGCAAATAAATTCACGACAAATCGTAAATGGGACCGAGCCTTAAATCCTTTATGAGATTAATTAAAATGGAGAAGTGATTGAAAGAGTGTATGAAAAGTAAAGAGAATGTAGAAAGTGTATTAGAAATGAAGACAAGCCAAATTTACAATTAATTACTGTTTTAAAGATAAAGTAAGCCCGAAAAACTTTTCAGATTCGCATGTTTAAGAAATACATCGATAAAATTATCCAAAAAAAACTCTGTCTTTTCAGAAATAGTTTGTTTTTTAGTTATCTCTATTGCAAAGGTAGTTTCTATTACGTTCCAAAAATCTATCACAGAATTCAATCAATTTTTGGAAATTGTGTTCTAAAGGACGCATGGGATCACTTCACAAAGGAAAATAACTGACGAAAAGATGGCAAAGGAGCTGGTTACTGGGACAACATAGTAGGACAAAAACAAGCGAAGATACTACTAGGAAACTATGACCAGAAGAGATCTGAAGAATGCACTAACCAGAACAAGTCAGCACTAAAAGCTTTAACAGGACATTGTCGCCTGAATTGACAACTCAAAAAAACTCAAACTAGTCGAAAGAGATGACTGCTGATTCTGTGGGATAGAAGAGGAAACATGCACTAAAGAATCTCAGGATTCGACATCTGAGAGCACAGTGGATTAGAACAGGGAGATTTAACCAAACTAAAGTCGACAGATGTTTCAAAGGATCAGGAATAAAAGAGACAATCCTAGGAAACTGAGTAAAAAAAGAGGCACAATAGATCTTTTAGATTTCAGTGAATCTTACCCAATCAATCTAGATACATATTGGTAAAAAGTATAACAAAACTAGTTTCGTCTCTTTACTATACAGAGTGATCCAATAAACAGTCTTCTTGTAGTTAAATTTGCTGTCCTGGTTCAGAAAGTGTATATCAAACGTTCTTTATCTCAAAATATGTGCGAATATATTTATGTTAATAGTAATAAGTGTAAAAGAACTAATTTCGTCAGTTTATTATACAGAGTGATCCAATAAACAGTCTTCTTGTAGTTAAATTTGCTGTACTGGTTCGGAAAGTGCAAACCAAGCGTTCTTTATTTCAAAATTGTGCAACTGTGCTAATTTTAGTAGTAACAAGTGCAAAAGAACTAATTTCGCCATTTCACTATACATAGTGGTCCAATAAACAGTATTTTTGTAGTTAAATTTGCTGTCCTGGTTCAGAAAGTACAAACCAAACGTTTTTTTATTACAAAATATATGCAACTGTATTGCTGTTAATAGTAACAAGTGTAAAAGAACTAGTTTAGTCAGTTTACTATACAGAGTGATCCAATAAACAATCTTCTTGTAGTTAAATTTGCTGTCCTGGTTCAGAAAGTGCAAACGAAATGTTCTTTATTTCAAAATATGTACAAATGTGTTGATGTTAATAGTAATAAGTGTAAAAGAACTAGTTTCGTCAGTTTACTATACAGAGTGATCCGATAAACAGTCTTCTTGTAGTTAAATTTGCTGTTCTGGTTCAGAAAGTATATACCATATGTTCTCTATTTTAAAATATGTGCTAATGTATTGATGCAAATAGTAACAAGTGTAAAAAAACTAGTTTCGTCACTTTACTATACAGAGTGATCCAATAAACAGTCTTCTTGTAGTTAAATTTGCTGTTCTGGTTCAGAAAGTGCAAACCAAATGTTCTTTATCTCAAAACATGAGCCACTGTGTTCATGTTAGTACTAACAAGTGCAAAAGAACTAGTTTCCTCACTTTACTATACAGAGTGATCCAATAAACAATCTTCTTGTAATTAAATTTGCTGTCCTGGTTCAGAAAGTGCAAACCAAATGTTCTTTATCTCAAAACATGAGCCACTGTGTTCATGTTAGTACTAACAAGTGCAACAGAACTAGTTTCGTCACTTTACTATACAGAGTGATCCAATAAACAGTCTGTTTGTAGTTAAATTTGCTGTTCTGGTTCAGAAAGTGCAACTGTGTTGATGTTAATAGTAACAAGTGTAAAAGAACTAGTTTCGTCAGTTTACCATACAGAGTGATCCAATAAACAATCTTGTAGTTAAATTTGCTGTCCTGATTCAGAAAGTGTATATCAAACCTTCTTTATCTCAAAATATGTGCCACTATGTTGATGTTAGTACTTACAAGTGCAAAAGAACTTCACTATACAGAGTGATCCAATTAGCAATCGTCTTGTAGTTAAATTTGCTGTCCTGAATCAGAAAATGTATATCAAACGTTCTTTATCTCAAAATATGTGCAACTGTGCTAATGTTAGTAGTAACAAGTGCAAAAGAATTAATTTCATCAGTTTACTATACAGAGTGATCCAATAAACAGTCCTTTGTAGCTAAACTTGCTGTACTGGTTCATAAAATGTTCTTTATTTCAAAATATGTACAATTGTGCTGATAAGTTAGTTATAAGTGTAAATGAACTAATTTCGTCAGTTTATTCTAGCCGTCAGTAGGGACAAAAAAGGGCGGTTGCCTTATCTCAAATCCGTCTCCATCTTGGAAAAATGGCGACGAAAACAGTTATTTCCGCAATATTTCCTTTCCAGTTGGTTCTACTACAAAAATGTCTAAATAAATATTAGAGTTGAGACAATTCTCTATAACTTTTGTATCAAACATTTTTATCTAGATTGAACAGCTTACAAACTCCAACAGCCTAATGCGAAGATTATTTCCATAATTTTTCAAAACGCCCGTTTTCAAAGTAATGCTTTAAAATGGCACAAGCTACGCAAGATGCTAGTGTGTCAATCATCAACACGACTACCACTTTGTCATCAGCATACGATTCCGTTATCGTAATTGGTGAAGGCATTACCCTCTTAGTTTTACTAACAGAATTGTAGTCGAATGTTTATTTTAGAAAACCAAGCAAGAGAAAAGTTTCGTAAAAATTGTACTTAGCTTCAAGTTTACAATATGGTGAAGCAGTAGCAGGGAACATAATGTTTACCCATGCAATCAGCGGCTGTGACACAACATCGGCTACATTCAATCAGAATTTTAAAATACCGTCAAAAAAACGCACTTAATGGATATCGTGCGAATATTCAAAAATACTGACGGTCCCTGAGGTCATTGCTACTGCTGGGGGTCGATATTTGATCTCATTATATAAAGCAATCAAACAAATGACACTTTGGACTCACTTTAATATCATATTTTCGCAAAATCTGTAACAAAAAGTCATAAAAGATCCACAACAAGATCCTGCTCTTCAGGCTTTACTGAAATTCATTTCATGTAAAAGAAAGACCAAATCTGGCGCAGCTTGTGGTTATAAGAAATCAGGTCTAAAATGATCTATTTTCTGTGGTTATTGTAACGGACAGAACTGAGAAAACGTGCCACAGATTTTCTACGGCGTAAATGAATAAATCATTGAACATAATCAGTATAATGAAAATCGAAGCAGGTTAGAATAAGTACCAAACGAAACCACTGTATTAGGCCTACCGGAGAAACCACTTTAAAAAACCGGCTAGGTGACTATATCCTAAGGTAGTGTGGAAATGAGTCGGGTAAAACCGGATTCTGGATAAAATGAACTCTTATGCAATTATATACAAATAATTTCGGAGCATGACGCTGAAAACGGACGTTTCGAAAAATTACGGAAAACGTCTTCGCTTTAGGCTGTTCCAATTCATAAACTGTTCAATTTAGAAAAAAATGTTTCATACAAAAGTTATAGGGAATTGTCTTATCTCTAATATTGATTTAGACATTTTCGTGTCAGGGCCGATTGGAAAGGAGATATGACGAAAAAAACAGTTTCGGCTGCCATTTTTCCAAGATGGCGAACCTAGCAGGAGCTCGCCAAGGTTAAAAACTCAGGGAATCATTTATAACCTGGAACCCAACGACTCTGCCAAAAATCAAAACTCCCGGATCTGATGTAGGGCAAAAATACCCATTGACAGGGCTATCCAATAAATGATGAGACTCATGATCGAAGCCATTAATAAAGTTGAACAACTGAAGAAGACTGTTAACTTATTACTTTTCCTCCCAACCTATCTATATGCGAGAAAAGTATTACTTTACCCCAAAAAAAAATTGTAATTTTGAAAATTTTTTTTGAGCTATTTTTACGTTTTCAATCAACAACACAAAAAAACGGTTTTCAGAAAAAAAATCCTGTGTGTATGTCGTCGTCGATACAGCCTCCGGAGTGCAACAAGTCACCAATTTTATGATAGAATATTGTTAAGGACATGTCACAGATGAACCCTATTGATTTTCATCTCACCAGAACCAGTACAACGGGTGCTATGGTACTTGAAGTACGACATTTTGACATTTTTTGAAAAATTTCAGTTTGTTAGCACGATACAGCCTCCGGAGTTAAACAAGTCACCAATTTTATGATTGAATATTATTAAGGACATCTCACTGATGAACCCTATTGATTTTCAGCTCACCAGAGCCAATACAACAGGTGCTACAGTACTTTAAGTACGATATTTTTGTCATTTTTTGAGAAGTTTCATTTTGTTAGCACGATACAACGTCCGGAGTATATACAACTGACCAATTTTATGATTGGATATTATTCAGAGCGTCTCAAAGATGAACCCTATTGACATTCAGCTCACTAAAGCTAGTACAACGGGTACTATGGTACTTAAAGTACCAAATTTTAGTTATTTTTGGATAATTTTCAGTTTGTTAGCACGATACAGCCTCCGGAGTTAAACAAGTCACCAATTTTATGATTGAATATTGTTCAAGATGTCTCACAGATGTACCCTATTGATTTTCAGTTGACTAGAGCGAGTACAGTGAGTCCTATAAATCCAGATATACTACATTTTCGGTTATTTTTGGAGAAATTTCGGTTTGTTAGCACGATACATCCCCCGAAGTGTATACAAGTAACAATTTTATGATAGAATATTGTTCAGGGCCACAAATGCGGAAAAGTTAGTTTTAATCTTTAAAACCGTTTATTTTTTTCTTGACACAACTCCATTAATTATTAGGTCATGTACAAAAAATTTTTATTCCAGTTTGATGTAAAAATCTTTTATTATTTGTTAATTATAAAGTTCGTAGTTTCGGATGCATTTTTTCATTTCATATGATCCCACACAGTTTTTTTGTAGCTAAACTTACGCTACAGCAATGAGGATGCAGATAATTCTAGTGAACACTTTCTAGACTAGTGCAGTACGAAAAACAATTCATTAGATCTTCTCAAGATCAGATAGTACAAGGCATAGTCAACTTTTTCAACATTACTTTGGAGATAGTGTACTAGGTAGGATAAATTCGAAATTGTTTAGTCTAGATTGAAGTAAAGTAATAAAAGTGACATAATATTATCGTTAGAATAAAATATTTTTAATAATTGTCATAAAATGAAATCAAATGGAACAGTGTTGCTTATAGAATAAAAGCAAGTTCATGAAATTTACTGTAACGAGGACCAACTGTTTAATTTTTCAATATTTGATAAAAAAATCTAATATACAATATATCAATTGTTTAAATAGTATTAATTTACCTTCGAACCATTCGGGATGATCAGCTCTGGTGCTGTATTTACCCTTATCAGCATCTAAACCTTTAAGCACCTCAGCAAGTTTGAGGACCTTATTTTTCATTTTTTCCGTAAAGAATTCCTGTACTTTTTCCCCAGCAGTTAGATACTCGTCATTGACTTCTCGAATCGTTTTGTAGAGAATCTCTGCGTCCGTAGCGGCTCTTTCGCCGGATTTCACCCATATCAACAGAGTTTGTGGTGGTAGGGTCTTCAAAAAAATATAATGACTGACTGACTAATTAAAATACTGTTGCATTACCTGAAAATATTCTTCATTCTCAATTACTGTACCATCGGTCGTTTGGAAATCTATTTGTCCTGGTGAAAATTTGAGTTTGAATTTGTCTATCGTTTTCTTTTTGAGTTCTACCAAGTTTTTGACTGCAATACCGACTCGGATTTTTCTATCTGCGTCGGTTACTCTGAAACCTTTTGTAGTCGTCATGTTTTTCACTGGAAAAAAATCGTTTAATATAGTGTTTCTGAAGTCAATTGAGAAAATTATAAAACCAACGTTGACATATTTGCTAATGAATCATGGATAACGCAAAAAGAAAAGAGAATACACCAAATAGCATAAAAATGAAGTATTTAAGTTAAGTAAAACAACATAGGAAACAGAATTTAAAAGTTACATTCAAACATTTGTGAAAAAAGAGGTTTTCAATGCTTCATAACGATGCTCTGACAATGCTCTAATTTAGTATAATATATGCATATCTTTTAGATTTTGAAAACACAACACGCCATTCATAACAAAATTTAATTTGAAAACAAAAAGATTAAAGTTATAGTAGTTCAAGATCAAATGGTTTGTTTGATGTTATATTGTTTTTTAAGTTTTTCATTTAATTATTTAAAAAATATATTATAGAAATTTACAACTTAACCAAAATTCACGATAGATTTAATGTCAGTAGTTAACATTTTATTTTAGTTTCAATTTTGATAACATTGACCATTAATTTTCAGTCCTTGAAAATAAATAAGAAATTATTCGAAAGCTCGGATTAAATATCAAGAGTCTCTGGTGTTTTATTGCCACATCCCCACCAAAATATCCTTTATATATATTATTATGGTAGGAATGGGTCCTCATATTGTACTCAGGTGAAATATTAAAACAATCATATATTTTTATAATAGCTATACAACCAATTCTGTCATTTGATGTTCAGATTAATTCACCATAATGGAAGAATACGAAACCTTGAACATAAAACACAAAAAAATTAGTAACTATAAAGAAAAATATAATATTCAAATATAAGTTTTGACAAACCGTGTATACTACATAATTCAAGTTATGAAATGACAAATAGAAACAGGAACACAAACTTTAAAATAAAGAATACCAACTGTCAAAGTAATGTCTATTAAAATGCCCATAAAAATAAACATGTTTATCTAAAAATAAAATAAGCTTTAGCAATAATAATAATTTAGTAGATTAAAGTTAATAATGATTATTTAGAAGAAATTTGAGATTTTGAGTAGTTTGTCAAGATGACATAACCTCAAAAGAATAATTGTTTTGTCAAAAGTAAAAGGCACAAAAATTAAAATGATAGAACATATAGTTTAGAAATTGTTACTTGTCAAAGATTGTTTTGTATATACCATTAAGGAGAATTTTGCATTTTGAAATAAAGAAATTAAGGATAGTTTATGTAAAATAAATAATGCTATAGATTTTAAATTTATTTAAGACTGTTGAAAATATGCGAAAATATAAACTATTTATAATATAAAGTGTGTCTGCAAAGACGATAATAGAAAAAGACTGATAATTAACAATAAGTATTGACAAAGAAAATTTCGAACATTACATTTGTATGAAAAATCTAGTATTACATGGAAATATTGGGAACAAATAGTTGTTGATAAAACAAAAGAGAGTGAACGTGGGGGAGTCGCATATATGAAGAGCACAGTGAAATTTGAAACAAATTTTCAAAAAGTTTGAAATATAAAATGAAAAAAACATAAAATAATAACCAAAGCTAGTACCGGAGTAGATTAATCAGCTAAATTATTTTGTATATAAAAATTTCTTGAAGATTGCGAGATTATGGTAGCAACATCTCCCCAAAACCCAGAGACAAATACATCGTAGTGCTTCTGTTTGAAAATAGTGAATACAGGTTAGTGTACTTTTGTTTATCGGATTCTCGAGAATAATAGTAATATGTACTCACCTAAAATTTCATTGTATAGAACACTTTATGAGGATATCAATTTCTTTGTGTATATAATATCCATTTGATAAATTTAATTAAACGGAACGGACACACCAATAACATGTACTCACCACAAATTTAATTGTATAGAGCACTTTGTGAGGTTATGAATTTCTTTGTATGTATTTAATATTCACTTGTTAAGATAAGTATATAAACGAACACACTAGATATGTAATTCTTCAATATCTCATAATTCTAATTATTAAATTGTCATATAGTAACAGAAATCTCTGTTCGTCACCACTCATGTTTCATTTTAATAAATACATAGATTAATCATATCGTTGAGAGGAATGTAAGTCGTTTAGCTGTCAAGTGTATATACTAAAACATACATATTACACATATGCGTACTGGCATTAAATTCAATGAGTTGTGATATAACAATAAAAAATTTATTTTTCAACTATAACTAATGGTATTAAAAATAGGCGCCGGAACCCAAAGAGAAACGGAGTATTTCATGCCATGACAATAAATTGAGCTAGCAATGAAATTAAAAATAATTAAAACTTAAAAGGACCAATTGTGACAAAATTTCACTTAACTATTATACTAATTAATTATTAAAGGAATTTATTTTTTAAGACTACTGATCCAATTGGGTATTTAACCATTCCTTTACCAAAATTGGAAAACTATTAATAATTTTGCAAAATAACTAGTGATTCAAGCAACACAAACCCTCATCTCTCACTTAGGAGAGTGTATGTTACAGAAATCAATTATCCTGAAAAAGTTTTACTAGATTTATGTGATAAAATTATTTCCCTTATAAACCATTATCAAATATAAATAAACATCTACTATTTTGGCACAACTCAAACCATCCAATAACAAATTTCTTTTGTAAAATATGTGCATACTTACATTATGTTGAGATTAGTAAAAATAGCTGTTACAACACTGTGACAACAAAAAACAGATGACAAGGTCGAAATTACTAATAAGCTTCAACATACTGAATTTACATGTTAAAATATTTTCGTCGTAAACAACTAAAACGTCAAATTTATCTACTAATTTATTACAAGAAACTAATTTTTTTTTGTGTTTACAGTAGGTACACATTCCAATATGACAAAACCACAACAACAGGTGGGAGCTCAAAATATTTTTCTAATTCTAATCAGGATCCATTAAACTCTTCAATTAAGTACTCAGGTTCATTATAGGGAGGAACTTGGTTTCATATATTGTTAATATAGATATTATTATGATAAAATTATGCAAATCCCGAATCATATTAATAAAATTTTGTCAACAGACAGTAAAAAAGAATAAATTTCACTAAGATTTTTGATATCTGATTTTTTATTGATCGTATTTGGCTCCTGTGTGATAAAAGTCAATTCTATGATAATTATTTTCAGTTGTTAAAATCTTTACATCAGAATAATTCATATGATGGCCCTCACTATTAATATGTTCAGCCATTTCTCTTCTATTAGACTTATGGGATGTTATTCTTTGGGATAAAATCCTAGAAGTGTGGCCAATATATTTATTATTACAATTACTACAAGGTATACAATAAACCACGTTTGAGAGAGCTAAGATTGGAGTTTTATCTTTTAGTTTGCTAAAAATAGATTTAATTATCAACACTGCACTAAAAGTGATTTTAAAGTTACTAAGTTGCTTAAACATTCTACAAAGTTTAGGGGAATATCCCTTATGTAACATATGGAAACATAAAAATATATATACAGATTTTTTTATGTAAACAAACTGGTAAAAAGAACATTTTTATTTTTGTAGTAGAATTTATTTTTAATTATTCGTTTTTGATTCCAAATAAAACACTACTAATGTTGTTGATAGTTTGTTGATTTTTTTAAGTTCTCTTCGATAGTTATTTAAAGTTGCTAAAAAACAGTTAAAAAGTGTTACAGTCCACTTTTATTAACAATGATTTAATTAGCTCTTTAATTATGATGCGACAAAGCAAAACATTCAGAAAATTTGCCTAAGGCTATGAAAAGAACTTCAATTATCAAAAGATTGTGTATGTACAAGTATGAGCAAAAAGATAACTGCAGCAAATGTAACTTTTATCTCCTCAAAGACACTTATAAAACACATAAATATGCTGGTATAGAGCAAGTTTTAGGTAAAGATGAGAATGGTGCTGGGAAATTTGCCAAAGCAAATTTTTTTTTAATTTCTTTGAAAGTAAAGAAAAATAAATTAGTGGCAAAGTTAATTTATATTTTACTATATATTTTGTAACATGTTGCTTTGTTTTATAATGTAACTGTATTAGTAAAAATTATTTCATATGTTTTGTATTAAAAAATGTGTATAACACTGATATATCCCCACATACCACATTCTGTGCATGTTTAAATTTCACGTGCGTCAAAATCTTTTTGACTGCATTGCCACATGTAAATGACATACCACATTTTTCTTAATTATTTCTATATTAAGCTCTGATTAAGAGGCCTGAGTACTTGTCGACGTCACGAGGAACTGTCAAACACGAGCTGGGAATATCCTCAGATTACTTGATTTGACGGCGAAGTGCTGGCAACGTAGCATTCATTACGCATTCACTAGCTAGATTAAATTCAGCGCGACAATATTGGACTTTTAAATTTTAAAATCGGTGTATAAAATAGTATTATTGATATTCTATATTGAAATGTTGATAAAAAATGTAAATTTCAAGGATGTATTCCGATTTCTTGAGTCAGTATACTCAAAATATTTAATAAATATATAAATAAATAATTTGGCCTAGTATTGATACATTTTGTTTACTCTTAGTTTACGTGGATTTAGATTTTTGGAGGTGTATGGAGGGATTTGATAATGTGATATAAACGTACTATTAAATTTTGAAATATTAAGGGAGTGCATGGATTTTGTGTAGCATTTGCATGTAAAGAATGTGTGAGAAAATGATGTGTTGGCAAATTATTCAAGACACCGTAGACCTTTCAACAAGATTGAAAGAACCAACTGAAATAGAAGAATATTGTGAAAAATTTATAAAAACACTACAACATGCCGCCAGAACAGCAACACCCATAAATATTCTAAAAAAACAACAAAACAACATACCCCTAGAAATTAAAAAACTGGTGGCTGAAAAACGAAAAGCGAGATCCTTATGGCAACGAACACATACTCCAGCAAATAGAACAAAATATAACCAAATTAGTAACAAACTAAAATTAAAACTACTTGAAACAAAAAATGAATCGTTTAACAGCTATATATCAAACCTACAGAGGCAAGACAACTCTATATGGAAGCCAATAAAAGGCAAAAGAAAGCCTGTACCAACATCACCCCCAATACGGAAATATTCAACACCTCCAGGACCATGGGCTAGAAGTGATAAAGAGAAGGCCATCCTCTTTGCTGAGCATCTATCTGAAGTTTTTACACCACAAAACAATGTTCCAGTTCAAGAAGTAGACCAAATCCTTGGCGAACCACTACAAACACATCAAACAATAATTATTACACCAAGAGAAATAAAAGAAGTTATTGGCACATTAAATCCAAAAAAAGCACCAGGAATAGACCTAATAACAGCGAAAATGTTAAAGGAACTACCTAAAAAAGGACTAGTCAAGCTGCTACAAATTTTCAACGCAATACTGAGACTAAACTACTGGCCAAAACCACTAAAGATTGGTCAAATCATAATGATACTGAAGCCTGGGAAAAACCAAACAGATGTCAGTTCTTACCGCCCCATAAGTTTAATATCAACAATTGCAAAATTACTCGAACGTCTTATTCTAAACAAAATCAACACAGAGCTAAACCCACAAAATTGGTTACCAAGTCATCAATTCGGATTCCGACAAAACCATTCAACAATACAACAATGCCATCGTATAGTTAACACCATTAATGAATCCCTAGAAAACCGACAATATTGCACAGCCACCTTCTTAGACATTAGCCAAGCCTTCGACAAAGTTTGGCACCCAGGTCTACTTTGCAAGATAAAAACAATTCTCCCAGGTCCTTATTACAAAGCCATAGAAGCCTACCTCCATCAACGAGAGTTTACAGTAAAAGTAAATGAAGAAAACTCAGACAATATGATAATTCACTCAGGCGTTCCACAGGGAAGTATCCTAGGACCATTCCTATATTTAATATACATGCATGATCTACCCACAACTGACAACACTACTATTGGAACATTTGCAGATGATACTGCCATTTTTGCAACTCATTCAGACCCAGTGATAGCATCCAACTATCTACAGGACCATCTAAATATGATGGAAGTATGGTTGGAAAAATGGAAGATAAAAGTAAATGAGTCAAAATCTAATCACATAACATTTACACTCCGAAAAGGGAACTGCCCACCAGTCAACATTAACCAATACCCCAGAGCAATCAAGTTAAGTACCTTGGACTCCACTTTGACCGAAAACTTACCTGGAAACACCACATAGTAAAAAAAAGGAAACAGCTAGACTTAAAAATTAAAGAAATCCAATGGCTTATAGGCAGAAACTCCATACTCTCAATAGATAACAAACTACTGATTTACAAAACAGTATTAAAGCCAATATGGACATATGGTGCAGAGCTTTGGGGATGCGCAAGTAATTCCAATATCTCCATCATCCAGAGAGCCCAGTCAAAAATAATCCGATCCATGGCAAATGAACCATGGTATGTGTCAAACAGAACCTTACATAACGACCTCAAGATTCCATATGTAAAAGACGTAATTCAAGAAAATAACATCAAGCATCACAACAGACTAGAAGACCATCCAAATCCAATGCTACAACCACTACTACAACCTACCCTCAACAGAAGACTCAGAAGAATCTGGCCACTAGATCTCCGAGTAAACTGAGGAAGCATCATTGGATGCCCCACCTCTCCACGCCACAGATGTACAATATGTATTGTTAATTTTATTGTACTAGCCAGCAAATTGACTTATAGATTGTATTTCATTCTGATTGTCAATAAATAGTGAAAAAAAAAGAAAAAAAAAGTACTCAAAATATTTAATAAACATATAAATAAATAATTTGGCCTAGTATTGATACATTTTGTTTACTCTTAGTTTACGTGGATTTAGATTTTTGGAGGTGTATGGAGGGATTTGATAATGTGATATAAACGTACTATTAAATTTTGAAATATTAAGGGAGTGTATGAATTTTCTGTAGCATTTGCATGTAAAGAATGTGTGAGAAAATGATTGATTGTAGGTGATTGATTGATTACATGGAATTTTGCCATACATGATTAGTGCATTTAGTTAGTTTTCTAGTAATTTAAGTGGTTTTGAAGGTTTCAGTTTCTTTTATACTGTTTTATTAGTAAATTTCGAGTATTGCCACGCTCTTTCTTTGTGCCTAATTAACGAGAAGGAAAAAAAAGATTATAGAGTCAAAGAAAATATTAATGAAAATGGAAGAATTGAAAGATATATGAGAAATATAAAATAAGAGTTAGACTGATAGCTTGTAGCGAAGTGAGCGTGCAATTATGCCGAGCTAACTCAAATGCCGGAGAGTAGGGATGGGTTAAGTTAAAAGGGCGTCACTGTTTTGTTTTCGCTGAGCGAAAACAGAAGCTCTCCTTGCTGTCCTGGAACTCCCTATCAGTTAACGTCTTATATATAAGAAAAATATGAATATTTAAGTAAAAGATATTGGTATTATTATTAAAAAAAAAGAGAGATAATAATAATAAGTTCTAAACGTCTATAAGCAGAGGCCTGGTGGTGAACAAATAAAACAAAGTAGTCGAACTATAGTTTGATCTATTTAACAAAAAAAATATAATAATGTTTACGAATATACAGATATGTTAGTAGCACAAAGCCTAAATATATAAATAAATAATGGAGGTAAGACACAAAGCAAGAAAATTTTCACCAAGTTTCCAGTGGTAGCCGGGTAGTACCAACAGCTGGGAGCTGGTGAAGTAGGTAGTATTTTACTCAGAAGCTACTTTTACTAATCCCTCGCTCAAAAACCTTGTAGCCCGGGCTTAAAACCCTAAAATACAACCAGTATTGAAGACATTGATAATTTAAAATAAAGTATAACAAATACATGGTTGAGCTACAGGTAAATGAGAAAGTAGGTAAAAGTAATTAAATACTAAGAGACCCTCAAAAATTAAGAGAACAAAAATTACGGATACTCAAAGTATTGTGTGAATGATGCAAGATAAATAAATTAAAAACTCAATAGCATAAAAAAATTCAGAAGCTAATTAAGTAAAAAAAACTTTCTATTGGCTGTTCTACATTTGCGGCAGAAATTCTAAACATATCAACTATAACCAAATACCCAATTGAAATATAATCATTTTGAAAATATCCCACATAATTTAGTTACATGGAGCTTGTTGACATAGCCAATATATTATTTAAAAAAAATGATTCAAACAACAGTAATGATTAACGCAAAGAATTAGTAATAAATGTAATGTAACTTAAATTAAGCACTATAAAAGGCAAATAATTGAAAGTCTTTGTCGAACAAACTCCAAAATTACATATACTGGCCAAATTATGTCACCTGATGGTACACTACAAAAAGTAATGAGTAATCCTTTATGGATTAGGCATAATAGATGTAAACACAAATAAAAAGACAAAAATATATAAATATGCTGTGAATATATGATAATTAATTCTAAATTGATTTGGATTAAAAAGAAATAATAAGTAAAGATACGGTATTTGGAGAAAGACTTAAATGAAATAAAAAAAACTGATAACCAGTAGGATTTCATATTTTTTTAATAAAAATAGAGAAGTAAATAAATTAAAATGGAACTATATTATTTGTCTGATTGCAATTAACATAACTACGTGAAATATAGAACAAAAATCTAATAAAAAAAAATTAACTATTATTCACCATCTTGACAAGAGCTATCTAATTTAGGTACCTATAAATGGAATAGTGAATAACCTTGGTGTTGATTACGATAATAAGAACTAGTGTGGTCTAAATGGATATATACCTAAAGAAATAAATCACCTACTAATTTTCCAGTACAATTTAATTTCTTTCCGAAAATAATTACTTAAAAAAACATTTTCACGAACAATGAGGCGACTTGATCTACAAAAACATAGAAAGTAAATGATATGAAAATAGAAAACTGTGTACCAATAGCGAATGAGATTTAGCACATAGTAAAAAAACGAATTCACTACATTTTCCACAAATAATAAAATATATTGAGTAATGTTGGCCATGAATAAATGAAAAAAATAACTAAGTTTCTTTACATTAAAACGAGAAAAATGATAAAGTAATCGCACTCTGACCCCTAATTAACCCAACCACCACGTGTCAAAGTCTCAAATCCTGAATCCCAGATAAATCTTCACGTATTTAACCAAAGAACCAGTACAGAACTAACCATCCATGAAGATTTCTTTGAAGAAAAGGCCCCAAAATCCACAAGTTAGTGACAAAATTCGGGGTATTGAATCTCCAACCAGCCGAACACAATTCTTGAAGTCAAGAGAAATCAAAATTCTCTTAAAATTTCGTTCTCCCAGTCCCCGATAAATATAAATCAAATAAAATGGACATTAGATGGCAAAAACTTATCCGCTTGATAAATTACGAAAGTGTAGAAACGACAGTGAAGGCCAAGCACAATTCAACATAAAAATTACATGTGATGTATTGTGAATACAATAACAAACAAAACCCCCTGCCACCTTCCACCCTCTCGCCAATCGTCAAACCAAGGTCAATGTTATTTAGCACGAAATAGTTACACAGTTGCCAGATGTGATAATCTGAAATAGATGGCAGCACTTAACAATGAAGTAAAAATTATATATTGGATTTGGATTTTAGAGAAATCTAGACATTTTTATGAAAAAATTATATAGTAAAAAATAAAGCTTGTTTTGTTTTTGGTGCAGGAACTTCAAAATTATTTCATATTGATCCATTTTTAAAAATATGTCATTAAGACATACTAGCTAGCTACATATGTTTGAAGTTCCTACACGCAGAATTATAAATTAATCTATCCACTGAAAGGACTAGAACTAATTTCATGTATTAAAGTCAGGAATCGTAATCCCATATTTTCCAATATGGCGGTGGTATTCAGACCTCTTAACCAAAATGTCCAGAAATGTTTTTTGTTTCCATTGATCTCACTTTCATTGAAATGTGAAAGTGAGGTTTTGTAAAATGAAATAGACTCTGTGATGTCCCCTAAGGATCAATAGTAAAAGCAAAAAAAGTTTTAATATTAATATCTTTTTTCAGTTCTCTGTAGACCTTTGAAAATTTAACTGGTGCATTATCTTATAATAAAGTACCAATATGCCAAGTTTCATTAAATTATGAATGCAAATTCTAAAACCAGTAGTACTTTCTTAAGAAGTAGCGAAATTTAGATTCTGAATCTCAATTGAGATGGTGTGGGCACTTGATATGGATGAAAATTTAGAAAACCAGTAAAACAAATAATAAAAGCAAAAATGTAAGTGAAGAGGAAACCAAACAGACCAATTATAACTTGAAACAAATAATTAGAATATCTTCTTCATTTTCAGAAAATCCTTAATGCTCCTGTGGAGCATCTGAGTGATTCTTTTTTACTTATTTCTTTAATCCATTTCTTACAAGCTTTATGATCCCTTGTTAACTCATTCACCTGTCTGGTTTATATCTGTTTATTCCATTTTTTCCCTTCTTATTCACTTTGCAGGTCTTGCCTTTCATGTCATTTTCACAAATCCATCCAGATTCATTATTTACAATAGTACCAAATCAGTTTCCTCTGTATAGTAATGTTGGTATTGTGATTGTACTCCATGTAAACATTATTTCTAGGTACTCATAAGGTGCAATTCTCTATATCTCCCTTTCCCTATATAAAAACATATTTTTCATTTTGTTTTTTCCATGTATTATGACGTTTTACATTTTTCTCGATTGATTTCTATTTGTAGTCTCTCAATGTGTTCCCCCAAGGTCTAAAATTATTTTTTGTGTCTCTCAGCTAACACAATTTTATCTGCTATCTTCAGTTTTTACTGGTACCACTTTTTTATCACTGAATAAAAACAGATATAGCTACAATCGTTCCAACTACATATAATAAACCTACCAGCCAGTTTACCTGATCTTGCTACCTTAGATTTATTTGTATAAGATTATTTCGCAATGCAATCTTTTTCTAATTCCAATATTCAAAGTTTTTTTCATCAAAAAATACGTCTCTAATAATCTACACCATCAAAAATCTATCATGCCAGAAAACAATAATGACCTTGAAAAATGAAACAAGTACTTACGCGACAAAATATACCGTCAGAAACAGGATCTTACCAGGACAAAATTTGGAACTAAACTGGGATTCAGTTGGTTGCGATGTGCAGTTAAATGCAAGTCCACTTCACTGAGAAAATAAAAGAGGGAAACATTTAGGCCAATGTCATTGTCAGTTGAATTTCCCTTTCTCTGTGCAATGTTCCCGTTCCGGGATGTTTGACGAGGAGCATGCGTCTAGGAAAACTCGAAAAATCCATAAATTCGGTCCGGGAAGGCGGAGATGGACAGGGTATATTTAGTTAGGGGTGAAAAGGGACGAAACTGCCCACACATGTACAAATACAAATGAGACTATTCAATTACAGTGTATAGAGTTGGGAACAATGATATTGATTAATGAAACGTATATAAAACTCTACTTGTTCCCCAACTAAAAGTTTTTTATAAGAAAATTTGAGCAAGAAAGTGATTCGATATTTTGGTGAATGCGCCAGTCGTAATAGTTTTGTGCGTTGGCGAATACGCGGATAATGCTTGATAGATTTATCAGTACTTTAGATATAAATTAATTTCGCTGGGAATATATTTAATGACTACAAGTATTTCATCTTTGGGCAATAATAATTGAATAGTATGTATCTTATATTTGATCAGTTTGGCGAATTCGCATTGGTTACAATTATAAAATTATAGATATGAAATATGTTTTAGTACTTACTTTTATTGTATATCACTACTCTTCAACTACTGTTTTTATTTTACACAAACAATACAATAAGCATTGTAAATTAGTCGCGATTTGACAATTTTATCATATTCTTATCTACATTAAACACTTGAACACAGCCAATTATTAGTAATTATATATTTCATTTAACCAAGTAAATTTAAATATAGTTGTTTATAATTTTATTATTTACAAACTTTTATAAGTTAACCTTTAAATTTGACGTTTATGTTGAAAATTTTCTTTAGGCAAATTTTTACGAATAATCTTATTATAATATTTGGATAAAACAGTGTTATCCTTATATTACGGAAAACATTCATCCTTCTCAATCTTGTGACTTAAGTAGTTTTTAGTGGATGCATCCGATTTTTAAAGCGAATGTTCCATTTAAATAGAAATATTATTACACATAAAGGAAGTTTTATTTATATATAGGGAAATAGAATCTGTACAACAAGCACGTGATAATTTAGTTCTATGTTTCACTATTCCCATGCAATTCTATGGACAGCTCTAGAATATGTAACTATCAAAATCATCGTGTTTTTCTATCATTTCCAAGTACTTAAAATCCCAATAAAAATTATAACGTTTTCTATTATACTATCAACAGCACAAAAAATAGGATGAAAATTAACCAAAAATAATGTCGCGTTTCCACAGGTCGACCTAAGTCGAAATAGTATATAGTGCAACAAGTGGAAAAAGTTCAACTTTTCTCACGAGTGTGGAAGTTTGTGGCACGAGCCAAGGGCGAGTGCCGTAAACACACGAGTGAGAAAAGTAATTTTCTCACATGTTGCACACTATACTTTTTCTACAACTGCACAAATTTAAAGAATACAAGTAAATAGTTTTATAGAAAAAGTCTAAGCGTCGAGGACCACCCACCGAAAACCGCTGGGCATTGAACATACCTTGCTGAAATCGGCTGGGAATCATGTTTGACCTCCATTTTTTAAGAACCAGTGTCGTCGATATAGGTGTATCTACTTATTTATCAATATGAAATACCTAAATCATTCAATTTCTTTTGTTTTACTGGCCAGTCAATAATTTTCAATTCAATACAATCTTTAACAGTATATAATTTTACACCATTTGTATCACACATCTATTTCTAAGTTAAGAATCTCCTTAAAAGTTAAACAAAATAATCAGAGCAGTACGCCATTGGAAATTTTATGACACAATTTACGCAGTGCTGCCAAAGCAGGAGAATGAATGTATTGTTGCCTTTTTTATAACACATTGTTACAGAATTTAATGAAAGTTACATACAGTAAAAACTCTGAGTCTTTTCCATTACGCGACTGATACGACATCAACCATATGCATTTTAATCAAAACAATACGACAAACGCTTGTATTGAGTTCCGCTTTTTTTCTGTTATTAGAAGAAGACAGTACCTACATAGTATGGGTTGAATTATATCGTCAACTATAATTATGAATGATATGCTAGGTCTATTGGGGGTGTTCTTTATAACGTCAATGGTGCGAGGTGTTGCTGTAGTTGGAACACTAGATGCTGCACATAAGTCGCAATGTGCGCTCTGTGCTGTAATTGGAAAATTACCCTAGTCGCTCGATTTAGTTCGACTTGTGGAAACGCGCCTTTATTGACAATACATATCGACTTATTCAATGAGTGTTATTCGATTGGTATATTGGTAATAGTTTCGAATGAAAAATTGAAAATGGCAGCTCTATTTAAATCTACCGTTGGTAACCACGTTATTATTAACCTTAATTAAATATATTGATAAGCGATTTAATAACAATTTAATATTATTTTTAATTACAATGAGTTCCCTAAAAAGAGGTGCCTTAATAGTTATAGAAGGAGTTGACAGATCAGGAAAATCTACGCAGTGTAAAAAGTTACTACAAGCTTTAAAAAATAAAGAAATAAATTCTCAACTCATCACATTCCCAGATCGTTCTACGTTAACAGGGAAATTAATAGACGAATACCTAAAGAATAAGGAATGTAAACTTAACGATCAAGCTATACATTTATTATTTTCTGCTAATCGTTGGGAAAACGCCGAAAATATGAAATCGTTACTATATAGTGGTGTTACATTAATAGTAGATAGATATTCGTACTCAGGGGTAGTGTTTTCAGCTGTAAAGAAAAGTAAGCAAGTTTAATATTTTTTATGAAACTAATGTTTCTCAAAAGTGAGCGATTGTGTTGAAATGGTAAAATATTTTTCCAGATATGTGCCTTGAATGGTGTCAACAACCAGAAAATGGTCTTCCTAAACCAGATTTAGTACTTCTGTTGGACGTAAGTCTAGAGGAAATGTGTAAGAGACCTGGTTTTGGCGATGAAAGATATGAAAATACTGATTTTCAAACCAAAGTTTCTAAATTGTACAATAAGTTATGTAGAAAAGAAGATAATTGGGTAAAAGTAGATGCCTCCAGATCTATTGAAGAAGTTCACAAAAATGTTTTTGAAACGTGTTTAAGAACGATAGAACAGGTTCAGATGTCGCCTTTAGAAACTTTAGATTTTAATAGGGAAAGTTAGTTTTAGGGTAAGGAATTTTAGAGTTTTCCAATTTAAAAAATTCTCACTTAATAATTATAAAAAAATGTATTTAGTATTAGTAGTTATAGTGATATTCTCTGATTTTATTTATATATTTCATTAACGTCTCGAGTTTTAACATAATTTAATAATCACACATAAGGTCAACTGGGGTAAGTGCATGTGTGAATTTTTAAAATTGACTTTATTTAAGGATATCTTTAGGTTAATACTATGCATTATAATGTTTTATATATCCTTAGATTCATTACGAAATACTGTGCACATGTAAAGTAACACATCACCACATAATATTAAGAAAGAAAAGATAAATAAAAAATTTAAAATGTTTGCATAAAAATGCACTTGCCCCATCTAGTAGGGTAAGTGCATATTTGTTCAGTAAATTATTATTAAGTACCTACCATATTTCAATAGTATGGGGCAAGTGACCAAAGTTTACTTTATTACGATTTTTTTGGTTTTTACAGAACTTAATTATCTCTTAGGGTTGCTGAGAAACAAACAAATCAAATTTAACTCAAAATGTATTGCAAATTTTCTCATTAAAAATAGACAACATAAATATTATTTAAAAGGAACAATGAACAACATATAAGTATTATAAGTACATACATATAGTTTTAAAAACTTATTATTAAGTAAAAAAAATACGGAATGCTAAAAAAAATATTTATATTGAATTACTAATCTTGAACTTCATCAATTGCACTATCAAAAATGTACCTTCCCCTATTATCATCCAAATAATTTGGAATCTCAGTTTCCATAACCTCGTTAAATGGAACGTTATCTTTGTCAGTTTCATGAAACTTAAAAGTTTTTTTTAATGTGTCAATAGAACGCATATATTTCACAAGATATTCTTGACTACTCTCATTAATTTCTTGAATAACTCCTAAGAAAACTTTGTTATTCTTTGTTTTGGAGTACTTATATTGCACCAAAACTAAGTCTCCAGGTTTTTTAACTAGCTGGTTATTAAATTGGGTAGTTTTGTCTTCAGTAGTGTCTTTCTCAGTTTCTTTATTTTCAATTTCATCTTGGGTATAAATTACTTCTGCTGCATTTAAGGGGAGGTTTCCAAAAACCACAGGCAAATCTACTGACAGATTCACCTGGCTCTAAACAGCCAAGTAAGAAATCTGCATCTTGTGATGGTAAATCAGGCCAATTTTCTTTTTCTTCCTCATCTTCTTCCATTTCTGCTAAAAAGTCAGACTCTTCACCGAGCTCTTCACTTTCAGATGATGAATAATCTATAATTTTTTTCTTTTGGTTTTTAGGGCCACTGTTTTTGATTTGTCTACTATTTTTCAGTTTTTTTTCTGTTTCTTTCTTTTCTTTTTCAGTTTTCTTTTTTCTTTCTGTTGCTTCTTTGTCTTTTAATATTTTAATGCAGTCATTTGATGTTATCAGTGTAGATCCTAAAGAAACTCTAGTTCGTTTTCCGCTCGTCTCAGATTTCTCTTTACCCGATGAAATTTTTGAGAGAAGCAACATTTCAAAGCTAGTAGCTAGTTTCTTTAACTGACATAATATTAGGATTTTGATTGTTATTAATTGTCTCTGAAAGTTGTGGTCTGGTGTCTTCCACTGGTTCCTCCATTGTCCCATTTTCATTTCCCATCTGCTCATCAGTCGTCTTTGACAATAATTGAGAATCAGTCCATCTTTTCCACGCCTGTGGATGGTATTGTTCTTTAGAAATTATGCCTCTATTTAAGGGATATATGCCTGCCTTTTTAAACCCATTTCTTATTATATTCACTTCAAACCCATTCCATAATCTACCAATTTGAGACACCATTTTTTTCTTGGAGATTTTCTCACATCCGGTGTTCCTCAAATGCCTGCACAGATACTCGTCCCACTTTGATTTTAAGGATTTAAAAACTGCTAGGTCAAGGGGTTGTAAAATGTGGCTGGAATGTGGTGGAAGCAAAAGAATTTCCACATTATTTTGAACTGCCATTTCTGCAAGCCTTAAACCAATTTGGGTGGAATGGCCATCATAAATTAGCAGAACCGGATTCTCAGGCGATGGTTTCGCTATTTTTAAAAAGGTATTTTCAAAAAAGTTTAGAAATATTTTTGACTCCATCCACCCATTCTGCGATGCTGCAAACACTGAGCCAGGAAAACCTTCTTCATCTTTAGTAGGAATCCATTTGTCCCACAAATTCTTCCCCTTAAATATAAACAATGGGGGACACTTATCACCGGCAGCACTGCATGCAAGAAGAACTGACATGTTCTCCCTCCTTGGACCACTAACTGTTCTTGTAGCAGCTACCCCTCTTGCTCCTACAATCCGAGTTTTGGAGAGATCAAAGCTGAATGAGCTTTCATCCAAATTCCATATATTGTGTGGTTTGCCACCTAAATCCATGTCTTCGGTGGATTTTTCTAATAAGTCAAAATATTTATTTATAACGAATGGGTCTTGTGCTTTCTTTCTTGATAGTTCAACAGCTTGGGGTTTCTTTATACTTAAATTATGTCTATGCTTAAATCCTCGCCACCAATCCTGACCTGGGCGATTTTCCTTGAAGGGATTTGAGAGTCTGTTTTCCTTCAAATAAGCGCAAACCAATTGTTGTACGTTGGTTTTTGTTAGCCCATAGCCATATTTCTCCATAATTTTTAAAAGATTGGCTAATTTATTTTCTAGTTCAGGTGAAAGAGTTGTTGATCGACCATGTGACTTGGATTTAACACCCCTGCGGCCTTTTACATGATCTACTAAGGTCGGTTTTGGTATATTGAATCTGGAAGCAGCATCAACATATGACATTCTCCCACTTTTAACAGCATCCACAGCTAGTTCTAGGTCTTCCTTTGAATATTGTAAACCCCTTTGGGTTTTCCTCACATAGTTACGAACCATTTCAATTTTTTTCCTGGAATAAATGACAATGGTAAGTAAATAATTGCAAAATATTTCTAATTATTAAGTTATTGGGGTAAGTGCATTTTCTAAATGCACATACCCCACCTATGGAAAATGCACTTGCCTCATGGCCATAATTAAAGGGGCAAGTGAATATTCTAATTTTTAATTAATAATACTTAAGAAAACGTAAAAACAATGTGATAATTATTAAAAACTGACATTAAATTCGACCACTTACCCTTTTGTTTTGTATTATTGGCACTATTACACTTAAAATAGAGCTTTAAACACACTTATGTTCCTCCAAAATGATAATAATGGCGACCGTTATTTTTTAACATGAAGTTTCTAGAATGTTAGGTTGTGTATGGTTGCCAACTTTAGAATTTTATGTTCCTAATATAACTAACTGATTATGAAAATTCCTACTATTTATAAAATTGCACACTTGTCCTTAAAATTGGAGGATAATGCACTAACCCCAAAAATGCACTTACCCCAGTTGACCTTACCTATCAAATATTGCAAATAATAAATGTCTCGAAGAGTATAGATTCTTGAATAAGATTTTTCCTATAATCAAAAATGGTAACTCATGTTGATGACATCCATATAATCTAAATTCCAGACCTAAACCTACACCCTCCTCACCTTTTATCTTGATGAAATATATAGATAAACAAAACCTGAGTGATTGGCACCTCATATCTTGGAAAGGGTATTTTTAATTAAATTTTTCTCCCAGTTACAGTCATTCTTTTTCTTAATAAATTTGGTAGCAATTGAAAGTAAAAAGCATATAGTAAATGTCACTGTGTCATTGACAATATTTTTCCCGAAAATAAAATACCTACCAATCGGGCATAAACAGGTTAATCTGTATTAGTAATTTTCCCTCATTCTTTTTCCTAAAAAATCATAGGGTAAATGTGCCAATAGTCGGCCGTTTAACAGACCGACTTAAGAGAAAAGATCACAAAAATGTTCTGTTTCACCATCGCTACTTCTTCTTTTACATAGTTATTCAATACTATCTGGTAGGCAAACATGAATACATATAACACGGGATAACTATTGGCAACCAACTGAAATCTATAAAATAAAAGATTCTCTACGAAAACCCAATAGTCGGTCACTTGCTACCTAAAAGTTGGCCTAATGCATACTAACAGTCAGCCAAGTCTTTTGGTTCAGATAGATTACTTCTCACTTAATGAAAACAATTATTGTATAAATGAATTTATTAAAACCTTTATTTAAAATATTTAGGACAAACAAAATAAAATATCAGTTTTACAGCAAGAATTAATCACATTTAAAGTACTCTTGTTTTAACTCAGATATAAAGATATCGTGTACCCCACTACATTTTAGAGACTGTTCTAGTTGTCCCACCCAACGTGTTCTTCTTTACATCCCCTGCACCTTTCCTTGGATTTTTTTACAACAGTTTTATTTTAGATTTTTTTCATATATATTGTGTTCTGCCAGTGGTTGTCTTTGCACTTTTATCTTCTAAATATGCTCAGTATTTTAGGGAAGATATAGCTGCTGGCTGAGGATCCACGTTTCTTCTCTTTCTTGATATAATGAGTGTGGGATAGAATAAATGCTTTTCAACTGGAGTATTTAATTTGATTTCTTGTAATATATTATTTTTTTCTATAGCGATAGGTCTATCGACAGTCTTACTGCATGGGAATCTATCTGTTATAATTCAAAAGGTAGAATATTACAATTGTTACTATATATTCACCTCATCATGTATAGTCGTATCACTCAAACCTCCATAACTAGAGTTCTAATTAACGTAGGCTATTGACATAAGTTTAAGAACACTCAGTGGATTAAGTCCTTTCTTTTGAGCTATTAACTGTTTACATTCGTTGAGTTTGAGGAAAGTTATGTGTGCACAATCAACTTTACTTTCAATTTTTTCCAAATACTGCGGCTGATGCACAGCTAATATTGTCTGGAAGAAAGTACTGTAAAATGATTTTGTGTAATAATTACACCCTCTCCTACATAGTCTATCCTAAAGATGCTGAACAGCACGGGTCATCTAGTTAGATAAAAGATAGCAGGTGAAGCAAGTTTGCTATCACCTGCTCCCAATGAAACCGTTAATATAATGTGCAAGTACTGTTCAAAAAAAGTGAAAAGTAAAGCGATGTGCATAAAATGTGGTAACATTTTTCTTCCAGTCTGTTTAAAACAGGCAAGTGAGTTGAAAAAGGCTGATTGCAGACATGAACCCAACCAACAGATAATCAACACTGAATTAACAGAAATAAACGAAGAAATCTACCTTAAGGAAGAAAATAAGTTACTGAAACTAACAATAGTTGACAAAGACGTTATAATTTCCACAAAAATCCGGCTGATCAACCTGCTTGAAGATAAAATCACATATGTGGGAAATAAATTAACATCCAATAACAATCATATTTCAAACGCAAACCAGTCCAATATTGTAGCAAAAAAACCAAAGTCATTAGCAGATAAAACAAATGACACAAAAAAAGTAACTCCACAAGAAAGTGAACAATCAATACAAAATTATCAAAACAGACCAACATTAAATTTAAATACGGGAATTCCCAATATACAGGGTAATTCTAGAGTGCAGATTAACCAAGTATCAGCAGAAATTATGAAAATACAAACTGAACGAAGAACCAATGAAATAATAAACCCTGCAACCGATTATCATATTGAAAGAACTCCATTAGTACCAGCATTGAGTACATCAAGTGACAATGAAAGGGATCAATTTACGGCTGTAACAAGGAAAAAGAAGAAAAAAGGTCGCAAAATGGGTAGTGGAAATGGTGATGAAAACTTCATAGGCATTGAAAACAGTAATAGAAAACTCTGGCTGTTTTTATCTAGAGTGCCTGTTACTGAAGACAACATAGAAATATACATAAAAATCGGACAAACTCTCAAGATATTTATGTCAAAAAACTTCCAACCTACTTTACCAAACCTAATAATTGAGCTTTCATGATAGGTGTGGAAACAAACCTGCAAGATTCCGTTTATCAAAAAAACTTTTGGCCTAAGAATATTCATTTTAGTCTAAGGCAAAACACCCTAACATCAACCAGCCCAAGATCTATAAATTTTCGACGAGATGCCTCTCCTGTAGAACTACCAATGTAGCAGCATCAAAATACCAACTAATCCATTTCAATTCCCAAAGTCTGGCGAATAAGATCAATTTGTTGGAATTATTTTGCAATAGTAATAATCCAACATTTGTTTGCATATCTGAGCACTAGTTGTGTTCAGATAAATTAACAGAAAATTTGATTGAAAGTTATAAACTTGTTTCCGGTTATACACGAGAAAACAAAGCTCACGGGGGTACTGCCATCTTTGTTAAGTCAGAGATTTATCATGAGTGTAACAACATTTCCCATCTGGTTAATTCTTCCTTGGAGATTCACTTTGAGTGTTCTGCAATCGAGGTAAAAAAGCATCTATGTATCCTTACCATATATCATAGCTCCTCTGCTAACTCTAATAAACAAATTTTCCTGGATAAACTGGTAAGTACTTTGAATTGTGTAACAACTAAACATCTATACGTCATTGTACGTGGAGACTTCAATATAAATTTTATTGGAACAAATCATCATAAAGAACAACTGTTTGATATTTTTGAAATTTTCAATCTTACTTTGTCGTACAATGAACCAACACGTGTTGCAAACTACAATACAATAACATCAAGTAGACTGGACTACATTGTCAGTAATATTGGAAATGTTATTGGTAAAGTCACCAGTCTAGGTGTCTCAGATCATTATGCACAAATTGTTACGTGGACGATGCAAAACTTGATCAACACTGAGGTAAATGAAATTGTCTCGACCCTTACTTCGTGGAATATGCTCATATTAGTGTTTTAAATGAAACTCACGGTCTCTAGTTAATTCCACAATATAATAAAAGTTATTGAAAATTCTCAAAAATTGACAATTGTTTCGATAAATCAATATCATCATCAGAATGACAGAAGTTACATTTCATTTTATGCCTACCTGATGTTTAGTAGTTATATTTGGCTAGACCAAGAAGTAACCTAACTTGTGATTGACTTAATATATGTTAATATAAAAAAGATATAGATTATTAGCCGTATGGTGATATCTTGGATATAATCTTTCTAATTAAGATCAGTATAACTGTGCAATGATATAGAAAACCAGGAAAACTATATCTGCTGATCTTTACAATTGAAGCTATTAGTGCATGAAGGGGTTAACTCACTTTTTAACAATTTTGAGATATTAAGGGTTGAAGTAATGTTCTTGGAGCTTTTTGTGTTCAAACTAAAATCAAAATTAAATGGAGCTAGAACTTAGTCAATAGAAGTAATTTTAATATTATAGGTAAGATTTTATCATTTTTTGTGGTTTATGAGATGTTTTTAATTTTTTTTACAAAAAAAACTGAGTTAGCACCTTCATGCATAACCATTTACTGTTTTAATCGAAATAATAACGAGTAAAGAAAGGATCAACTAATATTTATTAATTGAAAAAAATACAAAAATAAGTAATACTAATCACTTTCTGATCGATTTAAGCCTAAATAAAATCCCCTTAAATTTTCTGGAATATATGGGAGTTGTTCCATAATGTTGTCGAATTTCTTGGCTGCTATAGGTCGCGACAGATTTAACGGAACAAAAAAATTGTCGTGTTCTGTTGTTCGGGTTGATTTGTGTTTAATAATATCTACTTCTTTCCACTCTTCTGTCTCATCTAGTGAATATCTATACTTCGTTGTACCAAATTTATCAACTCTTATCCACCTTGCATTGCGAAAAATTATTTTTTCGCCCCCTTATTACTTTTTTTTCTGTCCAACAAGTTGAGCTTTCTAGGCAGTTCTTTCAGGTCAATGAATTTATCTTCCATTCTAGTTAATACAAACGGATTCCTTTTTCTAGCTTCCGTCATTAACGTCATGTACTGATCAACTGTGTAAATGTTTTGAACTTTTCGAATAACTTTTTCGACAGCACCAAAGTCTCTATCAATATCCATAAAACTGTGGCCAACCTCCGGAAACTTATGATCAACAGTTTTAAAAATTCCCTGGTGTACTAGGTAATGCCACAAACAAATAATGAAAAAATTCTTATTTTGTCCACCCGCAGAATCACTCCAGGCTACTAAGTGGTCATTTTCATTATTGATGCTTTGTAGGAATGACAAAATACTGCTTCCAACTTCTTGTGGGCCTCTACCACCTTTGTCTTCAGTCCAAAGGTGGAAAAATCCTTTACCGAAGGCGTCACCTTTACTTACACAATGAATCCCCAAATTGTATAGCCACATTTGTCTTAGATAAAAAGCCACACTGGTAGACAGCTTTGGTAGAGGTAATGTTTTTTGCATATCAAAATTAATGTATAGAATATCACCATCATGTGCCAATTTTCTGTCTTTTTTTTGTTCTTCAAACGCTGTCTTATACCGTCTTACATGTTCATCATTTGTTTCTTTCGCATCACAAACTTTGCAGGTATCCGATTTTGGAGACCCAAAGCCAAGATTAAATTTGGAAACAAAAATCTTTCTGTATCTGCTGTTTTTCATAAACTGTATGTTTTGTTCATTACACTGATTCTTGTATAGTTCATACATTTTGTTGATTGATAGCATAGGGGATAAGTATAAGCGATGTTCATTTTTATTCCTGGAATAATGTGACATTTCTGCAGGAAAAGATTTGATATGTTGACATACTATGTCAAGCTGCTCGGTGGGTGTTCGGTTTTTGCGGTTATTATGGCAACCACGCTGATCTTTATGAGGGATACCTTGTCCCTGTGAAATTTGATTACGAATTAGTTCCAATTTCTTTCTTCCGACATCAAGTAGTTTTAAAAAA
This sequence comes from Galeruca laticollis, assembly GCA_963921935.1. Taxonomy (NCBI): domain Eukaryota; kingdom Metazoa; phylum Arthropoda; class Insecta; order Coleoptera; family Chrysomelidae; genus Galeruca; species Galeruca laticollis. The sequence continues at coordinate 173,592,474 of OY998181.1, forward strand.
GCACTTTTGCATACTTGTTTTGATTTCCCATCCAAAGTTATAAAATATCTGAAAGATTTTTGACGATGAGCAATATTACCGGTCCGTTGCTTAACATCAAATGGTTTAAAACAACCGAATAGATACACATTTTTTTCATTGATAGTAGGTAATGAATAGTATTGATTAAATAAGGTAATGCGATCAGCTTCCGTAAAGTTGTTGTTGCATTTTAATCTACACTTTTCGGTGCAAAGCATTTTCCCAGCTGCGGATGTTTTTTCTGGAACGCGTCTATTTTTATAGTCGGTGTATTCTTTTCCTTTTTCTCTATTTGCCATATTAATATTTCTTTTCCAGGTTTTTGGTTGAGCTTCAAGCTTCCTTGATTTTTTTTCTCTTATTCTTTTATTAACTTCAATGGCAACAGCAGGAATATTTATATATCTTTCCATTCCATTAATCTGTTGTTCTTTAACTTCGTCGGATTCATTTCTTGTCTCATTGCCAATAATTTGTGGATCTCCAACTTCTCTGTCAATATTTTCCTCCGGCTCTTTCTGTATAATTTGAACAGGTTCTTTAGGGTCATTAATATTTTGTGTTCGATTTTTGTCTTGTTGCTCAGTTCTTATTAGGACTTGTTCTTGGTTTTCGAAAAAAGAAGCTGTATTTTGCTTTAATTTCTTCTTGGCTATTTCTTTCTTAACTTTTTTTCTCTTAGGAGAAAAATTTTCATCAGTTTCCTCGTCTGTAGAATCAGATGCTGGTTGGTAATCTGAGCCAGAATCTAAAAATGGATCCTCATCGGTTTCTATTTGGGCTTCTGTTATTTCAGCAGCATCCAAAGCTAACTTAAGAATTCTACCACTTCTTCCACTAGTTCCAGCCATTATGAAGTATTTTCAAAACTAAAATTTAAAATATTTGGTTACCTTATATATTTTTCATTTTAAGGTTATGTTTTAAAAAGCATTTTAATTATTTATAAATACGATTTTCTGTTTAAATTAACTATAATATTCATTGGCTAATGCATATAAAGGACTTACTTTTGTTGCCGGATAATAATAAACACAAGAAATATCACTTTGTACAACTTTGTACAACACTGTGTAATGTAAACAATCAAATTCGTACTAAGTTATATTGGAAGAAGGTGCTAACTTAGCAGTTAACCCCTTCTTGCATAATTAGCAAGAGTTGACACCTTCTTGCTCTAAATATGTTTGACAAAGCTTGAGTTGACGTGTTTTGAACTTCAGTTTTTAAGATTCCTGGCGACATCTATAAACCAGAGTCTGTACTAACGCAAAGAGATTGAGTTAACACCTTCATACATGCCATTTTCGGCATTTTAATAAAACAGTGAGTTAACACCTTCATGCACTAATTACAAATTATGCAAAATAAAACCATAAAGGTATTGTATAACTATGACTCACGAAAATCTACTGCAGAACTTTATTCAGAAACGAAATTACTCAATATCAAAAATTTGAAGAAACTTGAACAAGTTAAACTAGTTCATGGCATGCAAGTTGGCTATATTAAATCAGTGTTTTTAAATGAAACTCAAGGTCTCTAGTTAATTCCACAATATAATACAAGTTATTGAAAATTCTAAAAAATTGACAATTGTTTCGATAAATCAATATCATCGTCAGAATGACAGAAGTTACATTTCATTTTATGCCTACCTGATGTTTAGTAGTTATATTTTTGGCTAGACCAAGAAGTAACCTAACTTGTGATTGGCTTAATATATGTTTATAGAAAAAGAAGAAGATGTGATATTACAAATATTGAAGCTTAGATATTATTAGCCCTATGGTGATATCCTGGATATCATTTTTCCAATTAAGATCAGTATAACTGTGCAATGATATAGAAAACCAGGAAAACTATATCTGCTGATCTTTACAATTATCACTTAAGAAGACAGTTTATTAGTGGAGAACTCCCTAGATTTAACTGTTCATTGACAACTTCATATTGTGGGTTTCTTAAATGTCTTCTAATTTCCAGTTCTTCAAGGAAATCCAGCTCTTTTTAAGTCTAGAAATACAGCAATAACATATTTATTTTTATCAAAATTACGTTTTATGTGGCAAATTTTAACTTGCAATGGTGATTCACAAGAGAATTTTTTTCTGAAACCTGATTGATTATTGATTAAAATTTTATTTTTCGTGATATGGTTCAATAGTTGTTCATAAACAGCAATTTCTAATAGTTATTCTATAGGAGTTAAAGTATTGATCGGTCGAAATTCTTCAGCTTTATTGGTATTAAGTACTTTTTGTATTGGAGTGATATTACTTATTTTTAATGCCTTAGGAATCTTACTTGTAGAGAGAGATGTATTAATAAAATTTAGCACAGCATGTCCAATTGTTTCAAAAACTTCTTTCACCATTCTGCAGTTTAATGTTTCATGTATTGAGAATTTATTATCTAAACTGCATACCATTTTTCGCAGGTCCTGCATGGACAACGTTTCAAAATTTTCAAATTTTAAATATAAGTTATTATTTACATTAGACCACGTTACAGTATTTTCAATACTTTGAACGCTACTTTCTACTCAGACTGCTAACAGAATCTGCTACATTTTTTAATCGGTTGATTTCAAGCTCCAAATTATTGATTTTCATAAGAAGTTTAGGAATAAGTTTCACTCCATTGTGACAATCCTCACAATAATATTTTAGCAATCTCTTACTTTTGAGGTCCATAACCTTTAGTTCACTGGCATTCAGCCCTGTACAATCCCTATGAGTCATTCTTTGGCAGCTATCACAATTTACTGTAGCATCACCAGTTATATTTTTACAAGTAACACATTCCATTATAGAATTTTTGCACTAATCACCCATACTATAGCTATCTAAATATGTTTGACCAGTCTGGTATGCAATCAGCTAATTGGTTACATAGATCAAAATAGAATTATAACCCCATCACAGCATAGTTTCCGAGAAAATTATTGAATAGAAACTGCATCAAGTGAACTGGTACAATATATTCATAAAAACATTGACCAAAACAAATACTTGGTGGGTATATTTTTTGATCTGACTCGTGCGTTTGACACTATCAATCCCCACTACTTATCACTGAAAATAGAAGCCATGGGCATTCGAGGTCCAATCCAATCGTGGATTAATTCCTACATGTCTGGTAGAACACTCACGGTGCAGATCAGGGATGAATTAAGCACCTCTATTGGTACCCCCCAAGGTGTCCTGGGACCACTTTTGTTTCTTCTTTATATAAACGACCTACCCACGGACGTATTTTTATATATGCAGATGATACCTCAGTTATAATTGCGGCAGACAGTTTAGATGAGTTACTCAAAAAAATAAGGAAAATCATGAAAGAGTTCACCTCTTGGTGTCAAAGCAATCACCTTATTATAAATGAGGGCAAAACTGTTTTTGTTCAATTTACATCACCACTCAAGAAAGACAATGCCCTTGTTTTTGATTTTAATAATTGCACGTTCAAAACTTCTGAAAATACAAAATTTCTGGGAATGGAATTTTAAAAATCACGTTGACTATGTTTGTAAAAGGTTGCGCGGATTATATTTTGCTTTTAATAGTTTAAAATCATATTTATATCAAGATTATTTACTAAATTTGTATTACGCACTAATATATTCTGCAATCGGCTGCAATGTAATTGTGTGAGGCAGAGCAAGCGAGGTTGGGCGAGTATTTATTCTCCAAAATAGATTTATTCGTTTGATCTTTGGCTTAGGATACAAGGAGTCCTGTAGGAGCACCTTTAAGAGCAATAACATCCTGACATTCACAGGTATATATGTCTACAAACTTCTGATCTACAACTTTATTAACAAAAACAACCTTCAGAAAAATAGTGACATACAAGATCTAAGAGTGATATTCACTTGAACAAATTTAATCGTTCCCGATTGAAGAAGTCGCCAACATATGCGGGGGGTGAATATTTTAATCGTTTACCAGATGATATTAAGCAAATAAACCATCTCAAACAATTTAAAACTAGTCTTAAAAGGTTTCTAATACAATATTGTTTTTACTCACTGGATGAATTTAATGGGTGGTGTAGCATCTCTCAATCCTAATTACTTACCTAATTTTTTGGATCTTTTAATATTTAAAATTTTAAAAACGTAACCATTTATTTATTTTATTTGTTTCATTTTCTTCATATCATTGTTTTACCAAATTATTGTTATAAGCTGTTGCCTGTATACATTTAAATTCTAATTTTAATTGTTTTAACTATAGTTTTATACTGTATCTGACTAGATAGATATTTATTGTGTGCCAGGAACAATTTACATTGTATAGTACATGTCAACACGTTGCTTGTGAAAATACAGTCACATATAAGAATATAAAATAATATATATAAAAATACACATAGAAAAAAACAAACACTAAGTATTAAACATTACAGTAAAAAAATATTATTATAGAGATATGTTACATGTAAGTACAGCTATGAATAATAAAATATTAAGAATTTTTAAGAGTCAAAAAAGAAAAATAGTTTTGTTGATATCATTTATATCATAAGGCTCTGCAGCTATCAAAGACCTTTTTATGGTGTTTTTGAAGTGGTTAATTGACGTAATATCTCGGATCTTCCCCGGAAGCAAATTAAAAAAGTATAAACATTTGTAAAAACAGCCCGTTTCTAGTAAACTTGTTCTATGTACAGGATAACGAAACAAGTCTACTTGTCTGGTGTCGTAACTATGATTAATTACAAACGTAGAAAAATAATAACGATTTCTACGTACATAACCCAGGCATTCATATACATATAAGGCAGGTACAGTAAGTAAACACCGAAGTCATTACACTGTTGTCAATAATGTGAGTAGTGAGAAAAGAAACGTCAATATGGGAGTCCCTCAGGGGTTCGTTTTAGGTCCAATTCTATATCTCTTATATGTACAATGTGTAGGTACAAAGACAAAATATTTCAGTTTTGCAGATGACACGGTATTGGTCTATTCAAGTCCATGTTTGAAAAGTATTGAATCTACCATAAATGGGGACTTAACCCACTATTCTGATTGGCTGCGGTGTAATAAACTTAGTATAAATGTCAAAAAAACCGTATACATGTGTATTAAACAAAAAAATAAGCCATTTCATGATCTGCAGATTAGATTTGATAATAATCTACTGGACTGTGTTGATTATCACAAATATTTGGGATTATATATTGATGAAAAATTGAGTTGGCACAAACACATAAATTATATCACTAGTAAAATAGTTCCAATAGTATGCGCATTGAAAAGATGTGCTTACATGATGAGTGACAAACATAAAAACACAATTTATTATTGCTTAATTGAGATATCTCATTAACTGTTGGGGAAATGCTTCAGATACATTAATTTCAAAATTACAAATTATGCAAAATAAAACCATAAAGGTATTGTATAACTATGACTCACGAAAATCTACTGCAGAACTTTATTCAGAAACGAAATTACTCAATATCAAAAATTTGAAGAAACTTGAACAAGTTAAACTAGTTCATGGCATGCAAGTTGGCTATATTAAATCAGTGTTTTTAAATGAAACTCAAGGTCTCTAGTTAATTCCACAATATAATACAAGTTATTGAAAATTCTAAAAAATTGACAATTGTTTTGATAAATCAATATCATCATCAGAATGACAGAAGTTACATTTCATTTTATGCCTACCTGATGTTTAGTAGTTATATTTTTGGCTAGACCAAGAAGTAACCTAACTTGTGATTGGCTTAATATATGTTTATAGAAAAAGAAGAAGATGTGATATTACAAATATTGAAGCTTAGATATTATTAGCTCTATGGTGATATCCTGGATATCATTTTTCCAATTAAGATCAGTATAACTGTGCAATGATATAGAAAACCAGGAAAACTATATCTGCTGATCTTTACAATTATCACTTAAGATGACAGTTTATTAGTGGAGAATTCCCTAGATTTAACTATTCATTGACAACTTCATATTGTGGGTTTCTTAAATGTCTTCTAATTTCCAGTTCTTCATGTATGATATTCCAAATGGTCTTACTTTTATTATCAGGGGCACTTATTTGATTATCATAATATTTTCTTTTTTCTTGGTTGATAAGATCGGAGTAATATACTCTATATTCATTGTAAGTTTGCTTTGGAATTTGATTTTGAATGTACAGCTCAAACAAGAGATTTAAAGTTTCCTTAGCACAAATAACCGTATTCGTTATCCATTCAGGTTTACGAGATTTATTAGACTGAAATTGTTTAAAAGGAAAAGCCAAATTGTAGTGTGTACAAATTATTGCACAAAACGCGTTATATTTTTCATCCACTGTTAATGCTTCATAAACTGAAAACCACGACTCGGTGCAGAGTAAATTTTGCGAACTGAATATTTTTACGTTGATAAGAGTTTTCTTTTTTTACCTGTTTATTAAAAATACTGATCAACTGATCTGATATATTATTATTAATAATATTCACCTTAAATTGAATGAAGTTTGATACATAAATATTATCTAAGCACGTTTTTGATGTATTAGTTACTCTAGTAGGTGTATCTACTGTGAATTTCATATTATAGGCATTCAAGACATTTGTAACAAGATTTATATCTCTAACGTTCTTTTGAAGAGGCAGCATGTCTATATTAAAATTACCAGCAGTTGCTGTATCTAACAATTGATCTAATTTATTTAAAAATTCGTCTGTTTTCGTATTTGGGGGTTAATACACGACACATATAAAGTAGTAAACATTATCTACTTTGAACTCCGCTGCAGTGCATTCAAAAACATAATCCTCACTCAATGAGTTAATATCTTGTCTAATAATTGGTCTCAAAAAGTCCGCACATTATAGAACCACACCCCCATGTGCAAGTTTGGCAGTGGAATGATGCCATTCTGTAATTTTCCAACTGGTATGCTTTTATTCGGTCTGCACTTTGCCAATGTTCTGTTAATACAACAAAATCAACTTTAAGGCCGCTTAGTATTACATTTAAGTTGTTGACACAGTTTGAAATACCCTGTACATTTTGATGAAACAACTTGATTGATTCATTATTATTAGGCTCCACTTTATCAGCCAGCTGTAATTGCTAGGTACTTTTTGTCTTTTTAGACTCAATATCAATAATACTTTTATAACAAGGACATTCTGAATCTTTATGGTTAGTATTTAAAGTTTTTTTCAGTTTTATATTAGTTTCAAAACAATTAATACACTTAATACTATCTGAATTACACTCCTCTGTCTTATGATCATTACTACAGTTGCAACAAGTAACTTGATTTTCACATTTTGCCGCTATATGTCCATATCTTACTATTGAAAAAAATTCGCTTACCATACATCTTCGTCAACCAATGTTTACCTTTCCATCTTGACATAACTTGTTTCGTAAAGTAACGTCAGTTTCCAGAATAATATTTCTCTTGTTCTGCTTCCCTTTTTGGTTATATCTTGAATGTATTTTTAGTATGCTATTGTCATATGTGCCAATTCCATTTTGATCTCTAATAGTTTGTATTACCATTTCTTCATCCTCTAATATAAATTCTTCTTCAACTCCTTTTATTATAATCTTAGGATTTTTATGTCTGCCTTCTCTAACACTATATTGGTTTCCGAGTTCGTTTTCTACTGTTTTTTTTTCTTTTTTCTTTTGAATGTCATTGTCACAGTTGATAATGACCACGCCTTCTTTTCCTTATTTGACATTTTCGACTCCTACTGCTAAACTTTTTGGATTAATATTTTGCTTAATATCACTTTTTGTTTCTTTACTGTCTTGTTTTTCTTTTGGTTTAATTACCAATACTTCCGTTTTATCTTCCTTAAGCTTATCAGCATACATAGGTTTTTCTGTTAAAACATTCTGTGATCTTATTTCCTCTACAAATTCCTGAAATTTTTCTTGTTGTTGCTTCATAGCAGAATTTTGAGATTCGACAGTACTTTTCAGATTTTTTATTTCAACATAAAGATGGTTCACTATTGATTCAAGTTTAGACAAGCTGAGATTACTAGATTTTTTGATTACAAGTTTTGCAAATAAATTTTAAAATTCTGTTATTTTTTAATTGGATAACTCTTAATTCAGTTGAGGTAATGTTGGTGCAGTCTTGGTAATATTTTTCTTGACAGCAGTCACATGGGAAAACTTCTTTTCCCTTATCAGGGGGTTTTCGACAAATAATACACTTCATCTTTTATTTCCAAAAAGTAGTATACAATTCCTGAACTATTAAGAGTAGGCAAGCAGGTTTTCAAAAAACCACTTAATGATTATTTCTTTTATGAATGCTAATTAGCACAAAACATTAGCTTTGTGTTGATATTTTCCAATTCTGCTTAATAATTACGTTATTAAATGTTTTTTTACAAACATTCATCAGCACATTGTAGACCGATTTTTGCTGATTCCTTCAGTACAAAATTTGTTTAATTAACTCACAGTATTCTGCACATAAACTGTTGTTAAAAGGCACAGACGTCAAAATCCATTAACTCGAATTCTTTTTGCTATATGTATGATGGTAAAGACTAATTAATTGTTCTCGACTTAATTCCCCATATATTGACCGTTTGTTTTAGTACCTTTATGAATAAATACACTTTAAAACGTATCATGTTGTGTGTGACGTTAAACTGTCTCAACGTTGTGGTTAGGATTTAAATAAATAACAAAATATTACATTTTTCAAACATTTATTCGAAATAATCAGTTTTAATGTAAATTCACAAAAGATGGAGTAACAATATTAAATTTACAAGTTCTGATGACAAATAAAAAAATTATTTTTTGTAAAATATGGGAAATGTTTTCACAATATAGTAAAAAAATAGACTGTAAATATTTACATATTGATGTACTTGATTAATATATTCAAGTAGTAATTTTGCAAACGCTTTTTATTTATTTATACCTTCCATTGTAATCAAATCAACAACATAAGAAAACACTCGAAAAGAAGTTTCCAATGGATTAAGAGACTTATTAAAATAAACTATAAGTAAATTCTTGTAAAAAACGTGCTTGTCGCTAAAATAAAAGTTTTTCTCAACTCTCCTGGTGCCGAAGAAAAACAAAATTAATAAAAAGCAAAAATATTTAATTCAGATGATTCTTCAATCAAACATGAGTATCAATATTATAATCTTAACGAATTAATCTAAAAGCTCTCAATCGAATCCAAAGTTAACGATGTTGTATAATAAAATGAAACGTTTAACAAGTTTGTTTAGAAAGACTACTTGTGAGTTAAGTACATGGATCCAAACACAACATTTTCTATAACTAAATGTAAATCATTCAGCAAATTAGTAAGTTTAATTTTTATCTTCCCTTTATCCTCAAAATTAAACCCCCCAAAGTGAAATTTTAATTATTTTAGATAGGTACTCAGATTTCAAATATTTTTACCTGTCTTACCGGAGGAAAAATAAAATTATGGATCAAATGCTGCAAAATGGCGATTTATTGTATTTTACCTTTGACGAATACACAAAGAAATGACAGAAAGAAGCTAATAAAAATGGTTTAAAGTGAATTCCAGTAAATCGAGTAGACATTTTGGAAAAATTAGTTGATGTATTAAAAAATATTCTTTCAAAATTTAACTAAAACAAACGATTTCAAAAATATTAACTGAGACAATGAGAAGAAAGGAAAAAAAGGTGAAAATGGATATTGAAGATTAAAGAATATATGTAACAAAAAAACCTACAACACAATACCAAAATATAATTGTAGAACTCGTACGATGGATTTTTATCAGCAGCTTTAGTTTAATTTGAGATTTTAAAACGAAATGCAGCAATGAAACTACCAAAAAAGAGTCACAGTATTTTTTTACAACCAGTAGTTCAAATGTACCCGAATTAAATTTTAAATCCGTAGCTACCGGAGGAAAAAATAAATTATTGTCATTATGGTGTAAAATAGCAAGGTCTTGTATTTTATCTTTGACGAATACACAAAAAAATGACAGAAAGAAGCTAATAAAAATGGTTTAAAGTGAAATCCAGTAAATCGAGTAGACATTTTGGAAAAATTAGTTGATGTATTAAAAAATATTCTTTCAAAATTTAACTAAAACAAACAATTTCAAAAATATTAACTGAGACAATGAGAAGAAAGGAAAAAAAGGTGAAAATGGATATTCAAGAATAAAAAATATATGTAACAAAAAAACCTACAACACAATACCAAAATATAATTGTAGAAATCATACGATGAATTTTTATCAACAGCTTTAGTTTAATTTGAGATAAAACGAAATGCAGCAATGAAACTACCAAAAAAGTGTCGCAGTATTTTTTTTACAACTAGTAGTTCAAATGTACCCGAATTAAATTTAAATCCGTAGCTACCGGAGGAAAAAATAAATTATGGTCAAAATGGTGTAAAATAGCAAGGGCTTGTATTTTATCTTTGACGAATACACAAAGAAATGACAGAAAGAACCTAATAAAAATGGTTTAAAGTGAATTCCAGTAAATCGAGTAGACATTTTGGAATATTTATTGTAACTATGGCTACATGAGACAACCTGTATCTTGTCTCTAAAATAAATATTCAAAATAAATATCAAAATATGAAATATTTTAAAATATTCTATGTTGGATGTATCAAAAACTCTAAAATTTGACACAATAGAATGAAAAACAAGACACTGTTATTTTTTAAGTAACAATATAGTTTAGATCGACTTATAATACATATCAAAAGCAAATTCCCAGCAGATCTAGACTTACAACAAGGAGAAAAGACACCTAATAGAGGATTACTTCAACTGGTATCTACGATAGAAAGAATAAGTTCAAAAAAGATCTTGTCACTGTAACAAAGTTTTGTTGAACAAACAATAGTAAAACATTAAAAAACCAACAACTTTCTTTTTCAATCAAAAAAGGTTTTTCCACAAAAAGTATTCTGAAATTGAGAAATTTAATCATTTTATAACAATTTTATTTTGAAAAATTGATTCTACGGCCTTGTGTATATCAAAATAAATATATTTAAAAAAACTGTAATAACGTTTTTGTTGAGCAAACAAGAAACAATTCACCCAATCATAAAAACATCATTAATCCTATAACAAGATATAGGAGAGGACTTTTTTAATTAAATCATAGATCCGAAGAAAAGTGACATACAATGTTGTTTAAAGATTTTTTCACAAAAAATATGCCAAAATTGAATAAATTAATCATTTTATAACAATTGATTCGAAAGCCTTGCCTATGTCAAAATTTGAAATATTTTTAAATATTCTGTGCTGAATGCATCAAAAACTCAAAAATTTCAAACAGTACGATGAGAAACTAGACACTGTTATTTTTTTAAGTAACAATATAGTTCATATTGACTTATAAAACATATCACAAGGCAAATTCACAACAGATCTAGATTTACACCAAGGAGAGAAGACATTGTCACTGTAAGAAAATTTTGTTGTTTACTCAACAAACAATCATTGTATGCCGTTTGGACTTCAGATCTGTAACTGATATTTTGCTTTAATTCAAAAAAATCCTCCCCTATATCTTGTTACAGGATTTATTGTTTTTATTATTGTGGGTGTTTAGTGAACTGTGTGTTGAGCAAACAACAAACCTTTCTTGCAGTGACAAGGTCTTTTTTAAACTAATTCTTTCTATCGTGGATGAGTTGAAGTAATCTCCGATTAGGTATCTTCTCTCCTTGTTTGTAAGGGAATTTGTTTTTGATATGTTTTATAAGTCAATCTAAACTATATTGAAAAACAACAGTGTGTAGTTTCTCATCCTATTCTTTTAAATTTTAGAGTTTTTGATACATCCAATGTAGAATATGCAAACACTGCAATAAAAAAGTAGTTTCGGCTGTGCATTGCATAGTTTGTATGGCAGCTTTTCATAATAGCTGTGCCAATCAGGCAAAATTTTTCGATGATGAAGATATAATAAGGTGCTGTAAATCACGAAAAAAAAGTGAGGTTAGAACTTCTGAAAATGAATACATTCATGGAACTGAAGAGAAAAAACTGGAAAATATCATCAATAATCTCCTAAAAACCCAACTAGGAAATCTGAAAATTGATCTGGAAAAGAGCTACAGGAGTGAGATGACTGCGTTTAAAAATTCCTTGCAGTTCATTTCTGATTGTTTCGAAGAACTGAAGGAAACCATGAAGCAGATGAGAGCGATTCAAGAAGAAAATAAAGCTCTAAGCACCAAAGTTCGGAACCTGGAGAATAAGCTGGGCATAAAGGAACAGAACGAAAGAGTGAACAATGTGGTTATTGCAGGTATCAAAGAACAAGAAATGGATCCTAGAGAAATCATTCAGAAGATCTTTGAAGGGATGAAAATGAACTACACCGAGAGTGTTGTACAGGAATGCAGAAGAATTGGTGGGAAAAAAAATTCACCTTTACTAGTCAAATTCAAGGATAAAGCAGATAAAATATCTCTGTATAAAAGAAGAAAAGAAATAAGAAGTATCAAATGTCTGGATTGCAAACTATCTGGCGATAAGGCAATATATTTCAATGATGATCTCACTGCTGAGAATCAACTATTATTAAAAAATGCAAGGGATTTAAAGAGAGAAATGAATTTCAAATCAACATATACTGTTGGAGGAAAAATATACCTTGTAAAAAACGAAAATGAGAAGCCAATCTGGATTAAGGATGAAAATGAGCTTTGGTTATTGAAACAGATTAAAAACTAATCAAAAAAAAAATCAATTGAGAAAAAAAAAACATGTATCGCCTTAATGGTTACTAAACCAAAAAATCAACTAAACGTTCTTTATATCAATATAAGAAGTATGAAAAACAAACTAGAGGATATAGATTATCTTCTGAAAACAAGTGATAAAGAGATACATGTTATCGCTTTAACAGAAACCTGGCTGTACCCTAATAAAACCAGCTTTTTCAATATCCCAAACTATGTGGCTGTACACGATTGCAGAGACACACGAGGGGGGAGTGTAGCAATTTACTTAAAACAAAATATAACTTACAATCAGGTAACTGCACCAATAATTGATCACTGTAATATTGTTGGAGTGAATTTATTAAACTATAAACTAAGAATTTTTGTAATATATAGATCACCATCATCCAACGTCCAACAATTTATCGATGCTTTTGAAGACTTACTCGATAACCAGAAAAGTAGATGTGTTGTTATTGGAGATTTTAACTTGGATCTATTGGATGGTGGTAATCATGTTACAGAATATAAAAATATTATAGAGATGAATGCATTCAATTTGCACAACAAAATAGACTCCCTGTACGCTACAAGAGTGGGATTCCACAGGAGTAGCATAATTGATCACGTAATGAGCAACAAAAAACTGAAGTGTGAAATAACATTAAAGACCATAGCATATCAGACCATAAGTTGATGAACATTACAGTTGATCAGCAGGTTATGGAAAAAGTCTCAAAAGTTGTCACAAGGAGTTATGTGAATATAGCAGACTGGAGAAGTCGAGTTAGTTTAGAATTAAATAACAAAACCATATCAAGCTTTGGTAAGCTAGCTAATATACTTTGCAAAACTAAAACTCTAAGTACAAAGCAGAAAAATATAAAAATCATTAATAACAATGACTGGATCACAAACGAATTTATTGCTAAAGTGAAATATCGAGACCAATTATACAGGATGTGTAAGAGGTTAAAAACTCCTCACTCTGAAAGTGAATTTAAAAAAGCAAAAAATGTGGTAACCAATCAAGCCAAACAACTGAAGATCAAATGGGCGAATAGAGAATTCTCAAAAACTGAAAACAAACCAAAAAAGGCCTGGAACTTGATAAATAACTTGGTGCATAACAAGAACTCTGAGAACAACATCAAACAAATTAATATTTCTGATGAGATTTTTACAGATGAGACAATAATTTCCAATAAATTCAATGGACACTATGCAACAATCGGAGAGAAGCTAGCCTCAGAAATTCCACCGGCATATAATCAAGAATATACTGAACAAGAATCCACGGACTCAGTCGATCTTGGTTTATGTGATGAAAGTGTAATTAAAAGCATAAAGTCAAATTCAGCTGGTCATGATGGAGTGAGCAAGTGGGATTTACTAAATCTCCTAGACATAATAATTGTAACTATTACTCGTCTTGTAAATGATGTTCTCACCACGGGACAATTTCCAGAAGAACTCAAGGTTGCAAAAATATTACCTCTACATAAAGGTGGGTTGAAAGATTTGATAATTAACTATAGGCCCATATCAATACTGAGCATCTTTTCAAAAATTATTGAAAAAATAGTCAAAAAAAGAATTGCACTTTATGTAAAGATACCTTTGGCTTTGACAAATATCAATATGGCTTCCAGGAAGCAAGTAGTACCATGAGTGCAACAACTGATCTTTTGGAAAGTGTTTCTGCTGAAATTAATAAGAACAATTATGTCATTCTTGTGTTTGTAGATTTACAGAAGGCGTTTGATACCGTGGACATTGAAATTCTATTGAAAAAATTGAGTAAAATGGGTTTTCGGGGAACTGCTTATAAACTACTCAAGACATACCTAGAACACCGAAGTCATTACACTGTTGTCAATAATGTGAGTAGTGAGAAAAGAAACGTCAATATGGGAGTCCGTCAGGGGTCCGTTTTAGGTCCAATTCTATATCTTTTATATGTACAATGTGTAGGTACAAAGGCAAAATATTTCAGTTTTGCAGATGACACGGTATTGGTCTATTCAAGTCCATGTTTGAAAAGTATTGAATCTACCATAAATGGGGACTTAACCCACTATTCTGATTGGCTGCGGTGTAATAAACTTAGTATAAATGTCAAAAAAACCGTATACATGTGTATTAAACAAAAAAATAAGCCATTTCATGATCTGCAGATTAGATTTGATAATAATCTACTGGACTGTGTTGATTATCACAAATATTTGGGATTATATATTGATGAAAAATTGAGTTGGCACAAACACATAAATTATATCACTAGTAAAATAGTTCCAATAGTAGGCGCATTGAAAAGATGTGCTTACATGATGAGTGACAAACATAAAAACACAATTTATTATTGCTTAATTGGATCCAGATTGAGATATCTTATTAACTGTTGGGGAAATGCTTCAGATATATTAATTTCAAAATTACAAATTAAACAAAATAAAACCATAAAGGTATTGTATAACTATGACTCACGAAAATCTACTGCAGAACTTTATTCGAAAACGAAATTACTCAATATCAAAAATTTGAAGAAACTTGAACAAGTTAAACTAGTTCATGGCATGCAAGTTGGCTATATTAAATCAAAGCACACATTCATGTTAGCACAAGACGTGCACAATCATGACACTCGAAATAAAGATTTTTCAAGAAACGAATTGAGACTTTCCAAAAAAAATCAAGATTCGCCGATTTATAGGGCAATTGAAGCATACAACACAATTCCAGCACGAATAAAAGATATAGAAAATAAAAATTCATTCAATATCAAATTAAAACTGCATCTGAAATGTATTATGTTAGATATATGACTATTTAACAATATGATTCATGTGATATCTGTAAATACTCTGTGATATATCTATTTAAATGAATTAATGCCAGAAAAGTTATTTGTATGTGTGTATATAACAAACATTGTACTATCCAGCTATTCTGTATTATGTACTATTTCATTATGTTTTATATTTTGTATTTGATTATGTACTATATTTTTTGTATAGGCCTTGTTATCAGTATCCTTTTTGTACTGTATTTGAGGTCATAAATAAATAAATAAAATAAATAAAGAATATTTTAAAATATTCCAAATTTTGATATACACAAGGCTTTTGAATCAATTTTTCAAGGCAGAATTGTTATAAAATGAATAATTTTCCCAATTTTGGCATCCTTTTTGTGCAAAAATCAATCAAAAAGATTCACATGAAATGTGACTGAATCAAACAAATTCAAAAATATTGATCGAAAGTGATAAAGAAACAAAAAAAGATGAGAATAGATATTTCGCGATAAGAAATGTTTATAATTGAAAAACATACAACACAATACAAAAATATAATTGTAAAAACGATGGATTTTTAAAACAAAACCAAGATGAAACTACCTCGAAAGTCTCGATTAGCATTTTTTTACAACCCATATTTCAAATGTCCCGAAATTACATTTAAATCAGTCTTTACTGGAGAAAAAAAAACTGTGGAAAATGCTGTAAAATAGCAATTTCATTTAAATCAGTCTTTACTGGAGAAAAAAAAAGTGGAAAATGCTGTAAAATAGCAATTTTTTCTATTTTATCTTTGACAAATACACAAGGAAATGACAGGTATATGACAATAAAAAATGCAACAAATCGAATAGACATTTTGGAAAAATTAGTTGATATATTCAAAAATATTCATTCAAAATGTAACTGAATCAAACAATTTCAAAAATATTAACCATACAACTAGAAGAAAGGAAAATAAAGGCGAGAATAGATATTTGGCTATGAGAAATATTCCTACGACATAATACAAAAATATAATTGTAAAAACCATACGATTGATTTTTATCAACAACTTTAGATTAATTTCAGTTTTTAAAACTAAAACATGTATGAAACTACCACGAAAGTATTTTACAACCAGAGTATAAAATGCTGCAAAATAGAAATATATTGTATTTGACAAATACACAGAGATGCTAATAAAAGCTAGCTTATAGTGAATTTCAGCAAATGGAACTGTAGTAGAAATAGTATTTTTTTACAACCGGTAGTTCAAATGAACCGAAACCTACTTATTCATACCAACCATCCTTCTAACACTCCAGATTCGTTCCTAAGCGTTTTTTTTTCAAACATTTTAATCGAATTACAAAAACACAATTCTTAGGATTCCTTCAGCTATGAACTACTAGCTACACTGATGTTGCTGTTGCTGGTGACCCTACTGCTCAATATCAAATTAGTGTCCTTCTTATATACAGCCAGACCGGATTTAACTAATTCTTCAGCAATGTCGATATCGTGTTCTTCAATTCCGTATAAATCCACACCGGGAACTGGAGAACCTTCACGTTTTGCTCTCGTTTTCTCTCTAATGCTGTATCCGTTCATTTTAGCAGAAAGTTTCTTCCATTGAGCGACATGCGTCCATTCTTCGAAACGATCAACAGCTTCTTCCGACCAAGATTCACCGTTTGGCTCTAAAAAAAATAAAACATTAAACTGTTTACAACAAACTATTTCTAATCTCCTTAAAAGTTAAACAAAATAATCAGGGCAGTACGCCATTTACGCAGCGTTGCCAAAGCAGGAGATTGAATGTATTGTTGCCTTTTTTTAACACATTGTTACAGCATTTAATGAAAGCTACATACAGTAAAAACGCTGAGTCTTTTCCATCACGTGACTGCTATGACATCAATCATACAAAAACGTTACAAAGCATCACAAAACATTTGGTTTAACCAAGAATGCCTTAGAAAAGAGGTAATACCAAATTATGTGAATATAAAATGTCACACTAAAACACCACAAGCACAAAAAGGTATAAAATGTGCTCAACGAGTTTGGATAAAATCAGAATGTAAGAAATGGTTCAAAGTTAGAGACTCCTTAGACAACTACATAAAAGTTGTACATTCAGAGCTCACATTCCAATTACATCCAGTAGAATTTGACTGTTTGGATGAGAAAATGTCAGCACGATGAAGCATATGAAATTTAAGAAACAAGAAGCTACAGAATCTTGAAAACACACAACATCATGAAACTGTAAGTACCTACATACCAACACACTTTGCACCATGATTTGAAAACCTTTCAGACACTAATTTTACAAATAGTGAAAGAGAATTTTTAAATAAAGGTTTAAAGTACAGCATACCACCTAAATTTACGAATAATATTAAACAAATTATAGCTACAGAGTCAGAAATAGCTTTAAAATCTAATTCAAATAATTTTCTTTATGAGAAATTAAAAATTGCCAATTTAATCAAAAATATTGAACCTTCAAAAGTTAAACGTCAAACAAAAAATGACATTTCAGTTTTAAACGCAATAAAACAGAAGATAGAGAATCATAACCTAACAGTTACAAAATCCGATAAGGGGAATGCTACTGTCATTTTGACGACTGAAAATTACAATTCCAAAGTATATAACTTTATAGAATCCAGCGATGTAAAAGTTCTTAAAGCAGACCCAACAAAGAAGTTTTCTAATAATGTAAGGGATATTGTTAATAATTCAAATTATCTTTTAAATGATTACGAAAAGAGGTCTATCATACATAAGAATCATTGTCCACAATTATATGGAACAGTTAAATTACATAAAATAACGAAACCAATTAGACCTGTAGTCTCTTATGTTAATGCTCGTAATAATATATTGGCAAAGAAGCTCAACAATATACTCAATACTTACGGATATGAATCTCAGTACTCAATTAGAAATTCAATAGAACTAATCAAAAAGTTGAAATCAATCCACTTGCAAGATAACTATAAACTCATATCGTTCGATGTAACTAACATGTTTACTAAAATTCCTCCTAAAGAATGTCTAATACTTGTAAGAAAATTACTAGAAGATAAAAATATTAATCCAGGAATAATATCAGATATACTTAATTTATTTGATGTATGCATTAATCAGAATTATTTCACTTTTGACAATAAGATATATATTCAAAATGAAGGTTTACCAATGGGAAGCCCTATATCACCTATTTTAGCAAACATTTTTATGGACAATTTAGAAAGAAAGATCTTTGAAAGTAATATTTCAAAAAATATTTTATTTTGGTATAGATATGTAGATGACATATCAGCTTGTTTTATGGGTAGTGAACGACAATTAAATGTATTTTTCAACCACATCAATAATTTACACCCGAAAATTAAATTTACATTAGAAATTGAAGAAAATAGCTCAATCAATTTTCTTGATTTAAAAATTCAAAGAGTTAATAATGTACTTGATTATTCAATTTACCAAAAACCAACACAAACTGATGTAACAATTCCATTCAATTCTAACCACCCTGTGTCACACAGACTAGCAGCATATAATTCAATGATACATAGAGCTTTTTCAGTTCCTATGAACAAATGTAATTTTGATAGAGAGATTAATACAATTAGACAAATAGCAACATCAAACGGTTATCCATTAGATATGATAAATAAACTAATTAGTAAAAAAGAGGAAAAAGTGGCATTACAACTAATATATCGTAAACAAGCTGATGAATTTAAAACTTATAAAAACATCACATATGCAGGAAATATTTCTAATAATATTTCAAAGATAATATCTTCAGCAACGAATACAACAATTTCTTTTAAAACAGAAAGTAACGTTAGTACAAAATTGTTAAATGTAAAAACAAAAATACCACTATTAAAGAAGTCAGGTATATATAAACTCAAATATCCAGAATGTAATGCTGTCTATTTGGGTCAGACCCTTAGGAATTTTGAAATACAATACAGTGAGCACTTACGAGCATACAGATTAAAACAACCAGATAAATCCCACTACGCAAAACATCTACTTGACACCAATCATTCATTGACACCTAACACAGAACTAGAAGTGCTGCATATTTGTGAAAAGAAACAAGAACTGGATTTCCTTGAAGAACTGGAAATTAGAAGACATTTAAGAAACCCACAATATGAAGTTGTCAATGAACAGTTAAATCTAGGGAATTCTCCACTAATAAACTGTCTTCTTAAGTGATAATTGTAAAGATCAGCAGATATAGTTTTCCTGGTTTTCTATATCATTGCACAGTTATACTGATCTTAATTGGAAAAATGATATCCAGGATATCACCATAGGGCTAATAATATCTAAGTTTCAATATTTGTAATATCACATCTTCTTCTTTTTTCTATAAACATATATTAAGCCAATCACAAGTTAGGTTACTTCTTGGTCTAGCCAAAAATAACTACTAAACATCAGGTAGGCATAAAATGAAATGTAACTTCTGTCATTCTGACGATGATATTGATTTATCGAAACAATTGTCAATTTTTTAGAATTTACAATAACTTGTATTATATTGTGGAATTAACTAGAGACCTTGAGTTTCATTTAAAAACACTAACATATGCATCTTAATCAAAACAATATGACAAACGCTTGTATTGAGCTTCGCTCTTTTTCTGTTATTACCTGGGGAAAATTAAAATTTTCTATACTTACCAACTCTGGCTAGAAAACATTCAATGGCTTGAAAATGCAGCCTCAGAAAATCAGTTCTGAGTTCGTACAAATCTTTACATGATACTGTATCTGTATCACCATAATCAACGTAATATAATTCCGCCTGAGTCTCTGACGATTCCGTTTCTATTATTTTTAATACTTCAGCTCGATACCTAGAAAAACAATCCTTGAATTATTTTTATATAAAATATTATGAACTTACCATTTGTTATCGTATAAAAACGTAGCAGCTACAAGATCACCTTCTTTGACTTCGTCTAATACATGTAAAGCTTTATTTTCGATTTTTCCGTAATATTCCGTCATTTCTTCCACTAGACAATCTAATTCAGTTGCTTTCGGACCGACTATCTGTACCCAAAACCGGGACGGATCTACCATAGCAGAAACGTAGATTTCAAAAGGAGATTCAGGTTGCCCTATAATAAAGAATCATATTAAAACGAATAATAAATAAAATATTGAGACTGAAAGTCTTATTAAGTGCAAATTTCGTTAGTTTACCAGGTATCGGAGACATTCTTTCAGCCTTAGGACTTTCTACAATTTTGCTGGCTCCATCCGGAGATTTTGGTGGTATTCTAGGTTCTCTTTTAGCCAACGATGCTTCTAAACACTCTTGTTGCTTAATTGCTTTTTCTACTACATCTTCAATTAACGATTTCGCTACATTTATCTGCTCTCTGGTACCTGATATTAAAATAAATAATTATATTGAAAGTTTACATCATTTTTATTATAAATAACTCACCTTTAACGGAAATACGTTTCGAATTTCTACTTCGATCGTCATCTAAAACAGTTATTTTTGCACCTGATAAATTTCTAAGTTCAGATATTTGTTCCCCATTTCTTCCAATAAGTCTACTGACAGAACTATGAGGAACCCACAAATCTTCATTTTCTAAAATTGGTTGGTTCATAATGAATTCCTAAAAATGTAAAAAAATACTGACAATGAAGTAGAATTAAATAAACTATCTTACTTGAATTAAATTATCGGCAAGATGACACGCTTCCACTGATCCCCTTATTGTACACAACTTATAATCGCTGCTATCTGCATCTCTAAAAAAAATGTTTGTATTCGTCTGTTCCTGGATCTGTTTAATATTTTTGCCACTTCTACCAATCAACGAGCGCACCATATCTTTTGGAACTTTAATTTGTAGAGTCTTGAACTTGGATATTTTAGCATAGGTGTCTGTATAGTCGTCTTCATCATCATCTTTATGGAAGAGGAGATACAGTACATAACCCGAAACCCCTAACGCTGTTACTCCAAGAACTACTGTTAAAGATTTTGTAACAATACTGAAATTTAAATAAAATATGTACATATAAATTGTTGCAGTTTATTTATTTATTGGTAAACGGGTTCATCACTTGTAGAAATACATTCATAAATAAAAGTATAAAACTATACAATTTACTAAGTACAATATTGAAAAAAAACATTAGAAATAAACTAATTCTATCCTTACTACGATATATAATGACACATATTGTAATTGACATAAATAATACAAAAATAATAAAATAAAACAATAGAAATAATAAACAAAACAACAAAAATAAAAATATATTGTTACAGTTCATTTAAAATGTGTGAAAGAATACAGAAGCTAGTGAATATATGGACTAAAGAAATAGAAAACATAAGAATGGAAGTGAATAATAATAAAAATAAGTGATGATTGTAAATTGTACACAACTGGATAAAAATACTAATGAAATAAAATACAAAAATGAGACATTGGAAATAGTAACGACATATGAATATCTGTGAGCTATATTTACAGAGGATGGGAAGATAGAGGCAGAAATAACAAATAGGGAAAATAAATTAACGATATTGTACTACACACTAAATAAGACAATACTGGGACATGAGATATTGACATGGAATTAGTATGTGATGATATTTTATTAATGTTGTTAAAATAGATATTTATATATCTGAAGTCTTTAATGACAATTATTTAAAAATCTGACATTAATTGACATGATAACTCAGGAAACACATTATACATAAGGTATTTACAAAAAACTTGATCGAGTTAGTGATCTACAAGTAATAAAATGCTTTCTGATACCTCCAAAACTGAGTAACAACCCATCACATGAATTAAGAACCCAGCACTTGACTTGATCAAGGTTAGTTTTTCGTAAATACCTATAATGATCAAATTCATATATAACAATAATAACACAAGTGAAAATTGGACATTGAGGAAGACGGATGAAGCCAAAATGAACACAGTTAAGATGATACATCTAAGAAGAATAGCAGGGAAATCAAAGTGGGACAAATGTAGAAATCGAGAGATAAGTCAAACAGAATTACAAGAATGGTGATGCAAACGGGATGAAGAGGTAGATCCACAAGAAAGTGGATAGACCAAGTATAAGAGATAAGGAATAAGAAAGGAAACTACTTAGATGAAATGAAAAGATTAGCAAGAGACAGGGAAGAGTGGAAACATTCTGTACAAGAGGAACTGGACTCTTCGTTCGACCCCTAAAAAGGTAGAAATTGAAGAGTCGAAACAATCTGTACAAGAGGAACTGGAATCCTCTTCTGAAACCTAAAAAGGTTGAAGGAGAAGGAAAGAAAAGGACAATAATGTTTCCCAAATTTAGTTCACCCTAATTCCTATTATTGCAAATTGAGACCTCGTTTCAGGAGAGAAGCCAGAAGCCACCTGAACTTTTTGTCAAAAACAATTGACATAAATCTTCGTTCTACCACATTTATTGTTACTAAGTGATGTATACAGGGTGTCCCGGGACTAATGGGAAAAAAGTCAGGAGCGTATAATCTGAGCTAAAATAATGTTAGTACTTCATATAAACTTTTACTATGCAGGCCCTCGTTTTCGAGTTATAGGCCTCCAAAGTTTTAATTTTGAATTTGGTTTTTATTTGTATTTTTTGTACTAGTTATTTGATCTTTATAAAATTTACGGCAAAGCTATAATGTATGTATATGTTTATTTTGGTAAGGTAAACAGATTTACAGTAGTGCATTGAAGCCAGGGACGGACTACTCGCTATGGTTAGTGATCCAAAAATTTTGCAGGTATGGCACACCCTGTATGAAATTATCGAAATTCATTTCCCCACACATTAAGCTAACGAAAAGGTACTCTTGTTGGAATTCGATAAAATAAGCCGTTTGGCTAATATTTACAGTTTTATTAATGCACTACGTACCAGTTTACGCATTCACCATTTTTATAAGTACACAACGAGGTAAAACTAACTTTTAATAGATGTCCAAAATTTACCTAGAGTACTACAAAAAAATAATTTAACGATAGCAGAAGATGAAAAACATTAACGACTTATTAATTGGAAAGTTGGTAAAAACTTTTTATAAGTGTTTTTACCGTTTATCAAGTTACCATAGGATTAGTTGTCAAACGTTGTGTAGAATAGTTCGTAGTCAGTACTTGTCAATAATTCATAAGTCCTTAATTTAACAGTTACAATAGCAGAATTCGCTTTTATTAAGTACGCAGATAAACATCTAATGTATGGACTGGCTTCTCGAAACTGTTTATAGGCCAAAAGGCTTTATGAAGAACATTTTGCAAACAGAGCATTGCCAGACAGACGGATGTTTGGGCGTATTGATCTCAGGTTACGAGAAACAGGTATGAATAAGTAAATGTAATTTTCCATGTATACAAAACAAAATTTTAAATTTTAGGAAGATTTTCGCCAGAAAAAGCTGGAGAAGGTCCAGTACGAAGCATACGTACTGTGGCAGTTGAACAAGACTTGTTAAATGCAGTTGATAATGAACCATCGAGTTTTAGAAAATTATCAAGAGAACATAACGTCTCGAAATCAGTTGTTCATCGCGTCCTAAAAGAACAGCTGTTATATCCTTTTCACATGAAAAAAGTACACAGTATGACAGTGGCTGATTATCCTGCTCGACTTGAGTATAGCCAGTGGTTTCTGCGACAACAACAAGCAGACAACACATTTATTAGTAACGTTCTCTTTACAAACGAACCGGGTTTCACCAGAGATGGAATCATAAATTCTCATAATATGCATTTATGGGATGATGTGAATCCACATGGCATTATCCAAACTAGGATCCAGCATAGATTCATGGTTAATGTTTGGCAGGAATAGTTGGCAATAATTTGATACAGCCATACTTTATTGACGGTACTTTGACCGGTCAGAGATATTTGGAGTTTTTTGCAAAATGAGTTATGGAACCTGTTTGATTATGTGCTACTACAAACTCGTAGGAATTTATGGTTCATGCATGATGGGGCCCCTCCTCATTTCAGTTTAGATGTACAACAACATTTACACACAAGGCTTCCTAATAGATGGATTGGTCGTGGAGGCCCTTTTCAATGGCCACCGCGATCAGGAGACGTTAATCCTATGGATTTCTTTCTCTAGGGTTATCTCAAAAGTAAGGTATACGCAACACCTGTGCAAACAAGGCAAGATTTAATAGACAGAATTGTGTTACACTGCAATGTTATTAGAAATAGTGTGAAATTGCTCTTTCAAGTGCAAAGAAACAACCTTCGTAGACTTAGAATGTGCGTGGAAATGGGAGGAGCTCATATTGAACATTTATTAGAATAACGTTAGTTTTTGTTGTTGTTTAGGAATTAGTATTAGTCTAATGTTTTATAACTTGTGTTTTTTGAGGTTTTCTTAATGTTTTAATAATGTTATGTTCGTAATTTTGATGAAAAGCAAGTAAATTCTGGACATTGTATTAATAAGTTAGTTAGGTAGATTTGTACGTAGTGCATTAATAAAACTGTAAATATTAGCCAAACGGCTTATTTTATCGAATTCCAACAAGAGTACCTTTTCGTTAGCTTAATGTGTGGGGAAGTGAATTTCGGTAATTTCATACAGGGTGTGCCATACCTGCAAAATTTTTGGATCACTAACCATTGTGAGTAGTCCGTCCCTGGCTTCAATGCACTACTGTAAATCTGTTTACCTTACCAAAATAAACATACACTTACATTATAGCTTTGCCGTAAATTTTATGAAGATCAAATAACTAGTACAAAAAATAAAAATAAAAACCAAATTCAAAATTAAAACTTTGGAGGCCTATAACTCGAAAACGAGGGCCTGCATAGTAAAAGTTTATATGAAGTACTAACATTATTTTGGCTCATATTATACTCTCCTGACTTTTTTCCCATTAGTCCCGGGACACCCTGTATAAGCAAGATGGAATTTGGTTACTGTGATTGTCAATGTTTCAACTTCAGGTGGCTTCATCTTTCGTGAAACGGAGTCTATATTATATAACTCTCATTAAGAAACAGACTATAATTAAGAAAGTGTTATTTTTCCTCTCTATTTAGATCTATATTATATATGAAAAAAATCAATTTTTTTCTATTTTATCAGATATCAACTTAACAAATATTTATTTCTCGAATTATATAAAGAACCTTCACACTTTACTTGTGGATTATGATGTCATCGTTTATAATAAAATCGTAACTAAAAGTTTTAAATGAATAAAAATTAAGTAACATTTAAAAATACGTTTTATATAACCCTATTTTAAATCATAGCGACTTGCTGCGAGTTGTTTAAAAACAATATAAATATAAGATTCAGATTGTAAATATTAGTTTTATACCAGTATTTAAAAATGTATGCATTAAAAATTTATTACATAAAATATATAAACGACGTCGTTAGGTACAAGCAATTACAACATTTTTATACAAATATTATAAATACACTTACCTCATATTTTAAATCGCTTTGAAATTTTAAAAATTTTCTGAATAATTGCACTAAATACTGGATTTAATCATTGATCACTAACCTCACTTTCTAGTTCCTAGTTCCCACCATAGATAACATATATTTGTCAGTGAGATAAAATTTCTATGATATTTGTACAACCATAGACATACTTGCTGCGTTTGATATGTGCATCGCAGACGCGACGGATTAGCCTCGGCAAATTGCTATTAACGAACGGCCCTACCACTTCTAACCTTGCTTCTTTTTTACGGGTTTTTCGGCTAATTTTTGCAATTTCAGCTCGGAGAGTTAGTAATTGACACTATAATTCACATCACATTTATTTTTCAATCTATGATTCATATTGAGTATCAAGCGTCATTATAATCAGCAAAGCGCATGCGGGTCAATTTCTACCTCTTAAAACTGAACTTTTACAAACTTTCTAAGTGGCTAAAATAACGTAATAACAATATAAAAAGTTTTTATTACCTTCTTCATAATGTTTAGTTCTTTTTTCCATTACTTTCAGTGAATAATAAGTTTGAAAATAATAATAAATACTGGCTTGTCAAGCACTTCAAAGTGAGGTTATATCACAAATCGCAAGTGTCAGAGAAATAAAAGCTAAGCGGACGTTGATCGATGTTCCTACACCAGTTTCAAACATGTTTGGAGTCGATCCAAAACAAACATGCGCATTAAAGTTGGTTTGAAAACTATCACGGACTGGTTGGGGATTCTTTGTAGGAACAAACCTACGGTGTCAAGATGGTGTCAAGTCAACGTTTTAGCGTACTGGATCCTGACGATGTTTGTTTATTCCATTTCTGCGTAGACAGATTGTTTACAAATATAGCGTAGGTAAAGCCTTCATTGAAAGTTGATTAATATTGTATTTTTTATTGTGTCTTCAGTTGAATACTTATGAAATGGAAAGCGATATGTACCTACATAATTTGGCAATCCAATTATCGAAATGTCCTTCGTGGCGAATGCCTGCCATCAACCAAAATCTGGTAAAGTTACATTTAATTCTTCAATTGCATAAAGAAGTAACAGTAATTAGTAAAAGAAAGAGATTTTGGGTAATAGAAATATTTACAGCAGAACAAAGCTTCAATAATATGAAAAAAATAAATCAAACTGCAAACAAACCGCAACCATTATAATCTGAAAGGCAAAATACCTCAACGTGGTGAACAATGTATTTCTCCAGCACGTGTTCACTACTGTCGTTAAACGCCAGGAGTACGCCGAAAATTAGAGACAAATTCTACTTTTCAGCGGACTGTTGGCATAATCCGTGCGGGTTAGTAAATAAAGGTTGTTTTTGACAGAAAAAGCATTTGACAGCGCTTGCTAGTGATGAAAAATGAACTGTACTGATCACCAGATAAGTACTTTGAATACTGTATAGTTTGTTGTCAGCCCTGGTATGCGCTTTTTTCTGCCAAACGTCCAAAGATTCATTTTGTCCTCTGCTGACAGCTGTCATTTTTAAAAAGTATGACACTGTCAATTCCAGCCATCGAGTACCTAGTTTATAAATGTTTGCGCAGAATTTTTCCCCATATAATTTGTTGTTCTATAAAAATCGGGCCTTGGGCCCTATGCACCAGTCGGATTTTGCTATTTCAGATGTATTTTTCATTTTTCGGCTAGCACCATTATTACCTTATCCGCCGGTCATTCTACCGCCTGAGGGCGGCGGAGGGGGGGGGTTATATTTTTTTCGTTAGTTTAAAAGGTCGAATAGTATTTTGGTTATTTAGTTTTTATCTTTGTCTTGGACGAATTATTATGTTTCCCAAGTTTTTCCCCAAAACGCGTTTTTAGAAGGAAGCTCATGTTTCCTTTCTGATTACCTTCCCTCCTTCGAGATCACAGAACATTGTACTCTATATGTAATAAACGAACGATTCACACTTATAAGGATTCGACGTAAATATCGAACGCAGCAAATATTTGACATGGTTATTCGTAATCTGATTAACTCTGTGGTTTGAAACTGAAAGCAGGTATAAAAATTTCAGAACCAGGAAAAAATTATTCCTTATCTATCTGTGAGGTACTTTTAACAGGATGGATAATGTTTCAATGTAAGCAGCCACCTTGAACAACTAGGAAAAGACACTGAACAGGAATTGCTCTATTAAGGTGTCTGTCACAATTTCTTCCTTTTTTCTGTTTTGTGAATTCGTTATTATATACAAATTAAAAATCATATCAAAGTTAAGGGATAATAATTAGTCTGATAGGTTATGACGTAATTAGTGTGTTTGGGAGAGGCACCTTTACATACCTGTAAAAAGTGTTTCGAAAAAGTCCCTGCCAACTTAAAATATGCATTTCTGTTATAATACCATCTGTCAAAATTCCAATTATTTGAAGGGCGGATAAGCAGAATAGCATTAATGATGAAAGCCGCTACTTTAAATAAATCTGTGAAAATGCCGTGTCAAAAGCTGACTATTTCGGTAGAATCTATTGATAAGCCCGAAAAAAGCAAGGTAAAATGTAAATCGAACTCACCATTTAAATTAAGCGCCCCATCACATGTCTTCCCCTTCCATAGTATTAATTTTCTGGCGTTCTATCGGTTCCGTGATCTTCTATGTTCAAGATATCGCCATTTTGGTGTGTTGTATTTGTAATTAGAAAAAGATTTTCAAATGATAAAGTTAAGGATATATATAAATAACTAGTTTGGTGTCAACTTTGTGCATTTACTTGTTAGTAATAAAATTGTTTTATTTTAAAGATAAAAAACTTAGTAATTATGGACGATAAAGCTTCGTGTAAAGAACTGGATCAGTGGATAGAACAGTTAAATGACTGCAAGCAATTAACCGAAAATCAAGTTAAAACACTATGTGATAAGGTGAGTTATACAATAATTATAAACTCTTTTCCGTGTAATATTGAAACGCTAATTTTTTTCGTAATTTCTTTATATTGGATTACTCATCTATGTAATTATCAAGAGTACACAACCTAGTTCTTGACTGCCGAGTTCCATAGTTTTAGATTATAGATTATTTTTAGATCAATTTTCATCCGGTATCTGATGTTATTATAATTTGTGTATGTTTCAAGAAAAGCTTTTTTTAAGTAAATTGTCGGGCAAGCCTTTAACATACTCATTATTAACTACTTTTTATCACTCCATTTTTATTGAAATGCAGTAGTTGAATGTTTTTATACTTCTATTAACCCAGGGTATTGTATTAATCAGATCTAATGTTTAAATCTACTTTATTGAAATGATTTACTTGTGAACATATTTTGAATACATAGGCATTTAAATTTGTTTACCAATTTATTATTAAAAAAATTTGTTGGTTCTATTTTATCGCTTCACCTTTATTTATCATGTAAAAATGTAATTTACTGATTGTTTAAAATGACTAAGAAAGGACTAAAATTAAATTTTATCAGGAAACACACCCCATACTAAACATTTCACCATATGACAGTCATTTTGATGACCACTTACATTATCTTCTATGGGGGAAGATAAACTAAATATATATTTTAAGTTTTCATTATTTTCACGCTCAGAAAAAAATATTTAATTTGATATTAAAAAATTTGTGCCCAATTGCACCAACCTATCCCTAGTGCTGACCTAGGTCCTGTAATTATACTCTAACATGCTCATTAAATAAAAATGATTTACAAATATGTATTTGCTCAGTTCCCTGCTAGGGATGCATTTCTTTTGGCAACAACACCTTTATACGAACAAGAACTGTCAAGTATCTGTGTTTTAAACATGTTTTTAAGTTGAGATTGACTCTTAATATGTGCCCCATCAATTGTTCCTATAACTTTAGGAAAGGAATGTCTTTGAAAACATGAATGCTATACTTCTACAACTTCTTGTCTTTCTGGCATTTATACCAGGGTTGGTTGATTTTGTCCAGGTGGACATAATTAGATGATTTTATCCAATTATATGCGTCCAGATAAGATCAATTCAACACAAATTGTATTCATAAAATGTTACTATATTAGTATGTGATTATCAAAAACATGTTAAACAACAATAACACATTTTGGTGCTTGATTACTAATGTAACAATGTTATCTATACCAAACAAGTCAACAATATAAATTAAAATGAATTCAGCTTTTAAACCAAACCCTACCAAATTTAGGTGTAGGTACGTCTACATAACATACAATCAAGGTTGGGCTGATTAAAATCACGATTTAAATCACTTGATTTTTAAAATTAAAATCATGATTTAAAATCAATTTTTTTCTTTTTTATTCAGAAACAGAAAACATAATATAAAAGTTTTCTCAAAAATCAAAAGAAGTATCTGCTTTTAGCAAAAACAACAAAAAATAAGTACATAATTCCAAATTCTTAAATTAAACGTAACACCTAAATTTTATTACTGTATATTTTCAGTCTATTCATTTTCGTTATGCAATTTAAACAAAAACACGAGTTTTCCTCCTTTTTCTATGCCTAATCTGTTTCTAATATCCGAGTGTACAAGACCAAAAGAGCTAAATACACCTTCTACTGAAGCTGCACACAGGAACTGTTTTATTATTGGCAACTGTTTCAAGATTTCCAGCTCATCATTTTGTGATAACCACCATTGTAGTCCGTTTACATTTTTTATTACTTCGTCCGAAAACATAACTTGCTTAAATGGAGCACTGCAGGCATTTAACTTTATTACTAAAGGTAAAAGTCCAGTGTTTTCATATAACTTGTTAATTGTTTCTAAAGCTATATTCTTTTCTTCTGGTGTTAACTGGTATTTTGTTTTTTGTGGATTCAACATATACCCTATAAAATGATATGGCGTTAGTGCTTGCTTATATCGATTATTAAATTGTTGTGTTTTTTGTAATGGTAATTCCACAGATTCATCAAAGATATATTGTAAAAGTTTCCACTGCTCTACAGCATCTGCGATAGTAGCATTTTTCCTCTGCACAGTATCAAGAGCAACTGATATAGGTTTTAAAATGTTTATCTTGCGCTGCATGTTTAATCACAATATTTGAAACTTTTTGGTATATAGTGGAATCAATCTCCTTTTTATTTTCTTCGCAGATTTTTAATATGATGTCCCACTGAGTGACATACATCTCTAAGCAGTCACCAAGGCTATTCCATTGCACATCGCTTGGAAGGACTAAAGCGCTGCCCCCTGCTTGACTGAATTTAGCTCTAGCCAAATGGTTATTTCGAAAATACTTAAGAATTTGGACTGCATGTTCTTTAACTTGAAAGTCCTTGCACAGTAAATTAAAAATATGTGCAGAGCAGCGATAAGTTCTAACTTTTGCGTTCGTTTTTTCTTCTAATGTTTTTCTCATAAGTGTCATATTTGCGGCATTGTCTGTCACAAAAGATTTTATGGTACACTTGTATTTTAATTCAAATGAAGAAATCAGGTCACAAACTATTTGAGTTGAATATTCTGAAGTATGCGGATTTTCTGATGTGTCTATAGTTTCATATAGGAGGGCTTGTCCATCTTCTGTGGTTATCATTGCACATATCACTGGTTCGTTGTGCACGTTTGACCACCCATCAATTGACATATTTACGGACTGTCCTGACAGCGAGGAAAACATTTTTCTTTTTCCTCTTCATAGATTTCGTTCAAAAGACTTGTTGCTACCCTTTTTCTCGAGGGCGGTGTATAACCAGGCCTTAATAACTGAACGGCTTTTTTCACCTCTAAATTCTCAATACATCTGAAGCTCGAAATAGTAGCAAAAATAGCCATTGCTATTTATTTGTCAATTTTATGTTTTTTAGCAGTTGAAGTTTGCATTACAAAACCACTCATGGTAGGCTGAGTTTTGATTGCTTTCTTTTTTGGACTGGCTCAAAAGTTGTTGGACTTGTTGGTACTTTCGGTGGAGTTTTTCTAACATATGAACTATCCGTCATGTGTGAACTAGAACTTGAGGCAGATGATGTGCTAGCAAAACTGTCAAGTGACATTCGACTCTCTGGAAAGAGAAAAAACATAATTGAAAATTGATTAATTGATGATATATTGATATAGTATTGAATTATAAAATAATAAATAAATAGATTTAACTTTAGATTTCAGGACTATATCAAAAGGCTGGACAATTATGCTCAGGGTTTTGCAAGGGTGATTGATTTATGTGATAGAAAGGGATTTTTTAATATTAATATGTATGGAAAAGTCTGTAATAAGTTAATTAATGAGATATTACATTCAAAAAAGAATAATAATCTTATATTTATCGATACTGTAAATTATAAAAAAATCAGTGAGCAACAAAGTGATGAAGACAGTAAAAATAATAGCAGCTCTTTTTTAGAAATAACAAACAGCGAAAACATCAAAACATAGAAAATAAATTTGATAATAACTCTTTTATATTATACCTAAATGCTCAAAGTCTTCCAGCTCATATAGATGAGGTTAGGAATTTACTTCAAAAAAAACCTTTACTTGTATGTCTATCAGAAACTCATGTTACAGAGGACATATTTAATTCTGAAATTAATATTAGTAATTATATTGTCCATAGGACAGATAGTAATAGCAGACACACGGACGGAACTGTAGTATTTGTAGACAATAGATTAAAAATAGTTGAAGTGCATGGATATTGTATTGAGGGAGTCTTCTGGGTAACTGGAGTGTCCATTATATTCCAAAATAAAAAGTATTGGGTATTTGTTCTGTATAGATCTTCAAACAGTAGCATGATAGGGTTTTTGCAATTATTTGAAGATTGGTTTGAGGAAAATATCAATGAAGTAAACGATAAAACTATTTTATGTGGGGATTTTAATCTGAATTGGCTAAATGATGATAGCAATTGCAGTGGTAGGCTACGAAGTTTTAAAACGGATATGGGATTTATGAATTCGGTGACAGAATATACACACTTAACACAGCGGGGAGGTACATTAATTGATCTGGCTTTATCGAATTTAGAAATAGATGTAAGTGTTTTTGATTTCCCTAAAATAAGCTGTCACTGCAATATATTGATATCTTTGAAACACATAAAAGTACCAAGAAAAGAATTGTATATAGAAACGAGGGGCAGAAATATTGACTTTGAAATAATTGGGTTAAAATTGAAAAATATAAACTGGAACTATATAGAAATAAATTTGAATAAAAGATATAAAATGTTTGTGGAAAAGGTATATTCTGTACTAGATGAAGTAGCTCCAAGAAGGGAGGTAAAAATATATAAACATTACCAGGAAGTTAGGCAGGCGGCAAGAGACAAGGATGAAAGTTATAGAATATACATAAAGAACAGAACAACAGACTACTGGGAAATATACAAACAAAAAAGAAATATAGCTGTAAAAACAATAAGGGAAGAAAAGAGAAAGTATTTTGAAAATAAGGTAGATCTTAATAAACAAAATCCGACAGAAATGTGGAGAATTTTAAAGGCGTTCATTCCAAATGACAAACAAGGAAATAGTTTAAACATAATAGATATGGGTAATGGTGAGTTAGTCTCGGATATAAACGTAATACCAAATTGTTTAAACACATATTATATTAAAAGCATTCTGGATATAACAGAACAAATTGATAAAACTTTTAAATAGTTTTCCAGTAGTAGATAAAGATATTACTAATAAAATGACCACTTTTAAGTTAATTAGTCTAGAGGAATTAGAAAAAATAATTAGTTCATTAAAAAATAAAAGTAGTCCCGATGATATCAGTGTAGAATTATTAAAAAAGTGTTTCAAGGATATTTGTAATCCTGTATTAAACATAATTAATAGTTCTTTGGAGTTAAATCAAGTTCCTATAGAAATGAAAATATCTACTATAGTACCTATACCCAAGAAACCAGATACAAATAAAGCTCCAAATTTAAGACCAGTTAATATGATTACTGCAGTTGCTAAAGTATTGGAAAAAACTGTATATGAGCAACTGGTGGATTATCTAGAAGGTACTAAGATTCTTTGTGAGTATCAATCAGGATTCCGTAATAAACATAGTTGTGAAACGGCTCTACAATGTGTTTTGAGTGATTGGAAAAATAATATCGAAAATAACTTAGTCACAATTGCGGTATTTTTGGATCTACAAAGAGCATTTGAAACAGTTAATAGATATAGACTAATAAGGAAAATTAAAAGCATATGTATTGATGGGACAGCTCTTAGTTGGATAATAGATTATTTTAACAACAGGTAACAACTGGTAAAACTCAATAACATACAGTCAAACAGGTTATTTAACGATATGGGTGTACCGCAGGGCAGTGTGTTGGGGCCTTTGCTATTTTTGGTTTATTTAAATGAGTGCAAAATTCATTTATTTGCAGATGATACCCTACATAAGGGTTATAAACGATGCCCTAAAAAGGGTGCATATGTACTGTTGTGCAAATTTATTAAAAATTAATATACAGAAAACAAAATGTATGGTATTGGGCATAAAAGATAGGTATAGGGAAGCTAGTTTAAATATAGAATTAGGCGATGAAACGATAGAGGCAGTAAAAACATTTGTCTATTTAGGAGTGATTATTGACAATAATTTGAAATTTAAAGAGCATGCAAATCAAGTTATTAAAAATGTGGCATATAAAATTAACTATTTAAGACGATGCTCTCTACATCTCAGCTAATGGTCTATATTAACTGCCTTTAACACTGTAGTATTACCACATTTTAGTTATTGCCTTACAATTTTGTATCTACTCAACCAACATGAAATCAATCATCTTCAGAAGATGCAAAACCGTGCCATGCGAATAATATTAAAGTGTTCTAAGTACACTCCTATAAACAGCATACTAAAGACACTTAACTGGATGCCAATAACTAAATTAATGCTATATTTCACATTAATTTTTATTTTCAAAGTAAAAATTGGACATGCACCAGTGTATCTGCAGGAAAAGCTCTCTAGGAATCTTGATGTACATAGCTATGACACAAGAAATAAGAAAAATTTGAGAATTGAAATGTGTAGGAGAAGCAGTACATACAACTCTGTATTTCACAAAGGTATTAGTTCTTTCAATAGTTTACCAGAATACATTAAAAAAAGTTCATCTGTAAATTCTTTTAAAAGAGCTTTAAAGGATTAATTATTGTCAGAGTGAGCAGTCACAGTGTAGTCTTATGTTTGTTTAAATTTGTTTTTTTTTAATTTCTTTATGACATACCTACTTTTTATACTATAACTACTATATGTTGTACTATTCTTTTATTTTATGTTGTGTATATTATGTAAATAGAATTAGTTATTTTGACTAAATAAAGAGATATATATATATATATATATATATATATATATATATATATATATATTAGTGTTTTTAAATGAAACTCAAGGTCTCTAGTTAATTACACAATATAATACAAGTTATTGAAAATTCTAAAAAATTGACAATTGCTTCGATAAATCAATATCATCGTCAGAATGACAGAAGTTACATTTCATTTTATGCCTACCTGATGTTTAGTAGTTATATTTTTGGCTAGACCAAGAAGTAACCTAACTTGTGATTGGATTAATATATGTTTATAGAAAAAAGAAGAAGATGTGATATTACAAATATTGAAGCTTAGATATTATTAGCCCTATGGTGATATCCTGGATATCATTTTTCCAATTAAGATCAGTATAACTGTGCAATGATATAGAAAACCAGGAAAACTATATCTGCTGATCTTTACAATTATCACTTAAGAAGACAGTTTATTAGTGGAGAATTCCCTAGATTTAACTGTTCATTGACAACTTCATATTGTGGGTTTCTTAAATGTCTTCTAATTTCCAGTTCTTCAAGGAAATCCAGTTCTTGTTTCTTTTCACAAATATGCAGCACTTCTAGTTCTGTGTTAGGTGTCAATGAATGATTGGTGTCAAGTAGATGTTTTGCGTAGTGAGATTTATCTGGTTGTTTTAATCTGTAAGCTCGTAAGTGCTCACTGTATCGTATTTCAAAATTCCTAAGTGTCGAGACAGTCAATTTCAGATATATATATAATTATTGATTTTAAAATAAAGTGAAAATGTTCAATAGAGATGTAAAAGCAAATTTATTTTTTTAAGTTGAAAGAAATTAAAAATGAAGTAAGTTTAGAAGAGTAAAGATAATCTTTAATTAACCCGGGAAAGGTCGCGTTAAAAAAGTTACATTAAAAGCCACGTGTTAGATTTCACCTAACATTTTAAAACAATCCTATATGTCTAAAATGAATGTCCCAAAATATCTATAAATTAATACTTAAAAATTATATTATATTTGTTAAAAATAATATCTATCAAAAAAATTTGAAAATTATCTCAAAAATGTATCTTCTTCTCATTGACTTTCAGACCTTAAGGTCCATAGTCTCCCTATTGGGATTCCTAGCCTCATTTTTCCGGCAGCGGTGGCAAGCCGCTTGGCCAACCCTACTGCTTTAAATCAGTAGGGAGTTTGTGAATTCGGTGATTTAGTTTCTGCTCTGAAGTCTGTCCTTTGCTTCTTCTACTATTCTTTTCCATTCTTTCCGGTCTTTTTCTTTGTTCTTCCAGTCATTTATTTCAATTTCTTTAAGATCTACACCATCTAGTTATCGGTCGTCCCCTTGCTCTCCGTCCTTGTCTTTTGGTTTCCTGTATTTTCTTGACACACCTTTCATTACATAGACGTTGTACATGTCCTGCCCACCTTAATCGTTTACTTCTTATTTCATTCGTTATTATTGGGCTATTGAATTTTTGATTAACTTCGTAGTTTCTTAATATTCTCCATACTCTATTTTCTTTAATTGGGCCGTATATTCTCTGTAGTATTTTCCTTTCCCAGATTTCTAATGTATTTTCCTCTTTTCTTGTTAAATTCCAGGTTTCTGCGGCGTAAAGTACGACTGGTCTAATTACTGTCTTGTATATTTTAATTTTTGTGTTTGTAGACAATATCTTTGATTTAAATGTGTCTTTTAATGCATAGAAACATTCGTTACTCTGTTGTGTTCTGTAATTTATCAAAAATGTGTCAACTTATAATATAATACATATATTTAAAAAATATTTCAAAATATCTCAGAATATATAATTAAAAATTACTCTATGTTACTGAACTTATAATTAATATTTATGTCTCAAAACTTTCACTAAATTATCTCAAAAATAAAATATCAAGTGCTTGGAGAATCAACAAAAACAAAAAATGTTAGGCGAAATCTAACCACGCGATTATTCCCGGGTTAATAATAAAAATCTTTATTAAATAAAATATAAAATTAAATTAATAATTTAATTACCTGTATTCCTCTCTTGATAATTACAAACATTGTGGTGAGCTTTAAGCCTTTGGACTAACCCTTGAATATATTTCTTGCACTTTCTACAAATAGCCCTACACCCTAATTTATTTGGATGTGTTGTCTTAATATAGAACTGCCATATTGGGTCCTCTTTTCTTCCACTCATTTTACTTTATTTATATGTTTTCACTTAATTAACCTAACTACCGAAATGTGTGAAATTGTTGGGCAACATCAAATTTATAGATTGAGAAGGGAAACAAGCCTCGACACTCGACAGGAATATTCTTGCTAAAATCATAACAAACGCGTTCGTGCCTCACTCGGCAGTACTTGGCACTGTATAGTGAGTGTATAGGACAGAGGGCAAGCAAATCGCGCCAAGAATTTTCTTGCAAGAAGCGCGACAAATGTGTTGTCACAAGTTTTTGAGCCGCAAATTGTTTTATAATTTTTAGACTTATACATTAAAATAATTAAAAATAATTTCAAAGAATCAAAATATTCAAATTTAAAAAATCAAATAAATCGTGATTTTTATATAAAAATGCCCAACCCTGGTTTTGTAGATATTCGAGTTGATTTTAAATTATTTCAAAAACCATCATAACTGTTGGTTTTGTTAATCTAAATCTTTTGAAAAATGTAAGATGTCATTATAATGATTTAACCTATTTTATATTTGACGCTGAAATCCCACATCTACTAGCTCCAAAATATTTAGGTCGTCCTTAAAAGCTTCCATTTTAAATAAAAAAAAAACAGACCAAAAGATACCCTTGCTCGAGTGAGGTGTAGTTTTTGTTTTGTTTTATGAATGATTTTAAGTCATGTCACAAAAAACATTTTATGGAGTTATTTGCTTCCAAACTTTTTATGCTAGAATTTTTTTATCATGACTATACAGATGATGCAACGTAAAACCTCAATTTTTGTTGATTTTAAATAATTTAATGCATTAAATATTAAAATCTACTTGTGAACAATTTTCAAGGGAATTGGAGTTGG
This sequence comes from Galeruca laticollis, assembly GCA_963921935.1. Classification (NCBI taxonomy): domain Eukaryota; kingdom Metazoa; phylum Arthropoda; class Insecta; order Coleoptera; family Chrysomelidae; genus Galeruca; species Galeruca laticollis. The sequence goes on from OY998181.1 coordinate 173,630,784, forward strand.
AAGAAACGAATAGAGTGAACATAATTAAGATTAAAACGAACTTGTGAACAATAATAAAAAATAAAATCACCTTGTGAACATTTTTCAAGGGAATTTGAGTTGAAAGAAACAAATAGAGAGAACATAATTATTACTAAAACGAACTTGTGAATAATGTTAAACATTAGAATCAACTTGTGAACAATTTTCACAGGAATTTGCGTTAAAAAAACTGGTAATCTAAATATCATTAGGATTAAAACAAACTTTTGGACAATATTAATCATTAAAATTATCGTGTGAACAATTTTCAAGCGAATTTGCGTTTAAAAAATTAATAGAATGAACATAATTATGAATAAAACGAACTTGTAAACAATGTTAAACATTAAAATCACCTTGTGAAAAATTTTCAGGAGAATTTGCGTTTAAAAAATGAATAGAATGAACATTATTATGATTAAAACGAACTTGTGAATAATATTAAACAATAAAATCAACTTGTGAACAATTTTCAAGGGAATTTGGATTCAAAAAAGCTAATAGTGTGAACATAATTAGGATTAGAACGAACTTGTGGATAATATTAAACATTAGAATCAACTTGTGAACACTTTTCACGGGAATTTGCGTTCAAAAAACGAATACCATTAGGATTACAAACTTTAGGACAATATTAAACATTAAAATCTACTTGTGAACAATTTTCAAAGGAATTGGAGTTGGAAGAAACAAATAGAGTGTACATAATTGAAATTAAAACGAACTTGTGAATAATATTAAACATTAAAATCAACTTGTGAACATATTTCTAGGGAATTTGGGTTCAAAGAAACGAATATAGTGAACATAATTATATTTAAAATGAACTTGTGGACAATATTAAACGTTAAAATCACCTTGTGAACAATTTTCACGGGAATTTGCATACAAAAAACGGATACAGTGAATATCATTAGGATTAAAACAAACTTATGAACAATATTTGAGATTAAAATGGACATGTGAACAATTTTCACGGAAATTTGCGTTCAAAAAACGAATAAGGTGAATATAATTAGAATTAAAACAAACTTTTGGACAATATTAAAGATTAAAATCAACTTGAGAACAATTTTCGGGGGAATTGGAGTTGAAAGAAACTAATAGAGTGAACATAATACTATTTAAAACGAACTTGTGGACAATATTAAACATTAAAATCAACTTGTGAACAATTTTCACGGGAGTTTGCGTACAAATACGAATACAGTGAATATCATTAGGATTGAAACACACTTATGAACAATATTTGAGATTAAAATGGACTTGTGAACAATTTTCACGAAAATTAGCTTTCAAAAACGAATAAGGTGAACATAATTAGGATTAAAACAAACTTTTGGACAATATTAAGGATTAAAATCAACTTGTGAACAATTTTCAGGGGAATAGGAGTTGAAAGAAACGAATAGAGTGAACATAATTAGGATTAAAACGAACTTGTGAACAATATTAAACATTAAAAACAACTTATGAAAAATGTTCAAGGGAATTTGCGTTTAAAAAACCAATAGAATGAATATAATTGTGATTAAAACGAACTTGTGAACAATTTTCAAAGGAATTTGGGTTCAAAAAAACGAATAGAGTGAACATAATTATATTTAAAACGAACTTGTGGACAATATTAAACATTAAAATCAACTTGTGAACATTTTTTAACGGAATTTGGTTTCAAAGAAACGAATAGAGTAACATAATTATAACGAAAACGAACTTGTGAACAATATTAAACAATAAAGTCAACTTGTGAACAATTTTCACGAATATTTGCGTTTAAACATGGACATTCAATCATGGACAAAAAATAAAATGCATATATTAGAAAAACTCTTTTATTTCGTAACAAATTAAAAAAGGTATATTGCAACACAAATAAAAAAATTTAATTGAAGTATTCATTTATTATGGAAAAAACACATTTTTTTAGTAACAAATTAAAAACTGCGTAACTCTTGACTAAAACAGCAGATATAAAAAAATTATTTAAATATACATTTTTTATATAAAAAAACACATCTTCTTTGGTAAGAAATTAAAAGAATATATCCTCTAACTGAAACAACATAAACATGATATTTGGATAGATTATCAAAGGTAAGTAATGTAAACAAAACTAAACCTCATTTTTTAAGCTATTAACTTCATCTTTATCAGGATCAGAATCCTGATAAGCAATTTCTTCATCTTCCGAAAAAGATTCTGTCTCTATTCCTGGCTCTAAATGTATTGCTGGTGATTTTGAAAGGCCTGAAGGTCCAGGTATTTCTGCTTCCGAAAGTATCAGCTTATAATTCCGGTCACTTTCAGTTACTGCAGTCAAATCGAAAATGAAGAGACACTTTGTTTTGTCAAGTGGTACATCCTGTATGTCTTTGTTTTGTTATGCGTTCTCCAGTTATGTGCGATGTAAGTTAACTTTATTGCACGCGGAGTTGTTAACTTGTTTCTTTTCTTTATGTGAACAGCAGAAAACGTAGAAAAAGTTCGCTCAGTTGAAGCTGAAGTAGTAGGAACAGAAAGAATCTTACTGCCACTTTTGACAGTTATGTCCTATGATCCCCTTCCACCAAACGACAGGTGTTACATTCTGTGAAGCAGTTCAAATGAAATCTTTTACCCATATACCTTGTGTGCTCTATAATTGGCGATTTCAACAAGCAACTGCTGCTCATGATCAATTATTGGAGAAATGTTGCGAAGCTAACTATGTGTTCAATTGCATCGAGTCGTTCTTCAGCACTTAAGTAACAACCTTGTGCGTTTGGATCTAATAGACAAGATGCTTTATGGATAGATGTAAACGCGTAAGCTTTTCTTTCCAAATATTTATCCATTTTTTTGTAACATTGAAAGCAGTAAGTTTTTCACTAAACTTTCCTGAATTTTACTGAATGCTTTAAAACATATTGTATCATCGTTGGCTTCTAACTTTAAAATATATTTGACTACTGGTTCTAGAAGTTTATTGTGCAGGGTTATGCCTAGATATTTAACTTTAGATTTCCCCGTTTAGATATAGGGGTTTCATAGTTGGAAGTGTCCTTTTCCGGATAAACGGAATTACTGTGGTTTCGTTTGGGTTAATATTCAATCGCACTGACAAGCAACATTGCTCAATAATTCTGAGACCATTTTGTACTAAATCGTACAAGGTGCTCTCAAATTTGCTTCTGACTATTTCTTTGATGTTTCATATCACATTTTCTTTTTTATAATAATTAATTGTTATATTTTTCGTAAGCAATAAAAATGTAATTTATTGTTAAATTTCTTAATTTTTTAATTCACCTCCACTAATCCGGCCTTACTTATCCCAATATAGGGCCGGATTAACGAGATCTTACTGTATATTAATTTTTAGGCTAAAGAAATATTATCTAAAGAATCAAATGTACAAGAAGTAAAATGTCCTGTAACAGTTTGCGGAGACGTCCATGGACAATTCCATGATTTGATGGAATTGTTTAGGATAGGCGGTAGGAGTCCAGATACAAATTACCTATTTATGGGAGATTATGTCGATCGTGGATACTATTCCGTTGAGACTGTCACTTTATTGGTAGCATTAAAAGTCAGGTATGTGGATATTTAGATGATAAACAATTAATACTGTTGATACATTTGAACTAATCACTGAACTATCGTTGTTGAATGATTATACATATTTGCAGGTACAAAGAAAGAATTACTATATTAAGAGGTAACCATGAATCGAGACAAATTACACAAGTTTATGGTTTCTACGATGAATGCTTGAGGAAGTATGGCAACGCTAACGTTTGGAAATTCTTCACTGACTTGTTTGATTATTTACCATTAACGGCGCTCGTTGATAGTCAAATATTCTGTTTGCACGGAGGTTTAAGCCCCAGTATTGACACTTTGGACCATATTAGAGCTTTAGACCGTTTACAAGAGGTATGTTTTTCTTTGATTACTTCTAAAATTATCTTAATTAACTTTCCAAAGTACAATTTTGTGGAGAAATATTGACAATTGTACAGGGTGTCCCAAATTGGTGTGTTTTGCAGGGTATCTTGTAAACTAAAAGAGATAGAAGAAAAGCAGTTAAGATGTTATGACTTATTTTTTTGTTAAAGTAACGATAGCCTAATTAAATCTTTAGTGTCTCCCTGCAGTTGGAAGATACAGGGCGATTATTGAAAACTGTCGAAAACTACAAAGTACTATAACTTTTAATTAAGAAAAATATAAAAAAACGTTATAAAAACTTTCGATAGATATAATATTAAAGAGTTCAGTGGCGCACAGAATTTTTTTGTTAGGGGGCTCGCTAAGGAAATATAATGCAAACTTATGTTTTTTTAAATGGGACACCCTGTATATTTTGACGTTTTTCGTTTTCTTTTTTAATTCTCATTCACCTAATATGACATATTATATATCAATTTTCAATGGTTGGAGCTACAGTGCAAATAAACCATTTATGGATGTTATCAGGTGAAACACACTTAAAAAATTGAACACTCAGTAATGAAATTTAACATTTGATTATAAGGATACTGATGGGTGACAATTTTATTTAACAAAATTATAATTAATAAAAAATAATACCAGATTAAAAAAATAAAAACAATAAACTTATGAAACAACAAGAAATATTGTAACAACTAATCTACCTATAACTAATTTTATTAGAATGTAAAAATTACATTAAATGTTCAAAATGTCCTCCGTTTTGTTGTAATAATAATTGACACCTTTTTCTTATTGATCTTACACAATTGAGAATGTGCACTGGCTTTAGTTTTCTAAATGCGGCATGAATATTTTGTAATAAATCTTCCCTACTCTCGAAGTTAGTCTTGTAAATATTATTTTTATAAAATCCCCAAATAAAAAAATCAGGAGGATTTACTTCCGGAGAACGAGGGGGCCACCTAACCGGTCCATAAGTACCAATCCACCGATTAGGAAATTATTCGTTTAAATAAACTCCAATGAATAGAGCATTATGGGCAGGTGCTCCATCTTGTTGGAACCAAAATGCGTCCCTATCAGCCAACACTTCCTCTTCCAAAAGTTGGTGTAAGTTTATTTCCAAGATATCTATATATCCAGCAGCAGTTAGTTTATCATCAAATATATGATAAACTAATTTATTATGTTTGACAAAACAACTAACGTTAAAGCCGAATCTGCCTTGTCTCCTGATCCCCTGGACTACGTGTGGATTTGAGTCGTTCCAATATAGTTCATTATGTCTGTTAAATATTCCTGCACTGCTTATACGAGCTTCATCGCTAAATATTACTTTTGAATAAAAATTTGGATGTTCATTACATTTTCCTATATACCACTGTGCAAATTGTGTTCTTCTCAAAAAATCGTTTGGGTATAATTTTTGACGGACGGATGTCCGATAAGGCCTAAATTTATATTTCTTTAAAATCCTTACTGCAGTAGTTTTTGGAACACCTATTTCATTTTCAATTTGACTTAGAGAAGATTCATGATGTGCTTGGATATATCCCAACGTATTTACCTCTCTTTCTTCATGATTCTTTTCGTACTTACGCCGTGGTTTCACAAAACATCCATACTCGATTAAATTTGAATCGAGTTTTTTAAAAATCCTCTTGTCAGGTTGCCTTCTTTCTGGATATCGTTGAAAATATAATTCAGACGCATCAATAACATTCTTTTGACATTCAATATATGCCACATGCATATCATATTTTTCAAAATTTTCAAAATTCATGTTGTTGACAAGACTGCACGTCGTAAAATTAATTCTGACAGGTAACACAGGTTTTGTTTTATTTTCAATGGTAAGAGGACCAAAGCCTACTTGATGAAATGAACATTCTTATAAGATATAACAATCACGTCAATTGAGGTAAACAAACTAAAATATAACAGCATATCGGGTTAAACATAATTAGAAATAAAAGTAAAATCGGTAAAAAAATACAGACATCTTATTTCGTGATGTTATTTACCAAAAAACGGATTCAATAATTTCAAAATAATAATATAGGTACTTAAAATCAATAATCAGCTATATTTACCTACTTTGTTTCACTGTTCACTGATTTTATTTTTGGTAATGCTGAATTGGTTGAAGATTATTTAAACGAAAAACTTTTTAATCAATGAAAACGGAGGACATTTTGAACATTTAATGTAATTTTTACATTCTAATAAAATTAGTTATAGGTAGATTAGTTGTTACAATATTTCTTGTTGTTTCATAAGTTAATTGTTTTTATTTTTTTAATCTGGTATTATTTTTTATTAATTATAATTGTCACCCATCAGTATCCTTATAATCAAATGTTAAATTTCATTACCGAGTGTTCAATTTTTTAAGTGTGTTTCACCTGATAACATCCATAAATGGTTTATTTGCACTGTAGCTCCAACCATTGAAAATGGATATATAATATGTCATATCAGGTGAATGAGAATTAAAAAAGAAAGCGAAAAACGTCAAAATATACAGGGTGTCCCATTTAAAAAAACATAAGTTTGCATTATATTTCCTTAGCGAGCCCCCTAACAAAAAAAATCTGTGCGCCACTGAACTCTTTAATATTATATCTATCGAAAGTTTCTATAACGTTTTTTTATATTTTTCCTAATTAAGAAGTTATAGTACTTTGTAGTTTTCGACAGTTTTCAATAATCGTCCTGTATCTTCCAACTGCAGGGAGTTACTAAAGATTTAATTAGGCTATCGTTACTTTAACAAAAAAAGAAGTCATAACATCTTAATTGCTTTTCTTCTATCTCTTTTAGTTTACGAGATACCCTGCAAAACACACCAATTTGGGACACCCTGTACACGACTTTCAATTTATTACATATGGCCGACATTAAGTTTAACCGTAGTGAATAAAAATATTTTTTCTCTAAACGCACCGCAATTTATTAGGAAATTATATATTATAGTACAATACGAATAAATCCCATTGATTTTTAATTAAAATAATACTCTTGACGTTTAAGATAATGTTATCTCAATGTTTTATCTATTTTTTCCAATTACTCAAATCAAATAAAATGTTAATGAATGAGTCATTAAAAAAATAATTTATGGTATGCTAATATGATTGTTATAAATTCAATGATGAGACCTTTTCCATAGATCCACAAAATATGTATACAAGTGATTAATGAAAACTAGTTATTTTGAAGTATTTTATGAAATATATATACGAGGTTTGATCAAAAAATAACCGCTATTTTCACATTTCGTGAGTTACATATGTTCGATTTTTGCATTTTTTTTCTGTTATGTTATGTTTTGTGTAAAAAATGAAATTAAATGCGCAAGAACATTTGAAATGTTGACTGTGGCGTTTGGCGACTCTACTATGAGCAGAACACAAGTTCCAATTATGGAACCGTCCAGAAGAGCCAAGACCGAAAAAAGTACGTCAAATTCGGTCAAATGTGAAGGTTTTGCTCACTGTTTTCTTCGGCTGCAATGGCGTGGTGCATCATGAATTCTTGCCACAAGGTCGTACGGTCAATAAGGAATACTACCTTGAAGTTTGCGCCATTTGCGCAAAGCAGTTCGTCAGAAACGCACAGAATTGTGGAAAAAGCAATCATGAATTTTGCACCATGATAACGCACCAGCTCACACATCGATGCTTGTGCGTGAGTTTTTGGCCAAAAACAAAACCGTTATCATGCCTCAACAACCGTATTCACCGGACTTGGCCCCCGCTGACTTTTTCCTCTTCCCAAAACTGAAGACACCGGTGAAAGGAAAGCGTTTTGCTACGATTGAGGAGATGAAAGAAAAATCGAAACAGGAGCTGTTGGCGATACCAAAAAGCACGTTTCAGAAACGCTGGCATACGTGTATTATATCTGAGGGGGATTACTTTGAAGGGGACAAGATAGTTATTGATGAATAAATAAATACTCTGTGTTAGTCTTGTTTGTTATTTATATAATATGTTTCGTTTTCATTGCGTTTATCCTTGTTTCTTGTTTTAGTATCCAGTTTTCTCTAGCTTGTGTTATTATTGGTATTGTGAATTTTCTTTTTTACTTCTACTATTTCTTTATGTCCTAGTATTGTTTTATTTAGTGCATAATATATTTTACTTGCTTTGATTTCTCTATTTGCTATTTCCACAACCATCTTTCCATCGTTGGTTATCACTGTACCCAAATATTCGAATTCTAAATTCCTTCCCCTGCATTTTATTTGATTCATGTCTGGATCCATGGTTTGTATCTCTTTCCACTATCATTTCTTTGGTATTTTTTTGCCATAAGAACCAATTCGTCTGTTGTTCACACTTCTTCTTTTAGTCTATAGCTATTAATTTCCTTTCCCACTCATACATTTTATCATTTCTGGAGCTAAATTGCCTTCTCTGCAAGATTTTCTTACTTTAATGCTTTGTATTGCTTCTTCCATTTATTTCTTATTTCTAGATTGTTCCTTGTTGCTTCTTCTTGGATATTATCTGCTTCATTTTGTATTTCATCAAATTTTTGTTGGTAGTACTTCTATATTCGTAGTACTTCCTCATTAGTTGATTTTGTCTGTCTCTCATGGCTCTTATTTCTTTTTTATCTCCTCTTAGTCTTTTAATTCTTGTCCACAATGTTCTGTTATCTGTTATTTTCAAATTCCTCCTAACTCTCCTTTTTTGTTTTCTTTACTGCCTGCTTCACTTTATTTCTTATAGTATGAATTCATATTTGATCTGCAGTCGGTGTGAATATTTTTCATGCTTTTTACTTTTTCTTTACTAATTCTTTAATTAAACCATTTCGTTCTCTTTAATTTTGTGTTGTATTTTCTTTTCTGTATTCTCTAGTAATATGATATTCAAAATGATATTGAAATAACTTAGTTTTATAAAATTTGAGCCAAAACTATGTTCGATATACAGAGTAAAATCACAATAGCATTTATACGATCTCATATCTTGTTTGCGAAAAGGAAAAAATATAAAAAAAAGGATGTACAGTGTTTAAAATATATGTGACATTTGAACTACTTTTATTTTTATAACAGATTGTATGATTGTAATGAATTCAATAATGAAAAGTTTTCCATAGATTGATAAAATATTTATAATAGTGATTAATAACTTATTTTGAAAACTATTTTCCATAATAAAGTTACTTTCAACTGTCTCATGAGATATATAGTCGTAAAAGTTGTTGAACAATAAATTTTTCCTTTCAATAACACAATTATATCCAGATTTTCGTTGACTAAAACACAAAATAAAATCATACGATCCCATATATTGTATATACAGTGGGTAAAAGATATGTTAAATGAGTGAAGTCAGCTGAGTGTACCAGAGAAAAAACAATTATCAAGAAAAGACTTTTTTTATATTTTGGTACAATGATTTATTTAGCAGAGCGCTTTCAGTTTAATAACAAACCATCCTCAGTGCCCCATGGTCAGGGTGTACAACAAATCATCACATTTAGAAGCAACATACACGAATTAAAATACAATGCTTAGCACACAGTCAGCATCCAATAAAACAATAATAATAAAAAACAACACCTTCAACCCATTGTCCAATGGATAAATCCCTGAAATAGGGAAGAAATTTTTAACTCAATGAGTCAGCTGTTTGACATACGACAACTGCAGTTGAAGGTGTTGTTTTTTATTATTATTGTTTTATTGGATGCTGACTGTGTGCTAAGCATTGTATTTTAATTCGTGTATGTTGCTTCTAAATGTGATGATTTGTTGTACACCCTGACCATGGGGCACTGAGGATGGTTTGTTATTAAACTGAAAGCGCTCTGCTAAATAAATCATTGTACCAAAATATAAAAAAGTCTTTTCTTGATAATTGTTAAAAGATATGTGACATTTGAACTACTTTTATTTTTATACGATATCTTTTATTACATTTCAATGTGGTGTTTGTAAAATTTTGTTGTTTGATTAGGTACCACACGAAGGTCCGATGTGCGATCTTCTGTGGTCGGATCCGGATGATCGTGGAGGTTGGGGCATCTCTCCACGAGGTGCTGGTTACACGTTCGGTCAAGATATATCGGAAAGTTTTAATCACAGCAATGGTCTCACTTTGGTATCGAGGGCGCATCAGCTGGTTATGGAAGGTTACAATTGGTGTCACGATCGAAACGTCGTCACCATCTTCAGCGCGCCCAATTATTGTTACAGGTGCGGTAATCAAGCGGCGATTATGGAATTGGATGATGCTCTTAAATATTCATTGTAAGTATTGATTTTTTTTTAAATGTACCTACTCGAACTTAGTAGGGTTTTAATGTACAAAATTGTTTTTAAAAAAGTATTGATACTTTTTTAATTTTTACAAAAATTCTACTGTATAAATCCCACAACTGAAGTGATTTTCTTTTCATTTAACGTTTTTCAAGCACAAATTTCCTTTTTTTCATAATGTGATTGGTATTTATCTCTATTTACACCTCGAACAATTGGTAAACCATGCAAAATATGTTACTACATCCACTTTAGGACTTCCAAATAAAATAACACTAAAAATGAATTGTCCAAAGGACATATAAAATGGTATAGCTCAATATGTTACAGTAAAATCTATACGCCTTGAGTTATTTAATTAGCAAGAAAGTGAACTAATTTCATGAAATTTGGAGAGCTACTCATCAGCACCACCATTAGTGAACAAATCCAGAGAGGAAACTGTGCCTACTTTACCAACCTATAACTCCTAAAAAGTAAGCTAACTTCAGACTGAAGATCACAACACACTAGTTCAACTGGTAACCCTCTATGGGAGTAAAAACTGGTAGCTAACTGAATATGACAGGAAAGGATCAGAAGGTTCTAATGCAAGATCATCAGAAGAATATATAGCGCAATTAGAGGCAAACTGATATTTCTGGGTAAACAGGAAAATCATGGTCACGCTAAATGTTGAATCCTGTGGTTTGGACGCGCTCAGAGAATGGAAGACGCTAGAATGTCTAAGGAAATCCAAAAAAGTTAAGAAAAGAGGAGAACCATGACTCTGATGGTAGGACCAAATGTTGGGTGATTTGCGGACAATGAGAGTCACCAGCTAGAATACCAAGGTAATTAGAGGACAATAAGAGTCGCCAGATGGGGTACCATGGTAAGTTGAGGACAGAGTCACCAGCTGGGTTACCTAGGTAATTTGAGGACAATAAGAGGTCACCAAGGTAGTATGAGGATAATGAAAGTCACGAGCTGAGGTACCAAGGTAATTTGAGGAGAATGAAAGTCACCAAAGAGAATTGAGGATAATGCGATTCGCGAGCTGGGGTACCAAGGTAATTTGAGGACAATAAGAGGTCACCAAGGTAGTATGCGGGCAATGAAAGTCACGAGCTGAGGTACCAAGGTAATTTGAGGACAAGGGTCACCATCTGGGGTACCAAGATAATTTGAGGACAATAAAGAGGTCACCATGTAGTATGCGGGCAATGAAAGTCACGAGCTGAGGTACCAAGGTAATTTGAGGACAATGAAAGTCACCAAAGAAAATTGAGGATAATGAGAGTCGCGAGCTAGGTTACCAAGGTATTTGAGGACAAGAGTCACCATCTGGGGTACCAAGATAATTTGAGGTACAATAAGAGGTCACCAAGGTAGTATGAGGATAATAGAAGTCAAGACCTGAGATACCAAGGTGATTTGGGAACAATTATTAAAGACACCAAAGAAATTTGATGATAATGAGAGTCTTGAGCTGAGGTATCAAGATAATTTGAGGACAATGAAAATTGAGGATGATAGTCACGAGCTAGGGTATCTAGGTAATTTGAGGTCAAAGAGAGTCACATCTAAGGTACCAAGGTAATTTGAGGACAATAAGAGGTCACCAAGGTAGTATGAGGATAATGAGAGTCACCAGCTAGGGTACCAAAGTAATTTGAGGACAATAAGAGGTCACCAAGGTAGTATGAGGGTAATGAAAGTCACGAGCTGAGGTACCAAGGTAATTTGAGGACAATGAAAGTCACCAAAGAAAATTGAGGATAATTAAAGTCATGAGCTGTGGCCCAAAGGTAATTTGAGGACATTGAAAGTCACCAAGGTAGTTTGAGGACAATAAGAGTCACATCTGGGCTACCAAGGTAATTAGAGGGCAATGAAAGTCACCAAGATAGTTTGAGTACATTAAGAGCTAACCTCAAATATCTCGAAAACCAATAAAGCAGTAGTGAAAATTATTGATGCACTAGCGAATGACACTAACTTGGAATCGTAAACACTTGGTTATCCTTGAAAATATAAAGTCAAATATCTCAAAAACCAATAAAGCACTAACGAAAATAATTGAAGAATTAACGAATGACACCAATTTGGAATTAATCCTAAACACTTTGAAAATAAATTAATATTCAATATCTACCAAACCACGGAAGCACCAAGTGGCACTAACTGATGACACCAAATTTAGTTAAATCATGAAAACTTTGGGGGCAAAGCTCACGGACCTATGACTGTAGTGTCTTCTAGGTAACCTGTAAATTTGGTTACTAATCAAACGACAGCTAACGCTTTTCTTACTTTCGTGGAATAGTTCTTTTCCGCTGCGGTCAACAATTTGCTAATATATTCGATAGGATGCTCATCTCCCAATGTCTCCCTTAGAGTAAACATGCTCCAAGTGCGTAGGCATTGGAATATGTCTTTAAAATGAAAGGCTTTAATTGATCAGCTTGTCGCAAGATTTGGGCTGGTGGTTAACATCGTCGCATCAAGTTTGGCGCCCAACGTGGTGTTCAAACTTGATACGAAGATGTTAAGCACTGGGTTATTTTTTAGCCGACCACAGGAGCAATCTAGTGATTTGTGTTTATTTAATGGTTGTTTTACACACATATTTATACACAAATTACTCGACTGCTACTCTGGTCGGAGAAAAATAACCTGGTGCTTAACATCTTCGCATCAAGTTTTAAGCTGTCGGATGTCCCTACTGGGTAGGCAACCAATATTATAGGTCCTGTTACAAAATCCATTTTCTTAAACTGGTTTTGTGATATGTGTTTACGTTTGCCTCAGAGTGGCCAGGGTAAAGGTAAACATTGACGAATGATTTTTTTTAAATAAATCTTCGATATTTATTTTCAATATTTTTCATTCTAGTAAAGTTTAAAGTTCTTATAATGCCCCAAAAATTGGTTTAGAACAATAAAGCCAAATTGAAAAAATACTAAACTTGCAAAAATCGTTTAATATTGCCCCGGTTGAATTCTGTGTCAAAATGTTTGCCTATTATTTTGTGAATATAAGATTTTTTTAAATTTTTCTTTTTCCAGCTTACAGTTCGATCCAGCACCTAGACGTGGCGAACCACATGTTACGCGTAGAACTCCAGACTATTTCCTTTAAATATACTTATTAATATTGTTTTTTTTTCGAACGCAATATATCATTCAATTACAAAAAAGGAAAGCTTAGTTATTAAAAAAAAAGAAGAAAACAATTATTGTATTTGTAAAACAAAATATCATAAATAGAATATTGCGATGGCGTTACCTTATACATATAAATATATTTTTTAAATTATGTTGGCCAGATTTGTCCATTTTTTTTTTGATAACGGTTAATAAATTGTAGGTATGTTTAATCATCAATATTTGTATTATAATTATTTACCCTATAGACCCCTCGACCTGTTTTATTTGAATCGTTATCAAGAAGTTTTTAAATTAACGGGTTTTGCGCCAAAATCGCCAAAATGTTGTCCCCTTAACTTTTTTTTTAATTTTTGTACAAAAGAGCAAAAAGAAAAGCATCTAAACATTATTCACCTTATTGATATTTATTAATTTATTATTATTGCGGATTTGTACTCGAACTGTATATTAAATTATTTTAACGAATATTGTTGATTTTTTTATAATTTTATTAAGGAAATTTTTAATTTGATCGCATTCTGTTTCGCAGTATCGTTCTTATAATTAAGTTGGCATTAAAATATCGTTAATTCGACTATGGAAATAATATATTACGTAAATTGCTTAATAATTATATACAATTTAATAATTATTAAGAAAAATCCTCAAATATTTCTGAATTTATAGAAATTCTTGTTGAAAATTGAAGAAGATAATCTACAAATGTCAAATTCTGACATTATTTTATCCAAATACAGTACAGTCCGCTAATCCGGATTTGACCGAACCGTCTGGATTAGTGAAAATCTGGGTTAAACGTTAAAAGTCTAAAAAAAGCATGAAATTTATACAGTTTATGTTTTAAGTGAGAAAACAAATTAAAATTGGTATTTTCCAAGGACAAATGAACACCCTCAACTATTTTCGCTCTCGGCAAACTTCTATTGTGTGCACTGTACTCAGTAATATGTAAGACCGTCCGGAATAGCGAACTGTACTATATTTCAAAATTGACAATATTTCCTTATCCCCCTGTAATTTTTTCTGTCAGAGAAAGAAAACTGTAACAATTCACCCATATCGATAGAATTTTTAACAAGAAAATGTTATTGTGTTTTGCAATTAAAAATAAACTTACCATGCCTTTTTAACATCACATTACGTACATTTTTCTACATTCTTTTAGATGTTGTTTCAACTGTTTACACGAAACATCACGTTATCTAATAATTTAATTGTGCTCTATGTACTCTTATACACCATCAACCGTTTTACACAAAACACTACATGGAATTCGTTTGATTTGGTGTTGAGTAATCTTTGATTATGATATTTATAATTTATATTTGAAAATGGGTTTTTACATAAAACGCTGCAAGATTTAGTACCAGTCAGTTCTGTTCGATTTTGTGTGACGATAAGAAGAGTTCCAACCTTTTTATATCTTTTTTTTACGGTTGGTATTCCAAGATAACAATTTTTTACAAATAAGAAATACCATCCACAATCAATATTCTACTATTTACAAAAAACATTGCAAGGATCCGTTTGGACTAGCTATATTCAATTTTCTATAACAATATTGAAGATCCTATCTTTTAAAACCTCTTTTGTGATTAGTATTACAAGATAATAATTTTTTACATAATAGGAACACCATCTGCAACTAATAACCTGTTTTTTACACAAAGCACTACAAAATTAAATATCAATTGGTTCTATGGTTCAATTTAATTTTCTGAGGTGATATTGAAGATCCTATCTTTTGGTATTTTCTTTTACAGTTGGTATTCCAAGAAAACCATTTTTTACATATTAAGGACACCATTTGTACTCAATATTCTGCGTTATTATACAAAACACTGTAAGAATTCATTTTTTTTGGTTCTATTCAATCTCGTGTGATGAAGGTCCTGCCTTCTTTTACAGTTAGTATTCCGATTACCAGCATTTTTTACACATAAGGAATACCAAAATTTTGCTTTTTACACAAAACACTGAGAATTCATAGGAGGTAGTATGATTTTATTCAATTTTTTACAAATTAGGAACACCATCTGCAACTAATAACCTGCTTTTTTACACAAAGCACTACAAAATTAAATATCAATTGGTTCTATTTAATCTTCTGAGGTGATATTGAAGATACTATCTTTTGATATTTTCTTTAACTTAATATCAATTGGTTCTATTAAATATTCTGAGGTGATATTGAAGATCCTATCGAGATATTTTCTTTTATGTTGGTATTCCAAGATATCCGTTTTTACATATTAGGAACACCATTTGTACTCCATTTTCTGCGCTATTACACAAAACACTGCAAGATTTCAAATCTTTTGGTTAGTATTCCGAATATCAGCAGTTTTTACACATAAGGAATACCATCCTCACTCAAAATTTTGCTTTTTACACAAAACACAGAATTCATAGGAGGTTAAAGTTTTTACAAATTAGGAACACCATCTGCAACTAATAACCTGATTTTTTACACAAAGCCCTACAAAATTAAATATCAATTGGTTCTATGGTTCTATTTAATCTTCTGAGGTGATACTGAAGATCCTATCTTTGATATTTTCTTTTACAGTTGGTATTCCAAGATAATCATTTTTTACATATTAGGGACACCATTTGTACCCAATATTCTGCGTTATTACACAAAACAATGCAAGAATTCATATCTTTTGGTTCTATTCAATCTCATGCGTTGATAGAAGATTCTATGTCTTAATATCTTCTTTTGCAGTTAGTATTCCGAATATTAGCATTTTTTACACAAGGAATACCATTCTCACTCAAAATTTTGCTTTTTACACAAAACACTGAGAATTCATAGGAGGTAGTATGGTTTTATCCAATTTTTTACAAATTTGGAACATCATCTGCAACTAATAACCTGCTTTTTTACACAAAGCACTACAAAATTTAATATCAATTGGTTTTATGGGTTCTATTTAATCTTCTGAGGTGATATTGAAGACCCAATCTTTTAATATTTTCTTTTACAGTTGGTATTCCATGGAAACCATTTTTTACATATTAAGGACACCATTTGTACTCAATATTCTGCGTTATTACACAAAACACTGGAAGAATTCATATATTTTGGTTCTATTCAATCTCGTGTGATGATAGAAGGTCCTGTCTTCTTTTACAGTTAGTATTCCGATTGCCAGCATTTTTTACACATAAGGAATACCATTCTTACTCAAAATTTTGCTTTTTACACAAAACACTGAGAATCCATAGGAGGTAGTATGATTTTATTCATTTTTTTACAAATTAGGAACACCATCTGCAACTAATAACCTGATTTTTTACACGAAACCCTACAAAATTAAATATCAATTGGTTCTATGGTTCAATTTAATCTTCTGAGGTGATATTGAAGGTCCTATCTTTTGATATTATCTTTTACAGTTGGTATTCCAAGATAATCATTTTTTACATATTAGGGACACCATTTGTACCCAATATTTTGCGTTATTACCGCAAGAATTCATATCTTTTGGTTCTATTCAATCTCATGTGTTGATAGAAGATCCTATGTCTTAATATCTTCTTTTACAGTTGGTATTCAGAATATCAGCATTTTTTACACATAAGGAATACCATTCTCTCTCAAAATTTTGCTTTTTACACAAAACGCTGAGAATTCCTAGGAGGTAGAATGGTTTTATTCAGTTTTTTACAAATTAGGAACACCATCTGCAACTAATAACCCGATTTTTTACACAAAGCACTACAAAATTAAATATCAATTGGTTCTATGGTTCAATTTAATTTTCTGAGGTGATATTGAAGATCCTATCTTTTGATATTTTCTTATACAGTTGGTATTCCAAGAAAACCATTTTTTACATATTAAGGACACCATTTGTACTCAATATTCTGCGTTATTACACAAAACACTAGAAGAATTCATATATTTTGGTTCTATTCAATCTCGTGTGATGATAGAAGGTCCTGTCTTCTTTTACAGTTAGTATTCCGATTACCAGCATTTTTTACACATGAGGAATGCCATTCTTACTCAAAATTTAACTTTTTACACAAAACACTGAGAATTCAAAGGAGGTAGTATGATTTTATTCAATTTTTTACAAACTAGGAACACCATCTGCAACTAATAACCTGCTTTTTTACATAAAGCATTACACAATTTAATATCAATTGGTTCTATGGTTCTATTTAATCTTCTGAGGTGATATTGAAGATACTATCTTTTGATATTTTCTTTTACAGTTGGTATTCCAAGATAATCATTTTTTACATATTAGGGACACCATATGTACCCAATATTTTGCGTTATTACTGCAAGAATTCATATCTTTTGGTTCTATTGAATCTCATGTGTTGATAGAAGATCCTATGTCTTAATATCTTCTTTTACAGTTGGTATTCAGAATATCAGGAATACACATAAGGAATACCATTCTCTCAAAATTTTGCTTTTTACACAAAACGCTGAGAATTCCTAGGAGGTAGTATGGTTTTATTCAGTTTTTTACAAATTAGGAACACCATCTGCAACTAATAACCCGATTTTTTACACAAAGCACTACAAAATTAAATATCAATTGGTTCAATTTAATTTTCTGGGGTGATATTGAAGATCCTATCTTTTGATATTTTCTTATACAGTTGGTATTTCAAGAAAACCATTTTTTACATATTAAGGACACCATTTGTACTCAATATTCTGCGTTATTACACAAAACACTAGAAGAATTCATATATTTTGGTTCTATTCAATCTCGTGTGATGATAGAAGGTCCTGTCTTCTTTTACAGTTAGTATTCCGATTACCAGCATTTTTTACACATGAGGAATGCCATTCTTACTCAAAATTTAACTTTTTACACAAAACACTGAGAATTCAAAGGAGGTAGTATGATTTTATTCAATTTTTTACAAACTAGGAACACCATCTGCAACTAATAACCTGCTTTTTTACATAAAGCATTACACAATTTAATATCAATTGGTTCTATGGTTCTATTTAATCTTCTGAGGTGATATTGAAGATACTATCTTTTGATATTTTCTTTTACAGTTGGTATTCCAAGATAATCATTTTTTACATATTAGGGACACCATTTGTACCCAATATTTTGCGTTATTACTGCAAGAATTCATATCTTTTGGTTCTATTGAATCTCATGTGTTGATAGAAGATCCTATGTCTTAATATCTTCTTTTACAGTTGGTATTCAGAATATCAGGAATACACATAAGGAATACCATTCTCTCAAAATTTTGCTTTTTACACAAAACGCTGAGAATTCCTAGGAGGTAGTATGGTTTTATTCAGTTTTTTACAAATTAGGAACACCATCTGCAACTAATAACCCGATTTTTTACACAAAGCACTACAAAATTTAGTATCAATTGGTTCTATGGTTCAATTTAATTTTCTGAGGTGATATTGAAGATCCTATCTTTTGATATTTTCTTATACAGTTGGTATTCCAAGAAAACCATTTTTTACATATTAAGGACACCATTTGTACTCAATATTCTGCGTTATTACACAAAACACTAGAAGAATTCATATATTTTGGTTCTATTCAATCTCGTGTGATGATAGAAGGTCCTGTCTTCTTTTACAGTTAGTATTCCGATTACCAGCATTTTTTACACATGAGGAATGCCATTCTTACTCAAAATTTAACTTTTTACACAAAACACTGAGAATTCAAAGGAGGTAGTATGATTTTATTCAATTTTTTACAAACTAGGAACACCATCTGCAACTAATAACCTGCTTTTTTACATAAAGCATTACACAATTTAATATCAATTGGTTCTATGGTTCTATTTAATCTTCTGAGGTGATATTGAAGATACTATCTTTTGATATTTTCTTTTACAGTTGGTATTCCAAGATAATCATTTTTTACATATTAGGGACACCATATGTACCCAATATTTTGCGTTATTACTGCAAGAATTCATATCTTTTGGTTCTATTGAATCTCATGTGTTGATAGAAGATCCTATGTCTTAATATCTTCTTTTACAGTTGGTATTCAGAATATCAGGAATACACATAAGGAATACCATTCTCTCAAAATTTTGCTTTTTACACAAAACGCTGAGAATTCCTAGGAGGTAGTATGGTTTTATTCAGTTTTTTACAAATTAGGAACACCATCTGCAACTAATAACCCGATTTTTTACACAAAGCACTACAAAATTAAATATCAATTGGTTCTATGGTTCAATTTAATTTTCTGGGGTGATATTGAAGATCCTATCTTTTGATATTTTCTTATACAGTTGGTATTCCAAGAAAACCATTTTTTACATATTAAGGACACCATTTGTACTCAATATTCTGCGTTATTACACAAAACACTAGAAGAATTCATATATTTTGGTTCTATTCAATCTCGTGTGATGATAGAAGGTCCTGTCTTCTTTTACAGTTAGTATTCCGATTACCAGCATTTTTTACACATGAGGAATGCCATTCTTACTCAAAATTTAACTTTTTACACAAAACACTGAGAATTCAAAGGAGGTAGTATGATTTTATTCAATTTTTTACAAACTAGGAACACCATCTGCAACTAATAACCTGCTTTTTTACATAAAGCATTACACAATTTAATATCAATTGGTTCTATGGTTCTATTTAATCTTCTGAGGTGATATTGAAGATACTATCTTTTGATATTTTCTTTTACAGTTGGTATTCCAAGATAATCATTTTTTACATATTAGGGACACCATTTGTACCCAATATTTTGCGTTATTACTGCAAGAATTCATATCTTTTGGTTCTATTGAATCTCATGTGTTGATAGAAGATCCTATGTCTTAATATCTTCTTTTACAGTTGGTATTCAGAATATCAGGAATACACATAAGGAATACCATTCTCTCAAAATTTTGCTTTTTACACAAAACGCTGAGAATTCCTAGGAGGTAGTATGGTTTTATTCAGTTTTTTACAAATTAGGAACACCATCTGCAACTAATAACCCGATTTTTTACACAAAGCACTACAAAATTTAGTATCAATTGGTTCTATGGTTCAATTTAATTTTCTGAGGTGATATTGAAGATCCTATCTTTTGATATTTTCTTATACAGTTGGTATTCCAAGAAAACCATTTTTTACTTATTAAGGACACCATTTGTACTCAATATTCTGCGTTATTACACAAAACACTGTAAGAATTCATACATTTTGGTTATATTCAATCTCGTGTGATGATAGAAGGTCCTGTCTTCTTTTACAGTTAGTATTCCGATTACCAGCATTTTTTACACATAAGGAATACCATTCTTACTCAAAATTTTGCTTTTTACACAAAACACTGAGAATTCAAAGGAGGTAGTATGATTTTATTCAATTTTTTACAAACTAGGAACACCATCTGCAACTAATAACCTGCTTTTTTACATAGAGCATTACACAATTTAATATCAATTGGTTCTATTTAATCTTCTGAGGTGATATTGAAGATACTATCTTTTGATATTTTCTTTTACAGTTGGTATTCCAAGAAAACCTTTTTTTACATATTAAGGACACCATTTGTACTCAATATTCTGCGTTATTACACAAAACATTGTAAGAATTCATTTCTTTTGGTTCTATTCAATCTCGGGTGATGATAGAAGATCCTATGTTTTACTGTTAGTATTTCGAATATCAACATTTTTTATACATTATACGTTCTTACTCAAGATTTTGCTTTTTACACAAAACACTGAGAATTCATAGGATGTGGTATGGTTTTATTCAATCTTTTGTAACAACATTGAAGATCCTATCCTTTTTTTACGGTTAGTAATCCAAAATAACAATTTTTTACACACAAGGAACACCATTCCCACTCAAGATTCTGTTTTTTTACACAAAACACTGCAAAATGTAATAAATATTGGTTCCATTGCATCTTCTGTGACGAAAAGAAACCTCATGTGTCATTTTTTACTTTTGGTATTTCATAATAACAATTTTTTACACATTAGGAACGCCATTTTTACTGAAGATACTACCTTTTTACACAAAATGTTACAATATTGCATATTGATTGGTTATCTGGAACCTTTTGTGGCTATATTTAAGATCTATCTTTTTGGTATCTTCTTTTACAGTTGGTAATCCAAGATAACAATTTTTTACACATTATGAACACCATTAGTACTGAAGATTCTGCCTTTTTAACACAAAACACTGCAAGAATTGACATCTTTTGGTTCTATTGAATCTTTTATGACTATATATAAGTTCCAACCTTTTGGTATCTTCTTTTACGGTTGGTATTCCAAGATAACAATTTTTTACACATTAGGAACACCATGCGTACTAAAGAGTCTGCCTTTTTACACAAAATACTGCAAGAATTCATATCTTTTGGTTGTATTGAATCTTTTATGACGATATATAAGTTCCAACATTTTGGTATCTTCTTTTACGGTTGGTATTCCAAGATAACAATTTTTTAAACATTAGGAACACGATTTGCAGTTAGAATTATTCTTTTTAGACAAAAAACTGTGAGAGTTTATATGGTCTTGTTCTATTGAATCTTCTGTTGAAGATTCTATCTTTTAATATCTTCTTGTACAGTTGGTATTCCAAGATAACAATTTTTTATACGCAATTCCCACGCAAGATTCTAATTTTTTACAAGAGTTTTGGTTCTGAGTAATCGATGGAAATAAATAATGAGTTGAAATCATTTTTTACAGTTCGAATTCCAATATAAACAATGGAAAATAAAATAAATCGA
The DNA here is from genome assembly GCA_963921935.1 of Galeruca laticollis. NCBI lineage: Eukaryota > Metazoa > Arthropoda > Insecta > Coleoptera > Chrysomelidae > Galeruca > Galeruca laticollis. The sequence continues at coordinate 173,652,914 of OY998181.1, forward strand.
AAGTTCAAGATTTGGAATGGCGTGTTGAAAACACCATCAAATTTATAGCCAAATATTTTATTTATATTTTTCGATCATTTTGACAATTATCCGAAACGTCAAGGTAAAGTTTTATGAAAAGAATGTCTCTTTTTTTATTGTTTTAATGTCGAAAGTGGATAATGCTTTGGGTGTATTCTTTTTGCGCTGTTGGTGAGATTAAAAGAATAAAACAATGTTAAATATTCTAGGTATTTTAATGCATGAAATTAGTATATACTCAATGCTTGATGAATAATATAAAAAAAAGGCATTTGTTTCATTAATATGTTGTTTTTTTTGTGCGTGCAACACCTGTTCTAGAGGTATCTTCATTTGCAAAAGAAAAATTAAATTGTAATCCTTATCCATTAATCGATAATTTTGCATCTAATGAAGATACCTTTTGTAAAAAAATGAATATAATATACGATTTGTACAAAATTATGCGACATTCTTGGTTATTTCCGAGATACAAATTTTCTTTTCTATCAGAACTGTCATCTATTGACGTACGATAGGTGTAGCGGATACTGACAAGTGACAGCTGACAGAGAGTGGTAAAGTAGAAACTTTGACATTGTGATTTTAAGCATTTGTTATTTTCTAACGTAGAAAAAAGGAAATTAAGAATGTCGACGTTGTTTTTTAGTGTTGCCATTATGTACGAACTCGGTGTCCCTATTTTTTGCAGTATATTGTGAAAATTTGTAACAAAGACACCATATATAATTATGGATCTCATAAAATTTAAAAGATCCGACAATAACATTCTAATTAAACTGTGGAATAGTCAGTGTAGCCACAATTATATAAATATTCCAATCATATTGTTGTTCGTTTTTTACAAGAAGGTTGTGGAAGTTTGGCGTCCATTTTCAAAGGAAATAAGCTTAGATCAGATTAATATCCAGCAAGTAAGGCAGCATCGTTGATATTTTTGTAAGGTCCTTCGTTTTACTAGTATCACGGTTTGACAGTATTTTTAAGTCTATTATATGTTCTCAATTTAAAAAAGAAGTCAATTTTTTAAATATTTAACTCACAAAGGACTTTCTAATATTTAAAATGTCGATTTTCTAATTCAATGTGCATTTTCTAACGTTAAAAATGTTCATTTTCCTAATCAATGTCCTTTTTCTTATATTTACTCATATTTTCAAGCCTCCAAACTTTCTGAGGACATTTCAATGAGAAGGGCATTAGAAACATCCATTATCCAGTTTGTGAATATCAAAGTGCATATTTCGAAATTCGAATGTCGATTTACTAATTCAATGTCATTTTTAAGTCTCAAATTACATATTTCCGCATTCAAATCTCTGTTTATCAATTCGATGAACTTTTGCTATACTTACTAAAGTCTTTAACTTCCAAAGTACTTTCTAATATTTAAAATGTCTATTTTTTAATTCAATGTGCATTTTCTAATGTTCAAAATGTTCATTTTCCTAATCAATGTTCTTTTTCTTATATTTACTCATGTTTTCAAGCCTCCAAGCTTTCTGAGGACATTTCAACGAAAAGGGCATTAGAAACATCCATTATCCAGTTTGTGAATATCAAAGTGCATAATTCGAATGTCGATTTACTAATTCAATGTCAATTTAATTTCTCAAATTACATATTTCCGTATTAAAATGTCCTGTTTCTTATATTTACTAATTTTTTTTAGGCCTAGGCACATTTTTCTTTGTTGAATTGTCAATTTTTTTAGTCCAATCGTTTCTCTTGTTTTCAAGTCTCAGTGCATATTTCGACATTGCAATTACCGATTTACTAATTCAATGTATTTTTTTATGCTTTTGAAGACGTTTCAACGAAAAGGGCATTTGTATACATTAGAAACATCAATTATCCAGTTTGTAAGTGCATATTTCGACATTAAAATGTCGATTTACTAATTCAATGTACATTTTCTTATGTTCAAAATATCCATTTTCTAAATCAGTGTCCTTTTAAGTCTCAAACTGCATGTTTCAACATTCAAATGTCGATTTACCAATTCAATGTGCTTTTTTTATACTTTCCAAAAGAAAAGGGCATTCGTATACATTAGGTACGTCCATTATCCAGTTCAATGTACCTTATGCCTATAAATTTTAATGTACATTTTCCAACATTAAAAATGTTAATTTTTTAAATCAATGGCCATTTTCTTATGTTTACTCATGTTTCTATGCTTCCAAGCATATTTTTCAACGTTCACATGTCAATTTTTCATTTCACCATGCTATTAACATATTTTCAAAGTCTTCAAGTGGAAAAAGCATTTTTCAAATCAATGAGCTTTTCCATGTTAGTAAACATCTAAATGTCCATTTTCACTAATTCAATGTTCTTTGTCTATTATTTCGGTTCTTTTTTATTGAAAATATTTATATTTTAGTACAATCTGCTGCTTCTTATACCTTCTCCAATTTTTAAGTGTCAAAAGGCATATTTCGACATTTAAATGTCGATTTACTAAATCAATGTGAATTTTCCAACTTTAAAAATGTTCATTTTCTAAAGCAATGTCCATTTCCATGTACCCACCCAAGTTTTTAACTATAAAAGGTCTTGGTAATATTTGAAATGTCGATTTTCTTATCCGATGTGCTATTTTTCTTCTTCATGTCCAAAAAATACATTCAACGTTCAAAATGTTCTTTTTTTAGTCCAATCTGCTTCTTCCAATACTTTCTTTAGTTTTTAAACCTCAAACAACATGTTTCGACATTTAAATGTCGATTTACTAAATCAATGTGAATTTTCCCAACATTAAAAATGTTCATTTTCTAAATCACCGTCCTTTTACTTGTACCTACCTAAGTTTTAACTACAAAAGGACTTAGTAATAACTTAGTAATATTTAAAATGTCGATTTTCCTATCCAATGTGTTCCTTTTCCTCTTCAAGTCCAAAAAATACATTTAACTATTCAAAATGTTTATTTTTTAGTCCAATCTGCCTCTTCTTATACCTTCTCAAGTTTTTAAACCTCAAAGAGCATATTTCGACATATAAATGTCGATTTACCAACTCAATGTGCATTTTCCGACATTTCAAATGTACATTTCCCGAAACATTGTAGTTTTTCCATGTTTTCTAAGGTATTTAAATGAAAAAAGGGTTTTTCCAGAGCATTTTAAGCTGATCTGTTTGTTTCCTGTATAATCGATAAAACGTTGATTACATTTTGTATGTAGAAGTGTCTGGTGGGAGGGAGATATGTCATTTAATTTGGTTACATTGATTATTCTGTCACTTTGACAAAATATGAATGTTCATTTATCATTTAAATTCACAATTTATCATTTTCTAACGTATGCTATGGAACTTATCCAAATATATGTCTTGTAAGATTTTTACGAACTATTTTCACAACCGAACTGCAATTTTTTTTGTTTGTCAATATTTGGCCGTCAAAATGACAGTTCAAAAATAGAAAGACGACCAAATATTGAGAAAGATATGCAATCTCTCATTTCATTTAATTTTTTTCAAATTTTTTAAAGACTGCTCGTATGGCCGTTCAGTAAATAAAAGATATTTCTAACTTTGCGTAACACTTTATTTACCTCAAATAAAACATTAAAAATCGTCGTCACTGTCTAGTGGTTTGCTGCTGGCCAATCTACCGGACGGAGCTCTTCTATCGCCAGACGCTAGTTCCAGATCTAAAGAATCGTCTGATTGCATCAATTCCGGTTCATCTCTGTCTATGAATAAATCATCCGATTCGGTATCGGAACTGAAATCGAGAGATGACTGACTACCGAGTAAAGGAGGTGGCTGTATTCCTTTAGGATCTTTATCTCCTAACCTAGATCGAGCTAAATAAAAAATAATTAACTAACTATAATATCATTACATACATTTAAAAAATATCTTACTTGCCGTAGTGGCGCGTGGTCTCTCTCTACTACCCACTGCATTTTTCTCGACACTAGCAGCTTCTTCTTTTTCTAGAAAAATATCGTTTTCGTCTATTTCTTCCAGCGGTATCGTCTGTATTTGCGGTAGGGTTATTTCGAGTTGTTTCTCTAATTGCGCCAATTCCGATTCGGCGAATTGTTTTTCTAACACATTCAGGCATCGTAACCGTAAAGAATATTGAACAAACAGTTCTTCTAATTCCTTCTCTAGAGCTGTAAATTCTTCTAAGAAAGCAGGTCTACAAAAATTATGGTTATTACATAAGAAAGATTCGATATATAAATATATGAAAAAGAAATTTCGATTTTCTACTCTACACCTCCATTTTAGTCAAAATTTCAATAATTTCGACATATTAGTCTGACCTGGGGACACGGAAAGAGCCTCCTCGAAGAATGCACGATTAGTTCAATCGGGCGTCCCCTGGGCAACACCAAAAACGCTGGAACAGAGTTGCGGAACACGCTAAGTTCAAAAGAATGCTCAAAGGACCATCGAGTTCCAATGCAGCAGATGCTCTTAGCAGGAAATAACTGCGAAACATGGTAGGATTCCTAGCTGGCTATTCAATGTGTGATGATCCGAAAAGACATTATCATAAAAGGGCATTATCAAAAGAAAAGACATTGTTAAATTCGAATAAATAATAATTTCAATGCGGTTAGCGGGCATCGATCTAGTAAGGTCAAACAAACACACCGAAAGCACGTTCATTCGAAAATGTAGATATCACATTCGTTTTGAATCCGGAAGGTCATGAATACAGGTAACTGACACATTCAATTACACACTTCCTATAAATAGAGAGTGTCGACCAATTCACCATGATTCATTGTTATTATTTTGAATGGTACAAATTTATGTATCGTATAGTTATAATTCCTATTAATAATTCTTAAATATATTTATCCCAGTGAGTTTTTAAATGATGTTATTTATTCAACCCTTAAAGAATGGTTACGAGGTAAGTGTTTCTCCAAGATAAATTGTTTTATGGTTAAAGTAGTCTATACGAGGGACACTTACTAAGTAACCACTACATGGCGACCCTGCAAACAAAATGGTAATATTCGACAATAAATGGTAAAATGTACATCGCCATTAGCGAAGATGGGGATGGACGCAACAAACCATCATTGCAGGATGTGTGGAGAGGTACAGGAAACCACAAAACACGTTATCTTCACTTGTCCTACCTTGTGCAGAAGGAGAGCCTCCTGTTTAGATATTTTCCCAGATACAAATCAAGAGTGACTGCAGGAGAGTCTTATGAATCTCGCTGTTCGCTAAAAAATTAGGATGGGACTCTGCAAATGGGGGTGCACAATAAGACTAATTAATGGGTGAGCGGCAACCATTAGGGCACCCGAACCCCACTCCCTCGTGACTAAAAAAAGAAAAAAAAATACAACCTCCTGAAGTGAGGAAGAGGAAGTATGTGAATGCGGAGAAACCCAGATAATGGAACACCTTCTGACATGCCAATAAGTCTCCTACCAGTTGTTTATAAAATCCTTACGAAGATCATCAATAACATGATAAAAAGTACACTAGATAGTCCCGAACCATGAGAACAAGCAGGATTCAAAAGTAGCTTCAGCACAACTGACACGCTTAGGGAAATCATAAGTCGAACATAAAAGAGTACGAATTACCCCTAGCTCTAGCCTTCATAGACTTCGAAGAGGCGTTTGACTCGATATACCTTACAACAGTAATTGGGGCACTTGGCCACAATACATATTATTGATGAGGGGAATTTAGTTCGAAAGAGTGATGAGGGTGTTGGAAATACATCCAACATGTTTGGCTGATACGCCACTGGGCGAAATCGGCGAAAAAAGTACATCTATTAAAACTATCTAAACTCCACAATATATTTTTAAGCAACAAATAATTTTACCGGATGCCATAAATGTTTCAATGCATACCCATGTTTCAATGTCAAAACAATCATAAAAGTTCAAAAATGCCCTTTTCGGCTAGATAATATTTAAAATATAATAAAGCTTATACAAATTCGAATCCTTGTATAAAAATTCAATGCCCCTTTTCGGAAAACCCCAAAGGAATATATAAAAGGCTAAATTTACCTTAAATCGCTCTCATTCTTTTTCGGTTCGGTGATACCTTCAAATCCGCTCGAGGCTTCTAGTTCCTCATGCTTACATAAAAATATTTTTTCCTTAGCAAGTGCGTATTGCAAACTCTAAAGTAAATTCAAGTGATTATACAGTTGTTATGGAGTGTTGAATATTATATAAATAAAACTGAGACTCTACACTTTCTGAGTTTTATTTGAAGTTAACGTCGACGAATAAAACCAACCCAAAAAAGTAAGCAGCTCGTTTGATTGACTAGTAAAATAGTCACCCTGACGGAAGCGACGGGAATGTACTAAGTCCCTTCAGCCATCTATCTTCTCGACGAGGTAATATGCGACTAAGTGTTGAGGTCAGAACGGGGATCAAAAACTGTCTTTGTAAAACCAATTGTTTATACAGGAACGAACAGTCTTTTAATATATTACTTTCTCTATGGTAAGTACGCTTACAAATTCAGCAGGGCAACACCCTATTTCAATCTTTATACCCTCTGCAAATATAAATGCAAAAGCATAATTGAAGTGATACAACGAAGACTTTATACATTCAGCATTAAAGAGTGGTTGTTTTAATACATCGTTTTTTCTACCTACCTATATCCATACATACATCATTAAGAAATATCCTCGAAATTTATGTTAAAATCCTAACCAGCGAATAAAACTAAAATGTACAGGGTGTCCCAAATTGGTGTGTTGGGCAGGGTATCTCGTAAACTAGAAGAAAAGCAGTTAAGATGTTATGACTTCCTATTTTGTTAAAGTAACGATAGCATAATTAAATATTTAGTAACTCCCTGCAGTTGGAAGATACAGGGCGATTATTGAAAACTACAAGGTACTATAACTTCTTAATTAAGGAAAATATAAAAAAAAACGTTATGAAAACTTTTGATAGATATAATATTAAAGAGTTCAGTGGCGCACAGAATTTTTTTATTATGGTGCTCACTTCACTTGTGAGATTGAAGAGTTACAACAAAAGCACGATCATTCCGCAATTCATAAGAAAGTTAATGAAATGGTAGTCCAGGGAAGAAAGAACATCCCAAACAGAATAGTTGGACACGACAATAAACCCATATTAGACGAAAAAGAACTGAAAGACCATTGGATAAATTATATTCGACAACTATTCTCTACTAAAGATCCACGTCACTTTAACAATGAAGAAGATTCAGAAGAGGCACCAGATATTCTGACATCGGAGGTTGAAAGAGCACTCAAAACCTGCAAAACAGGAAAGGCTGCTGGGCCAGATGGAATCCACATTGAGACTTTCAAACTCTTGAACGAGCAGAATAGAAAGGTTTTGACTAAGCTTCTAAATCAAATCTACAAGAGCGGAAACATCCCACGCGACTGGTTGAAGTCCGACTTCATTCCCATACCAAAGAAAGCAAATGCACATACATGTGAAGATTTCAGACTAATTAGCCTAATGAGTCATGCGTTAAAACTTCTTTTAAAAATCATACACAAACGGATATTCAAAAAATGCGAAATAGATCTAGATGACGCACAGTTCGGTTTTAGAGAAGGAATGGGCACGAGGGAAGCACTGTTCAGCCTATCTGTATTGTTACAGAAATGTCGAGATCAACAAAAAGAGGCTTTCATCTGTTTTATCGACTACGAGAAGGCGTTCGACAGAGTCGAAATGGGACACCCTGTATATTTTGACGTTTTTCGTTTTCTTTTTCAATTCTCACTCACCTGATATGACATATTATATATCCATTTTCAATGGTTGGAGCTACAGTGCAAATAAACGAAATTTAACATTTTATTATAAGGAAACTGATGGGTGACATTTTTATTTATCAAAATTATAATTAGTAAAAAACAAAACCAGATTTAAAAAATAAAAACAACAAGAAATATTGTAACAACTAATCTACCTATAACTAATTTTATTAGAATGTAAGAAAATACAGACGTCTTATTTCGTGATGTTATTTACCAAAAAACGGATTCAATAATTTCAAAATATTAATATAGGTACTTAAAATCAATAATCAGCTATATTTACCTACTTTGTTTCACTGTTCACTGATTTTATTTTCGGTAATGCTGAATTGGTTGAAGATTATTTAAATGAAAAACTTTTTTTGATTTTCAGCTCACCAGAGCCAATACAACGGGTGCTACAGTACTTTAAGTACGATATTTTTAGTGTTTTTAAATGAAACTCAAGGTCTCTAGTTAATTCCACAATATAATACAAGTTATTGAAAATTCTAAAAAATTGACAATTGTTTCGATAAATCAATATCATCGTCAGAATGACAGAAGTTACATTTCATTTTATGCCTACCTGATGTTTAGTAGTTATATTTTTGGCTAGACCAAGAAGTAACCTAACTTGTGATTGGCTTAATATATGTTTATAGAAAAAGAAGAAGATGTGATATTACAAATATTGAAGCTTAGATATTATTAGCCCTATGGTGATATCCTGGATATCATTTTTCCAATTAAGATCAGTATAACTGTGCAATGATATAGAAAACCAGGAAAACTATATCTGCTGATCTTTACAATTATCACTTAAGAAGACAGTTTATTAGTGGAGAATTCCCTAGATTTAACTGTTCATTGACAACTTCATATTGTGGGTTTCTTAAATGTCTTCTAATTTCCAGTTCTTCAAGGAAATCCAGTTCTTGTTTCTTTTCACAAATATGCAGCACTTCTAGTTCTGTGTTAGGTGTCAATGAATGATTGGTGTCATGTAGATGTTTTGCGTAGTGGGATTTATCTGGTTGTTTTAATCTGTAAGCTCGTAAGTGCTCACTGTATCGTATTTCAAAATTCCTAAGGGTCTGACCCAAATAGACAGCATTACATTCTGGACATTTGAGTTTATATATACCTGACTTCTTTAATAATGGTATTTTTGTTTTTACATTTAACAATTTTGTACTAACGTTACTTTCTGTTTTAAAAGAAATTGTTGCATTCGTTGCTGAAGATATTATCTTTGAAATATTATTAGAAATATTTCCTGCATATGTGATGGTTTTATAAGTTTTAATTTCATCAGCTTGTTTAGGATATATTAGTTGTAATGCCAGTTTTTTCTCTTTTTTACTAATTAGTTTATTTATCATATCTAATGGATAACTGTTAGATGTTGCTATTTGTCTAATTGTATTAATCTCTCTATCAAAATTACATTTGTTCATAGGAACTGAAAAAGCTCTATGTATCATTGAATTATATGCTGCTAGTCTGTGTGAGACAGGGTGGTTAGAATTGAATGGAATTGTCACATCAGTCTGTGTTGGTTTTCGGTAAATTGAATAATCAAGTACATTATTAACTCTTTGAATTTTTAAATCAAGAAAATTGATTGAGCTATTTTCTTCAATTTCTAATGTAAATTTAATTTTCGGGTGTAAATTATTGATGTGGTTGAAAAACACATCTAAATGTCGCTCACTACCCATAAAACAAGCTAATATGTCATCCACATATCTATACCAAAATAAAATATTTTTCGAAATATTACTTTCAAAGATCTTTCTTTCTAAATTGTCCATAAAAATGTTTGCTAAAATAGGTGATATAGGGCTTCCCATTGGTAAACCTTCATTTTGAATATATATCTTATTGTCAAAAGTGAAATAATTCTGATTAATGCATACATCAAATAAATTAAGTATATCTGATATTATTCCTGGATTAATATTTTTATCTTCTAGTAATTTTCTTACAAGTATTAGACATTCTTTAGGAGGAATTTTAGTAAACATATTAGTTACATCGAACGATATGAGTTTATAGTTATCTTGCAAGTGGATTGATTTCAACTTTTTGATTAGTTCTATTGAATTTCTAATTGAGTACTGAGATTCATATCCGTAAGTATTGAGTATATTGTTGAGCTTTTTTGCCAATATATTATTAGGAGCATTAACATAAGAGACTACAGGTCTAATTGGTTTCGTTATTTTATGTAATTTAACTGTTCCATATAATTGTGGACAATGAGGATTCTTATGTATGATAGACCTCTTTTCGTAATCATTTAAAATATAATTTGAATTATTAACAATATCCCTTACATTATTAGAAAACTTCTTTGTTGGGTCTGCTTTAAGAACTTTTACATCGCTGGATTCTATAAAGTTATATACTTTGGAATTGTAATTTTCAGTCGTCAAAATGACAGTAGCATTCCCAGACTGATGTGACAATTCCATTCAATTCTAACCACCCTGTCTCACACAGACTAGCAGCATATAATTCAATGATACATAGAGCTTTTTCAGTTCCTATGAACAAATGTAATTTTGATAGAGAGATTAATACAATTAGACAAATAGCAACATCTAACGGTTATCCATTAGATATGATAAATAAACTAATTAGTAAAAAAGAGAAAAAAGTGGCATTACAACTAATATATCCTAAACAAGCTGATGAAATTAAAACTTATAAAACCATCACATATGCAGGAAATATTTCTAATAATATTTCAAAGATAATATCTTCAGCAACGAATGCAACAATTTCTTTTAAAACAGAAAGTAACGTTAGTACAAAATTGTTAAATGTAAAAACAAAAATACCATTATTAAAGAAGTCAGGTATATATAAACTCAAATGTCCAGAATATAATGCTGTCTATTTGGGTCAGACCCTTAGGAATTTTGAAATACGATACAGTGAGCACTTACGAGCTTACAGATTAAAACAACCAGATAAATCCCACTACGCAAAACATCTACTTGACACCAATCATTCATTGACACCTAACACAGAACTAGAAGTGCTGCATATTTGTGAAAAGAAACAAGAACTGGATTTCCTTGAAGAACTGGAAATTAGAAGACATTTAAGAAACCCACAATATGAAGTTGTCAATGAACAGTTAAATCTAGGGAATTCTCCACTAATAAACTGTCTTCTTAAGTGATAATTGTAAAGATCAGCAGATATAGTTTTCCTGGTTTTCTATATCATTGCACAGTTATACTGATCTTAATTGGAAAAATGATATCCAGGATATCACCATAGGGCTAATAATATCTAAGCTTCAATATTTGTAATATCACATCTTCTTCTTTTTCTATAAACATATATTAAGCCAATCACAAGTTAGGTTACTTCTTGGTCTAGCCAAAAATATAACTACTAAACATCAGGTAGGCATAAAATGAAATGTAACTTCTGTCATTCTGACGATGATATTGATTTATCGAAACAATTGTCAATTTTTTAGAATTTTCAATAACTTGTATTATATTGTGGAATTAACTAGAGACCTTGAGTTTCATTTAAAAACACTAATATGAGCATATTCCACGAAGTAAGGGTCGAGACAGTCAATTACGATATTTTTGTCATTTTTGAAGAAGTTTCAGTTTATTAGCACAATACAGCCTCCGGAGTAAATACAAGTGACCAATTTTATGATTGAATATTATTCAGAGTGTCTCAAAGATGAAACTTATTAATATTCAGCTCACTAAAGCCAGTACAACCGGTGCTATGGTACTTGAAGTACCAAATTTTTGTCATTTTTGGAGAATTTTCAGTTTGTTAGCACGATACAGCCTCCAGATAGTATACGATTGATCAATTTTATGATTGAATATTGTTCAACGTGTCTTACAGATGTACCCTATTGATTTTCAGTTGACTAGAGCGACTACAGCGGGTCCTATAAATCCATATATACTACATTTTTGGTTAATTTTAGAGAAATTTCGGTTTGTTAGCACGATACATTTCCCGAAGTGTATACAAGTAACAATTTTATGATAGAATATTGTTCAGGGCCACTGATGCGGAAAAATTAATTTTTTTATTTATTTATTTATTTAGAATCGCATCCACCCGAAGGTACAATCGAAAATTTTATATTTTATAAAACATATTAATTGATTTTAGATAGTCAATTACGAGCCGGTGATCGCAGAAATTTCCAATGAGTTTCTTCAAATCGTTAGGAATGTTGTGCATGCTACGTTGATTATGAAATCTGGGACATTCAACCAGGAAATGTTTTACACTATCTATTACATTGCACGCAGTGCATTTTGGTGAGTCGTTGTTTGAAAAAAGGTAGGAGTGGGTATATGGCCCAATCGTAGGCGTGTAAGAATCACTTGCGTACGTCGATCGCTACTTTTAAACTGACATGGAGAAACGTCACTTTTGATTTGCCGTAATTTCAACTGAGAACTTTCCCAGTCCCGGTTCCACTTACACAAAACTTTATTTTTAATAAATACCTTGAGATCACTAGCAACACTCCGATTCTGGTTCGTCATTAGAAATAGCACTACGGGCACAAATGTCTGCTTTTTCGTTGCCTTCGATGCCGATGTGGGATGGGATCCATATGAAGTTGACACATCTGGAGTTTTCTTGAGCCTGTAGCAGTTCTGATTTTATCATTTTCTCAATAGGGTTTTGGGGATAGATCTGTTTTAAGTTTAACAACGAACTGAGAGAGTCAGTAATAATTAACGCTTTTGGTATGTTGCAAGAATTTATGTGTTGGAGGGCTTTATAGAGCGCAAAAACTTCGGCTGAGAAAAAATACTCAGGGTTGGAGTAAGTTAAAATTGCAGACTAAGATTGGTTGTTACAATTGCTGCTCCGACTCCCATTTCACATTTAGATGCGTCTGTGTATATTTTGATGAAGTCCTGATATTCTTCCAATATTAATTTAAGATTAGTTTTAAAGACGGCTGGGCATACTTCCTGTTTATTAAATCTGCTCAAACTAGTGTTAATGGTGGGGACGTTGATAGTCCAGGGAGGAGGGCTATCTAGATCTATTGGAAATAATTCTAGAAATTGGATGTCTAAATACTGGAGATATGTACGTATTCTCTCATAATGAGGTTTAGGTGTATGCGGTTTGTTGTTGAAGTAGTTAGTATATTTTTTGGTGAAGGCATTGGTGTAGAGAGGTTTGTTTCTATTCGAGGCTATAGATGTGGCGTGTGAGAGAGTTAAGAACATTCTTCTGTAATGCAGAGGTGGCTCACCAGTTTCGCAATATATAGCTTCAACGGGAGTTGTTCTGAAAGCTCCTAGTGCAATTCGGAGGCCATTGTTGTGCACAGTGTCCAGTAACTTTAGAGTTGTATTGGAAGCCGAAGCGTATGCAATGGAACCGTAGTCTATTTTTGACCTGATTAATGTTTTATAAATAGTAAGTAGTGTATTGTAATCAGATCCCCAACATTTATTAGCCAATGTCTTCATTAGATTTAGTCGCTTGTTACAAGAACGAGCCGTTTGTTTAATATGTTCCTTCCATGTAAGCTTTTCGTCGAACCACATTCCCAGGAATGTTAACGACGATCTGAACGATAAATGTTTACCATATAATTGTAATGTTGGATAAACGTCTAGACTTTTTTTTGAAAAGAACATAGCGGTTGTTTTTGATGAAGAGAATTCAAAACCTGTATTCAAGGACCATTGTTCGAGTTGCGTTAAAAATTTATGCAAAATATTCGTCATGAGGGAAGTATTTTTTCCTTTAATATATAGTTGAAAATCTGTATCGAAAAAATACTTGCCTAACTTTTTTCAAAGCTTGCAACCTTTTTTCATATCTACCGATTTCCACGTTGCGTTTCTCAATTTTAGAATCTAGACTGGCTTCAGTCGCCGCTACATTTTCAATAAGTTGTTTAGTCTCGGCTACTTCTAAATTGATCAATTTAATGGCTTCTCTTATACCAGATTCGACATCAGATAATTCGAACTGTCGCGCGATACTTCTGTGACGCGCTACCTAAAAAACACGTTTTTGTTAGTCTCCATTTCGCGAGAGAGAAAGCCACCTGAAGCTGTAATGGTATGCTCGATCTTGTCTAAACCAATCGGCACAAATAATCGTTCTACGCCAAGGATCGTTAATAAAGGAGGTATATAAACATGACAGAATTTGGTTGCTGCGATCGTCAACTTCAGGTAGCTTTTTCTCTCGTGAAATTCTAATAAGCCAGATCGCAAACTTTTATTGTAGCATATTCTTGAACTTTAAACACAATGGTAGATTAAGAGTTTACAAGCCCCCGGTACGACGCCACTGGCTTATTAGAATTGGACACGATGTGTTTTGAAGAGATTATAACCTATAAAAAATTTGTATTTTTACTTTTAAATCCACTTCTTTGCCCAATAGATTATACAAATTCGAACCGGCTTTCGTGATTTCCCCAGCTAATTGCCTTGAAAATTTTAATTCGTTAATCTGAAATATACAAAATTATAAATGATGTAATTATTGCTATATTCAAATAAATAATTTTGAACTTAGTATTTAAAAATTATGATATACCTTATCGGAAATATCAAAATCTCTCAAATCCAAAGTATTATCGTCGATATGATCGTCATCTTCCTGTTCCAAATTACTTAGAAGAGCTTCATGTAGTATCAATGTAATTTTTAACAATTCTTTAATGGCGTAGCCATCGGCTTGATACAATCTCTTCGTATTTAATCTGATATTCGCCTTTACCGCCTAAAAAGTAATAATCGACAAATATATTTACTTTTTGATTTACAATGTGTTCAAAAAGTATCGTACTGAAAACAAAATGATGCTGATCTTACCATAAATTCCGCGACGTTTCGTATCAACTTGACTCTATCATCTTCAGTATCGATTTCAGATGGTATATCCGTGTCCGGATCGAACCTTTTAGAAAGCCATAACAGCAAATCGGCTACCAGTGGAAAATTGGCAGATCTAAAGCTTTCCATCGATATTAAGTTTGGGTAACCCAATACCCTGAGGGTTTCTATCAGATCTGCATATTAAAAAGAAATTAATTTAACAGTTAGAATTTAGATGATACGATTGGTATTCTTATTTTTGAGAAAGAAAAGTTTTTATTGAAGCACATTTTTACGCAGCACGCAGTAGTATTGCGTGTTGCCTGACTAATAGGTTTGGATATCCTTTTAATGCTGCAATGTCGTTCACATGGAACATAATATAAGTCGATGATCTGCGGCAAAGCTGACAACCGCACCAGCCGTTAACCTTCATTCATTGTTTTAATTTGGTCAATATAATAATCGTTAATAAAGTTCACAGTGTATATTTTATTTTATGGTATACCGTTCGGAATACGACATTATGGACAATAATTGATTTAACGAACCGGAAAGAACAGATTTTGTTAATTTGTATTGATAAGATTGTTAGAAAAATCATATTCTCAATCCACCATCAATATTCGTTTTTTTCAACTGAAACTACAATAATCAAAGCCAACGTACGAAGAAGAAGAAACATTTTTAAGGTAAACCTTCTTTTAAATCTATTTTTTACGATCATTACACATGGGATAGATACGCCACTGCCACACATACGAAATTACAAGAAAAGATCTGTTTTAATATTTCGCTTATTTATGAAGATAATTCGTATATACAAACGCTATAAATAACACAAATAATAATAGAAAAATGTGTATCAACTTTTGATATTGAAAACAAAATTTAAATTTAGACTTACTGCGAATATCTCTGTAAGACATTTTTATTGTTTCAATATATCAAAATAATATTTGATATAATTGCAATCAAAACATTCGGTTGCTTAGAAACGAATCATCGGACGTATACCATGTTGTCAGATCGAATAGTTTTCAACGACGAGATGTTATTTTGATTATTATCAAGCTGACAGTTTAAAATATTCAGGACCGGTTTATCAATTGCAGTTCTTATCCAGCAGTTATGTATTCGTTGGATAAAAGTAACTTACAGATAAAGTTGGGTTTTTCAACTGTTAGGTAAGGAATGTTGGCAAAAGTGATGAATAAATATAACAGATTTGATTGGTTGTTTGGTTTCACCATATATAACCTTTATGGTTTTCACTTCAATGGCGACCATAGATAACCTTTTTGGCGATTTTCGATCGTTGATCATCAATCATAACGTTATTTTATTTGTTTATTTCTTTTATTTTGATAACATGGATTTTGTGGATTACGTATTAGATAGTGATGAGGACTTTGATATTGTGGAAGTTATTCAACTCGAACGAACGCCCTATGTAGTGAGGGAAAGAGTCTATAATTTTAAGAAATGGGATGAGCATGATTTATTTTCTATTACATTCTTGCTTTTATTGTCCAGTTTCAAAAGTAAATGCCTTTCTTCTAGACTGAAATTGCTCCCTCGTTTGTTAATATAAATGTCCATTTTTCGAAATAAATCAGGCTTTTACAACACATTTAACAATACACAAGTACAGAATACAACATTATATACAGACAGGAAACCAGAAATTAAATATAATCATAGATAACCTTTATATACGGAAATATAATTAACAAAACACAACATTTAGGATCAGATGTCAGTCTTGAAATTCATGTTCTAAGATATATCTATCTGACGTATAAAACTTATCCTGTTGTCGATAAACCCGTATTTCCATAATAAAGCCTGGTCTTTCCAAGTGGCCAATAACTAACTAGAAAATATATTTATTAGGAGGTCTTATTCAACAAATGTCTTTCAAACTGACTTAAACCATTGATTTATTATTCGGTGAATTAACACAACAAAAATAATTATTTTAACGTTGGCTGCAATGAAATTACAATAACTAACTTCATAATATGTGTAGAGAAAGATAGTTTGATGCACAATGTGTATATGATAGAAAAGGATAAACAATTGTTGTTTCGCGGTCGCGTTGTAAGTTGCAAAATAGATTTTAGGTTAGCTGTCACCTGCGTGACAGCACTGAAATCAGAATTTAATATATTTCATGTCAATATTTAATTAAAAAATTGCTGTAATTGTGTATGTATGCTATGCCATTTTACAGAATGAACCAAATTAGTAAGAGTATCAACAATAATAAACGAAAGCGTGCAGTAAGCTTCAATGAACTGGAAGGTAGGATGTGGATTGGAGTTGTTTTAAAGTATATACAGTAGAAACAGTGAAGCTTTTCCATTACGTGACTTATTTGACGATATTTTTCAACACTTACTATGTTGGTACTGTCTTCTTCTAATAACAAAAAAAGAACGAAACTCAGTACAAGCGTTTGTCGTATTGTTTTGATAGACCGAAAAAGTGTGACGTCAGAACATGGCCGCTGACAGTTACTGAAGGAAACAAATCAATTACTTAACTTATGTCTTGTCTTGACCGTTGTAATAGTTTAAAAGTTTATTCATTTGTAAAGTGACACTGCAGTGACTATCAAGTAATTATGCCTTATTGCTTCGCTCCTAAACTTCCATCATATACTCTATATCTACGACATATTCACTGTTTAAACTGTCTCCACATTTCTTCAACACTTTAATTTCATTACAAAACTACTCCGCAATGCTCGACAAATTAACAATAGCCATGTTTAAGCATATTACAAACGTAAAATGAACGGAAATAAATATTTGTTTTCCCTCAGTAACTGTCAGCGGCTATGTTTATGACGTCATAGCTTTTTCGGTCTATTAAGATGCATATGTTTGACGTCGTATGTCACGTGATGGAAAAGACTCAGCGTTTCTACCGTACATATTGTGAAAAACAAAACCAGCGTTGAAAAACCAAGTCCAAAGTGTTTATTGGTTGAAATAGTATTTTGCAGGCTACGGGAATGTTGTTGGCTACTTTCGTCTCTCAAAAGTAAGTTATAAAGCCCTATTTTACAAAGTGGAAGTAGAAAACAGATGTTACATTCATTTTCTTGCTTTGGCAACGCTGCATAACTGGAGTCATGGAATGTGCAGTAGCGTACTGCTCTAATAATTTTGTTAAACTTGAACATACTATAGAGATTTATTGAATTAGAAATAATTTAATTTAGGATAAATACTGAATTAAAAGAAATTTTGAATTTAACGAATTGAACCAATCTGAAAAAAAAATAAGAAAGGATATTGAGAGATGATTACCTTCGATAGAATTTTATTCAATTTAAAAGAATATCAAAATAGTAATAGAAAAGAAAATAATTAAATTATTGAACAACTATGAATTTTTATAAACCATATTAAATTATATAGCAATATTTGGCTATCATGTTTTCTATTAACTAATAAAATAATATTTTAGAAACAACTGCTTTCCATCTCAATACCAATATTTTATATTTACCAAAAACATTAAATTATTTTTTTGATATTCAGTTACTTATCATTATCTATTATCTATATATATAAAAATGAATTGCTGTTCGTTAGTCTCACTAAAACTCGAGAACGGCTGAACGGATTTATCTTATCTTAGTATTGAAATGTTCGTGGAGGTCTAGGGAAGGTTTAAAAGGCGAGAAAAAATCGAATAATTTCCGGGAAAACCCTAAAAACAGCTCTTTTCTATTCCCCATACAAACATATGAATAAAAATGAATTGCTGTTCGTTAGTGTCACTAAAACTATCTTATCTTAGTCTTGAAATGTTCGTGGAGGTCTGGGGAAGGTTTAAAAGGCGAGAAAAAATCGAATAATTTCCGAGAAAACCCTAAAAACGGCCCTTTTCTATTTCCCATACAAACTAGAGTCAATTTGAACTTTATTGCTATTCAATTAAGTTCATATTAAATTATAATCACTCACTGTTGTCTAAGCAATTTAGGTGTGTTCCTAACGTCAAAGAGTCAATTTGCAATTTATTACCGCTGCATAAAGTTCAAATTCAATCATATCTATGAAAATAGTCTTCGCGTGCGCTTTGGAGGATCTAATGTCGCGTTCAAAAGTGAATCGCGAACGCGACAAAAAATGTAATAAATTATTAGTAGTACTGATTTCCAATTAATTTGGTCGGCTTCGCGAAACTTAATTTTAGCTAACTTCAGTTGTAACTAACTGTATCAGATTATTTTTTTAACTTTGATAAATCTTAAGTTTTGTCATAATATTTGACATTAGATTTGACAACTAACTAATATGTCAATCATTCTGTCGCACTTCAGAACACGGAGATTTATGGCTTAAAGGTAAACTCCAAAAAAATAAATAAAAAAATCAGAACACGGAAAAAAGTATTACGATTGACGATATTGTGGTACGATCATGGTTACGATATTCTATGAGTGCATCCTTCTATCTTTGTGAGTGACGATTACCGCTACGTGCGCGAGAACTTTCTTTACTTTTGTGATCCTTTGTGATAGTGACATTCCAAGTAGTGTGCTCTTTTTTTGTTGATATTTTGTGATAGTGACACTTTACTGCTTAGTTACTGTTAAGTGAGCGATACATTTTCTCACTTTGATTAATTACGTTACGATGCCGAGGAGAAGACGACCTGACTTAGGTCGTCGCAGTCAATCAAATGTGCGAAGAGCTACCTCACGTGCTAACCGCACTGATGACCAGAGAGAGACAGATCAAGAAAATAGTCGTATTGCTATGTCAGAATTGCGTTATTTAGTGAGTGACAATGAAGTGGATAGGCTTAGAATGCAACGAGTTCGTGCACATCAAACACAACAACAGCGAGCACGAAATAATGAAATTGAGCGAATCCGCAGACGCAGTGCTCTTGTGATTCTTGAACGAGCTGCATTCCACTATGATCCGGCAATTGATTATTGTGCCGACAAATCGGTAACAATTGGGGAAATGAAAATAATTTGTAAATATTGTAAGGCGTTAAAATACACTGGTGAATCTACTGGATTATGTTGTGCTGGAGAAAGCTTTAAATTGATTAACAAAACTGTATCATAACAGTGTGTGTCTGTTAATAAAAAATTAAACCTTATAAATAGCCAGTATTTCAGGAACACTCTGTTTTTTTAAGTAAGCAACATGATGTGTCGAAAATAATAATAAAACTTCATGCTTCATTAAAAAAATGCTTTTTTATTCAATACGTTTTGTTTGTTTTGAAATTAATTTATACAAAAGTTTAGGTCTTTTATTTATCGATTGAGACAGTACGAAGTCTGCCAGGTCAGCTAGTACTTAATATAAATGTAAAAATGGTTCTACTGGCTAGTAAAACAATAGTATATTGTAAAAAAAGTATCTCAATGACTCATTTTGTATAGGGATCGAGACCGAACTATAGAGGCAGCACTTCTGTCGAAAGTAGAGCGCCCTGGTGTTAAATAAGAAAAATATTGTGATGTAAACAGTATAATAAACAACCTACAAAATGCAAAAAATGAATAGATCTTTTTATTTTCTTTGCCAGGAAAAATTGTTGGTATATAAGATGGGTCTAGGGGATTATCTGATTTTTGTTTATTGACAAAATGAGCACTGCAAATTCTAGTATTTTTATTTGGTTCCCAATCCTCCCGATGTTTTTTGAAATGTAATTAAAAAACTTGAAGTGATTCGTTTTGTACACATGTTTACTTTCTTCCCCTTAATAGTATTTAATTATTTGAACTTATTATATAATATTAAAGTCAGCAAACACATAACTAGTTTTTTATTTTATATAATCAATGAAATCGTACAGAAAACAACATTTTATTCTCTCGATAATAATCTTTTATTTATGTAAAAAGAAAGTTTAGAACTTTTCTAATAGCTGCCAATTGTAGTATCATACTGATTCTACACAAAATAATAGTTAACAATATGTTTTAATTACATATGGGTTTTTACTGCATTTATTCATTTTTGACGTTTCAAGGTTATCCACCCAGTGTTCAATGATATTTTGGAGAAACTATAACATTTCAACTGCGTAGTATTTTTATACAGCATATTTGATCAGCCATGAAAGATACTTTTGATGACGACATAACAAACATTTAATATCAGTTTTCAAAAATGAACATTTAAAAACGCTGATTATACAAAACTACTAATAGTGTTTACATCACATTGTTTGTGCTTTTTCACGGCTTGCAATTAGAGATTTTTGTGCTTATTTATTTATGTTGACAACCTCGACATATTTATGAAAGTGACAGTTGACACAAATGTTAAATATGAATGTTCTTATAATGCAGTTAATTATTTACCACCTGAAAATGTATACAAAAATACAAGATGGAATAAGAACGGTTTTAAAAGTGGCGTGTAGAAAACAATATGAAAAATTACACAGAAAATATTCAAGTCAGCTATAAATGTCATTATGTCAGCCATAAGTTAAACAGTGCAACCAACTGTATAAAAAGTTACCAAAAACGATACTGAAATGGTTATTTGGCGAAACTGTTTTCGATGGCACAATAGTACATTAAAGAACAAGTTTTATCGCACGCGTCAAAGTTTAGAAAACGAGCCGAATGTGAGTTTTCTAAAGGACAAGTGCGATGAAAGGCCTTCTGAAATAAGTTTTTTATACTATTTTATCTACTTTGCGTTTTTTGTGTCTAAGAAGTATCAACAATAAAAAAATAGGATAATTAAATCCATTTACGGAATTTTGTAGGTATTCATGACGTAGCGGTTGGTAATACTGACATTAGCGTCAACTTGAAACGTTTGAAAATCGAATAATTGTGCTAGTTTGCTATATGTTTGTGCTTTTTACTTTGTTTAATCATCTACCTGCATGAAAAATAATGAAAGGTGTACCCCACCTGAACTGTTTGTGGTAGTTATTGTTCAATGATGACGATTAGAGCGTTCCTTAGAATAAAGTTGGGTTATGTTATTTGTGTGCTTGATTTTGTAGACGACGAACGTTGACGTTTCGTTGTTATTGTTACCAACCTTGATGAATAAAATATTGCGTTTCGAAAAGTGCTCTTTTTTGAAACTCAACGGGGTATCATAAAGTAATAATTAGAATCGCAAAGTAAATTTTGTATAATTGCAAGATATTGTTAAAATGCATAAATTTCAACTTTGAAAATAATTCAATATCAATACGTATATGCACCTATATCGACGACACTGTTTCTAAAATAATGGAGGCTCAAATGCAAATTACGTACATCAACAACCAATTGCAAGAAAATTTGTTTGTGCTGTATGTCCTGCAATGTCATATTTCAATAATAGCATATGTCTCATGAAAATTAATGTTACTTTGCATTCTTCACCTCAGTTTGTTATATATTTTTCGAGCAGTTTTCAGAAATAGCACATTTTAACAATAGCGTATAGTTGCTCAATTCGTTATTGCTTTTGCATTGTTAACTTTAGTATTTAATGCTGTTAGATTTTCTTTTTATTTATTTCTTCTTAGCCTTCTAATTCTTTTTGTAAAATGATACACAGTGGAAATATAATATTTACATTCTTTCCTTTCATAAAGACATACTTGTAAAGGCATTATTTTACGTCAGCTTAAAATGTCAACAGCTTACCAATGTTACCATATTTAACAAAATGTAAATAAATGGGTCTATATTTTTGTAAGTCATTGAAAATATTAATTGAATTCAACTTCATTTTTCTTAATTGTGGCCTTGTACCACATCTATTAACAAAATAGACGCTGTGCCTCTACTGTTTATAGTTTATCTATGATAATCACATTTGAGATTATAAAAAAACGTTCGAATCTGAATTTGTGTTCTTTTTTAAATTTACACCCTGTATATATCTTAGGTAACCAAAATAAATAAAATGAAATTAATGATGAATGTTTTTTTATCGTAAACTATTTATTTACAGCAGCGCGGGTCATATGTCACTGACGTTCTTATCATTAAAAACATTCACGTATTTTATCAAAACTTCAAACGATTCAATTTTATATTAGTAGCATATTGTCAGTTTTTCGAATCGGTTGGTCAACAGCTTCAATGTCAAATTAATTTAAACTTGAATTCTTTGGAAACATTCACAATTCGTACCAGCTTTATTGTAAACATTTTTTTTACTATTTATAGATCAGTAAGTAAATAAGTTTATTATTTTTTTTATTATAAGATTGGGAATATTTGTTAAAAACCTTTGAGTATAAATTACAGCAAACAGGTTGAAAAAATCTGGTTTATTTTTTGTGGTTTTCCCTGTTTAATTGAATGTCAACAAAATATTTACATATTTGGAGGATGAAGTTGAAGATATACAGGTCGCTCAAAATAAATAGATTTTCGAAATTCTGTAATTTTATAGTTTATTCAGCAATAAATCAATGAAATGGCCAAATTCCATAAGCGTACTTGATATGAGTTTAAGAATGAATCGTTCCGATTTAAAACGTGTTCTTTATAAAGATCTTCATATATTTGTGTATTTTTAGTTACGTCGGAATGAAATTTCAAATTGCGTGTTTTGCGCGAAGAAATATTTTAGATCCTCTATAGTTTAGTGTAATAAATAATTTTCGAATATTGCCATGCTTTTATAAATACATAATTTTTTTGCGGTTGAGTTTCTTATTTACATTTAATGTTCCTTCTTTACATTTAATGTTCCTTCTTATAAATGTATGCCCGATCTAAAAGTGATATCTCCAAAAATGTTTCTTCTCTCTATAAAATAGGCGTGGATCGAATGTTTTGCACCTGAGTGTAGATTGGTTACTATACGGGTCGATAAGATATCAAAATAATTTTCTATCTATTCAAATTAACAAACACTCGAGAGTGTGTATAAATAATTCCAGTTCGATAAAGATTAATTAGCTTCATCTATTGTTATAATTTAATTATTTCAGAAACATAGAATGGTTACCCCAATTAAACCTGTAGAACAGCTCGTGAATGAAGCAAAAACGACGTTTCGGAAACAATTCAACGATGAGCCGAGTATTGCCGTTTTTGCACCCGGCAGAGTGAATTTAATTGGCGAACATACCGACTACAATGACGGATTCGTTATGCCCATGGCAAGTTTTTTTTTAATATCAAAATCATTCCCAACAGATTAAATATGAAGAAATTTTGTGTACAGAGTTAATGGTTATAAATTTTCAATACAAATACCGTTGCACGTGTTATGTAGGGTAGAGTGGGCCTCTATGAGACATGGGCCACCATGAGACAATTAAATATTTCCGTTTAGATATAGTGTTGACCTCTGTTGGTCGAGGTAATAAGTTAACACTACGTGCCGGTTTACCAATATAATTTTCTATTACCGTACGATAAACGATGTCTTAGTAGAGTTATGACCACCAGTGGGTGTGTATCTCATCGAAATTTTTAAGACGTGCATTTTCGTTCGTTCGTCAAGAGAAGAATAAAACTAGTAAAGGTAAATTTTCTATACCATTTTTTAGAACAGTTAATAAGCATTCTTTCGCTCGTCATAAATGTATGAAATGGCAAATTAGATATAAATGTAAATCGTACAATTAAATGTAGATACTTTATTCTGATTACATTATTCATTACAATATTTTTAAACACATTAATCTTATCATTCATAAATACCTTATATTCAATTCTAATCACTTATCCATTAGTTTCTGTCTTTTTGATGGCATTTCTTCATCTTTAGATTCGTCAAATATCTCCGATTCTCGTAGATCTTCGATATCTTCATGACTATCACCTTCTTCCTCTCCCAACATTATTTCCAGACTGCGTTGGTTCTTCATCCACAATTTCTTCTGAATCATTAACTTCCTCGTAGGTTTCTTTTTCAATATTGGAGCAATTTTCAGAACCATGACAGTTTGAACATAAATTTGTGCATTTTAACCATGTTTTCGGCAACCACAGTTTAAACTGTTACATCCAGTTTCACAGCTGCAGCAAATAGTTTTGAGCAATATTTCTGGAATTAATTATTTTTGTGTAAATTTGGGCATAATTCCACGTTGATATTGCTTCCAGCCCCAATCTGTTGCTGTTAGTTCGTTACCCAACCAAGTTTGAAGCTGATAATATGCACTGTAACAATGTTGTTCTGCTGCTCCTTCTGTGGGTGGGAGGTTTGCCAAAACGAAAGATGATTTTATTTTTGCCAATTGATATTTTTGAAACCTTAATTGATTCAGTGTAATTTTTTCCTTTTTACATTTATAAATAAATTTGATTAGTTGTAATCCATTTTTTTTATTTCTTCTTTACTCGCATCTTTCTTATAAAAAACATTGGCCAAATTTGACAAATTTTTGACATCTAATAATGAATTGACGATACTTTTCTTTCCTTTTGCGGCAAATCCAGATGTTGTATCGCAACCAGAAAAACAATGCAGAAATGCAACAATGTTTCTTAATTATTCATGTTTGAAACTATTAGACGTGAAAAATAAATCTTTTACAATTCTAGAACCTGGTTTGAGAAAATAAATTTCATGATTATATGAATTTAACTGATTTAAAAGGACCAAAAGATCAATATCTTGGCCCACAACAATTACAGTTTTATTAGTACTCATTGCAACTTTTATCGCGGTTTCAATTATGTCAGCATCAGCATCTTCTTCTACTTGGTTGCAGGAAAATCCTCGTGACTGTAATCTTTTCATCAAAGTTTTTATTATTTTATCCTTATTTTTCTCGTTAGATAAAAATTTTTCTTGCAAAAAAGGTATTTTTGTATGATTTTGATAATCGAACTCTGGAATATTGTCTGAGGTTTTTCTACGACTACGTTCTCCTCTTTTAGTTGAAGTAGCTGCTGGTACTGTTGTGACACTAACTGATTTTTTAATTTCGGGATACCCATCAAAGACAATATAGCTGCTTACTGCGTAATGTTTTTCTACATAGCGCAAATATTTATTCGTTATCTCTTCTACCGTCTCATTTGTTAGCCAAATTACTTGTGCAGTAAAAATTCACCGTCAACGACATGCACTACACCGTCAGGAAGCGTTGGTCCATTCGCACTCACAAATAAATCGTAAAGATGAGATTTAACATTTTTCCTGAGGCCATTTTCTGTAAAAAGTGACAATGCAAAAGGTGCAAGCTCATATTGGAAATAAGTTTCCATATCTTTTTTACTGTCAATAGTTAACGATATTCTTTGAAACAACAATAATGGATAGCTATAATATCTCCGTTCACTTTAACGGAAGATTGAACTATTTTTAAAGACAAGACTTTGTTTTTCCTTTTAAATTTTACACTGTCACTCAGGTATATAATTTATCTTAAAATAGTTATAAATAGACATCTACGCATATCATTTAAAGAAGTTTCGACAACTTTCTCCAAATATTGTAGATGTCTTATTAAATATTAATTTTATTAACTTATTTGTTTGTTAATTATAGTAGTATATTTTTATTTGGAATTTTTTTTTATCAATGTAACATGTGATCTAACGTTTTCCGAGTAATTAAAGTGTTAATTTTAATAAATAGCTCAAAATTTTTTATAATAATTAAAAAAAATTCTAATTCGAGTTTTTTTCGATTTTTTGCATTTTCTGAGAAGACTTACCATAGTAACATATATTTTTTTTCACCATCGGAAAGTAGAGATTTCAACGAACAGAAAACATACCAACTTTTTTAAAAAAGCTGATATTTTGACGGGTGAGTTTTCGATTGAAAATTACGGTGTTTTTTCGATATTAATTCAAAATAAGGTGAAAAAATAAATATTTTTAATCAAATAAATTACAGCGTATTTGGGACATAAAAAGGTAAGTTTTCACAAATTTCGTTAAAAAAAAATTTTCTATAAGATAAAAATAAAAAACCAAACATCTGGTTTTTTGAATTTTTCACATAAATTTTGAGGTTATGTGAAAAAAGTGTAAATAGAAAAGTTTTAGATCTTTTTATTACCTACAACTTTGCCATTTGACTTTTTTCGATAGGACTTTTAGTTTTGCCGGAAATCGAGAAAACCCGTTTTTTACCCTTAAAAACTCACCCCCATCCCCTTCCCGACCTCAGATCGCCCGTAAATTATTTTTCCTTTCATTTTTATAATATTCCCCTCCTTTTCTAATGGGTTTCATCCTACTATTATTTTTTTTCACTTCTTATTATTTTTAAAGGCTTCTAATAAGAGTAGGAAAGGAAAAATTATTAAAGAAAGAAAAATGAGTACAGCATGCAAAGATAAGTGTAGAATGAAGTGTCAAACGAAAATTAATGAAGAAAAAAGACAATCGATTTTTAAAGAATTCTGGACTATGGCTGATCATACAAGACAATGGGATTTTATAGCCAGGTATGTGAAAGAAATTAAAAAGAAGCAGGTTACGATTGGTGCAGGGTCAATATCCAGAAGGCTAAATTCCAGAAATTACTCGTTTAAAATTAAGGAAAGAAGAGATAAAAGTATGTAAATCATGTTTTTGAATACCCTTGGCATCTCAGAAACATGGGTGACAACCGCTCTTTCAAAAATGAAAGGCTCAAGCACAATAACTGCTGACCAACGAGGAAAGCACGATAATAGACCAGAAAGAATCAAAGAAACCATTAAAGATAGTGTACGAAATCATATTAAAATGTTTCCCATGGTTCCTTCACATTATGTGCGCAAGGATTTAAAAAAAAAATGTATTTGGAAGAATCTAAACATACAAAAAATGTACAGGCTCTACACTGAGTACTGCACAGATGCTCAGATCATCGAAAATGCAACAATCAGACACTATCGCGATATATTTAATCAGGGGTTCAATATAAGTTTCTTTAAACCAAAGAAAGACCAGTGCGACTTTTGTTCGGTTTATAGCCTATCGGATGATAAGAAATTAGACTACGATACTCATATAAAAAACAAAACACTGGCTAGAGAGTTAAAAGATATTGACAAAATTATTGCTACATCTGACAAAACAGTATGTGTGGCATGTTTTGACTTACAAAAAGTATTATCTACTCCCCAGTCCAACGTCAGTGACTTCTACTACAAAAGTAAATATTCAACTTACAATTTTACGGTTTTTGATGTAGGAAATAAACAAAAATTTTGTTATGTCTGGCACCAAAAGATATCAAAAAGAGGTCCATGTGAGATTGCAAGCTGTTTATTAAAGTTCGTTCAACACAAAAGGAAAAAGGTGTAAAATCTATAATTTTTGAATAGATGAGGCTTTTACTTGATGAAGATCCATACTGAACGATGAAATAAAACAATATAGTTTGTTTAAATCTTCATTTATTTGAACTAATGTTTAATTTAAACTTGTTAACGCGTTTCACTAACACAGTTTTGACAAAGCTACTGTGTTAGTGAAACGCGTCAACAAGTTTAAATTGAACATTAGTTCAAATAAATGAAGATTTAAACAAACTATATTGTTTTATTTCCTCGTTCCATAATTTTTTATTCAGATAATTGTAGAGGCCAGAACCGAAATAAGTTTCTGTTTTCTATGTTTTCATTGGCATCTACTACTTATCAGATTGACATTACCCATAGGTTCCTTGAAAAAGGACACACCCAAAATGAGGGCGATAGTATGCATGCTGTTATAGAAAATGCCAAGAAGCGCCAGTCAGTTCTCTATGTACCTGAGCAATGGGTAATATTAATCAGAATGGCAAAAGTAACAGGACAAATTTATAATGTAACCGAAATGTCCCAAAACGATTTTTTTAATTTCAAGGACATCACAGATATTCAAAGCTGGAAAATCGACGAAAAGAAAAAGGCCTTCAAAATAAGCAAGATAAGGGAAGTTTCTGTCAAAGGTTCTGCGCCGGCGACCATATTTTGTAAATATGAATACGATTCAGCTGATAGCGAAATTTTAAAGATACGTTTTTTGGAGTCAGAGAAAAAAAGGGCAGACCACCAAAGGCTGATAATAGCAATATTTTACCAAAAAATAAGAGACTTTACAACGTGGAAGAAAAAAAGTTAAAGGGGCTATTGTGGCTCTGCGATAAAAACAAAATTCCAACAATGTATCACCAATTTTATAGGAGCCTGAAATGCAAAAAGCCAGTGAAGGTGGAGAATCAGAAGATGAAGAGTTCAACGATAATTAAATAGGTTTAAAAATAGTGTGTTTTGTGTCATGCTATTTATTACTAGGTAACTAAATGCTTTTTTTATTCTCTTAACCTTAGAAAATAGTTTAAAACTTGCGGATTAATTTGTGTATATGATTTACAATGTACACTGATGTAATACTTAAAATATACCAACAATTCTTACGTACTTATCTCATTTAATTTTTCCTATTTTCCAAAGTAAACTATTTTACCTCAAAAACTTTTTTGTCGGTTGATTCTTCCTCTAATTAACATATTTTTAATAAATAAATGAAATTGAAATTTTGTCATCCATTTAAACATTTAAACTGCTCTCACTCAAAAGTATAAATAGTGACTTACAGTTTTCGTTGCACCCGTCGATTTGTGCTTTACTAGTTATAGTAATAAAAACTGCCTTTTCAAAACAAACATAGTGTGAATAAGCCTGATTATTGTCGTCTACGTACAAAATGCTAAAAACATTTAAAACTAATTATTCGTAGTAACATAAACAAAACAAAAACATAACCTTATAATTTCAAAACTTCCTACAATCTCTGACTATTCTGACCAACCATCTGACAACACGGCAAGATCTTGACGACATAATGAGTGAGAGAGAGAGAGAAGTTCGTGTGAGATTCTGTTGAGTGGAATGTTTTTGGGTGAAGTTGAACTTTTCTTGTGGTGCCCTGTTATAGGATTTGTTTCCTCTTCAGGGCTGGTTGGGGGGTGTGTTGGGTGGTTTTGTGCGCGCTGACCGAGAAACTGAGTTAGGGGTGAAGAAGGTGTCTAGTAAGATTTGTTTAAAAGTGTCTAGAAAATGTGCTTTTAAAGGTGTATAGAATTTTGAGGGAATTGAGTGGGCTTTTCGCCAGAAAGTAACTGGAGGGTGGTTTGTATTGGGGTATCTAGGAGGGTGATGTTTGGAAGCAGCGAAGCTCGATAGTGAGCGGAGATGGAGTGACAAAAAAGTGTACGGAATTGGAGCTTGAATGTTGAAGACGAACCATGTATCGTTGCCGATACATAGCTGTGTGTTGACCTGGCTAGGTGTCAGAAACTATTGAAGTTATTTGAAGTAAAAGGGTGTTTTAACTGAATTTGAAATGTCTCCGGTATTAAGGAGGAATAATGATGAAATATTGGTAATTGAGATTTTTATTGGTTTTGAGAATTTTTCGAAAGAAAAGTGTATACCCAGCAAACACAAAAACATATTGAATACTTATATGTTACATATTTCTTGAAATATAAAAGTCACAGTTATATAAAACTGAAGTCACAACTAGATAATATTTATGTATTGAATACTGACAAAGGCCGGCACAGCAAGGGAACAATAATGATATAAGAAATACGTATTATAAATTATATCTCAAATATTTCCAAATTACTATGTAATATATATGTAAAAATTAGATAATATCTAGAGAATATTTATATATCAAATATTACATAATATAGATGTAACAAAAGTTACCTAATTTTACTTTTTCCTCGCCCCTTACCTAAAATATTTTATTTCATTGGACCTATGAAAAAATTCAGCGAAATTCTTAATTTATAATAAATTCAGAAAAATCTATTAAAACATTATTTTTCATAGATGAAATGAAATACAATATTTTTAGTAGTGTTGATGGCCAAAAGATTAAGGAACTATTGTTACTATGTTATTCAATACCTACCTTATGAATATTTCAAACTTAAAGCAACTTAATACAATTTAATACTTATATATTGTAAATGGTATTTATCTATCTTTGGAATTTAGTAGCTGGTACTTAGTTACTAAAAAAACAACAAATAGATGCATATAAGTACATTTATTTTATTAACATAAAAAAGAGAAACTAAAAACAAAACACCTAATGAAAAAAAAATATTGCAAAACTAAGGATATTCAAAAACTAAATGATAAAATAATAATGCAAAACAAATGAATATTCAAAAACAAAACAATAATTAACCATGGAAAATATTCTCTTAGAAGACTTTTCGAGGTCCACTTGTAAGCGAGTGGGCAATATTAAGGGATATTATCCATTGTTTTGAAGGGTTACAGTTTCGCCCTTCTTTTCCCTCTGGAGTCTCTTTACTAAGACTTATCCACACCAAGGTGAATTGATCAAAATCAGTGAATGTCATATTAAACTGTGTCAGCAAAGTTTCTAAAAATGTAGGTATATATTAATTATATTATATTAGAAAATCATATAGTAACAATACCTTGAAATAACTTAATTTTAAGTTCCTTATTTTGTAGTTATCTCTATGTCCTAACCATGAGTGAGATGCCTCTATATTATGTATTTCGGGGTTCACTGACACCATTGTAAGATTGTACTACGTACCGTTCTTCTGTCCTATTGATAACTCACAGAAGTCATTCAATTTTTTTCGTTTTAAACAGTTATTTTGCCTAAAATTCATAATTTATATTAATCGAAATATTCGAATATAAATAACTTTCAACAGATAAGTGTTAATTTTAACCTTTTAAAACGTTATTATACTTGCAGGTATGTGGGTATAGATCGACTCGTGACAATTTAAAGGTTATAGTATTGAAGAGCTTTCTTCTTTTTCTTTAGAAATACATTACACGAGGTACGTAATGCCGGGTCCACATTAAACCGACAAAACAAAAACATAAAACAAAAGAAAAACAAAACATCTTTAAAACTTTTATGCAACAAAACAGTTTCGAAACAAAGTCCACACCGCAGACCATTTATTCAAAACAAAACAGTAACAAACACTCCATGTTTCAGTTTTGTTTTTGCAGTCCACACTAGAAGCATGTTTCGTTACCGTTTCCGTAATGTTGAAGAAGACGACGATTTCGTATTAATGGCTGGATATTATTATATTTTTTTAAATTTGAAGCGGAAAAAAAGACGTTTTTGGGTGAGGCCCACTTTGCGAAGGCGAACGAGTCATGGAGTCGAAAATTTAATTACAGATATCCGTGAAGACGATATTGGTTTATCAGGCGAGATACGTTCTAGTTTTACCAATTTTTTGCGAATGTCAAACGAAGATTTTGAAAGCTTATTAGAATTAGTTGGGCCAGTCATACGCAAGAAAAAAACGAATTTTAGAAATTCTATTTCCATAACAGAACGCTTAGCTGTTACCTTAAGATTTCTGGCAACCGGTGATTCATATCATAGTCTCATGTATCAGACAAGAATATCTAAGCAATCAATTTCACAAATTGTTCCAGAAACATGTGAGGCTTTAGTACAAGTTCTGAATGGTTTTGTTAAGGTAAGTAAATTAGCTTGCAATTATTTTTAATTGAAAACGCAATCGTATAATTTAATGGCATGTATTTTAATTTATTAAAAATAAGTACAGAATATATATTTTAAAAAAATAAACACCTTGTCGACGAAGTTGATTATTCTCGGTCCCATTCATCAGTAACTATCGTGTTTTCATTCGTAAAGTCCATAGCTGATTGTGATGTCGGCTGAACAGCTGCGAGCGGCTCCAGATAAGTGGGATTTGGCAGAGATTGTACACTGGACAGCTGTGAGTACGACTGGACGCTCGGCGGATTTGAATAAGTCTGCGAAATGGAAGAATGGTCAGTGGTAGTGGAATTTGGCAAAGATTGTACACTGGCTAGCTGTGAGTATGACTGAATGCTAGATGGATTTGAATAACTCTGCGAAATGGAAGAAGATGCTGGCGAGACTGTTGGTAAGCGAACGTATTGTGAGAGTTCTTGATGTACATGAGAAGTTTGAGGGGGTTCATTGTATTTGCCTAATTCGGCTTCGTATAGTAGATTATTTATTTGATGTTCTATGGTTATCTGTGCGTAACGAGTCGGTAAATTACGCAGTTTTCGTGCAACAATCTCGCCAAATATATCAAAATCGTCAGGCTGGGTTTTACGTTCTTGCCTGTCGTGATGCACAGACTTTATCATCGAATATATTTCTTCACATCGCTTGTCGGTAGTATTTTTTGCTACCGGCTTTTTCTTTATTGCTGATGTATTTTGTTCATGCGAAGTCGATTTTTCAATAGATGAATGGGGAACTTCATTCCTAGATGCGTCTAGTTCTGTACCATCGTCATTATCGACAATAACTTCCGTTATTTCTTCTTCCCCTTCTTCGCTGCTATAGGATTCGTCCGATCTCTGTAACAAAGAGAAAAAAAGTAGCAATTACTATGAATTTTTTAATAAAAAGGGAAGTCAAGTTCAGTCTAATTTAAGAAGATGTAACCCTCCGTTATTTATTTTTTGTTTAGGGTCATTTAGGGATTTTTTAGGAGATTTATGTAATATAATTCTAGTGACAGTAATGTATTTTAATTTGTTCAGAAGAAGGCATTAATTGACAGTGTAACTCTAAATCACGATATTTTTGTTTCAGACACCTAACAGTGAAGGGGAATGGAAACAGATTAGCAACGATTATAATAAAATTTGGAACTTTCCTTTATGTCTAGGCGCAATGGACGGAAAGCATATTTTAATTGAAGCTCCTGCTGTTAGTGGGAGTGAATTTTACAACTATAAAGGTACATTTAGTATTGTACTTTTTGCAATAGTGGACGCAAATTATAATTTTCTTTACGCTAACGTTGGATGTCAAGGCCGTATTTCAGACGGCGGTGTATTTAAAAATACCTCCTTTTATAAATTGATGGTAGATGGACGATTAAACTTGCCCCCAAAAACTATTCTTGCTGGAAGGAAAAACGAATCTCCTTATGTTTTTGTTGCGGACGATGCTTTTCCCCTTACTCCTCATATAATGAAGCCATATAGTGGTCACCAAGAAAAAGGGTCTATAAAAAGAATATTTAATTACAGGCTTAGCCGCGCGCGAAGAGTTGTGGAGAATGCATTCGGTATTTTGGCAGCCAAATTTCGCGTGCTTCGCAAACCTATATTACTACAACCCAAAAAGACTGAACAATTGGTTATGGCGTGCATTTACCTTCACAATTACTTACGGAAAAGCTTGTCATCTAGAAATAGGTACACACCACCAGGGAGTTTCGATATTGAACACTTAGATAGTGGTACACTTGAAAATGGTGAATGGAGAAAGATGACTGAAAATCAGCAATCTTTTCGAAGTTTAAGTCGCACTGCTCGAAAACCCTCACTGGAAGCCGCAGCCATTAGAGATGAATTCGCAGAGTACTTTGTTTCAGACCAAGGGCAAGTTCCTTGGCAAATAAAATACTGCTAGTTAATAAAACTTGTAACTTTCTGCATATAAACATATTCTAGTTGTTAATAAATAAGCATGTTAATTACTTACTTGTTTATCTATGGACAATCCTCCAGCTTCTTGACTTTTACGCGGTTTATTCTTGTCCTTAAGAAAACTCATAAGCGCATATCCAAACCATTTTGGTATAAACTTTTGTCCCGAGCCAGATTTTTTGCACTGTTTATAATTCCTTCTTTCTCTTTGATATTGAGAGTTGATATTTCTTATTTTTCTCTCAATTTCTTCCTCTGACAAATTTAGAGATCGTCCAATTTCCTTTAAAGCATCAGCCTTTTTATAGCGATTTTTATATTCACTATTTGTTGGATCCCATAACAATGGGGTTTCTCGATACAATTCTATTAATTTACAAGTGTTATCCACAGTCCACTTCGTTTTTTCCGACATCGTTTCACAGTAACAAATAAACATACGCGAACGATACTTTAAGTTTTGTTTCTCTGTCCACACTGAATCGACACAGTTCCCGATAAAGCGAACAAAACAGAAACCTTTTGATATTTACCGACTAGCGACGGGACTCGAAATTGTTGCGGAATCCGGCGACAAAACAGTGCCGAGACAAAAAAGTCGCTGAAATGTTGCATCTTTGTTGCAGAATTGTTGAAAAACATGAAGTTTCTGTTTTGTTTCTCTTTTGTCGGTTTGATGTGGACCCGGCTTAAGAAATACATATGAAATATATAAAAAAATTTATGTAACAAAATTTACGTAATAAATATATATAAAAAAATGTTCATATTTATGTAGCAGAAATTACATCTTGAATACATATAGAATTAAATATATCCAATATATAAAACATTTTATAATATAAATATTGAGAATATATAACAAAGTTTATATAGATTTTGTTACACAAATACTACATAAAAAATATATAAACGTTTTATATAAAAATCATTCCTCCCCTGTTATATATTTTTATGTAACATATACATTTGTGTTTGCTGGGTAGGAGACATTTTTTTAAAAGGTGTATAGAATTTGATGCGGGTGCGTCGATCGTCGGTCCATTTGGCTACATAATGAGTGATGTGCAACGATATTTATATTAAAAATTCTGTAGAATAATAAGGTTGATAGGGGATGGGTGTAAATTATGCTACTTTTTAGGCGCTACCTTTAGTTACTGTAATCGTAGGTAAAAAAGTCGCAGGAAACGATGTAACTATTTACAGTACGTCCGAAATTGCAAACGAACAGCAAGAAACAACGTTCGAATTACCACAACCTACGGCTTTAATCAGAGCAATAAATAAAGATGGACCAAAATGGGCAGTATATGTAAAAGGTAAGAACAGTAAATATAATATTATTTTAAAAAAATTGTAAAGCTAACGAGAACTCATTAATATATTAAATTATTTTTTGCACACACTGTATAATACCAATATCTTAATGTATTCAATAAAATTAACATGGCCGCCTAGTAGACACATTGAATAAAAAGACGGAAGTAGCCATCTTGAACAACCAAGTATGACTCATTTTATTTTGTTGTTGCATTGGTTGGAGAGTACGTTTTTGCTTTTGGAAGTTTTATAATAATTTTATAGTGTTTTTCATTAGTTTTTCTTGTATTTTTGTTTTGTATTTAAATAAGTGTTTATTAGGATTAATTAGAATAGTGTTTTAAGTGTTGAAACATTAGTAATTATAGACTACAAACAAAATGGTTAGTTGTGCAGCCTGCGGTTGCTCCAATACCCCTAAAAATAAATCTTTAGGCATCACTTTTCATAGGTAAGTTGTTTTCTTTTATACTTTAATTTATATTAATTTTAAATAATATAAAATATGCAAAATAAACATTTCATATTTTGATGAATGACAAGGTTAAGACATAGGCGTAACATAAAAATAAAAATAGTAAGTTATACTCGATAGTCGAAATTGTGTAAAGTGAGTCAGAGCTATCTAATCAACACTTTGGTTAAAGCGCAGTTGCCATATGTATTCTAGAGAGAAATGCTGTATTTTATAAATACACTTCAAATCCATTGTGTCAATATTTCAGGTACAAAAGATGCAATGTAATTAAGTCAATACCAATTTGATATATTTATTTCAAATTTCAAGCAGACTAATAATAATTAGTTTACTTGAAATGTGAAATAAAGTGTTTATGTATATTTCTTGAACGCAAAGTTTGTTGTGAAAAACTCGCCGATTTGACAATGTTGGAGAGTCGCTTCAATGTTCCGGCTTTGAGAACGAGATAGATAGATCGAGCTACGCGAATGAGACAGTGATAGTAAACAGTTATGTGAGGTGTTTATTCTCTTCATGAACGTAACATCAGTATTTGTGTTGTGGTTTTGTGTGATAAATCGGTTATTATTGGTATTTATTGTAATATTTATATCGGTATATTTAGTGACAATAATGGCGGAGTGTAGCGGTGTTGGCGATAAAAAACGGCGTCGTAACAATTTAATTCGGGAAGAAAAAGTCCTCATATTAAATGTGTACGAAGGACTGCGTGCCATGGACAAACAGTTGGGTGTTAGTGACGCTGTGATTAAGTGCAGTTATTTAACTAAAGTTTCTGAGAGTACTATATACAATATTCTAAAGAAATCGCGGGACGGATCTTTGACAAGAGAACGAGGTGAAAACTGTAAACCGGAAAGTAGGGGAAGAAAGAAAATTGTTTTGGACGACCAAACACGGAATACTATACGTAGGGAAATACATTCTTTTTATTTTAGGAATGAAATCCCCTCGGTAGCTAAATTGAGCAAGGTAATAGAAGCTGATGATACTTTACCAAACATCAGTGATAAAGTTTTGAGACGAACTTTAAAATTAATGAATTTTCGTTACCAAACAAGAAGTAGAAACAGTGTCTTAATTGAACGAAATGACATTGTGGAATGGAGGAGAAATTATTTAAAACAGATACGACAGTTTCGTAACGAAGGACGGCACATATATTATCTTGACGAAACATGGTTAAATGAAGGCCACACTGTGTCAAAAGTGTGGCAAGACATGAATATACGAAGCAATCGACAAGCCTTTATGGAGGGTTTCTCTTCCGGTTTAAAAGCTCCCTCTGGGAAAGGACGTCGACTGATTATCACTCACATTGGCAGCGAGGAAGGATTTGTAGAAGGTGGATTACTAAGTTTTCAGTCCAAAAAAACTGTCGATTACCATGAAGAGATGGATGGTAACCGGTTTGAAACATGGTTTAGATCAATTTTAACAAAGGTAACTCCTGGTTCAGTGATAGTTATGGATAATGCTTCATACCACTCTCGTCGACTGGAGCAAATACCTACTTCAGCTAGCCGCAAGAGGGTTATAATTGATTGGTTAGAGAGTAAAAGCATTCCGCACAACGAGGCAATGCTAAAAGTTGAATTATTATCTCTCGTACGGAAACATAAAAGCAGTTACATTAAGTACGTTGTCGATGAAATGGCGAAAGGTTTCAACGTCTCAGTTGTTAGACTTCCTCCCTACCACTGTGAGTTAAACCCCATCGAGCTGGTTTGGGCCCAAGTGAAAAATTATGTTGCGAGAAAAAACAGTACATTCAACATGGCTGACGTTGAGAAACTGTTTGACGAGGCGCTGCATACCGTTACTGCTGAGAGTTGGCGTAAATGTATTCAACACGTATTAAAAGAAGAAATAAAGTTTTGGGATTTAGACATACGTGTAGAAGTAATGACGGAACCACTCATTATCGATATAGGAGGAGAAAGCGATGATTCTGAGGAGTCGTCAGGGAGTGATACCGCTTCCAGTTAGTCAGACATTTTACAAGTGACCTCGCAACATACCTATACTTATTGGTAATTTATTTTGGTCTTGACAAACAACTTTTTTTTAGTTTTAGTAGTAGTAAGTTGGAATTGACTTTTAAACATTTTTTTATTTTGTTTTAACTTACTTATGAACAACTTGTGATAAGTTATTATTTCAAATGTTAAAAATTGAAATTCCAGATATTTCAGTATTCGCACCCTTAAACTATGATACGCTCATGGAGTTCACTTTAAATCGGTAGATAACCGATGACGTCACTTTACACAATTTCGACTATCGAGTATAACTGTTGTAACACTATACATTTAAGAAATATTTATTTGCATTTTTTCAAATTGGATTTATTTATAATGTGTAAATATTGATTATAAAAGTTTGATGCATAAACATATGTTTTTAGTTTTCCTAAAAATTGTTTTTTATTTGCTACAAAATAATTTTATATAGCGCGCCTATGGTAAAACGGATATTGCCGTCCGCCATATGCAACAACCATCCTGATCAACCAAACTTGTGTTTATTGCTCCTTCCTTTACTTTTTATTCAATGAGTAGACATAATAAGCCGGTTCTAAGGCGGAATTGACGTCATGTGTTTCGTGTCATCTATCTTGTGTTTTGTAAAGCATGTCATGTGTCATCCATCTTGTGTTCTGTGACGTGTGTCATCTGTCATGTGATCCGTGTCATCCATTTTGTGACAAATGTGAGCCAACTGTTATATAGTAAAAACCAAATAAAGTTGCGTTTACGTCACCAAGGGCGTATTTCTATCGCATATGTGGCTACATTTCTATCGAAAAGTGCATATACTTAAATTTGTTAATTAATCGGTTCTAAAGATAACCCAAACAATAAATAAACTTTTGTACCAAAATAATGTATAAGCAATATAGCTTTATTGGGTTTAGACGTCCCTCGATGTAAACATTTGTGTTAAAATTTTCATAAAGAAGCCTCCAGTTATTGACGGTGAAATAATCACTGCCAGAAATAATGTCATGTTGCCGCGTTGTTTGTGACTTTTCTACTCGTGTATTGTCATCGATTTTTGAGGTTATAGTTACGTTATTCGACTCTATCGAATTAATTTGGGTCATAGCAAAAAATTACTACAATAGGCATACTGGTAGGGATGGTAACAGTGCGAATAACTGCCTGAACATGTGGCACGAGGCACTGCACATGATAACTCCTGATATGTGGAAAATTCTATACAACAAACTGAAAGAGAGATATTTAAATGGTATGAGAGGGAAAGAATATTTGATTCTCCAGAAATTAGTCCGATAGTTATAAATTTTAATAGTGAAGAGAGTGGCACTGATGTTGAATCAGATGAAGAAAATGAACAAGAATTTGAATCTGCCTAGTTTCATTTCACAATATGTTGATTTGTTTAATGTTAGTTTTTGTCTTTGATAATACGTTCATTATTAAACATATTTTATTTTATTGCTTGTATTTTTATTATAGTTAACCCAAACAATAAATAAACTTTTGTACCAAAATAATGTATAAGCAATATAGCTTTATTGGGTTTAGACGTCCCTCGATGTAAACATTTGTGTTAAAATTTTCATAAAGAAGCCTCCAGTTATTGACGGTGAAATAATCACTGCCAGAAATAATGTCATGTTGCCGCGTTGTTTGTGACTTTTCTACTCGTGTATTGTCCTCGATTTTTGAGGTTATAGTTACGTTATTCGACTCTATCGAATTAATTTGAGTCATAGCAAAAAATTACTACAATAGGCATACTGGTAGGGATGGTAACAGTGCGAATAACTGCCTGAACATGTGGCACGAGGCACTGCACATGATAACTCCTGATATGTGGAAAATTCTATACAACAAACTGAAAGAGAGATATTTAAATGGTATGAGAGGGAAAGAATATTTGATTCTCCAGAAATTAGTCCGATAGTTATAAATTTTAATAGTGAAGAGAGTGGCACTGATGTTGAATCAGATGAAGAAAATGAACAAGAATTTGAATCTGCCTAGTTTCATTTCACAATATGTTGATTTGTTTAATGTTAGTTTTTGTCTTTGATAATACGTTCATTATTAAACATATTTTATTTTATTGCTTGTATTTTTATTATAGTTATTTATTAAAAGATTTGGTAAGTCAGTAATAACCTTACCACTTTTATTCTACAATTCCTTACTTTGTGAAATCTATTCATAAATTTAATTAACAAAAAACGTAAATGAAAAAACTCTACACTATATTAAACGAAAACTATCAAACTATCGATAATTTGGTAGTTTTCATTTATAATATTGTGAAATTTTCTACATTTACGTTTTTTGTTGACTTCAGTTATTTTCTGTTAATTTCCATATTTCGTGAACACTCTGACAACGCTACAAATGTTCACAATGATGACGTAATCGCAACTTTATTTGGTTTTTACTATATGTGTGTCGTCCATCTTGTGTTTTGTGACGTGTATTTTGTGTCATCTATCTGCTAGAACCGGCCCAGTATATCTACTCTACTCCGACTTTCATCACATTGTCGCAATGTTTCATCTCAAATATTTTAACTCGATCCGTTTTGCGCAAGCCTTGCGTCCGTATTTGAGAAGTGGGCAAGTGCAGTGGGAGCAGGCCTGCCACATCTACGGAATTTTCCGTAGATCTGCGGAATTCAGAAGATGCCTACGGAATCTCCGAAAAGTCTCGAAAATCTACGGAATTTTCAATAACAATGATAATAGTTACTATGTACTGTTATACTGTTTGCTCCGAGTTCTCTGAGTAAATTATTTCTCAAAATATTACCCACTAACAAAATACTTACTACGAAAACGAAGAGTGCGGAGAGTAGATAACCTGACATATACCAATCTGTATTTTGTGGTTGTTTAACTTATAACGATAACCAAAAACAGACCAAAAATTTAAATATCTTCATTATTTAATTCCCACAAATATAAACCAAAAGAAATCCATTTATTGCAGCTTCGTCTACCGATTTTCCTATAGTAATAAGTGATAATGTGAATTAAATTTCTCGGATAGTTTTGAAAACTTCTGGCCCAAAGTATCAGTTTTTAAAAATGCAAATGATGAACTAACATTTCCTTTATTAGTAAAATTAACAAATCACATTAGAATTCTTTCTCATATTTCTGCAACAGTAGAAAGAATTTTTTCTTCAATTAATATAAACAAAACTAGCACCAGAAACTCATTGATTACCAATACCTACCCAGAGTCGACTACTCCATGCAAAAAAAATTAAAAACAATTACAGTTGCCATAACTTTGAAGCTGAAAAATTGTATATCGTCCAATAAACAAATTCAAAATTCACACAGACACGCTACTTGAGCGTTCAAGGACATTAAGGATCAGATGTTCATAAGTTCAGATAACCCCATACTGTATGTTGAAGCTCTATTCTGGATCTATGGAAATTTCCGAACCAATCTACGGATATTTGATCAGGTGCATGTGGCAGCCCTGAGTGGGAGGAGCATTTGGTATACAAACATAAACTAATAGCTAATTTATAAACTGATGCATGCGCAAAGTGTTGCAAGTCAAGATGACAGAGTTGTGTTGGTTTATTTTTGCATACTGCTACTAGCAGTATAGGAATATTACATATATGGGTAAAACTAATGAGATGAAAAAAAGATAGATCTAGCATTTCATTCATAATATCAGAATTGTTATGAAGCCTTAATTAAATTATTTAACAATGTGCTAGAAAAAACACAACAATACATTCATTCTCCTGTTTGGCAACGCTGCGTAAATGGTCTCATAAAATGTTCAGTGGCGTACTGCTCTGATTATTTTTTTGTAACTTTTGAGGAGAAATAGATGTGTGATATTAATGCTGTAGAATTACATACCGCTTAAAGATTGTGTTGCATTGAATATGATTGGATGGCCACTAAAACAAAAAATTTGCATGATTTAGGTGTTTCAGATTGTTAAAATGCATAACTTTCAACTTGAAACAATACGTAGATGTGCGTATATCGACGCCACTGTTTATTAAAAAATGAAGGTCAAATGCAAATGTCAAGTTTACCAGTGAAACGAATGTTCTGGTTCAAATGATTCAATTTCTTGCAAATATAACACTGACCAACCAACACATACTGGGTTTGCAATAATACAATAACTGCTTAAATTTCCGAATATCCTCGTAAACACATTACAAACGTAAAATGAACGTAAACAATTATTTGTTTTCTGTCAGTAACTGTCAGCGGCCATGTTTACGACGTCATTGCTTTTTTGGTCTATCAGTGGTTCCCAACGGGGGCGATACCGCCCCCCTGTGGGCGCTGCAGCCTTTTAGGGGGGCGGTAGCGGATTCAGAAGCAAATAATAAGCAGTCAAGAGGAATGGTGAAATAAAAATGATTTAATAAGGGTTAATAAGCAGTTTTAAATTAGCATTAATAATAATACTAATAATTATAATAATTTCTTTTAGTTCAGAATAGAAGTATATGACTTGTCCTCGCACGTTGATAAGCGACCGCGCGATCTTCATACAAAATAACATATTTCGACATGTTCGCACACGAACAAGTTGAATCATGCACGAAATGAAACGTATAAAAGCAACAGCTCCACGAATTTTTTGTTAGTTAGTTGTATGTGCTTGGCCGCGATATATAGTCGTGAATCATAAGCTCTGCTGTAGTAAATAATCGTGAGTGGTGTGTCATTTTATAAACATTACTATTTATAAATCTATTGAGAATTTAATTTTTGTATGAAAATGGCTGAATCTACTTCTAAATTAAAAAAGAAATGCCGGCAATACAGTATTGAATATTTAAAATATGGATTTGCGGAATCTTCTACCAAACAAATCATTACCTTTGGGTTTAATTTGCCGAAAAGTTTTTTCAAATGAAGCTATGAAACCTTCTAGGCTACAAGAGCATTTACATAAAATACATCCTGATAAGAACAAAGATATATTCTATTTTCAAGAACTCGAAAAACAATATTTAAAACAGCCAACTATATCAAACCTTTTTGCATCGTCTTCTAAACGAGACGATGATGGGCTACGAGCCTCATATAACGTTTCATTGTTAATCGCAAAGTCAGGAAAACCACACACCATTGGCGAGGAATTAATTTTGCCGGCAGTCGAAGAGATCTTAAAAACTGTTCTCCATCATAAGACACCACTTGATATCATTAAAAAAATTCATCTCAGTAATAATTCACTGCAAAGAAGAATAGATGAAATGGCAAATGACGTTGAGATATCATTATGCGATTACCTAAAGACTTGCAAATTTTCCATTCAACTCGATGAATCAACTCTACCAAGTAACGAAGCTCTACTCTTGTCATACGTACGATTTATAAAAGAAG
Organism: Galeruca laticollis; assembly: GCA_963921935.1. NCBI lineage: Eukaryota > Metazoa > Arthropoda > Insecta > Coleoptera > Chrysomelidae > Galeruca > Galeruca laticollis. The sequence continues at coordinate 173,696,125 of OY998181.1, forward strand.
AAAAAATGTATCAAGAGTTATTATTTGCTAAGAATTTGGAATCTGATACAAAGGGACATTCTATATTTAATATCATGCAAGAATTTTTTCAAGAGAAAGAAATTCTTATTAGCAATATTTTGTCTGCTGCTACTGATGGTGCTCCAGGCGTCATAAGGGTTTTATAGCACATTTGAGAAAAGCAGTGCCAAATGTACTCGCTGTACATTGTATTATTCACCATCAGCATTTGGTTGCAAAAAAATTAAATGAACGTCTGCATGCGTCCCTCAATAACGTTATTAAAGCAATCAATATCATTAGAAGCAATTCATTGAATGACCGTTTGTTTCATAAGCTTTGCAATGAAAATGATGAAGACAATCGCTTGCTGCTGCACACAGAAGTACGTTGGCTCTCTAAAGGTGTTTGTCTGAATCTTTTTTTCAATCTATTTCACTCAGTGTTGGAATTTCTTGAAGAAAACGAACAATTGCGCGAAATCCTGATTACATCAAAAAATGACATCGCTTATTTGACGGACCTGTTTAAAGTATTTAATAAAGTTAATCTACAATTGCAAGGTGATGATTTAAATTTAATTAAAACTAAAAACGTCATAGCTGCTTTTGCAGGAAAACTTCTTATATTCAAAAGAAATCTTGGTAGAGGTGAGTACAACCATTTTCCCACATTATCAACAGTGTCTGCAAAACCGGAAGATTTACTTACTTACTGCCACCACTTGGAAGTTCTTCATGTTGATTTTACAGAGCGTTTCCAAGATATTTTAAACATGGAAATATCAAGTTGGGATATAGATCCTTTCGCAAACACAGATACTGAAGGCTCATAAAATTTGGAAGAGGAGCTACTAGAACTCACAACTAACGAAGAACTGAAAGTAAAATTCAAACGTGGATATCAAGAGTTCTGGCTTCAAAAACCAATACCAGTTCTCTATCCTGGATTGTGGACAATAGTACAGAAGTTGTTAATTGCATTTCCTTCGTCCTATATGGCTGAGCGTGCATTCAGTGCAGTAACTGATTTGCTGTCAAAGCAGAGGAACAGACTACACTGAACGTGGCGATCTGCGATTGATGTTAACGAAATTGGAACCCGATATTAACAAACTGGTAACACTCCACCAGTCTCAACCGTCTCATTGATTTTTTTCTTCATTATTAATTTTGTATTTCTTATCGTATTGCATTTCTTATTTCTATTGTGATTGTATTTCTTATTGATTCTGTGTTTATATTTAAAAGTTTAATAAACAATTTTATTGTACATTTGGTAGTCGTTTAATAAATTTCTACTTCATCATTTCTCTAAAATAAAATTTAGACGTTAACTGAAATTAAAGCTAAATACAGATCAATTGGGACGGTACAGATGATATTCAAATAAAATTAACTTCTTTGGACTAACCAGCGACTGGGGGGGGGGGGGTCGGTGAAATTTTTGTTCTCCTATATAGGGGGCGGTGGTCCAGAAAAGGTTGGGAACCACTGGTCTATAGGCACTTAAATAACCGAATAATCACTTGTAAACAACAAATCTACGATCGCAACTGTGCGATGTTCTGTTATCTTTATAAATGCCTGATGTCCTACAGCGTTGTCATGTAGAGTAGAATAATGTTGTTGTTGAAAACACGTAAACCAATAACATCAATCGCAAGAAAATTTGTTTACTTTATATTTTCACTGTCTTCTTTAAATAGTATCTTTTTCCTCATGACTACTAGTCTTTTTGCAAATCAATGTAACTTAGCATATTTTACTTCAATTTGTTATTTATTTTTCGAGCAGTTTTCAGAAATAAAGCACATTTTGACAACAGTGCAAGATGACGCGTAGTGTGTATAGTTGCCCGTCTCATTATTGCTTTTGTAATGTTAGCTTCTATTCATTTTTAATAAATGGGTTCATCTTTTTCTACGTTATGGGTAAAACAAACTATCTATTATCGAAATCGTTAAAACTATAGTCGAGTATAGAATACAGTTGTGCCAACTTAATGACAAAAATAATTTTGACAATTTCCTTAAGCGAACTATGTATAAATATAAAGATAAACAGACGTACATTCATCTCCATAATTTAGTGCCATTTTTTATTGTTTCACCTTTTATAGGAGTCGTAGCAAATTATATAGGAAATATACCGTCAGCTTTTAATGCGGTAATCCATTCGAGTGTACCTTTAGGCGGCGGACTTTCCAGCAGTGCTTCCCTCGAAGTTGCCACATATACATTTTTAGATCAAATGACATGCCCTACAAGCAACGTATCGTAAGTAAAAGCATAGCCTTTTAAAGAGGCGACAATATTTAATTACTTGAAACATGTTTTATTATTAAATTAAAAGAAAAGAAATACAACAAAATATCTATCAATGCTAAATGTTAACTTTATTGAATATTCCAATCGTCCAGTGATGCCAACTGGTCAAAAATGTTGCCCCCAAACCAATTTTAAAATCCCGTAAATTCAAACTATAATGTCCTAATTTATTAATTTATTAATCAATTATTATTTAATTTCAACTTTTATTTTAATTGTTTTTATCCACCAGAAGCCATTCGGTAATTTTAAAAAATAAATCATCTTTTCGAAAATGATTTTAAAATATGAATGTTTCATGAAATTGCCGAAAAAAAACATGTTTTTATTTTAACACTATGAAAATGACAATATTAAGTGCAGCAATTGAATAATAGAGGGCGACATACTATTCTTTGTCTTATTTATTTGTCTTTCTTTGACACGACTGTCTAGTTTTTTAGTTGGAAACCATATAAAATAGAAACCTCCTTATAAAAGTGTCAATTTTATAAAATGGATAAAAAATAGTTCTGGGTCAAAAAATTAGTTTCTCTCTAACAAATACCTAAATAAAATTTTCTCCTAAAAGATCCCGTTTTCATTTTTTTTCTTTAAATTTGGGGGAAATGCCACCAAGTTGGCATCGCTGCAACCGTCATTGCTCACAAGAGGCTAAATCGAACGCGGCATCCACCAATGAGAGGCCAGATAGCCATATGTGTATGGATGGTTGCATAGTTGTTGTTAAAAATTTGTGGCGATACCTGGGAGGTGTTCTGTGCTTCATAATTAATTTTATTTTATTCACATTAGAGTAGAGATATTTGTTTCCTAATTTTGTTTATTCGTGGCTCATTTCAATGGGTGTGTTAAAATTCATTTTGTTGAGGTGTTGTATAGAAATTTAATTTAAAAATCGCAGTTTTGGCTGCAGCTATACTCGATAGTCGAAATTGTGTAAAGTGAGTCAGAGCTATCTAATCAACACTTTGGTTAAAGCGCAGTTGCCATATGTATTCTAGAGAGAAATGCTGTATTTTATAAATACACTTCAAATCCATTGTGTCAATATTTCAGGTACAAAAGATGCAATGTAATTAAGTCAATACCAATTTAATATATTTATTTCAAATTTCAAGCAGACTAATAATAATTAGTTTACTTGAAATGTGAAATAAAGTGTTTATGTATATTTCTTGAACGCAAAGTTTGTTGTGAAAAACTCGCCGATTTGACAATGTTGGAGAGTCGCTTCAATGTTCCGGCTTTGAGAACGAGATAGATAGATCGAGCTACGCGAATGAGACAGTGATAGTAAACAGTTATGTAAGGTGTTTATTCTCTTCATGAGCGTAACATCAGTATTTGTGTTGTGGTTTTGTGTGATAAATCGGTTATTATTGGTATTTATTGTAATATTTATATCGGTATATTTAGTGACAATAATGGCGGAGTGTAGCGGTGTTGGCGATAAAAAACGGCGTCGTAACAATTTAATTCGGGAAGAAAAAGTCCTCATATTAAATGTGTACGAAGGACTGCGTGCCATGGACAAACAGTTGGGTGTTAGTGACGCTGTGATTAAGTGCAGTTATTTAACTAAAGTTTCTGAGAGTACTATATACAATATTCTAAAGAAATCGCGGGACGGATCTTTGACAAGAGAACGAGGTGAAAACTGTAAACCGGAAAGTAGGGGAAGAAAGAAAATTGTTTTGGACGACCAAACACGGAATGCTATAAGTAGGGAAATACATTCTTTTTATTTTAGGAATGAAATCCCCTCGGTAGCTAAATTGAGCAAGGTAATAGAAGCTGATGATACTTTACCAAACATCAGTGATAAAGTTTTGAGACGAACTTTAAAATTAATGAATTTTCGTTACCAAACAAGAAGTAGAAACAGTGCCTTAATTGAACGAAATGACATTGTGGAATGGAGGAGAAATTATTTAAAACAGATACGACAGTTTCGTAACGAAGGACGGCACATACATTATCTTGACGAAACATGGTTAAATGAAGGCCACACTGTGTCAAAAGTGTGGCAAGACATGATTATACGAAGCAATCGACAAGCCTTTATGGAGGGTTTCTCTTCCGGTTTAAAAGCTCCCTCTGGGAAAGGACGTCGACTGATTATCACTCACATTGGCAGCGAGGAAGGATTTGTAGAAGGTGGATTACTAAGTTTTCAGTCCAAAAAAACTGTCGATTACCATGAAGAGATGGATGGTAACCGGTTTGAAACATGGTTTAGATCAATTTTAACAAAGGTAACTCCTGGTTCAGTGATAGTTATGGATAATGCTTCATACCACTCTCGTCGACTGGAGCAAATACCTACTTCAGCTAGCCGCAAGAGGGTTATAATTGATTGGTTAGAGAGTAAAAGCATTCCGCACAACGAGGCAATGCTAAAAGTTGAATTATTATCTCTCGTACGGAAACATAAAAGCAGTTATATTAAGTACGTTGTCGATGAAATGGCGGAAGATTTCAACGTCTCAGTTGTTAGACTTCCTCCCTACCACTGTGAGTTAAACCCCATCGAGCTGGTTTGGGCCCAAGTGAAAAATTATGTTGCGAGAAAAAACAGTACATTCAAAATGGCTGACGTTGAGAAACTGTTTGACGAGGCGCTGCATACCGTTACTGCTGAGAGTTGGCGTAAATGTATTCAACACGTATTAAAAGAAGAAATAAAGTTTTGGGATTTAGACATACGTGTAGAAGTAATGACGGAACCACTCATTATCGATATAGGAGGAGAAAGCGATGATTCTGAGGAGTCGTCAGCGAGTGATACCGCTTCCAGTTAGTCAGACATTTTACAAGTGACCTCGCAACATACCTATACTTATTGGTAATTTATTTTGGTCTTGACAAACAACTTTTTTTTAGTTTTAGTATGAGTAAGTTGGAATTGACTTTTAAACATTTTTTTATTTTGTTTTAACTTACTTATGAACAACTTGTGATAAGTTATTATTTCAAATGTTAAAAATTGAAATTCCAGATATTTCAGTATTCGCACCCTTAAACTATGATACGCTCATGGAGTTCACTTTAAATCGGTAGATAACCGATGACGTCACTTTACAGAATTTCGACTATCGACTTTTTTATATACATCTTATTATAGCTCATCCTTAAAAATGTGTATTATTCTTGGTAACACCCTGTATATACATAATGATACCTACCATAATAATTTCGTATTTCTGTTCTCTCAAATTTAAACGCCAGAGCGTACAAGAACATTTTCTATTTATTTTTTATTTAGGACTATTAAGAACCCTTCAAAAATGATGCGCTCATGAAGTTCGCTTCTGCAACTGATTTTATGGACAGTAAGAGCGATGAGTCACTTTACAGAATTTCGACTATCGAGTATAGACATCTATTTAAGGGCATATATTTTGTTAAAAAATGGACAATAATAATTTTGTATGCACTATTTGTGAAAAGAATTTTACTTATTCTAGAAGTCTTAAGCAACACGAAAGAATGTTTTACAATCGTGAATATAGAGGTTTTAACTGTGCACTTTGTAAACAGTCACTAGTGCTTTTTATGAAGATATTTGTTCAATGCTCATGAAACAGTTTAGAGACAGAATAATTATCATTCAATAATAAGTTCATATTTAGAATCTCAAACTAGTAACAAGAAGAAAACCGTAATAACTGAGTCTATTCTTGCACAAGAGTTGGAAATAGGTAGTAAAAGAAGTTTCTAATTAACATAACTATGCATACATTTTGTAAATAACTTTTTTTTGTGTTTATCAAACTTAATAAAGGTATCATATAATTATTATCACTGTTACCCGTTTTATTTCTTATTTATTATTATGTTCTTAGGTATTCATTTAAATTAGGATTTTATACTATTCATAATGTTACACACTGTGAGTATCAAGGTTTCAATATCCTTAATTAGATATAGGTAGCTATTTTAATTAAATTTAGCTGTAATATAATTATATTATTACTGGATAGCTTCTGGTATCTACATAAAAATTTGTCAACCTAATAATTTGCCAGTTTATCTTTATAACTTATATATTCATACTAATAATAAATTTAGTAAATTAAACTGCATTAGTAATCCTCAAATTTCGAAGTCAATCCGCAAAACTATGCAACCAACCATTCAGACACGTTCTTATTTGTTCTCTCATTGGTCGATGCCGCGTTCGATTTAGCCTCTTGTTCATTACTCCTACTACGTGAGAAAAAAAATAAACATAACCTCAAAGTTACTTGAGGAAAGACACTTCTGGGTTTGAATAATCCTTAGGTTCACTAAAAATGCGAGATCGTTCCATAATAAAATATTTAGACACTAAATACAAAACACATCTCATTATAAATAAAATTTAGAAATTCGTCACATGTACTTATTGGTTATTTTCACTAAATTAATTGTAATTTTTGTTGGAAATTTGTCAACGTTGATTTGCAAACAATGTAAACAAACATTGTTTTGATATTTTCAATTTATTTTAAACAAAAACAATTCTATTTATAATAACATAAAATAATAATAACTAACTTAGTCTTTTGGATAGCCTTATTTACATATTAATATATATTTATTGATGTTTCTTTTATATTAACAGTCTCGCTGACAAAGCTTTGGCATGCCAAAAAGCTGAACACGATTACGCCGGAATGCCGTGCGGAATAATGGATCAATTTATATCGTTTATGGGTAAAGAAGGTCATGCTTTATTAATAGATTGCAGGTAAAATTTTACCGCCGTATTTACCGTCGCCATTATAATTTGTAGTTATTTTTCAGACAACTTACCTCGACTTTAATACCATTATCAGATCAAAACGTTGTTGTTCTAATAACAAATTCGAATGTCAAACACGAACTCACCGGAAGTGAATATTCGTCGAGACGGAAACAGTGCGAAGAAGCGGCCATGTTACTTAAAAAAGTCAGTTTGAGGGATGCAAATTTGGATGACATTAAATGTAAGTATTGTGTACAGGGTGATTCGATACATTTTGGCGACTGTGGCGATATAAACTAGAGATGCAAATTTTAACGAAATTAAATGTAAGTGAAATATACAGGGTAATTCGTTAACGTTGGCGACTGGAGAGAGTATAGTTTCTTAAATATTCTGCATGTACATTAATTTTTTTACAGATTTAGAATGCATAAACACCAACAAAGAAATCGTTGCGAGAGCGAGACATGTCATCACCGAAATAGAGAGGACGAGACAAGCGGCTGAAATGTTGACTCAGAAAAATTTCTGTAAATTCGGCGAACTGATGACACAGAGTCATATTTCGCTGCGAGACGATTACGAAGTGTCTTGTCCCGAATTAGATCAATTGTTTGATTTAGCGCTGGAAGTCGAGGGAGTTTTGGGAAGTAGAATGACTGGCGGTGGATTCGGTGGATGTACTGTGACATTGGTAAGGATATTATTAAATTTTAATAGCTTGTTAGTTGACTATGGGGGGGGGGGGTTGGGGGTGGAGTTAATGATACTGTTAATGATGCTTCAGTCCCGGGATCAATTCTCACCGGGAGTTTAGCGACAGATAGGGTTGGTCTGTGTTTTACCCTCCGGATCAATACTCGACGGAGAGGTAGGGTCAACCGTTATCTCCGGATCAATACTCAACAGAGATTTGACGGCTAACGTTGACGATGTCTCCTCTCGTCTTACAACGTGTGCCAGGATTAAGTTTCCGGTACCTGGTTTCCTTTTCGCTTTACGCGTAGCTTCACATTAAAGCTTTAATGTGAAGCTACCTATCACTCCTGGTGTCAGGTTCCAGCTTGTCTGGTGTTCGAATTACCTCGAAGGTATGTCCGTGATTCATTTCTATCGTTTTACGGCGAAAGTACCGCCATCTCGGTGTGGGACGTCCAAACTTGTTATAGTATCGCTCTGGTCTGGTATTGCGACGTCGGTAACTGTTATAGGATCTACTCGCCGTGCTGTTGGAGTACTGGTTTGACGCAAGTATCGTTACAATATGATATTTAACTCTTCGAATCTTCTCATGGTTGTCTCGTCCATCATGTCCTGGATCTTCTTTAGGTCAAACTCTTGGTAGATCTGCTGGTTCCTTATATACCATGGGGCGTTCACTGCTTGGTTCAGACTGATGTTCTGCTGGGCTTGGGGATCTTCCTTCGGTGGTTATCTGCAGTGTATCCTCACGCTATACATGCGTATATAGGGACGAGGATGGCCCTGATTACTTAAAGCTTCGTCTTCAAAGCGTTCTTAGTGTTGCAATCTTTCCCTGATGCCTTTCTCTTGTGTCTGGTCCGGATGATGTAGGCTATTTCCTCAGGGGTGGTGTAGTCTAGGTTTCCGTGGTCGTCGTCTTGGTTTTGGACTTCTTCTTCGACTTTGTCTGAGAAGTCCATGCCCTCGTCTGGGGCTCGTTCAGAGTGAACTGGCGTTCCATGGTTCTTCTGAAGGCTGCTGCTTTTTCCTCGTATGTGTGGGCTAGTCCGTTGACTCCGTGTATTGTTGGGCTCACTTTTTTATCTTGTCTAAGGATTTTGGCTAGCTTCCATAGTTCTGGTGAGTCCGGGTCCAGTACCTCTAGTTTCTCCCAGTCTTTGGATCAGTGTTGCTTCAGTTGCGTCTTGACTTCTTTGTGTCTGTTTGTTTCTCTTTTGTCTTCTGGGTTTCTTATCCTGTTGGCTCTTCTTCTCACTCTATTTTTCACCCTGATGAACTCTCGTAGTTGTCCACCCTTCTCGTTGTCGTGCTATCTTCCATCGCTTGTTGGATGGCTTCTTCCAGCTTTGGCGTTGTCCAGTACGTCTGCTTCTTTTCTTGGCAGTTGAGGGTGTGTGTGTGTGTGTGTGAGGGTGTTTTTTTTCCATAGAGGTAGGACTTGGTGTTCTGCCTGGTATGTCGGACTCGGAAGCCTTTCCAATACCGACTAAAAACCTCCTCTGTCTCCAACCTCTGTTTCCCCCGTGGTACCACCACTAGGCATTACTTCGCAGATGGAGGATCAAGCTATCGCCCTTCCTTCTATAAGTCGAATTCATGGTGGTTTCGTTCTACGAAGTTGTCTGTCTAAATCAAATCTTTTTTATTCACGCGTTTCGATTTTTTGCACTTTCTCTTTCTAAACGACGAAGTTCTTGGAGTACCTCTGTTGCAAATCGACTTGTTGCCTCCCAGGCCTTCTCTAATGATAGCATAGCTTTCACTAGTGACTCTGGTCGTGTTTTCGAATGGACGGTGGCTTCCCAATCGCTGCGTATTGTGCTGAAACGGGGACAGACACAGAACACGTGCTCCGCGTCCTCCCTAACTCCAGGACATGACGGACATTCTGGAGAGTCCTCATGTCTAAACCCGTGCAAATATACTCTAAAGCAACCATGTCCCGAGATCATTTATGTCAGGTAATAATTGACCTCGCCATGATCTCGGTTTAACCAAATATCCAATTGTGGTATAATGCGGTACGTCCACCTTCCTTTTTTTGATGAATCACACAGTATCTGCCATCGCAGTATACTATTCCGCCGTTCTATTATTCTTTGTGCATTAGCGCTCAGCGTAGTTAATCCTTTTTGTCGGTAAAAAGCACTTCTTTCTTCTGCGAGTACTTCGATTGGCAGCATCCCAGCAATAACGTATACTGCATCCTCAGACACTGTGCGAAATGCGCTGACTGTTCTTAACCTTCATAGGACTGGCCGAGGTCCGTTTGTACCCCATGACGTATGTTTTTGCTGTATCTTTGCAAACGCAAATTTTTAAACATTGATCTTTCATCTAGCTGCAGTTTATGAATTATTTTGATAAAATATGATGTATTTAGTAGTTTTTATTGGCTGGTATAAACAAAAAATAGTTTTATATTCCAGGGGTCTCTTCAGACCCCGGTCAGCCTTTTACGTCCGATAAAATAATCCCGGTAACTGTTAGTAAAATCGGGGAATCTCATACATTTAACGTTTGTTTACTCACAGTTCAATTGGGGGATTCCCCGCACTGCGATATAATTTTTAGACTTGAATATTCGGGTTAGTCTATTGTGATATTGCGAGTAGGGTACATCGTTTTGAAAATGAGTCAGTTTTTATTTAGAAACAATCGCAAGGGACTTACTGACGATGAGATGTTACATATACTTGAAAGTGATGATCCAGAGTTTGATAGTGTTATCAATGAGGAAACATCGAGTGACTTAGAAGATGAAGACATTGTCACAGAAGTAGAGGAAGAAAATGATCTAATAGTTGTTGATCAAAGTATAGAGAAAACGAACCCAGAGGAACCAACAGGTAGTAACAGCCAGGGCATTCCAGTATATAAATCTAAAGATGGAACTGAGTGGTCAAAAATTCCAGGAAACACAAAAGTTAGACGTTCAAAAGCTAATATTCGGAGACATGCTCTAGGCCTTACAAATTACACTTCTGATATCTCAAGTATAAAAGACGCTTTTCTTATTTTCCTATCTCCGGATATTCTGAACATAATAGTAACCGAAACAAACAGAAAGGCACAAACATATTATGATAAATGGAATATAGAAAATCCGAATAAAATTAAAGTTTTTGTACCTGTTGATTCTACAGAGATTGAAGTTTATATTGGACTGTTGCTTATTCTTGGCGCACTTCACGGATCGAAAGAGGCTATCGATATGCTCTGGTGTCAAGATATTTCTTACTGTCGTCCTATAATTCCTGCTGCAATGTCAAGAGACAGATTCAAACAAATTACTTCATTTTTACGCTTTGATAATTTTCAAACAAGACAAGAACGAAAATTAGTAGATAAGCTAGCTCCGATAAGAGATATATTAGATATTTTCACTTCTAATTGTAAAAAATCACTTAATCCTGGCGACCATCTATGTGTAGATGAACAGCTTGTACCATTTAGGGGTAAGGCACCATTCCGAGTCTATATGAAGAGTAAACCTGATAAGTATTGAATCAAAATATGGGCTCTTGTGGACTGCACCACTTCTTATATTGCAAACAGGCAAGTTTATTTGGGTAAGTTATTTGAAAAGCAATATAGGCAAACTTTATATTCCTATGTATCTATTAATTTTTAGAAAAACAAGATAACAAAGCGGAAAAGGGTCAAGGTCAAAGGGTTGTCCTAGATTTGACAGACCATTTGGAAGGCGGATTTGGAATAACGACCGATAACTTTTTTACAAGTTTAGAACTTGCTGACAAGTTGTGGAAAAAAATATTACTTTATGTGGAACCCTCCGGAAAAATAAAACATTTATTCCCAGGGAACTTCTACCGGCATCGTACAAGAACGAGTTTTCAAGTATGTTTGCTTTTAGAAATCAAAGAACGCTAGTATCCTATGTTCCAAAACAAAAACATGCTGTCATCTTACTTTCAAGTGAGCATATTGATAGTAAAGTAGCTGGAGAAGAATAGCACTATAAACCAGAAATTATTCTTCATTACAACAAAACAAAAAGTGCTGTCGACACTTTAGATAAGTTGGCCAAAGAATATACAGTGCAGAGAAAGTCAAACCGCTGGCCAATGGCAATATTTTCGCATCTTATAGATATCGCAAGAATAAATGCTTATAAATTGTGGTTACTGCAAAACCCGGATTGGCGAAAAAACAGTTTGGATAAACGTAAAATGTATATTTTGGGACTAGGAAAAGAACTCATAAAGAAAAACGTTTTCCGGCGATATAATAATAAATACATTCAGACGAATAGAAAACGGCATATGACAGACGTTTTTCCCTAACTACTGGATGCAACAGAACATAGAGTTGGACAACAAAACATTACCAGGGGGCGCTGCCATATGTGTCAAAGAGGAAAAGACAGAAAACCCAGAAAAATATGTATTAGGTGTAATAACTTTGTGTGCCTAGAACATTCAAAATCGGAGATAGTTTGTAAAAAACGTTAAAATGATATGTAGCTAGTAGTATTAGTGATTAGGGTATTTTGTATTTTTTCGTGATGATTTTTGACTAATAAATGGTTAATAGTAAAACTTTAATAAAACTTCTTTTCTATATATTTAATTTAAAGAAAAATACAGCATTTCTGCAATTTTACGCATGGGGTCTTCTTGGACCCCAGTTGGTCCTTTTCGTAAAATTTTGATGTCCGTCCCATGAAGGTTAAGGCACTCAACCGGTAGACTGGCGCGATTTTCCTCCGGGATTCTTGTATACAAAGTATACCCGCCCAGATAGGTAATCCATATGTGAGAATAGATGTAACTATACTGACGACAGTAATGCTCTCCTCTTCTGCTTTGGTCCTCTTATGTTGGGCATCAGTCGTGACAATCTCGCTCTGACTACTGACGCTTTGGCACCGACGTGTTCTGCCTGTTTTTTAAAGTTGAGCCTGGCATCGATCATTATCCTCAGATACCGAATGAACGGTTGCGATATAATATCGTGTTCTCCGATACTCAGCCTGATAGTTTCCACCTGTTTTCTACTATTGATAAGCACTACCTCGGTCTTGTGTTCTGCTGACTTTAGGCCAACTGTCTCCATCCATTGTCTGATTTTCTCGAAAGTGGTGTCAAAGACAAAATATATCTCTTCCAGATGCTTCGCGACTATCACTATGGCAACATTGTCAGTGTATGCCACGAGTTTAGCTTCTCTTGGCAATGCTAGTTTCAATAGCCCGTCGTACATAATATTCCACAACAGTGGGCCTAGTACTGATCCTTGAGGTACTCCTCCAGTGACTCTGTGTTCCTTCAGGCCGTTCTCCGTATTCTATTGGTGAAGTAACTTTCTACTATCCTTAGTAGATATCGTGGCACGTTCATTTCAATGAGAGCTTTCATAATATAATCCCACCTAGCAGTATAGAAAGCGTTCTGGATATCCAATGTTGCTACCAGGTAGTACTTCTTTGTGCCTCTATACCATCTGGTGCCTGCGATTGCGTCCTTGGCTAAGTTGACGACGATGTCAATTGCATCGAGAGTGGAGCGACCTTTTCGGAAGCCATATTGACTGTCAGAAAGTATCGGTTCGACTGCTGCTTCGATTCTCCTGTTAATTATGCGTGCCAGAATATTGCTGGTTGTATCCAGCATGCTGGTTCATTCGGCGGTTTCTTCCCTTTTGGGAGGAGTACTAATCTCTGCTGCTGCCATTTTTGTGGAAAAGTTCCTTCTTCAAGTCACGTATTATAGACTTCCAGAAACAACGAAGGGGCCGTTTTGATAGATGTGAGGTTGTGTATGTGTGTTGGTACTGGTGGTTCTATAACGAGCAGCTCTGGTCGTCTGTATGCGAAGGTATTGTAATAAATGATGTGACTAAGTTCCCCTGCCTCGTTGCGAGAAATACTTATTTTGCTCTTAAAACAATACTATACAAAACGACTGGTTTCGAGTCATTGCACTTTGTATCAACAGAAAGTGAAATCAGAGTCGTTAAAAGCAATTCTGCTGATCTATGAGTAATAAATGCTTATCGACAATCCCGTTCAGTGCGTAAGTGCCGAGTTGCAAATTTTCAGGTCTTTGAATAACCTATAATGTTTATTTATTTTACTTAATATGAATGAAATTACCTAACCACGCCTGAAATAATTAGCTTTTATTTATCGTATCGTAGCGAAACTTCACTGGAAATGGGACTTCAAGGAGATAAAATCATACGCTCCGGGCCCGTGTTACTAAATACAAATAAATCTCGGTTTAAGCCTTGTTTATTTTCCATCTACGAGGTGGAAGCGAATTATGTGGCGTAAAACAATAATCAAATAAATAATGCCTAACTCCTGTCGGTTATATGCACCCTAAAGAAAGCGAAATGTTCCCACAATTTTGGTGAGGACCTTACTCTGTCATCACACACGATACACTTATATCTTATATAACGTGCCCAAATTGTGAGCCTGGACCTGCAGTACCTAATTGAAACCTGCCAACTTGTCAAATCCCCGTGAAAGAATAAATAATAAAATAAATATACTGTTATAGCTTCTGCCTATGTATATAGTTATGTTATATTTAGAACCAGCGTACAATAATAAAAACGAATACATTTCTCCTCAAGAAAAAAAACTTAAATCTCAACTTGTTTAAAAACTTACTGCGTTGGAAACTCCCTTTCTCCGGTCTTCGATTACTGCCTGTGTTCACTATCTTTCTAGAAACCGCGGGTAACGCTAGTAACCGGTATCGAGCTATGTTGAACTTCGAGTAGAGGGCGAGTTTTCCCGTTTTGTGTCACCGACGGTGGACAGTGTTCACCGTCAAGGATATCTAAGTATCCCTTTTACACCCTGACACAACGGAGAAAAACTTCTTCCTCTGAAGCCGCTAACACCAAGAAAACTGATGCCCGTTACCGTGACAGGGAAAGGATTTTCCCCTTCGCGTTTTTCGCCCGACACTGTCTGTCGCTCTGACTGCTCTGTACCTGGTTTTTACTATCCCCCGAATTAGGTTTGGTTTTTTTTTGTTGAATTGCAAAAATCCATTTTTTGTTTTGAAGCGGCCTCAATTTTTCGTTGTATACAAAACAATTATTTAATGTTGACCTAGTAAAATGTTTTATTTGTTTCAAAGCTGTTATGGTTCTGTATCATTTTCTAAACAAAAAGTGGGTCGCATTCCACTTTTTAATTATATTTGAAATAAAATATGTTTTACCGTGTGTTCTGAAAGTTACTAATTTAATTTTTTCTATTTGGTATTCGCGATTATTACAGTATAATCAATGGATAATGGGCATTAATACGTTTTAATAATACATTTTTATCATTTGTTGCTGCTATCGTTAATAAATAAGGAAAGAAAATGTTGTTTGGAATAGATCTGCTAATTTAAACATTTATTTTTGAAAAAAATTGTCATTTGTTGCGCGCTTTCTATTAAATACTAGACCATTGACATTGTTTTATTTCCAGGTTTATTCACAATCTGCTAAAAATGTTATCGAGAACATACAGAAGAAATATAAAGGCTGCCCAACTTTTTATGTATGCAAACCCAGCGCTGGAGCTTCAGCAATACCTTGCGGTTGCGAGCAATAAAATCTTTATATAGAGGTTAAAAAAATCAGATTTATTTACAATATATATACATATATATATATATATATATATATATATATATATATATATATATATATACATATATATATATATATATATATATATATATATATATATATATATATATATATATTGACATGTTATTTTATGAAAAACTATATAAATTATATTTTTATTATAAAAACTGCTTCCTGGTTTTCTTTTTCCTGAAATTTCAGTTCTTGAAACCTCTGAAATGTTTCTGAAGGTTCTGCCAACATTTATAATAATCTGGATTTAGTTTGTCGCACGTTTTCGATCCCCATTTTGTCAAAGCTATGCCCATACAACTTTCAAACATGAATGCCTAAAACGTATTTAAAGGAAAATATGAATATTTGAAAAAAAAACGTCACTTTTTGAGATACAAGGTATGAAAGTTGAAAATTATTGCCAATAATGAACGTAAACTTTAACAAACTGTGTCATGCCATTAAACGTGTTTAATAGTATATTATAAGTACCAAGTGTCAAAAAAGTTACTTAAGTTACGAGTTTTACTAGGCACGAGTGGAGCGAAGCGGAACGAGTGACTAAAGACGTTTTTTAACACGAGGTGCTTACTATACTTTTTCTTCACCCGCTGGATTGAAAAAATTATATTATATTTGAATTATATTCATTATATGACGGACGATGGCTGACAGCTGACTGAATAACAAAATTATCAAGGAACATGAAATTTAACATAGAAAAGATACACTTGATTTGACGTTTAAAAAACAAAAGATAAACGAGATGTCACTTTTCGCATTTTAAACACTGAGTCGTTTTGTGCATGTCAAACCCGTGTTCACAGTGCGGTTTTAGTAACGGATGTAGAAAAAGATAATTTCCTTCCGATTTCCGTTTAAAACGATATAATTGATGTTAGGGGATGACGATTTTGGTAATTTTACTATTAAAAAAATGGAAAAAAACACCAACCTGTGTTCCTTCGGCTAATCTCGTCGGTTTCAAACTTTCATTAGAAGCAATTTCGAAACAATTTGCATCAGGACCATGAGGGGTCATTATACTGTGCAACGTTGCTCCCCCCGGTGCCAAACCTCCTCTTTTAGCTTCGTATTCTCCAAGTATCAATCCCATAAATTCCGACATGCAGTTCCTGTGATAATAGGGTGGTCTGAAAGTATGTTCTTGGACGGACCATCTTGGTGGAAATATAACGAAATCTGCAATGGCGGTACCCTTTTTGTCAGATTGACAGGTGAGAACGGTGAAAATTGAAGGATCCTAAAACATGTAAAAAGTATTGAGTGATGTGTAGTTATGACGTTATACGAACGACTGAGAGAGTAAATGAAGAAATAACGTCTTCAAATGTCTGTCCTACCCATAGGCATATAAGAAATGGACTGAGCGAACCGTACCATATTCAGTAGTGAAGTGAAAACAACTAGCGGAAGCTTTTTTTCATTGGTTTTTTTGGAGGCAAAAATTCTACATATTAGGTGCGTCCTTTTTGACTGAGATCTCAGTTAATCTCAGCTCACATCAGTAATGTGAGCGTTCTTTTTGCTTTACTCACTTTAAGTGAGCTGAGATTTTTCCTCCCCCTTCACCGATGCTGAATGTGTTGTAAGGGGGAATCAGTTGGACTTGAGTCGGAAATAAGGTGGAGGGGATGAAGACATATTTGATTTGCTTGGTTTATTAGTAGTTTTAACCAAGGTTATCTATAGTTTTAACCATTGACATATAAACACACATAATATATTTTTCTTTTGTTACAAATTTATGGATACAATTGCATTATTATTATTATATGTTTTGTTTCTTATTCAAGCATGCGAAAAGATCGCGCGCTTCAATTGAGATGTCGTTCTTTTTGGTGCTTACTCACATCACTTTTTCTCAGATCACCTTAACTAAAGTGATCTGAGATCTCAGTCGAAAAGAACGCACCTATTGATGAACATTCTGCATTTCTGGCAACACTGCTATTACCCCGTATGTCACAAAACGTTGAAATATATGTTATTAAATTGAATGTTTAGCGCTTCGAATCGCTTTGGCAACACTGTAAAGCGCAGATCGCCCTCAAATGGAGTATTGTATGTTTGTCGACTTGAAAATGCTCCAATAAATTTAGAGGAGCGCTGGACTGAATATATTTTTAAAAGGAGACTCTTTTGTTGGCATTTGAAGTTGAATTTTGCTTTATTATTTAGACTTTAGATTTCCAAGACAGTTTTTATTCTTCCACATTCAGTGTGCCATTGTTTATGAATAATAAATGAATTTATACCACTGATGAGTTCGAAAGTTTGTAGTATGTGTTAATTCCTTAATCAATATGGTTTAATTCAAATAACCAAGAAAACCCTGACGTACCTAAATATTACGAAGAACCATTGTCGATTGTAAGGTCATTTGACGAGAACAAGAGAAAGTATTGAACGTAGAGGCGGAAGAAAACTATCGATGTAACAGTTACAACAACGGGTAAAAATGAATTGTAAATATTTCAAATATAATTAGACAAGATCTGAAAAACTGTTATTTTAAAAAAAAAATCATCTTTTTTCAGTCTTCCATCTTAATTTTGCAGTTATTTTTACTATTCTGCCCAACTCTATCTACTATGCGAGAAAAATATTGGTTTACCCCAAAAAATATTTGAAATATTACTCCACATTCCTAAAAAAAGTAAACTAATTCTCAAAAAATATTTTAAATCAAGTTCAGTAGGTTCCTCATCATTATTTTCGCTGGCAGATTCCTCCGAAGAGCTGTTTTTACGAATTGATGATAATCGTTGTACTTTTCTATAAAAAGTACTTGAATATTTTAAACATTTTTTTTGTTTCTGCACTTAAAGCGTATTAAATTATTGTACAGTGTGTTTTTAAAGGGAAAATAAAACACTAAAACCTCAAACAAACACGTTCAAGTAGTCGAGATAAATCTCGCACGTTATATACTGTATAATAAAGAAGGGTAAATATAGTAGCCGCCACTATGAAGAAACTTTTGTCAATTCCTACTACATAGTGGCGAAACGTAAGCGTGGTGTAGTAAGAGATATAGTGCGAATAATTAATAATTTAATAATTATTAAATACATCTTAAAAATAACACTAAACAATTAACACTACCTTATATCTCGTTTTATTAACAAGAATTAGTAATATAATTTTCAAATAAACGGTTTTAAAGATTAAAACTAACTTTTCCGTATCTGTGAGATGCCCTGATTAATATTCTATCATAAAATTGTCACTTGTATACACTTCGGGGGATGTATCGTATTAACAAACCGAAATTTCTCCAAAAGTAACCAAAAATGCAGTATATCTGGATTTATACGACCCGCTGTACTCGCGTACATCTGTGAGACATCTTGGAAAATATCCAATTATAAAATTGGCCACTTGTATACACTCCGGAGGCTGTATCGTACTAACAACCCGAAATTTCTCCAAAAAGGACAAAAATGTGGCACTTCAGGTACCATAGCACCCGTTGTACTAGCTCTGGTGAGGTAAAAATCAATAAATGGGTCATTTGTATACACGCTGGAGGCTGTATCGTGCTAAAAAAACTAAAAATTCTCCAAAAATGATAAGAATTTGGTACCTCAAGTACCATAGCACTCGTTGTATTGGCTTTAGTGAGCTGAATCTCGATAAGGTTCATCTTTGAGACGCCCTAAATACTATCCAATCATAAAATTGGTCATTTGTATATACTCCGGTGGCTGTATTGTGCTAACAAACTGAAATTTCTCCAAAAATGACAAAAATGTCGTACTTCAAGTACCATAGCATCCGTTCTACCGGCTATTGTGAGCTGAAAATCAATAGGGTTCATCTGTGAGATGTCCTGAACAAGATTCAATCATAAAATTGGTGATTTGTTGCACTCCGGAGGCTGTATCGTGCTAACAAGACATGTCACGAAAAGTGGCCGACGACGACGACATCACACAGGATTTTTTTCTAAAAACCATTTTTTCGCGTTGTCCTTGATGAAAAACGTGAAAATAACTCAAACATTTTTTTTCAAAATTTCAACTTTTTTGTGGATAAACCAATACTTTTCTCGCATTAGATAGGTTGGGCGGAAAAGTAATAACATATTATTTTCACGATATTTCACTGAACTATAAGCATATTTTGAGACAGCAGTTTTTTCAAACACGCTCGGGTCCACAAGCGATAAGGTCGGCTCACTAGTTGGTG
The DNA here is from genome assembly GCA_963921935.1 of Galeruca laticollis. Taxonomy (NCBI): domain Eukaryota; kingdom Metazoa; phylum Arthropoda; class Insecta; order Coleoptera; family Chrysomelidae; genus Galeruca; species Galeruca laticollis. The sequence continues at coordinate 173,715,726 of OY998181.1, forward strand.
CGCTAGCATCAATATAGAGTGTAGTGTTTAAGTGGTATTAGTAAAAATAAACAAAATAAACGATTTTAAAGATTAAAACTAACTTTTCCGCATCTGTGGCCCTGAACAATATTCTATCATAAAATTGCTACTTGTATACACTTCGGGGGATGTATCGTGCTAACAAACCGAAATTTCTCCAAAAATAACCAAAAATTTAGTATATCTAGTTTTATAGGACCCGCTATACTCGCTCTAGTCAACTGAAAATCAATAGGGTACATCTGTGAGACACCTTGAACAATACTTATTCATAAAGTTGATCAATCGTATACTCTCTGGAGGCTGTATCGTGCTAACAAACTGAAAATTCTCCAAATATGACAAAAATTTGGTACTTCAAGTACCACAGCACCCGTTGTACTGGCTTTAGTGAGCTCAATATCAATAGGGTTCATCTTTAAGACGCTCTGAATAATATCCAATCATTAAATTCATCACTTGTATATACTCCGGAGGCTGTATCGTGCTAACAAACTGAAACTTCTCCAAAAATGACAAAAATATCGTACTGAAAGTACTGTAGCACCAGTTGTATTGGCTCTGGTGAGCTGAAAATCAATAGGGTTCATCAGTGAGATGCCCTGAATAATATTCAATCATAAAATTGGTGACTTGTTGAACTCCGGAGGCTGTATCGTGCTAACAAACTGAAATTTCTCGAAAAACGACAAAATGTCGTACTTCAAGTACCATAGCACCCGTTGTACTGGCTCTGGTGAGCTGAAAATCAATAGGGCTCATCTGTGAAATGTCCTTAACAATATTCTATCATAAAATTGGTGACTTATTGCACTCCGGAGGCTGTATCGTGCTAACAAGACTTGCAAGGAAAAGTGGCCGACGACAACGACGACGACATACACACAGGATTTTTTTTCTAAAAACCGTTTTTTCGTGTTGTTGTTGATGGATAACGTAAAAATAACTCAAAAAAAAATTTCAAATTTCCAACTTTTTTGTGGGTAAACCAATACTTTTCTCGCATATTAGATAGGTTGGCGGAAATAGTTATTTGTATACTAAGGCCGCAAAATGCTTTTTCGCGTTCCGAGAGAGAGATTATCGCCGAGGCCTCTCCGACCGAGGCAAGATAATCTCGAGGTCGCGAAAACATTTCGCGGCCATAGTATATACAATATTTTTCGTGCAACCGTGAAAATTACATAATTTCAATAAACATTATGTCTCTTTAGAAAAGTCAGCGTTTCAACGCGAATAGAGAAAATTACACGTCAATATCACAATATTTCTATGGAGATGAAATCGTGAAGATGTCCGATAGCGATAGTGATATTTCAGTTACTTGCACTCCTCCTGAGCTGAGAGATCTCATAGACTCAGCACTTTCTGATTTGATACCCGAAAAATCTAAACGGAAATATGAAAAATGTTACAGCAACTTCAAAGATTGGTGTGTCAACCAAAATGTCAAGACGGTGTCAGAAAACATATTATTAGGATATTTGATGCAGCGATCAAAAGTTGTGAAGAGTTCAACTTTATGGAGCATTTATTCTATGTTAAAGACTATGCTTAACGTACGAGATGGAATTGACGTAAAGAAGTTTTTAAAATTGGTACCGTTCCTCAAGAAAAAGTCAGTTGGTTATCGAGCAAAGAAATCAAAAGTTTACGCACGAGCAAATTGATTCATTCCTCAAACAAGCTAGTGATGCAAATCATCTACTGTGGAAGGTATATAAATATGGAAAAAAGTGAAGTATGATGTTTTATTCATAATAATTATTATTATAGGTAGTTTTGATAATGGGAATATCAGGAGCATGCAGTCACTATGGGAACGGCCGTAAAAATGTTTGTCGGCCGTCACTCTGGGTAACGGCCGCAAAATATCATTTTGCGGCCTCTGTTGCGGCTGCAAAATGCTTGTTTTGCGTCCGGTTGCACGAAAAGTAATATTAATACCTACAGGCTACAGATTTTTATGAAATTTGGAATTTTCCTAACTGCGTCGGAGCACTAGATGGCAAACATTATTATTATCATTATCATTATCCAGTATAACACAGCTGATTTGCTGGGTCTAATGTATATAAACCAGTTGTCCTCCCGACATCTGAGGTTTATAATACTTTCCGTATAATATGTGCTGTTCCGTTTAGAGCAGTTTGCTGTAAGACTGCTGCATCTGGTGCTCCTGGTATCATTGAAATTTACTTCACATGGTTGGTCGTTATCGTCCCGAGAGCTCCTATCACTACTGGAATTACTTCTACTTTTGTGTGCCACATTCTTGAAATTTAGATTGCTAAGTTTTTGTATTTAAGCAATTTCTCGGCTTCCTTTGAGACTGTATTATTGTCGCATAGTACAGCTACGTCTATTACTTTGCATACAGAGTCATTGTTGTTTCTTATCACGATGTCTGGCTTGTTCGCAGTTATTGTTCTATCAGTTTGAATTTGTTGGTCATAAAGTATTGTAACGCCGTCTTTACTAATAATATCTTGTGGTTTGTGGTTGTACCATTTTGTGTCACATTCTATTCCAGTTATTACAGATCATCCAGTGCAGTTATTATTATTATTATTATTATTTTCCTTTTTCTGTCACCGGATTTACACCCGGCGTGTTTCAACGACAGTCGGCCTCAACAGCAAGACTTTCGTTGGGTGTCACTATTCTAGAAATGACCTAACAATGTTTGTCGCATCCAGGATTACAGATTTTTGCATTAATCGGTAGGTTGACTCAGGAATATCAATGTCTTTGAGGGAAGTACTTAGTTTCTTGGGAATTAGCCCCATACAGGATAAAACAACTGGAATGATCTTGACTTCTTTAAGATTCCACAATTCTTTTATTTCGGTCCTTAGCTCGGCGTATTTGCTTAGTTTTTCATTGTATTTTTGCTTTCTGTGTTAGAATTATTTGGGATCGATATGTCAATAAGCAGAGCTTGCTTGGATTGTTTATTAATGACTGTGATGTGCGGCCTGTTGTGTCGTACTGTTACGTCCGTCATGATAGTTTTATCCCAGTAGATCTTAACATACTAATTTTCGATAACTGGAGGGGGCTTATATTTGTAATATGGCTCATTGTTTTGTGGATCAAGGTTAAGTTTTTTCAGTACTTCTAGGTATACTACTGTGGCAACTTTGTTGTGTCGTTCTTGATATTTAGTTTCAGCTATGCTTTGGCAAATAGAAAGAATGTGTTCAATCGTTTCTTGACTTCTGTTGCACTTTCTGCACCTATCTGTTGGTATTTCTTCCTTCAAGATATACTTTTGGTAATTCCTCGTTTTTATAACCTGATATTGTATACCAACCATAAAACCTCTGGGAACAGCGTTCCAGTTTTAAGCCATTCAACCGATTTAGCTTGATCTATCGTGTCTTTCTGTAAATCATTAATGAATCTTCCGTGCAATTCTTTTGAGCGCCAATTTCTAATTTTATCTTCCTCATTTCATGTATTAAAGGGCGTAAAGTTTTCCATGCTTAGGTTTAAAGGTGTATAACCCGTATCTGTTTTCACTATGGCTTTATGAAGTTGACTATTTTGGTGGCGGAAAAAACTCCTCAAGCCTGCAATTTGCTGAGTGCAAGCTTCCACAACATCTTTTATTCCTCTACCTCCTTTTTCTCTAGGTAAATTTATCCTTTCGACGGACGCTTTTGGATGGTGTTTTCTATGTTTTGTTAGCTCGGTTCTAATCTTTCTGTTTACTGCTTCCAGGTCCGTTTGAGTCCATTTAATTATTCCGAAGGAGTACTGAAGAGCGGATATGGCGTAGCTATTTATGGCCGTGGTAAGGTTTCTTGAATTAAGCTTACTTTTTAAGAGGTTGTAAAGGCGTTTTTCGAATTCGGTGGTTAATATGGCTTTTATTTCTTTATGTTCTATCTTGTGGGTCTGAAGGGTTCCTAAGTACTTGTAGGGTTTGTCTGTCATGGCTTCAATATATTTGCCTGGCTCTAGTTCTATAGGTTCTCCTTCTTTTAGCTTTCTCTTTTCAATCGATACAGTTTGGCATTTTTCCATACCAAACGACATTTCGACCTCTGTGCTCCACTGGTGCATGAGTTTTAAGTTGGATTCTAGGTGTTTTTTGCACGCGGCATATAGTTTCAGATCATCCATAAAGAATAGATGACTTATGGTTGTTGAGTTTCGATCCGCTCTAATAGTTGCTCCATATCCTGTGTGGTTTAGGCCACGTGATAATGGGTTTAAACACAAGCAGAACCATAGAGCGGAAAGTGTATCTCCTTGAAAGATTCCTCTTTTAATACTGATAGATTCAGTTTCTAGTTCTGTGTGATTTAGGTTAATTTTGAGTTTTGTTTTCCAATTACTCATAGTACTTTTTAAAAACCTAACCAACACAGGATGTATATTGTAAATTTCCAAAGTTTTTATTAACCAACTGTGGGGCACTGAGTCGAAAGCCTTCCGATAGTCTATATAAGCCATGTATAGATTTCGGTTCTTCTTTCTGATTTGTTCCAATATCACATTATCGATTGTTATTTGTTCCTTGCAGCCCATATATTTTCTTTTGCACCCTTTCTGCTCCTCAGTTAGAATATCATTAGTTTCTAGGTATGCGTACAGTTTATCACATAGTGCTGCAGTGAAGATTTTGTACATTGTAGGAAGGCACGTGATGGGTCTATATTGAGAAGGATCTTGGGTTTGATCAGATTTTGGAAGAAGATAAGTTACACCATTTGTAAGGAAGTCTGGTAGTTGGTCAGGGTTTCTTAGAGCGATATTAAATTGGTTGGTCAGGTGATGATGGGTAGCCGTAAGTTTTTTGTACCACAAATTTTGGATACCGTCGTTCCCTGGTGCTTTCCAGTTGGCCAAGTTTTTTATTACCTTTTTTAGATCTTGTAATGTAAACATTATTTCTTCCATATGTAGATGGTTGTTGTTCTGAATTTCTGTTTTGATCCAAGGTGTATTTTCCTGGTGTTCGATTTCCTTCGACCACATTCCTTCCCAAAATGTCTTATTCAGTGTTCGTCGTGTAAATATGTTGTATTGTCATGCACTTGTTTTTACGGCGCGCTGGCTTATTAGCCACCGTAATTTTAATGTCAAACTTGTCATCTGTTTTCATTCAGTTTTTTAATTTTGAGTGAATTTACATCATGTGAATTATAATTTTACACCCTTCCAATAGGGTATTTTAATGTTTTTATTCCAATGACTCAATCATAACAATGATTCTATCTTGAGCATTGTTTTTAATCAACTTGATGGCTTTGACACCTACTTTTTTATATGACGTAAGTTCAACCTTTTTTAAATTGTTTTTTCAAAATTTCACAAGCTTTGTAATTTTTCATAGGACGGCTTTGATAATGGCTTAATAGCCGAAAGCGCTTAGCTGGAAAGTAATAAACTAATACACACTGAGTATTCGTCGTTTTCATTCACTCAATTTACATCTAGTGTGTACACCATATCCACAGACATTTCGAATGTGTTTTTGGCATTCTGAGAGCAAAATGGCAACTTCTAGATAAACTTATACTGACCAGTGCTTCACATGCAGATGAAATAATCAAGACAGTTTGTGTTTTACACAACATGATTATTGACAAGGAAACAAGACAGTCAATCTACTTTTCGAAACGAAAACATACAAGCTGCCGCAGGAAGACAAAACGATGAAGCAAAATACATCCGAGAACCATTTATAAATTTTTGTTGTAATAATCCTATTTAGTCTAATCATTAAAGCCTAAAAATCAACAAAAACTTCTTAATTAACCCCTTACCGCATACTGGCCCATTTATGGCACAAAGCGTGTTTAGTCTATTTATAAATATGTCTGTGTTTATAAACACACTCTGTGACGCACAGATATTACTTTGATAAACTATGGCATGGTACAATAGCATTGTATCGATATCTAGTGGATACATTCGAAAGTTACAATAAATTTTTTTAATGGCGCACAACAGCTGATGATCGTTTGAGAAATTGACAATTACAAGTTGTGTATTGTGAATATTATTGAAGTTTATTGTTTGAAAAAATATTGTAAGTTGAAAGTGTGGCTTTGGTGATAGATTCTTGAGGTGAGTTTGTGTTTTTTTATATATTAGATACTAGTTATTGCCAATATTTTCTCTGTGCCATATATGTCACAGTATGCAATTATGACATGAATATGACTGAACCAACACATTTTTTTCTATTTGGTTTTTAGGTACATAATGGACCCAAAATTATTTTATGGCGGATATAAGTCAACCGTTCGTGATATTCCAGATAATAGTGAGGATGACATGTCAGATTCTGATGATGAAACTTTTGGAGTAGTTCCTGATACTGAATCGTATGACGACTATACTGAGGAAAATGAAAATACTTCCGATATACCTATTCCTGAAATGAGTGATAGTGATAGTGAGGATGATATGCCTCTCAGTGAAAGACTAGCGAGACTAAAGGAAAATAAAAAGAAAAAAAAATATTAGATTGGCATAATGAAGAACTAAAGTTTTCTGATGCAGACACTGCATTTTTAGGTAATTTGGACCTGCCTCCAGAAATAACTGAATTGGATTCTCCTATTCAATTTTTTGAGTTTTTTATAACAAATGAAATTTTAGACTACATAGTTGACCAGTCATGTGTATACTTCACCCAACAATGCCCAACAAAACCACTTGCTCTAACAGTGGAAGATTTAGAGCAGTTTATTGGTATCGTTATTTATATGTCTGTTGCACATTTACCAGCTACGAGGATGTATTGGAGAATAGCTTTGAAGCACACGTTAGTCGCAGATGTAATGTCATGTAATAAATTTGAAAAAATTAAGAGATTTTTACATTTCAATAACAATTACGATTTTATACCAGCTGGTAACAATGGACATGACAAATTGTTCAAAATAAGGCCCCTACTAAGTAAACTCCGTGAACGATTGTTGAAAGTTCCTAAAGAGGAATTTATGGCTGTAGATGAACAGATAATTCCAACAAAAGCAAGATCCAACATTAAACAATATAACCCGAAGAAACCCCATAAATGGGGTTATAAAGCTTTTGTGCTTAGTGGTATTAGTGGGTTCTCATATGACTATGAAATTTACGCTGGAGCACAAAGTAATATAGTAGAAAATAGTTTTCCTGATTTAGGAGTTAGTTCGAATGTAGTTGTTCGGCTTACAAAGACTGTACCAAGGTATAAAAATTATAAAATATTTGCTGATAACTGGTTCAACAGTGTCCCGCTTATGACCTATCTCCATAAAGAAGGTTGCCTTCTTTTAGGAACAGTAAGAAAGGACCGAGTACCAAACTTGAAAATACCAAAGGAATCGGTGATGAAGAAAAGTGGTCGTGGTGCTATAATTGAAAAGGTTGCAGATGTAGATGGTGTTCCCGTATCCGTCACTTGTTGGTATGATAACAAAGTTGTGACTATGATGTCGACTTATGTTGGTAGTACTCCTGTCAGTGAGGTGTAACGATTTAGCAAAAAAGATAAGACATATATAACTATACCACGTCCCAAGGCAGTTTCCATATATAACCAATATATGGGAGGAGTGGACCTTCTTGACTCAATGTTGGGTTATTATAGAATAAAACTACGATCAAAGAAGTGGTATATGCGAATATTTTTTCACCTAATCGATCTGGCATGTGTCAACGCTTGGGTTCTTTGGAAGCGAACACATCCAAATGTCCCGTTGGCTTTGAAGGATTTTAAAATAGCTCTTGCTGAATGCCTAACTAAAGCAAATAAATCCCTTACTAAACCAAGAGGTCGACCAAAACTACCGATTGAAGGTGAGCTACAGGCAAAAAAGCATCGTGGTCCAACCACAGATTTCCCAATTCAGGAAGTTAGAACCGATAAGCTTGACCACTGGGGGCATTGGCAAAATCAGAGACAAAGGTGCAAATACCCTGGATGTACTGGAAAAAGTTTCATACAATGCGGGAAATGTCAAGCTTTTCTTTGTCTAAACAAAGACTGAAATTGTTTTTTTGCATTTCATAATGATTAGTAATTTACCATTTCTTAATCACATGTTGTGCCATAAATGGCACATATCCATATCTTTTCAAAATCAAAATAGTTTTTTTTTTCTATTTTTCCTGTTTTATATATATTATTTCCGGTCCTTAATATTTTTTTCAAACAAAAAAAAATCATGCGGTAAGGGGTTAACTGGACCACCCTATATTTGTTTTACTTAACTCTCAACAGATACTAGATAAAAATGTTAAAGAATGAATGATTGGGATGAGCATTTGTATGATGGAGCTTGATGCTGCAAAAGATCATCTGCTATCTTCAACATCTTAGAATCTTCGAGTGACACGAAGGACCACTTGAATTGAAGGTCAAGACCTAGTTACCCATGTCAGCTACGCTTACAGAGGGATAACCCAACTTAAGAATTATATAAGATATACTATAACCTGTGAGGAAAAAAATCAACAGGAAGTCGGATATATTAAATAAAACTCAGAAATTCGAGTAGTACCTTATTTAATTTAAGTAGTACATCTAGTGTGGAATTGGAAAGGCACTATAAAAACCATACACCCGAACAGATGGAAAGTAGGACACACTAGAGGATATTATTAAATTTCTGTATAATATTTCACTAAAGTTCTTATGTAGACAGTAATTATTAAGTCATTTAGCAAAGTCACTTGCGATAAAAGGATGATAGGTGGCAACAATTACTAAAAACGAAAATATAACTTCTAGTAACGGCAACTCCGCTGCAATTTATATTGGCGCCAGTAAGGTTTGCCGGCAGTCTTCCAATATTTTTGATAGTAGAAATTAAATTAAAGTACTTACAATACAAGTTGACAAGCACTAACAAACTATACACTTTACTTTTAAATTGAAATTATTGAAACTAATATTTCCCAAGAAAGGGACACTGAAAGAAATGAGGAGACCTTGCACAACATACTCCTACGTTGATGAGCTCTGGACTGACACTGAAAGAAATGCGGGAAAAAGTATGCTTGACTTACTACTTGTGACTTTTGTAAGAATTTTATCATTAGAAATTCTTACAAAAAAGTTAAGATAGGGACTTTGAAGTCGTTTTGACCAGTGTTATGTTAATGTTTGTTTCTTTACTTTAGGATTTATTAATTAAACATTAACACTTGATTTTATATTGTTCTTTATTGAGTACATACACGTGAGCCAAGGTTCGAGAACATCGGTTAACTGTCACTGCCCATGACAGCTGCCATTGCCAACTTTACATTAGTGGCAGTGACTACATAACGTACAGACGTACCTCTAAATAACCTAATCCTACATCCCCCTTTCTTAAGTAAGATAATCAAAACTGGTTCAGTTTTGGAGTAGGTCGCGAAATTCGACCTGATGATGTGATACAAGTTTTTTTAATAAATTTAGCCTCCAAATCCGAATCACTTTCTGAACTGTCCTTCATTTTATTTTCATCTACAACTATAGTAATGCTTTCTTCATAAACACTACTTGCATCACTGTTCGATTCCGAATCTCCATCATTAACACTTTCTTCATTATGATCATCATCTTCGGTAGTTTCACATTGTTCATTTTCAAGTCTATTTTCAAAATTTACAACCACTCTCTCTTCTCTCACACTTTCCTTATCATTACTAATATTATCATCATCCTTTAATTCTATAAAATACTTAATTTCATTATGATTTTCCTCCTTTGCTGATGAATAATGGTTTTCTGAATTATTTAGAAAATGTTTATTTCCTACCGGTTTAATGAATTTCCGATTTCTTATTAGCATAGAACCATTATTCATTTGCAATCTATATGTTCTATCTCTTAGTTTACTAACAACTTTACCAAGAAACCAATTACCATTTGGTTTTGTTTGAACATAAACTGACTGATTTGTGTACAATTCAGGTAAGTTTTTAGTTGCATTTTTATTATAATATTTTTGTTGCAGTTCTTGTTTTTCCTTAATAATTGTTTTATTATATTCTTTTGCAATTCTAGGTTTTGACTGATTTTTTGTAATTATTAAATTTGTTCTTAATTTTCTCGACATCAAAATTTCAGATGGTGATATGTTTTCAAAAATGGGTGTAGTACGATAATGTAAAAGAGCCATATATAAATCTTTCTTTTCATTAAATATTTTCTTAAACATTTTTTTTATAGTTTGTATATGTCTCTCTGCCATGCCGTTAGACTGAGTATAGGTTGGAGACGAAACTATATGCTTAAATTCCCATTGTCTACTAAAAGTTTTGAATTCTTGTGATTGTGGGCCGCCATCACTTACCAAGGTTACTGGAATCCCATGCCTAGTAAAAATTGACTTAAGATTTGTTATGACCATATGGCTTGTTGGATTATTCAATAATTCTGCTACTTCTACATATTTTGAAAAATAGTCAATGACTAAAAGGTATTTTTTTTCTTTTATTTCAAAAATATCGCAGCCTATTTTATTCCATGGTAAAGCTGGTATCTCATGTGGCTTTAAAGGTTCCTTATTCTGAGAATTGGCATAAGTAAGGCACTGGTGACAATTTGAAATTTTCTGTCTTATTTGATCAACCATACCAGGCCAGAATAAAGAATCTTGTGCCAATTTTATGCATTTGTTTACCCCTAAATGACTATAATGAATACGATCTAACATTTCTTTTTGAAGTGACTTTGGAACTACCAGACAATTGTTTCTAAAAATTAATCCATCAATGACAGTTAATTCTGATTTATAAGGACAAAATATTTTAACTTGATTTTTAACTTTTTTATTTGAATTAGGCCAACCGTTTTTAATTAGTTCTTTAAGATCATTCAAAACTGTGTCTTTATTCGTTTCAATCACAAACTCATTTATTTTTTCAGGTGTCGCATTCAATTCTAATTTAACCATACATACATGACCCTCAATGTCATCATCCAACAAATCCACTTCCTTCTCTACAAGATATGCACGAGACAACGCATCTGCTAAAAGCAAGTCTTTTCCGGGCTTATAGCGCAACTCAAAATCAAATTTTTGAAGTTGTAACAACATTCTCTGCAACCTTGCAGGACATTTATTCAACGGCTTTTTGAAAATGGAAATAAGTGGTTGATGATCTGTTTCAACAATTACCCTACGACCTAAAATATACTGATAAAATTTAGTTAATCCAAAACAAACAGCATACAACTCTTTTTCGATTTGTGCGTACCTCGTCTGAGTGTCTGTTAATGCCTTTGAGGCATAAGCACATGGAAGATTATTCTGCAGAAGACAAGCTCCTACTCCTGATTTTGAGGAGTCTACTGAAATAACTGACTGTTTATTTATATCAAAAAATTGTAAAACCGGATTTGTTGTGAGAGTTTCTTTTAAATCTACAAAAGCTTTTTCTTTGTCCTCATCCCAAATGAATTCATTTTCCTTTTTTAATAAACTTCTAAGGGGCTCAGTTTTATCTGAAAAGTTTTTTATAAACCTACTCACATAAGTAAGCATACCTAAAAGTCTTTGTATGTCCTGTTTATTTTTAGGACATGGCATTTCTGAAATTGCTTTAATTTTAGAATTGTCTGGATTAATACCTTTATTATTTATTATATGACCCGTGTACTTAATTTCTTTTTGTCCAAACTTGCATTTGTTTAAATTGAATTTAACATTATTTTTCCTAGCAGTATCCAAAACTTTTTCTAATCTCAGATCATGTTCTTGTTTATTTCTACCCCAGATGATTAAATCATCTATATAAATATCAGAACCTTCAATTTTATCAAAAATACTTCTAAAGCGTTCTTGAAAAATTTCAGGAGCACACTTTATACCGTAAGGTAATCGTAAGAATTTGTACCTACCATATGGGGTTCCAAATGTACAGAGCTTTGAACTCTCGTCATCTAATGGGATCTGATAGAAACCACTTGTAGCATCTAAAGTACTAAAAATAGTTGCTCCAGCTAATTTACTGGACACTTCTTCAAAGGTAGGAATTCTACAATATTCTCTTTTAATTACATTATTTAGATCCTTAGGATCCAGACATATTCTTAATTTACCATTTGGTTTACGTACTAATACAAGAGCATTCACCCAGTCAGACGGACCCTCAACCTTTTCAATGATTTTCTCCCTTTTTAGCTCCTCTAGACTTTGCTTTAGGGGTTCCAACAAAGGAAAGGCTACCCTTCTTATTGGATTAACGACAGGTTTTGCATTTGCTTCTAGACTAATGCTACATTTTTGACTAATACAACCTATGCCAGAAAATACATCTTGATATTTATTTATTACTTCTGTGTACTCATTTTGTGTGTAAACTGATTCAATTCTTTTAATTAAATTTAACTTTTGAGAAGCAATCAACCCTAGAATTGCAGAAGTATTACTATTTACAATAAAAAATTCCAAATCATATGCATTATTATTTTTAAAACAACTTAAATTACATTTTCCGCAAACTTTTAATTCATCACCAGTATATGATTTTAATTTGTAATCAGATTTCTTAATAATTTTAGGAGATAATCCTAGACTTTTGAAGAGATCAAATGACAATATATTAGCCATTGCACCTGTGTCAATTTTTAATTTAATTATTTTATTATTTATTTCTAGTGTAGTTACCCATTCATTCACATTGTCATTTGTATTTACACTGTCTATAGAGCCTATAAACAAAGAATTTTCAGCATTTTCATTAATTACTTCTTTTACTTCTACTATCTCATTCACTCTTCTTTTATTCTTTTTCTTGTAGCACTTACTTTCAAAATGATTTTGAAATTTACAAAAATTGCACATCTTACCATGAGCAGGACATTTATTTACTGGATGATTTAAACCACACCTCGTACAATTATTAATAAATTTCTTACTTTCTGGATTTACATTTTTCTTTCCACGATTGATTTTTCCATTGAATTTCTCCTTCTGAACATAATCCACTGCCGCCTCATGATGTATCTCATTCATTGCTTCACTTCTTTCTTTGGACATTTCCAGAATTGCACATTTTTCAATAATCTTTTCCAAACTAGTGGAATCTTCTTCTTGTAATAATTTTTCTCTAATTGATGAATTCTTGACCCCACAAATAATAACTGTTTTTGTAAGATCTTCTTGCAAAGTTCCTAGTTTACATTTCATTGCCATTTTCTTTGCTTCGGTTATAAACTGGTCTAAAGATTGTCCCCGAGTTTGCTTAAATGAGAAAAATTTGTATCGTTCGTAGGTTAAATTTTCTCTAGGCAAAAAATGTGCTTCAAACTTATCGAGTAAAGTATTTATCTTTTTCAGCGTCAGTAAACTGAAATGTAGTATACATTTTGAAGCCTTCTTCCCCAATGAAATGAAGAACTTGTGCACACTGAATGGCCTCATGTTTTTTATTAATTTCACTCGCAACTAAATAGTTTTCAAAACGGTACCTCCATAGCTTCCAATTTTCTGCTAAGTTTCCCGCCATTTGCATGGGTGCTACTCCTCGGCTGTCTCCCATTTTTCTTTATATTGCAAAAATTTTACACCGCTGGTTTTAACTTTTTGTGTCTAACTATTCTGACTGCGCCATGTTATGTTAATGTTTGTTTCTTTACTTTAGGATTTATTAATTAAACATTAACACTTGATTTTATATTGTTCTTTATTGAGTACATACACGTGAGCCAAGGTTCGAGAACATCGCTTAACTGTCACTGCCCATGACAGCTGCCATTGCCAACTTTACATTAGTGGCAGTGACTACATAACGTACAGACGTACCTCTAAATAACCTAATCCTACAACCAGTAGTAAATAGTTTTGTCCCAAAAACGGTTTTTAATACCCTCTATCTCTGTAACCATTCAACTTATATCCTAGTGTTTAGATCAGTGAAACCAGTTCTTCAGTGAGATTATGAAATTGTGATAAAATACAGAGTGTTCAATTTAAAAAAATGAAAGTTAATTCCGTGCGCAAAATTGAAACACCCTATATGTTTTAAAATGTCAAATGGTTGTTTAATTCGAAGTACAACTCGCGGTGGAAACCATTTTCTCAAAAATTATATATTTTTCTCAAAACTTGTCTGGCTCCAAACTTTTGTTTAACTCCTGTGGTGGTCCATCAGACTATGCATCACCCTGTATAAATATTTCCGAAACTTAAAATGTAAGTATCTGGAGTTGAATAATTTTATAAATAAATACAAATTATCAAAATCAGAGCTGTTGCTGATAACTAATTTTAAAAAGAATTTGAACCTTACCTGTTGTGTTACATTCACTTGCAACTTCTTTCCATAATTTTGTCAAAATTTAACTATTATGATGATGTTTTCTGCTTTTATCCCAAATTGCCTGTATTATAAAGACACCGGTCATTGATGTTTCCTTATCCATGATGCTCTGTGCGAGGGTAAAATAATACTAATATAACGAGAAAAACCTACAAACCCTCACAGTGCTCGTTATAGGTATGCGGGTTGTCTCACGTGGTACAACCCGTGCTCGCCAGTCGACTAGCTTCGAGTCGAAGAAGGGGCGGATTCTTCAAAAAATTATTAAGTATACAAAAAAAGGGCGTCAGAGAAGTTTTGGCAAGCACCCAAGACTTCTTTAATTAGCCCACAACTCCTCAGTGGGTTAACCACACTCACTACACACTACAAAGGTTAAACTGATAGGTAAATTATCATAAGTAAATAAAAGTCAGCAAGTACACCCTGATTGAAATTTTAATTAGTCTTGGTGGACCAAAGGTCTTTTTTCAAAATATTTGTTACAATGTCACTACAACAATATCGCAAATAATGTCTGTGCTCAGCTGAAGGCTGTAAACACAGGATGTAGATGGGCTGAAGGCCGAAATCTACATAAATCCAAAAAAATTCCTAACTAACTTGTCAGTTACAAACAATTAAGTAACTGTCGAGCAGATTCTATAGTTCTAGGGAAACGACCAAATAGTTCATGTACAATATCTCAAAAATACAACGATAATATATATATATATATATATATATATATATATATATATATATATATATATCAAAAATCAACAATGTACAATTACAAGGGTTCACCCTTCCGCAAATTATACCAATATCAATATAAATTGTTGCATAAACCTAAAATTTAAATAGCAATCGCGTTTAACGTTGCTAGCGAAAATACAACTCAAAATTATGAACGGTGCAAGTTATATTCACAAAATTTGTCAGAAATAGGCAAAAAAAAAATAAAACCACTAAATAACGCAATACCAGGTACGTACCGTAGTGTCTTAGCGTGTTTTTAAACTATGAGCAAAGATTTCAAATTTTTAAATACAAAGTACCAGTGTAAGCAAGATTATAATAATTGTCGCAAAAAGAAATAAATCTTTAAATGTAAAATGGTAATATGTGACGCATAAAGGTGGATTTACTAATGAAAATGATGAATAAAAAGGAAAACTATTCACTTATCCTTTTCCGGAACCAGAACAGGAACTGATGTTGCTCCAGACTAATCCAGTCCTCCTGGAATCTGGTCTCACTGACCCATTAAATTCCAATCAGTGAATTACAAAAAAAAACCCTTGTTAATGAATCCAATGCCGTCTACGGAAAATTTACCACCAATATACAATTCCTGTAAATCCTTAAGGAACCCACAGTCATCGACCGTTTTTGGTTCAATAACTTATCGGGTCAAAGCTACCAGCTGTTGGTTCCAGCCGTATTTTTCTTTCCCTACGACGAAATTGTCGGTTTTTCTTATCGACTTCTAATGGCTCCCAGAGCACATGCAAAATTTTTTAAAGTTTATAAGTGTGCGTACACTTCGACGGCAAATGGAGGACTGAAATTTTTAACTTCGTACCGACAGCGCCGTGACTTCTCTCAGTCGACAGGTTAGCCAAATTAAGTCTCCGACGGCTCGGCAAATTTTCGCGTTACACTAAGCTCGATTTCACGATGCGATACTCTGATACCAGGCTATGGTACGAGGCAAAGTGCAGTGTTCCGTTATGGCCACCCGCATTAAATTACATAACATTTACCTACGACCACCCCTGTAAGTAGTCAAAAATACACAGTCGGCAATCAATGTAAGATGTCTATTACGCACGGCTGTAAAGTAAATCGCACGGCTTCCATAGCAACCACTTAGCAACTGTCAATAAACGTAGCCATTTTATTCAAAATTTATTACTTAGATATTTGACGTTGAATTGTATTCTATATATAAATGGTAGATAACATTTAGTAGATATGAGATTGCATTTAATACTAAGAGTTATTTGGAATTATATGATAATTGGTTCCGTTTCAAGTACTGGTTTCAAGTCATAAATTACATAAGACAAGGCTTTCGGGACAAAAACAAAGCAATCATGGTCGCGATCGACATACAAAAAGCCTTCGACTCCGTATGGCTCGAGGGTCTTATTTTCAAGTTAATTCAACTGAAAGTTCCTAATTATTTAATTAAACTAATAAATTCATACGTCACAAATAGAAAATTCTTCTCAAAAATCAACGATCATACTGCTGGACCCTACACCATACAGGCGGGAGTCCCGCAGGGCCCAGTGTTATCACCTTTGATGTATTCCCTATTCATCCAGGATATCCCAACATCCCCAAACCTGTTAACTGCCATGTACGCGGACGATACTTGCTTTGTAGCATCTGCAAAAAATCCTAACACCGCACTCAACATTGTACAAACACACATTAACACACAAATTATACCCTATTTTAACAAACAAAAATTTGACATTAACGCCTCCAAAACAGAGTAACACGCTAAAATACTTAGGTTACACTATCCAAAGCGCACATAAACTGTCAAGTACACAAAGCTAAGATTGCAATGAGCGTACTCTATCCCCTCATCTGCAAACACAGTCATCTCACCACTCACAACAAACTACTTATATACAGATAAATTATTAGACCAATTCTCACATATTCAGCGCCAGTTTACTACACAGGAACAAAACAAAACTGTCACGCACTGCAGGTGGTACAAAATAAGTGTCTGAGAATGGCAATTAAACACAACGTGTTCTAATTTAACCCTTTTACTTCGGGTTAATTAGAGGGAATGTATTTTTGGTTTTGCGAAGGACCACTACGGCCATTTGTCACTGAAGTAACGATGAACCGTAGAATGAAATTAAAACACTGATATCACGTTATGATTTATATTGTCATGAAATATAAGTTATTTACTGTTGCTTCGACAATTAAGAATTCACTTGACTTTTCGCGATAACTGAAAGTATTGTGCACATACTATGTTGGTTTATGAAAAGAATAAAGATTACGGACACATGGTGGTTCTCGGGTTAAAAACGCCGGCTGGTTTTACGAAGTTGTAGCATGTTATATGATGAAAAGAGGGTGTCTGAGAAGTGTGAAAGCTATCTGGGAAGTGAAGTAAAAATGAGGCTATTTTCGTATTTATATGTTTGATGACGTAGGATCGAGGAATGAGTAAACTATTAGAAACTAGCCAATGGGATAAAAGTATTTTAAAATGTAACGTTCGAACAACAAGTGAATGTTGCAGATATGAAGATGTTTTTTGTGGGGTTTTCAACGGTTTTGTAGATACAGATAACAGAGTTTGGAAGAGAGTTTTTATGAAGAGATAAGATGTCGGGGACTTTGATATGTTCAGTAGAATTTCAGAAAACGATATTTATCTGTTTTTCTTAGGTGTTAGTAAAGTTAAATGACTTTTTTAGTGAAGTAAAGAAATATTAACTGTTGAAAATAAGGATATATTTAGTTATGTATTTTGAGCATAATATTCGACTTTTATTATACAGGGGAAATTGATAGAATCACGGGAGAATTTGGTAATTAAAACCAAATTCGAACACAACGCAATCTACCCCAAATACCCTAGAAATACCTGGTTGTATGAGAAAGCCGACATGCCCACTATCAAAGACTTCATCACTGAAATATCCAACAATTTTTATAATAATTGTCTGATGCCTGATGATCTTCGTCATGCTTTCAAAGACGCAAATCGCGCAGAAGGCATCCGCGATAGTGGGTATAGGCTTCTGTATGCAACGCTAATTGTATAACATGGTTGTTAAGTCACAAACCCACGTTTCTTCTAACAGGGGTATCTTCAGGGCGGTATGAATAACCAAACTGAACTACCCCAATAACTTCCAAAAATAAAACTAATTAAAATAAATGTCTGACATGCTGCCTCTTCAAACCTAAAAACCCCCTTTCAAGTATTGAGACCCTGTTTTTCAGCTGCTTTTCAGGGATAACCTAGCCGAAAGATTCTGGGAGCCATATCTATATGCCGGGGACAAAGGAAGTTAAATCAAGGAAAAGTATTAGATAATGCGGTTTCCGCAAAATCTCACCTGCAGGAACTACACAGAAAACAGGATGAATAGCCAGACCATCGGAACTTATATATTTATATATTTCACTCTGTATTCTGTATATTGGGAATCTAAATATTTTTAATAAAGACTATTTTAATAATAAACTAGTGCTATGGTACTTGAAGTACGACATTTTGGCATTTATTGAGAAATTTTAGTTTGTTAGCACGATACAGCATCCGGAGCTCAACAAGTCACCAATTTTATGATTGACTATTATTCAGGACATCGCACTGATGAACCCTATTGATTTTCAGCTCACCAGAGCCAATACAACAGTGCTACAGTACTTTAAGTATTATATTTTTGTCATTTTTGGAGAAGTTTCAGTTTGTTAGCACGATACAGCCTCCGGAGTATATACAAGTGACCAATTTTATGATTGTATATTATTCAGAGCGTCTCAGAGATGAACCCTATTGATATTCAGCTCACTAAAGCTAGTACAACGGGTGCTATGGTACTTGAAGTACCAAATTTTTGTCATTTTTCTAAAAGTTTCGTTTTGTTAGCACGATACAGCCTCCAGAGAGTATACGATTGATCAATTTTATGATTGAATATTGTTCAAGGTGTATCATAGATGTACCCTATTGATTTTCAGTTGACTGGAGCGAGTACAGTGGGTCCTATAAATCCAGATATACTAAATTTCTGGTTATTTTTGGAGAAATTTCGGTTTGTTAACACGATACATCCCCCGAAGTGTATACAAGTAACAATTTTATGATAGAATATTGTTCAGGGCCACAAATGCGGAAAAGTTAGTTTTAATCTTTGAAACCGTTTATTTTGTTATGATTTTATTCTGTTTGTTTCATTTTGATATTTTAGTCTACAAATAAATATGACTTCTAAAATTCAGTTTATTGCTTTATTTCAAGCACCTACCTACCTACCTACCCTCAAAAAAATAAATAGAAAAAACAAGATCCAAAATGCCTTAAAGGGACGCCAAAATCCTTTTTTGCACCCAGGCGCCAGTAGCCCTTATTGGATATATTGAAAATATGGCTCTTTAACTGACTGTACTCTTCCATATACACTATTATTTTGGGTATGCCACTTTCTTTTTTTCTTTCTTAATCACTCATTTAATATGAAATAATTGTTTACATTCTCCAATTTTATAGTTCCCACCTCTACAAGCCCCACCTCGCGCTTATAAGTTTCAAACTTCTTTTACCGCTCCAGTCCAGCGAGTCGTACCATTCATTCCATTATGTCGAGTAATTGTTTTACCTGGACTTTCGTTTTCATCTTAGCGCTAGCGTTAGGGGTAAGCGGTGCAAAAAATCGAAACAGAAAACCGCAAAGTGAGCCAGTAGAAGAAGTTGCCGAAATTTCCGAACAATGTCCCGAACCGGACGGGTATTTCGCGGACGCGGAACAGTGTGATAAATATTACCAATGCAACAACGGTAAAATAACCGAAAAATTATGTCCAGATGGACAAGTTTTCAATGACTATAGTTCGGAATATGAAAAATGTGATTTGCCGTTTAATATAGATTGTTCTTCGAGACCCAAATTGCAAGAGCCTCAGCCAAGCGAAAATTGTCCCAGAAAACACGGTAAGTGACAATACGAAATTATTGAGAAATTCTCTTTTTAAATCGCCTTTAGGAAATCCGTTAATCAGATTGCAGTCTGTTCACAGTATTGAAAACAGTTCTATTTCACATACCATTAATCTAAAATAAGTTTCTAAATTTTTAACGCCAATAATTAATATTCATGTTGAGTTTTATTATTACAAACACATATTTGAATATTAAATATGTTCTTTTGTATTTCAAATATCGGTATTTTATAACATCTTATCTTATACTGGGTGTTCCCGAATAAGAAATATTTATTTTAAAAATTTTTATAAGAAAATTGGAACAAGTATAGTTGACACAAAACATATAGTGTAGCAATGTAATTGTATATCTCCTTTAAATTAAGTTCCGAAACTAGACTCTGAAAGGTATTGATATTTTGTTTACTTTTAACAATACATATATATTCTATTTGATGTTACGTAATTGATGAAAGGGCGTTCGGTTTAATCGGGGTACCAGACGTGAACTAAGCCTTTTTTGTATCCCATTCGATTTTTTATGAACAAAACAAAATTCTATGAAAAAATAACAAAAAAAAAGAAATTTTATAACAAAGAATAAAACAATTCTTTAAAAATAAATATTATGTCTAATTCCTGTTTGTCACTACTATATAAGTAACATGAAAAATATATTAAATTAATTGATTTTTTTCTACCAAAAACTCTATTAATCCTTCTCCCCATATCATCTGCTTCACTATTACTATTGTCTTGTAAATCAATAATAAATTGATTTCCTCCATTAATATGGACTTGCCCAATATTCTTATAGGTACCCATCTTCAATTTTGATTACTTTTTTAATATCTGTTTTAATTGTGCCCAAATTAACTCTAGGACGTATAATTTCTTAAATTTCTTTGTCTGTAAAACTTCAGTTGTTGTTTTGTATAATAATCTACAAAATACAAATTCCTGAGAAAAACACTGCTCTTTGTTGATGTCAGTCTAGCAATTAAAGAACCAGCGTTGCTTATCTCTGTTGGACACCTGCAGTGTTCGAAAAAATTGATATCTCAAAATAACCTTATAGTTCGGTGAAAGATGGGAAAAATAGTCCAAGGGAATCAGCGCATGAGTACCGAAAACTATTCCACCTCAATTTTTTTATGCGATCCTCTTTGAATTGCCCTACTGGTGATATAAATGCATGTTGCTATGGGACAACCTAGTGCCATATTCTTTAAACCGAAATTGTTTAAACAATTGGAAGAAATTGTTATTTTTCAACAGGACAATTTTTTTTATATTCTTTATTGAAATACAAATAAAAAAGGTCATATGACTTTTCCCGATAAAGTTAATATTTTTAGAGATATGATTTTTAAAAGGTTCGAAAAATCTCAAATTTGCGTACCTTTGACTCATGAAAAATATATTAAAAAAATATAATAAAATATATATAATAATTTTTTTAAATTCTTTATACAATAGTTAATAATATTCTTAATAGAGATTTAAGAAAATTTCATTGTTTATACCTGTTTTTTAATTGTTAATTTCGCGCACTAACAAGTATGCGTCGCTACCTTTAAGTATCGCCGTCTCTCTCTGACTCATGTGCTGCATACGGTCTCTCTGTGTCCTGAATCATTATTTATCATTTATCTAAGAAACCATTAACTTCATCAAGATTGGTAAAGAGAGCAATGTTATTAATAATTAAATTGTCTACAATTTGTTTTTAACAAAAGTAACTTAAGTATGAATCGGAACATGTAAGATATAATAGTAATTGGAAAAATGCATTGAATCCGGAATATAAAACATTAGATTTTGATCAGTTGGAAATGGGCTTTTGTTTATAAATAAAGGTATTAGCAAAGTATCATTCTCTAGTTTGTATCCGAAATTCGTATAATCTAATGTTTTATATTCCGGATTCAATGCATTTTTCCAAATGTATGTTTGAGCAAAAGCTTATTATTTATATATAATCGTGATTCCAAAAATTTTTCAAATACTATTATATCTTACATGTTCCGATTCATACTTAAGTTACCTTTGTTAAAAACAAATTGTAGACAATTTAATTATTAATAACATTGCTTTCTTTACCAATCTTGATGAAGTTAATGGTTTCTTAGATAAATGATAAATAATGATTCAGGACACGGATAGGTCGATGCAGCGCATGAGTCAGAGAGAGATGGCGATACTTAAAGGTAGCGACGCATACTTGTGAGCGCGCGAAATTAACAATTAAAAAACAAGTATAAACAATGAAATTTTCCTAAATCTCTATTAAGAATATTATTAACTATTGTATAGAGAATTTAAAAAAATTTTTATTTATATTTTATTTTATTTTTTTAATATATTTTTCATGGGTCAAAAGTACTCAAACTTGTGATTTTTCGAACCTTCATATCTCTAAAAATATTAACTTTATCGTGAAAAGTCATAGGACCTTATTTATTTGTATTTCAATAAAGAATATAAAAAAAAATCGTCCGGTTGAAAAATAACAATTTCTTCCAATTGTTTAAACAATTTCGGTTTAAACAATATGGCACTAGGTTGCCCTATGGCAACATGCATTTATATCATCAGTAGGGTAATTCAAAGAGGATCGTATAAAAAAATTGAGGTGGAATAGTTTTCGGTACTCATGCGCCGATTCCTCCTGGACTAAAATAATAATTTATTTGAAAATTATATTCCTAATTCTTTTTAATAAAACTAGATATAGGGGAGAGGGTTGATACGGTTAATCATTGACCTAGGAAATTGAAATTGTTTTCATTCAATGAAATCGGTTTGTGCGACATTTTATGGCCAACTAAGTTGAAATTAATTGTAGGCAGTTAGAACATGTCAGTTTAGATTATGGTAGGAGATACCGGGGGGGGGGGGGTGTGGATGAACTATCGGGAGATCAAGGTATCGGAAATTTTTTCAACACTGCATTTTAGCCTTTTGTTTCTTATAAAATTGTAGCCTACAGTTCCTCCCGCTTAGTTCATTTGAATAAAGTATAGGTTTGCCGTGATTATGTATTAGATTTTTTTTCATTTTTTAGGGGTCTGGAGGGGGGATTCTATCCCCCTCAACCCCCCCCGTAGTTACGCCACTGTTCGGACATACGCTAAGGGTAGATTGTTTGGACCAAAATATGGCGATAGGACCAAATATATCTCAATAAAATATTGCTGCGGAAAAAGATAAAGGGCGTTAAAGTTGAATTTTTAATCGTGTTTTGCTAATAATTTCACTGTATATTTACCGATTGTTATCATAATAGACACACAGGCATAATTTTATGCAGAGAATATTATTTTACGTATTATTTGACATTTTGTTACAGAGGGAGCCTTGAAGGATTTCTGATGATTGTATGATAACTTATTTTGACGAAACTTTTTAGTGATTTTTATTAAAAAATATGACATAAACATCATTTCTACGTAATATTGGTACTCTTGTCCAAACACGATATTCTTATTCGTTTTCGAGAAAAACGCAATTGAACAGTTCAGAGTATCGGGAGGGGATTTCAACTATTATTTCATTTATGAAAAGTGTGCTTTGGACTGTCAGATAATTGTTACTGGTAGATGACATTTCTTGTCAGTGAATATTTTTTTCTGCGAGTTTATAGTCAATTGTTGCATTTTTTATCATATACTTTTTCGATTGAAATGCCTCGTCACAATCATTTTACGAATCAAGAAATGCGGGATATGATTTGTATATACGCACAAGAACATTTTTGCGGGCGGTCTGCAGCCAGAAGGTATGAATTGTTATATCCAGGCAGAAGACAACCAAATCACAAAACTTTTTCAAATTTATTTCATCGTTTGGGTGAAACCGGGTCATTTCACAATAAAAATGGTCGTCCGAAACAAATTTCACCTAATCAAGAAGATGAAAATTTGGTTGGTACTCTGGTCAATTTAGACATTCGAAGTTACCTAAATTCCCACCAAGCTGAAAATCGGTAAGATTGTTTAAATGTCATTAAAAACAAAATATGAAAGTTTCCCCTGTGACGAAAATATTTTATTCAAGGTGTTCTAATTTAACCCCTTTTACTTAGGCTAATTAGAGGGAATGTATTTTTGTTTGTTTTACGAGGCAATCGAAGGACCACTACGGCCGTTTGTCACTGAAGTAACGATGAACCGTAGAATGAAATTAAAACACTGATATCACGTTATGATTTATATTGTCATGAAATATAAGTTATTTACTGTTGCTTCGACAATTAAGAATTCACTTGACTTTTCGCGATAACTGAAAGTATTGTGCACATACTATGTTGGTTTATGAAAAGAATAAAGATTACGGACACATGGTGGTTCCCGGGTTGAAAACGCCGGCTGGTTTTACGAAGTTGTAGCACGTTATATGATGAAAGAGGGTGTCTGAGGAGTGTGAAAGCTATCTGGGAAGTGAAGTAAAAATGAGGCTATTTTCGTATTTATATGTTTGATGACGTAGGATCGAGGAATGAGTAAACTATTAGAAACTGGCCAATGGGATAAAAGTATTTTAAAATGTAACGTTCGAACAACAAGTGAATGTTGCAGATATGAAGATGTTTTTGTGGGGTTTTCAACGGTTTCGTAGATACAGATAACAGAGTTTGGAAGAGAGTTTTTATGAAGAGATAAGATGTCGGGGACTTTGATATGTTCAGTAGAATTTCAGAAAACGATATTTATCTGTTTTTCTTAGGTGTTAGTAAATTTAAATGACTTTTTTAGTGAAGTAAAGAAATATTAACTGTTGAAAATAAGGATATATTTAGTTATGTATTTTGAGCATAATATTCGACTTGTATTATACAGGGGAAATTGAAATAGAACCACGGGAGAATTTGGTAATTAAAACCAAATTCGAACACAAGGTCAAAAGTCAAAAAAAATGAGTTTTTCGCGATTTTCAGCAAAACGGTAAGTTTTATCATAAAAATACCTAAGACAAAAATTGTAGATCATAAATTTATCTACAAGAAATTTATAACGATTCAAAAAGTTGTAATCGTCATAATATGCACACGTTTCCTCGCCACCTATGAGGTAGTGTAGTACTTAGCGCGTTTTTTAACGTGGTTTCCCCAGTAGGCCTACTCCACGGGTCAGTTTTGATCCTGTTTAATTTGAAACTATTGAAAAATAATGGATATTAGCAGAGATTGAAAAGATAAAAGCAATTTAAGTTAAAAAAAAGTAGTGAAATTTAATCGTCCGAGTCGTAACTTTCAAAATCTTCTTCGTTATCTTCTTGTTCTTGTTCGTCTTGTTCTTCTTGTTCTTCTTCATCTTCATCCTGAGTGCATGTAAACTGCGGTAATAGCGATGTATCGCATGTTGCCTCGTTGGAATCAAACGGATCCTCTACTGTTGGTGATTCAATATTAGAACACAACCGGCCTTGACAATGTGTACATGCCGGAGAACAGAACAGTCCAACTTTTTTGCAACCACATTTAGCACTGCATCCCTTTTTGCAGCTACAAAAAATCGAATTCAGCAGTTTTTCCGGCGCAGGTGGAAGTAAAGTGTGCACTGGTTCTAATGAATTGTTGACCAGCTTCCAACCCCAGTCTGTAGGTTCTAGCTGATAACCAAGCCACACTTGAACTTGGTAATATACCCTAAAAAGATGTTGATGAGCAGCAACTGAGGTTGGAGGAAGACAAGCTAATTGTACTTGTTTTTTTACTTTTGGTGTTTTTAACGAAACATGCATATCTATACTTATCTAAGCAGGTAGTTTTTTTAGGAGCTCCGTACATAGAAAGAAGAAAGCGAATACCGTTAATAATAATTTCTTGTCGAGTAGAATTACTATTTTTAAAAACTTCAGCACATTCAATTAAATTTTGTTTCTCAAATAGTTTGAAAACTGTTATTTTACCCTTCCTGTAAAATGCAGATGTATATTTTATATTAGTAGTGTAAGTTACAATGACCGATACAAACATATTTTAACATATATTACAACTATAGAGATGTATATATATACGTGGCGTACTCGTGAATGCATATTATGACGATTACAACTTTTTGAATCGTTATTTCTCAAAAACGGTGGCTCGTAAAGAAAAAAGTATCGATAAATTTTTTGTATATAATTTTATGATATACAATTTTTGTATGAGGTATTTTTATGATAAAACTTACCGTTTTGCTGAAATTCGCGAAAAACTCATTTTTTTGACCTTTGACCTTGAATAAAAATTTTTCCTCACAGGGGAAAGATGGGGAACTTTCAAATTTTGTTTTTAATGATATTTTAAACAATCTTACCGATTTTCAGCTTGGTGGGAATTTAGGTAACTTTACTCTTATTTTTTGGTCTAATTTGACCGGACTATGGAATAGATGAAAATCCTACAGTAAGTTTACGTCATTTGTCATCAGCAATAGGAGTAAGTCAGTCGTCTATTATTAGAATTCTAAAAAAAGATAAGTTCCACCCGTATCACTTCACTCCTGTTCAAAATTTGCTTCCAAGAGAATCTCCCACGACGGTTACAGTTCTGCCAACGTATTCTCAAAAAGCATAATGGTGACCAAAATTTTATTAAGAATATTATGTTCACCGATGAAGCGACTTTTACCAGACGAGGGGTATTTAATTGGAGAAACAGCCATTATTGGGAAGAAACAAATTCGCATGCTCTGAAAGAAAGACATTTCCAGCATGAGTTTAAATTTAAATGTAGATTCTTATTTTTTTTTTGCAAAATACTTTTAGCTATATTTTGGATAATCTGTCACTAGCTGTAATAAATAAAATGTGGTTTATGTATGGTGGAGCTCCACCTCATTTCCCCTTAGTTGTTAGAAATCATCTAAATGACAAATTTCCTCAACGATGGATTAGCAAAGGAAGTGATTTTGAATGGGCACCAAGAAGTCCTGAGTATAACCCGCTTGATTTTTATGTTTGAGGACATATGAAGTCCCTAGTTTATGCCAATGAAATTAATTCGAGAGACGCACTCTGGAGGAAAATACAAAATGTTCGAAAGTACTTTATTAAAAGAATTAGAAAAGGCATAGAAGTCGGAGGAGGCCACGTAGAACATTTAATTTGAGTTTGCTCTTTTTATTTACATTGTTTTTAATTATGCTTTATCGTCGAAATAAAAGCCTTAAGATATAAGTTTTTTTATTGTCCGTTACTTGAAATCCCCTTCCGATACTCTGCGAACTGTTCAATTGCGTTTTTCTCGAAAACGAATGAGAATATATCGTGTTTGAACAAGAGTACAGATATTACGTAGAAATGATGTTTATGTCATATTTTTTAATAAAAAGTTACGTCAAAAAAAGTTAGTCAATTTCATCATCAGAAATCCTTCACGAGGCTCCTGCTGTAACAAAATGCCAAATAATACATAAAATAATATTGCCTGTATAAAATTATGCTTCTGTGTCGATTTTGATAACAATCGATAAATATACAGTGAAATTATTAGCAAAAAACGAAAAAAAAAATTAAGCTTTAACGCCCTTTATATTTTTCCACAGCAATATTTTATTGAGGTATATTTGGTCCTATCGCCATATTTTGGTCCAAACAATCTACCCTTAGCCTATGTCCCAATAGTTATGAATCACCCTCTATATGAATTATTTTTTGACAATGCCTTTTTCGTTCTAAACTTGTCAATTCTGTTGTTGTTGCTACGTTACAGACTGAAATCCAATCTGGTAGCTTGGTAACTTCTCAAATCCAGATCATATTTTAATTACTATACTTGAACATAAGGTCTCCAAGTTTTCATACCTACTGCATTTTCAGAATAGAGAGTTTCAGAAGTGATTGTAGTACGTAGACGTTAACGCAAGAATATTACGTTTTCGTTCTATTGTATAAATTCAGAGTTGAAGTACCAGATGAAGTCATCAACCTGTTAACGTGAAATTTTGATTACATACATTAACGAAACTAACTTTTTGTTTTCTGATTTTCTACGAAAATTTTAGCTTGGCATTTAACATTTCGAGAAATTATCCATTTCATTCTCAAATATAGATAAATAAGAATACATAATAGTTATTTGTAAAACAAGTGTCACAATTATTCGTTTTGTAGTACGAGTGAAGTTTGCACAACTCACCGCGAAGCGGTGAGTTGTGCAAATCACGAGTATTACAGAAAGTCATTGTGGCACAAGTTTTTCACAATATTTTTTATAATTCGCATTTATTTAATTATTTAAATAAAATAGAATTTCATATAATCCCCGTTTTTAAACTAGGAGGAGTGGTTTAAATTTAAGTTGGCAATTCTGTAGATCCCTGATTAGTCAGACCACAGATGGATTTATTCAGCACTTCTGACTTTTGACATATTATAACCGAATGATTGTATAAATTGTAAACAAACTTTCATTTAAGCAAATAGAGGATGATTATTTGTTTAAAAAAGAGCTTCTGCGTATATGCTCTTGCGATCTATTTATATTATATCATGAACAGAATTATTTCTGTAATACATCTTCACATGTAATTTATCCCAAAAATCGAACGTTTTGTATACCTATATATTATTGATCCTATACAATATAAAAATAAACAATTGACAAATCATTGATAAATAAACGTTAGCGTACTTTATTCGTTATTATTTTTAATATATAAATCATTCCAATTTACCTTTAGTATAATAATTTGCTAGCTAGAACAACGCTAGACCATTTTATTTATAATCTGTGTCAAGGCTAAAGTCAAATGTCAAATAAAAATTTAACTAAATACAATAAACAACTGTACACTAAAGATTACTATAACAGTGTTCAAAGAGCTTCATTGTGACACTGTAAACAATGTTATAATGAAGTCTCTTTTATACGTGAATTATAAAAACTTATTTGTAATACCCCAGTAAATGTTGATAAATAAATAATAGATAACCTTCACATCAAAGACAATCTCTTTACATTATATCAAGGTGTACAGTGCATTGTATACTAAAGTTCCAATTTTCAAATATCAGAATAGGGAGAATCGGAAATTTCCGGCAGGGCTTCGGACAGCATCGATTAACGTTAGACGCTTACATGGAGCACGTACGTTAACAGAGGTCCGTAAACCTTAACGTGAATATTTATTCACTACGAATGAGCAACTGTCAATTTACACGTTAACGTTAATGTTCATGACATCACTTCAACTCTCTAATAACGATAACCATACCTACGTGACAAAATATAAAGATTAAAATCTCTATACTTTCTATCTGTTTCTAATTTTCAACTCTTTTTTTCAGGTTACTTCGCACACGAGTCCCGAAACATCTGCGACAAATTTTATTTCTGCGTGGATGGTAAATATAATGCGATCCAATGTCCGAACGGTCTAGTATACAACGAAAAATCCGGCATCTGTTCCTGGCCAGACGAAGCGAAACGAGGTGGTTGTACGTCCGATGAAGTTTTCGAATTTCAATGTCCTAAAGTAACTGAAGACGTCGCGATCACTCATCCCAGAT
This sequence comes from Galeruca laticollis, assembly GCA_963921935.1. NCBI lineage: Eukaryota > Metazoa > Arthropoda > Insecta > Coleoptera > Chrysomelidae > Galeruca > Galeruca laticollis. Next base: position 173,745,198 of record OY998181.1, read on the forward strand.
ACGCCGATCCGGACGATTGTCAATTCTTCTTCGTTTGCATCAACGGCAACGCTCCCAGAAGGAACGGTTGTAAGCTCGGTCAAGTATTCGACGATGTCAGTAAAAGATGTACGTGGGCGAGGAACGTACCCGAATGCAAAGATTGGTACAATGGTCGATTGACAGATGAACAGTTGAAGGATCTGGAAAATCCTCCGACGCCAAGACCCAAGGCCACTAAAGTCAGTAAGAGGAAGCAGAGACCACGCCCACAACAAGATGAAGAATAATGTGATTTTAATTAATTTTTTTTATTATCGGAAGCCATTTGTATATACGTTTCTATTTTCGTAACTTTGGATCTTTCTAAACGAGACATTATATTTTTATACGATATTTTTTACTATTTGAATAGAAAACTTTAAATGATTTGAAAGACGATTTTTGACAGTATTTTCAATTACAAAATGGAATTTTTTTAATAAATACAGTTCAAATTATTCTGCGTTTTTTTACCATTCAACCAATATTCAACAAAGTGACAAATTTTTCCAATCATAAATTAAGAATTTTATATAAAATCGTTACACGCATTGTCAATACATAATTATTTTTGCTATATCTTATGGAATGTTTCTTAGAACACCTTGACATTCCTGTTTCTTGAATTACTTAAAATTACATTAAACCAAACTCAAATTTAACCTTGAAATTTCATTCACAGACTTTTTTTAATTGGTATTTTAATTATATCTAATGTTTTAAGAGAAAGTTTTACTAATGAAAATAAATAAGAAGCTTTGAAAAAATGCATCACTCGAATCTAATTCAGTAAACTTATATAAACTGCAACTGATTGTTGAATATAATTTTTTTAATTTTGGATAATAGGTGAGGTTAATTACTCAGCTCTGGCAACAATGTCTTTTATTATAATATGAGTAGAGAAAGTATAAAGTTTCCTAATAATAATATTTTTTTCTCTTAGTCGTAAAAACTGTCTTTTAAGTTAAACTAATAATCGGGAGACAAGCGAGATTTGTTATATGATTCTGTATATCATTTTTGAGAGTTAAAACTGAAATTGTAATTATATATAAATGTGACTGAACTTCCAGTAAAAAAATGTTTTCGTACGTGGATTTCGAAAATATATTCAAAACTTGAAAACTGATTCATCATACGCTCATTGAAATTTGACAGTTCTTAAACATTGTTAGATAAATTCATATACGTAATAAATAAAATATACTGCTAACTACCTATATCTCCAATAAGCGAAATGCGTTCCATTAAGAGTGAGAGGTCCGACTACACTCTGTGTGGCCATGTTAGTTATGCGCAAGTGCTGTATTTGCCGCCTGTAATATTTTTAAACGAAGATATTTGAGTCAACAAAAACTTCGTGTCTGATTTTTGATTTGACCAAATAAAGTGCATGTAGTAAATAAACCTGAACTGAAATAGGCTTTATTCGACTTTTAACAACTTGACATTGACAAAATCAACTGAACAAAAATCTCAACGAAGATCAGATCAATAGGGGAGAGTGGTCGAATATCAAGCGCTGTCCAATATCGATCACACACCCCTACCCAATTCTTGAAGCTTTTCAACTTCTTAATAGAGCGAGACCGCATGCGCTGGGATGGTATTTACTATGTATACAGTCACCTACGCACTTAGTCGATGTTTGACCGTAGTGAATGCTTGATGTTAAATTTTGCCTTATTCCTTATAATATTTGTGACACCGATACGAAAGTAAGTAATGATTTAATTTGATTGTAGCTTTGATTTTTGTGCAGTAAGGTAATTAGATATGTATGTGCTTATTATGTGTGATGAATTATCGTTACATTTTCACAGATTTTTTTTGTAATTCATCTTTTTTGTCTACCACGTGCAGTCGGCTAATGTCAACCGGGGTGATCGATATTTTCCTACTGTGATCGATATTGTACCAATGGCGTTTATTCTTTTACAGATGTCTCGTCAAAAGTATACACGCAAAACTTCTCGCGCTTCGTGGTCTGAAAAGGATATGGAACGTGCGCTTAAGACAATACATGACAAAGTTGCTTCCATACGAAAAACTGCACAAATGTTCAATATTCCATATGGAACATTACAAGACCGTTTAAAAGGTCGCTTCGCTACAAAAAAGTACAAAATGGGCAGAAAATCTGTTTTTACTGTTCAGCAAGAAGAAGATCTCGCAAAACATGTTATAAACCTCTCTCGCCTTTTTTATGGACTAACATCTTCGTCCATAAGAAAACTTGCATTTGAATTTGCACAAACCAATAAAATAAAAAACACTTTTAATAAAGAGAAAGCAATGTGTGGAAAAGATTGGTTCTATGCATTTATGCGGCGCAACCCGACATTGAGCTGCCGTAAACCGGAAGCCACAAGTCTGAGCCGTGTGTTGGCATTCAATAAAGATGAAGTTACGATATTTTATGATAATTTAGATAAGCTCTACTCTGAACACACTTTTGAAGCTCATCGCATCTTCAATGTAGACGAAACAGGGATTAGTAACGTTCACGTGCCAAGCCGCATTATTGCCCAGAAAGGTCAAAAACAGGTAGGAGCTGTCACAAGTGGTGAGAGGGGCCAACTTGTAACTGTTGTTGTAGCGATGAGTGCTGCAGGTTCGTTTGTTCCACCGATGTTTATTTTCAAACGAAAGAGAATGAAAGAAGCTCTAGAAAGAAACGGGCCAACTGGTGCTGTATATAGGTGCTCTAAGTCTGGATGGATTACTGAGGAGATTTTTGAAGACTGGATTCAACATTTTGCAAAATTTACAAAAGCTAGTAAAGATGATCCGGTCCTGTTATTAATGGATAACCACTCCACTCATTCAACTTTAAGGTCATATCATTATTGCAGAGATAATGGCATTAAAGTTGTTTCAGTTCCGCCCCACACTTCACACCGGTTGCAACCGCTCGATGTTGGTTTTTTCGGACCATTAAAGAGTGCATACAATCAAGAATGCGATAGATATATCAAAGCAAGAAAACACGAGAAGATTCTGCAAACGGATATTGCGGAGTTATTTAAAACTGCTTTTAATAAAGTGGCAGCTGTAGAAAAGGGGTCAAGGCTTTCGAAACTACTGGCATTTATCCATTTAACCGATCTGTATTCAGTGATGAAGAGTTCAGTACCTTACTAGTCGATCCAGCGCCAAATGCTGAGCAGAATCAAGAACCGATAATTGCTGAAACAAATGCAATAACACGATTAGAAAAAACACTGCATCCTGTACCTGGACCATCTAAGATAAAACAACACGATCCACCTTCCATGAAAAGAGCACTTCCTATATCACCTACCTCCACAGTTCAACAACCATCTCCATTAAAAGCTCCGTCGCCTATCCCTGGACCATCTAAGACAAAACGTCACCGTACACCTTCCTTTGGTAGTGAATCTTCAGAATTAGAGCTTGAAGAAATTGTAGACGATGAATTGACCGACGATGATGATCCGACACTTCAGCTACCCGTGGAAAATAGAAGCTTTGCAGAACTTCTACCCTTGCCAACAGTAACAACTAGAACCAAATCGCGAAAAACCAAGCATTCCCAGATACTGACCTCAACGCCATTAAAAGAGGAATTGGAAAATAAAGAGGAGAAAAAGCAACAAAAACTGAAGAAGTTAGAAAAACAAAAAGATATTAAACAGGAGAAGCTGAAAAAAGCTTCACGACGTATAGTTCCCGAAAAGAAAGATAATTCTACAAATGCCGACATATGTTCTGTTTGTCAAGAGTTTGGAAAATCAAATGAAGTATGGTGGAGATGCCGTTCATGTGCCGTGTGGACGCATGCAGATTGCACAATCATTGAAAATGCTAAAGATTATGTTTGTAGTAAATGTTAAAAAGTTTGTTGTAACCTTACTTTTTGAATAAACTAAATTTAAAAAATTTGGTTGATATTACCCGATATGGTTGACATTACCCGACTTTATGGTTGATTTTATCCGACTGGTCGATATTATCCAGAAAAGTACCGGTATGAGTTTTGTACATTAGAAAAGAACAAACATTATTTATTCCATTATCTTTTTTTGCCATAACGTTACTTATAGTTTTTGAGGTAATTTCATATACAAAGCGTCTTTATACATATATTACATATACAGTTATGAACAATTTTGCTTAAGTGGTCGATATTCGACCACTCTCCCCTATATTACATTCATCCCCCCTCAGTTTATCACGAAGTCCTCCAAATACTTCGGAGAATTCCTAATTCGAACTGGTCGTCCAACAGCAATATCATCTATTCTTTCTCGCATCTCTACTTGACTAATTTCAGCTGTTTCCTGTGGAAGATTGGATTTTCGCTTCTCCATCAAAAGGTTGTATTTGAGTTTTCTTGATGTAGATTTGAAGTTGATTCACTCAACAAGGTCATAACTCCTTGAGGAGCTAAATGACGGGTTGAAACAGTGGTTTCTTTACCATTCAAAAAGCGTACGTGTGCATAATCAGGGTTTGCTTCGATTAGTTGAACTTCTTCCACCAATGGTTCGTACTTGTTGGTTCTTACATGTTTTCTAAGATATACCGGACCAGGAACAGAAAGCCATGTTGGAACTGTAGTACCATTAGAGGATCGTCGAGGATAACTGAACATCCTCTCGTGTGGAGTGCAATTGGTTGCTGTACATAACAAAGATCTTATTGCATGAAGAGCTTCTTGTAACACTGATTCCCACTGATCGATCCTGAGTCTCTGTGATTTCAACGAAAGTTGAATTGTTCTCCATATAATACCATTATAACGCTCACATTGGCCGTTTCCTTGGGGATTGTAAGCTGTTGTATGACTTGAAGCTATACCAAGTGATCCTAGAAATCCTTTTAGTTCCTGAGATATGAAACAAGTTCCTCGGTCAGAATATACATAAGATGGCGTACCAAAAATAACGAAAAGTTGACGAAGGCATTTTATAACTGTCGTAGAGGTCATATCTGGACAAGCAAAAGCGAAAGGAAATCGTGAATATTCATCCACAATAGTTAATATATATTTATTATTTGTTGAAGAATGTAGATGTAGATTTTATTAGAGTTCCTCGATTTCTATGGAATCGAGACTTTACTTCAGCGCAAATGGGACATGATGCAGTTAGTTTTCGAATGTCTTCCATAGAGAAAAGTAAATTTTTACAGCGAATCCAATGGTTCATTCGAGTAATCCAGGATGACACAGAGAGTTATGTAGATTATAAAGAGTCTTCCTGTTATCTTCATTCAACAATGATGAAGTTATTCTCGAGAAGGTGTCTGCTACTGTATTTTCGATTCCAGGTCTATATATAATATCATATCTGAAACATGATAGTTCTAGGCGCCACCGCATGATTTTATCTTTTTTGATTTTACTGGAAACCTTGTGATCAAACATGAAAGATACCGATTTTTGATCAGTAATCAACTGAAAATGTCGGCCAATAAGGAAATGTCTCCATTTCCGGAGGGCTTCCACAATAGCATATGCTTCTTTTTCAACGGATGGATGTCTCTGTTCGGTACTTGAAAGAGTTCTTGAAAAGAACGCTACGGGTCTTCCATTCTGAGAGAGTTGGGCAGCAATAGCAAAATCCGACGCATCATTTTCTACGGTGAACATAACGGATTCGTCAATTCACGGCAGCACTGGAAATAATTTTCTTCAATAGTTCGAATGCTGTAATAGCATTTTCAGACATGGGAAATGTTTTACACTGTACCAGTGGTTGAATTTTCTCAGAGAAATTAGGCACCCATTTCGAATAATCAGCAAACATTCCCATTATACGGCGAAGGGAAGCTAAACTATTTGGTGCGGGAAGTTCCAAAAATGGTCCGAGTCTCTCTGGGTCTGGTTTAATTGTTTTCCCCGTAATAGTATAGCCAAGAATATTTATTTTGTCAGTGGAAAACATACATTTCTCCTTGTTCAACGTTAAACTATACTTCTTTGCAGCATTCATGAAGAGTTGTAAATTATGATCGTGGTCCATCTTGTTCGATCCACAAATGGTTACGTCATCCAAGTAAGCATAGGTATCTTTCAAACCCTCACTTTCGATTATATTTTGGATTGTCCTCTGGAAGCAGGCTACTCCATTAGTTACTCCGAATGGAATTCTACGGAATTGGTAAAGTTTACCGCAAGCTTCAAAAGCAGTATACTTTTTTTCGTTATCTCTGATGGGAATCTGGTGGTAAGCATTGCGTAGATCAATTGTACTGAATATTTCGTACTTTGCTATTTGATTAACAATATCATCTATCCGTGGTAATGAATAAGCATCAAGTAATGTAAACCTATTGATTGTTTGTGAATAATCAATTACCATTCGCTTTTTATGAGTTTCGCTTGAGGTGACTAAAACTTGTGCACGCCACGGTGAGTTACTAGGCTCAATAATATTTTCTTCTAATAGTCTCTTCACTTCATTATCAATGAATTTAGAATTATCAGATGTGTAACGGCGAGATCTCACTGCGATAGGTTTACAATTTGGAGCCAAATGTGAGAATAGAGGAAATGGATCAACGTTAGCCAAAGCTAGATTACATACTGCCAAAGAATCTCTTGGACCACCAAAAGTCACTTCTACACCTGAGTGCTCTTAGAGTAAATCATGACCTATTATCATATCTGCACACAAATCATTAAGTACCAGTAATTGGAAGTTTTCGTATATATTCTGAGACATTTTAATGGTCACGATACAGCATCCGATCACTTGAGACACTTTAGACGTAGAGGCCATGGCTACATTACATGAGGAAGGAAATATCTTCATTTTTCTTGCTCGTACTATTTTATTATTTATGAAACTATCTGAACTTCCTGTATCAATCAACGTATCCGTCATAATTCCATTAACGTCAATTTGAAGGATTGCTCTTGACAGGCAAGCTGGGGATGCAGCTGAAATTGTAGCCAGGATTGTTGATGATGTCTGTTTGGTTGAGTATTTGGTGGATTTTGCTGAATTGCCTCGAGATTTACAGACTTTTGAAAAATGTCCCTTCTTCCCGCATCCATGGCAGTTGCAATTTCTAGCTGGACACATATAACGAGAATGATAATCAAAACCGCAAAAGAAACACTTAGAAGAAATTGCGGAAGTAGTTGGTTGATCGGAACATTCTTGAATTTGTTCAGAGCGATTGTCTGTATTCATATTAGCTGCTGCATTAAAGGATCCATATGAAGATACATAAGCCTCTGAATGATAATGAGCCATTTCAAGAGCTCTGGCTTTGTCGAAAGTATCTTGTAAGGTTAGTGTATTATTTTCCAGAAGTCGTTGTCTGATGTGAGGAGAACTGAGACCACTGATGACCGAATCTCTTATGTAATCATTTTTGTTTTCGTCTGCAGATACAGATTTAAAATTACATTATTTGCTCATTTCCTTCAGAACTTGTAAGTATTGGTCAATAGACTCACAAACTTGTTGACGCCTTGTTGCAAGGGAGTATCGAGCAAAAATTTCATTGCGTGGTTTGACATAGATATTTTTCGAGATTGCGAGTGCTTCATCATAGGTTGAACATTCACTGATAAATCCATAAATAGTGGGACTGACATAGTTAATTAGGATATTCAGTTGCTTATTGCTTTCTGTGGCATTGACAGCTTCAATAAAATTCTCGAATGACCGAATCCAATGTGTCCACTGTTGAGCGGCAGTACTAGAGCTCGGTTCAACTTCTAACATTTCTGGTCTGAGTAGTTTATCCATCTTATGTAGAATCAAAAAAATAGTCGAATAAATTGTAGTAAATAAACCTGAACTGAAATAGGCTTTATTCGACTTTTAACAACTTGACATTGACAAAATCAACTGAACAAAAATCTCAACGAAGATCAGATCAATATATTACAGTGCAATTATGTAATTACATTTTTTTTCACTTCTAACATAAATCTGAAATAACGTCTATTATAGTTGTCTAGGTTACTTCAAAAGGAATAGAAATGAAGTAGATAACCATAAAATATATAGTGAGCACATAACCAATTAGATTTATTATTTTTATAAATCATTTCTTCGATATCTACACACAAATATAGCCATACATATTGACAAATTAAATTACGATGGAGTACCCCATGGGATGATTGTTTTCAAACGGAATTTATTTTTATATACCTGTAGACTTATGAAAATTTAAATTAGGACCAATCTTATTACATAAAAAGCACCGTTGTGGAAACATAGTTGTTAATAAAAATCTAAATAAAAGAAACACTTAAAAATCACAACACAATGATAAAACAAATCACTAAACATCCAAACAACATCCTAATTTTACTATGCTGTGTCCAAACAAACAACCATAGAGAAAATAAAATATATTATTTGTCTATGCTAACAACCTTTGCCACCCCTCTGAAGGTAGGTCTAAAAGCGTCAACGCGGGAATGTTACAGCGAATGATATTAAACAATGCAACGTCTCGTGACTCGCATGCGCGTATCATTGAATAAAAAGTAAAGGAAGGATAGCTACTATCTACACTCATAGAGAGAAAGCAAGACGGAAGTAGCCATCTTGAACAACCAAGTATGACTCATTTTATTTTGTTGTTGCATTGGTTGGAGAGTACGTTTTTGCTTTTGGAAGTTTTATAATAATTTTATAGTGTTTTTCATTAGTTTTTCTTGTATTTTTGTTTTGTATTTAAATAAGTGTTTATTAGGATTAATTAGAATAGTGTTTTAAGTGTTGAAACATTAGTAATTAGACTACAAACAAAATGGTTAGTTGTGCAGCCTGCGGTTGCTCCAATACCCCTAAAAATAAATCTTTAGGCATCACTTTTCATAGGTAAGTTGTTTTCTTTTATACTTTAATTTATATTAATTTTAAATAATATAAAAGATGCAAAATAAACATTTCATATTTTGATGAATGACAAGGTTAAGACATAGGCGTAACATAAAAATAAAAATAGTAAGTTAACTGTTGTAACACTATACATTTAAAATGTCATTCTTACTCAGTATCTACATAACCATCAAAATTTCAACGCCTACTCTAATTAGTTTTTTTTTGGATGTCCCTATATGTAGTATCTAATTTTTTCATTTGCTACAAAATAATTTTATATAGCGCGCCTATGGTAAAACGAATATTGCCGTCCGCCATATGCAACAACCATCCTGATCAACCAAACTTGTGTTTATTGCTCCTTCCTTTACTTTTTATTCAATGGCGCGTATTGATCTTGGCCACCGACGGTGCAGACATATATATGTCGGCACTCTGATGATCGCCACGCTTCCCGGACCGCTAGGCGCAGTATATTTTATTTATATGTATATGGATAAATTCTCAAAAATACAGCAAGTAGGTCTTGACGCAACGAACGGAAGTGACGTCTGCCATATCACGAATTTCTTAATAGACTGAAAAAGTGTGACGTCAGAATATGGCCGCTGACAGTTACTGAGGGAAATATTTTAAAAGTTTATTCGTTTTTTCATTTGTAAAGTGACACTGCAGTGACTATCAAGTAATTATGCCTTATTGGTTCGCTCCTAAACTTACATCATATACTCTATCTCTACGACATGTCCACTGTTCAAACTCTCTTCGCCTTTCTTTAACATTTTAATTTCATTAAAAATCTGCTCCGCAACGTTCGCCAGATTAACAATAGCTATGTTTAAGTATATTACAAACGTAAAATGAACATAAATAAATATTTGTTTTCCCGCAGTAACTGTCAGCGGCTATGTTTATGACGTCATTGCTTTTTTGGTCTATAGGCCACTCCAGAGTCTTGTCAAATTAAAACCAATATGGCGGCTGGAGGACAAATAGTGGTACAAAGTTAAATTGTTCTTTTTGATATGTACTTGCAGATATTTTCTCGTAATTTTCGCTCTGTTTTTTATTCATTGATTAATTGAATACGAAACGCTCAGTTCATTCTCTATGTCTATGGTTACTTTGCATTTACTGTCATATGTCACACTTCTAAATTCAGACGTCATAAAATGCGGTAATTTTTAACCCATGGTATATTCGTATATACTATACGTAAATATAACAAAAAGTACACTCAGGAAAATGTTATTTTTCAAAATATACTTACACAGTGGTCGAACGAAACTGAATTAATAACCATAAACTTGCTAAGATCATATTTATAAGGTACGTAATTTCCATGCCAAGCTACGACGTCAAAAGGGCTGTGATCCTGTTTGCACACAAATAACTTTCCCTGATATTTTGACACAATATCGAAAGTTTCGTCTAAATCTTCGTACCAAGCGACGGGTGTCAAAAAATCTCTTGGATTCGCCAATCCGTTCGCTCCAATCGGACCTAAATCGGGTAATTCGAAGTGACGACCGAATACTTCTAAAATATAGCCTCTAGATGGCGTTGTTATTTCTAGTTGGAAACGCATTCCTTGTTGGATAACAACTATTTCGTTGGGTATAGCTTCGATCACCCCGAATTCCGTTTTTATTTTCAAATTTCCAGTTTGGGGAACTGCAATAAAAGTCATTAATTGGGTATTTCAAAATATTTGATATTTAGACGTACCAATTAGGAAGTCTCCGTCGCTGTTATAAAAAGCTTTGTTGGTCATGGAAACGTTACAAGAGTAGATATGGATAGCAAGGCCATTTTTACATCTTGAATCCCCCGCTCCTCCTACTGTGTGTAACCCATCGACAAAATCAACTGTCTTAGTGTTAGGTGGTAATTCGAAAGGATCCCATAGCAGCTAAAAGGTTTTAAAATAAATATTAGAAAACTAATTCAATTCTAATTCTGTTATCTGTTGGTTAATGGGTTAAATCATTTACAAAAATATAAAAGGTTTGTTCCAACTGAAGTGAGTACCGTTTTTATACCGTACAATCTCAGTAACGCAGCACATTTCATATTCACTAATCAGCAGGAATGGTTTTCGTGTCCAGTTGGAACATACCTGAAATATTTTTATATTAATAATACTTTTTTCCCTGTATAAAAACTATTTGATACAATCTTCTTTTTCTTATTATGTTCGTGTACCACTCATTAACAAGCTCTACCACGAAACAGCGATCATTTTTAACATTTATTTAAACAATTCTTTATAATTTATCTATGGCTACGAAATTTCGTTCGTTTCTTTGACTCGAGGTACAGCTAAGTTGCGTTCGTTAATTCGTATTCTTTGAACAAAAAAACGTGTTCAAAGTTCGTATTTCTCTCCAAGGCAACGTCAAATATTTACATCACCATAGAAACGAGTCAAATATATCGTCAAAATACTGATAGAACAAAATTATTTGATAATCTGATAGAATTTTTTAGTTAAAATGCCGTCGTCGTACACCCCTCGATCTATATTAACAGATATAGAAATCGACGATGAACTCAACGAATTCGTTCATAGATTTAAAGATGTTGAATTGACGCCAGATGAATTGAATTTAAAGATACAGGCAGACAGAGTGATTTATGTTTTGAATAGATGTTTGGCTAAAATGAATACGATTGCCCATTTGCCGTTAATTTTACAAAATAACGCGGAATTAATAAGGAAGTATTTGAAACCCAGTGAAGTTAATTTCGTTCTGGAAGTTTTCAACGAATGGGGTCTTCAGTTTCCTGTAGAACAATTTTATGTTGAAGAAAATATCGGAGATAGTTTGAGACTAGGAACGGTTTGTAGAGTTCTTTATAATTATGAAAAGTTTGCTATTTAATACTAACAAACATTTTTTAAGGTTAATAAATCGGTGAGAAAAATACAAAATGCTGCGGTTCTACCAGAAACATTTCCAAATCCAGCTGTATATCAACTGATCGATATATTATTTTATAATAAGTGTATACAATCGACAATCCGTTTGGCAGAAAAACCAATATTGGACAAACAGGTTATGGGTCTTATCAAACTATTGCAAGAATTGAAGGAGATTACAAAGGCAAAAGTTTATGTTACAGGTAAAACTACATAAAGATGTGATCTAACAAATTTACATTCATTTACAACTTAATTTAAAACTAAGAAACATTATAAATAAGTGTCCGAATAACTTTGATATTCTGTACAATCCGCCAACGTCGCAATTTTAAAAGTATAACACGCTGTAACCAAACGGAATGGTCGGAATCAAAAACAAGCGAACTGTTTTTATCCCGAATAAACAAGCCATAGGTTCTGGAAACTGACGTTATTTTATTTGTTTTTAAATTCTCAGTAATAGCGAGTACATACAATAAGTAAATAATTTTGATTTTCTAAAACGAAAATATTTTTCCAAACACCTTAGACATTCTGTACAACCTGCCAACGACGCGATCGTACAAAATCTGACAAGTCAGAATCAAGCTAGTGATGCCAAGTCTATCGATATATCGGTAGATCTACAGATTTTGGTTCCAGTTTACCGATATCCTACCGAAATGAAGCAAAAACTACCGATGCTTAATCTAATCATATCGAAAATCTACCGAAAAACCAAAATAATTTTTTTTTAAACGAAATAAATAGCACATGTTGCGAGAACAAATGTATTATTATTCAATTACCGCGATGGACTTAATTTCGCATACAGCTGGTATCTCAGATCCTTCAAATTAAACCAATAAGAACCCTTCTGTTCCCTTCCAAACAGGTGATAGACACAGCCTAATGAACACACAGCCCAGACTTTTATATGCTGTGTTCGAGGTCGAAAAAGCACTTTTTAAAAACTAGTTTTAACTTTTAACTTTAAAAATAAGTTTATTCACTTAGACTTGTATAATTTAAATATCTTTAAAGTATACAATAAAATTATAACTGATAAAGTACCTACCGACTTAAAATCAGACTTGAACATCGATCTAATTTATATTCAATAATTGCTAATTCGGAACCTCGTTTATAAAGTTTGAGTATTCTACTTTTCAAAATCTACCGACATTTTGCGATGTACTCTACAGATTTTTATTTCAAACACCTGACAACACTGAATCAAGCGGACATACCCAAAAGATTTGGACTGATCCGTAACAAAGACAAGCGAACAGTTTTTTTAGTCAAAACTATATTCAGTATTCAGTTTGACAGTCAATAAATTCTTAACGTTGTCAGTTTTTCTCAGAGGAAATATCTAACAGCTTTGTTGACAAGAGAAATATTATTTTATGAAGTATTGTCTTCGAAAACTCTTAACATAAAAAATATTGTAGTTTCCTTTATATTGTAGAAATTAAATAGGTTTTTAACAATTACGCTTACGTAATATACTAATTATGACAACGTTGTAATTGGAAAAATAACCATAAAATTGAGATTATAACCACAGCATATTATATATGTCAATGGTTATAAGGGTCAAGAGAGTTTTTTGGTAACTTTAGCATTTGTTTTTCACGTTGTCATTATTTCGTCCTAGTCATAGATAACTTTTATGTGCAAGTGTCGTAAGTAAAATAATCAACATCAATGAGATATTTATAAAAGTTTTTGAAACACTTAAAATAACGTGAATGCAATTAGGTATTGTCAAACACGTCAAGTCTTTGGTGATTAGTATTGGAAAAGTATAATGCATAGTTTTGGTATACCTACCTAATGTCACAAACAATAACAAGTAACTTCAAAACTTAGATAGCTTTTCCCTTTTCACATGATGTCAGATTTCTTTTCAAAAAATAAAAATGCATTTATACTTAAAAATTTATTTTTCATGGTAACATATATCATGTCTGTGATTCGAAAAATACTATGTTAGGATATTTTCGGCTTAATTTGATATTAACGCTATTCCGTAATTAACGTTAACGTAAGCTTGAAATTCTCCTGGACATGCTCCGAATAGTGTTAACTGTAAAGACATCAATTATAAGGGTTCCAAAAACCAAAAACTCCCTTGTCTTACGATATTTCTCAGTTATCGTTATTAAAGTTAAGATATGTCTCCAAGTTTTCATAATCACGGGAGAAAAAGCCACCTGAAGTTGGAACATTGACAATCGCAGAAACCAAATTCTATCTTATTTATTTATATCGCTTAAGTAACGATCAATGGCTTACAACAAAGGTTTATGCATACGATTGCAATTTCAGATGCCTTTTCTCTTGTGAAACGGAGTATACCTACGTGTCAAAATAAAGGGCTTAAAAAGTCTCTATATTGTATAAATGCTCTCTAGTTTTCATTCGATGGTGTCTTATATACCTAGAGGTTATATGAAATATTTTAGTCTCATTACAGGGGAACAGGAAAAAGCAATGGATAAGGAATTAAGGAGGGCGTACAAGTCGAATTTATCGCTGTCCGTTGTTATCGAAGATTTAAAACAACAGCTTAAAAAACAAAGGAAAGAACTCGAAGAACAACTGGACGAGAAACTCGAGATTGTCAAAATGTACAACGAAAAAATGGAAAGTGTTAAGGAAAACTTCGAGTTGGAGATGGGTAGAACTTTACGCGATTCCGAAAAAGAAATGATGTACAAAACTTTGGAAAGCGAAGAGAAACAAACTGTTTTGGAGGAAGAAGCGGACAAGATTGTTAAGCATTATGAAGATGTTCTTCGGTCGAATCTGCAACAAGAAGACAGCTCGAGAGCTAAACGTTTTAAAATCGAAACTCAACTGCAAAATTGGATAAACACTTTCGACCAAGATATCGGAGAAAAACAGGTACCACATTAATATTTTATTTTATGTCTAAAATTCACGTTATTCTTATTGATTGAACACCCGGTATGTATTATAGATAGGTATATGTGATGAAATAGTTAATATGGAACACTTCACTATGAAATTTTCGTAAAAATAATCAAAATAGGTTCATGTGACCTCTTAGATTAACAAGAGTTGTTGACAAATATTTTAGTTTATCTCGTATTTTATTGTTTTCATTTGTAAATATTATTGTAAAATAAATAGTGTGGGACATTATTTTTAAAAATCTAATCAATAGGTTCTCTAATTCTTTAATCGAACAAAATAATGCATAAATTACAAACTTAAACACTACCAAACTCAACAAAATGACCCTTATCTCTGCCATAGAGAAAGTAATAAGTCCATGATCATGATCTCTGCTTTCTGCTTTGCCTCGCGCTTCTTGCGCAAATTCTCTTTTCTTCTCTTTTTTTTTAAATTGACATAACAGTTGACGTGGCCTCATATAATAACATTAATGAGCCACCAGCCTACAATGACTCAACTCCTACAATATGACTTCTCTATATAGTAACGGACTCTATTGGCTATAGACCAAACTTCATCTAGTAGATTTAGTTTCACGAAAGAATCCACCTAAAGTTGCTTGGTCAATACCAAGCGGCATAAATCTTCGTTTTACGCCATTGGTCGTTACTAAGCGACGCAGATAAACAAGACAGAATATGGTTTCTGCGATTGTCAACATTCCAATTTCAGGTGGTTTCTTCTCTCGTGAATCGAGGTATAGAGCTCTCTACACTATGTACCATAGATAAACTATTAAAGAATGATGTTAAAAATTGACAGCATAGTTGAATCGAAGAGATGAAAACGAAAGTTAACCTTATTTTTACCATAGAAATCTTAGACAACCTTGTCTAAGATAGACATATTGTATGTCTATAGTTTTCATACTACTGTTATATTGATCTCAATCAGATTGAATCAACTGTCATTTTCCAATCATTTATAAGGCATAATTTAATAAGGGAAAAAAGGACAGAAAGTGTCATGTTTTAAAATTATCATTTGATTTTCAGTCTATGTTTTTTTATTTCATAAAAGGCGCAATTCGATGAACTTCAAGAAGAGTACGACAAAAAGAAAGCAGAAATAGATGCGATTCAGAAAATTATAGACGAACAAGAAGAGGAATACGATAGACTGATGGCCGAAAAAGCCGAAGAAGACGAAAAATTATTCAATGAAATGGCCTATCAATTCTTCTTAGATAGATCCGCCAGAAAAATCCAAAAGTATTGGCGAGCTTACATGGAAAAGAAAGCTGCCAAGAAAAAGAAAGGCAAAAAGAAGAAATGAGTGAAAAAATAAAATTTATTTTAGTTTTAATAAAAATATGTATTTGTATGTATTATTTACTTACCTGATTTGGATTCGGTTCTTCTTCGGACCAATTGTGACTGACGTCGCTGTTTTTAATTGGTTGAAAAGGTTCGTGAGATACGGAAGGTCTTATTCTATATAACCAGGATCGTCTATTTTCCGATCTCGGAGCAGTAAAAGCCGAACCGGAAACTTGTTCGGCATATAAACCGTACGGACATTTTTGCGGACTGTTTTGGTCTCTAGGTAACGATCCCGGGCACCTAGGATCTTCTGACGATAACTCTGAACCGAAACCACTCAAATACTAGAAGTAAAAAATTAATAATAACCTAACGCTATGTATTTTGTAATTTTAGAATTCGTAGTATAATATTGGAAATATAAATATTTCTTGAATTGATCTTAGAAATACTATAATTCTAGCCGTATTTTCAAGCTCCTCCCACTCTGAAACGATGTATTTGAAATATAGGAAAATTTTCATTTAAGATCGATTTTGTGCAATTTTGTTTTTTAAGACGAATTATTTCTAGCCTATATATAATAAATAGTCTTTTGATTGGTGATCCTTTTTATTTGGAAATAAATTTAGCGTTAAAAGAAGACGAATTTCATGGCTGAAAACACTCGAAAGTAGTTTGGTACTTTTAAAAAAGAAGACTCAGGGATATAAGAAGCGTTCGAAGGTTTTCCAAAACTATGTAGTTATTTCAATCAATGCAGTGGCACCAAATTACCACAGTTTATCATGTCTTTACAGCCACCATTTAGTCTCGATTTAGCCCTGTGAGATTGTGTCTATTATGAATTCACATTTGGTAGTTTGGCTGTTTACTAATTCAGTGATAATTTAAGTTTAATTGAGTCGAAATCAATTATTTGTTCATTCTGTCGATATAAACAACAACTGTGATATTAAAGGAACTTATTTTATCAATTATACTTACTTGCAGTTCTGTCATTTTTGTTCGCTACACTGTTCGTTAGCAACTAAATTATTTAAATCATATGTGTCGTATTTTAAACTTGAAGTAAACAGCACTATCATTGTTATTAAGAAATCATATGAAATGTTAAAAGTTTCATACATAAATCTTTTGCTTACAACATATTGTTGATAGTCTAAAGTAGATTACAAAATTTTATTATTTTATTTAATAAACATACACTCCATCAACTTGACCTTTACTCTGACGCCATACCCAAAAAACCACAAGAAATGTATCAAAATGTTAAGGTACATTCATATCTGAAATTTATGACTTAGATCCAGTGTAAACACACCTTAGATCATGTGATCTAAAATAAACACACACAGGGCCGTTCCAACCTGGTCGAGCGCCGTCGTGCAAATGTGAACACAACCCCTTTTTTGGTGCATATACTTTTTAAATTTTATATTATGTACATTCAACATAATCGCTAGACGGTAATTAATAAATAATACAACTTTGAAGCAAAAATAAACATTTTATTACCAAACAAAAAATGAACATTTTTTGAACAAGAAATAGTTACCTAATCTAAATAACTTGAATAAAACTAAATAAAACTAAATAACCACTAAATAACAGTAGCTTTACGCGCTTTCTTTCTGGAAAATTCAGAAATAAGTTCAGTCATATTTAAGTAGTTTTTGATTAACTTTAATTTTGAGAAAGTTCTCTCCGCTGAAGCAACCGATACAGGCATTGTCAACAAAATTCGCAAAGCTACGCTTGTATTTGGAACAGAATGAGTTGTGTCGGTGTTTGTAGATTAAGATTTTTTAAAAATTGCAGCTCGTGGAACAATTCTGTTCCATTTATGTCACGCTCATTACGATTTTTGTCTGTTAAAGCTCCTTCAAGATGTAAACAACAATTTTGTTGTTCCTTTTCTGGTAAATCTGAAAATTTACAAATATCCCTTTAAAATTGAAAATGGTCGGAATGGGACGACAATAAGTCGAACCTTTCATCAATTGATCTTATAACAATATCAAGTGTACTAAAAAAAATGTTTATTTTAAAATCCCGCTCTCCATCTGTAATTGGTTCATCGTCATTCTCGTAATTAAATTGTTTTTTAACACGCCTTGGTCTAAACACATTATTAGTTTTGAGGGTCGGCTCTACATCTAGAGATTTTGCAAGTTCAGAAGCATCAACTAAAACATCTCCAAATCCTTTATCACTTCGGTAACTATTGAAAAACTTTAGCAAATTATTCATTTGGGTACATGCTTCCGAGATATTAAAATCTTTGGTTTGTAATGTTTTGCTAACAGTATTGACTCTAAACAGAACATTGTACCACAATACTAATGTACATATAAACCGGTAACTTTTTAATTTATTTGCCAAAGATTCAGCCATATGCTTTGTATTGTTATCGAAAGAAACTCCACTGAATATAATATATAAAGCATCATAGACTTCCCCAAGCTGATACCTCAATGGAGTAATGGCATCAATTCTGCTCGACCATCTAGTTTCAGAAAGTGGTTTTAAAGTTAAATTGGAAATATGTTCTTTCAAAAGGTCCAACGATTAGTTGAAGCCTAAAAAAAATTGTAAAGTTCTTGAACCGTAGAAAAGAATTGCCAGCTAGAGTTGTTTCCCTTAACTGCATCATTTACAACCAAGTTTAAACTGTGATTACAACAAGGTACAAAAAATTATCTTGAATTCTGATTTATTAAATAAGACAGAATTTGAAATACCTACTCAAGAGCAAAAACTGATCGAACCGTTCTAGAACGATTCTTTTGTATGTTGATGAACTGTAAATGTGAGCACAAGTTTTACTCCGTGCAAACTTATGTTCGGTTTTGAATCCCCAAAACATGTTGATTTGGAAAAATCTAATAACACAATGTCAGATAAAATAAATGATCGAAAAATAGCAAAAACAAACATGGATAAACAAGCTAAAAAAATGAAAGTATTATTCGACAAGAAAAGAAAAAAAGCAGTTTCTTACTCGGTTGGTGATCTGGTATTGTGGAGCGGCAGTGGAACTTAGCGAAAAGAAGTTACAAAGAAAACACCCATTAAATTTGGGGGGCCTTATAAAATCACTAAAGTTAAGGGTAATTATCGTTACGAAATTTCTTCATTAAAGGGTATGAAAGGTTATAAAAAGTAAAAGGCCACAATACCGGCTGACCAACTGACAAAATTTAAATCATGCGTAATAATCGAAGACGAATCTGACAGTAGTGTTAACAGTACCGACGAATTGTTAGATTTGTTGGAAAGTTAAATTAATTACCATAAACTTAAAAAAACTCTATATGAGCTCTAAATAGCATAAAATCAAGATGGTTTTAATTACCAGAAACTTAAAAAAAACGCTATATGAGCTCTAAAGAGCATAAAATAAAATCAAAATGGTTTTAATTACCATAAACTTAAAAAAAACGGTATATGAGCTCTAATAAAAAGCATCAAAACAAAATGGTTTTAATTACCATAAACTTAAAAAAACGCCATATGAGCTCTAAAGAGCATAAAATAATATCAAAATGGTTTTAATTACCATAAACTTAAAAAAAAACGGTATATGAGCTCTAAAGAGCATAAAATCAAAATGGTTTTAATCACCATAAACTTGATAAAAAATAATAATAAAAATTAAGTGCAGCCTATAATAAAAAAGGCAGCAATAAAAACGTAATTTGCACTAAGCTTCAACTACTTGATTTTGTTTTGGTTGCAGATCTCGGAATCAAAAAGTCAATGAAAAGAAGACGAGGACGTCTAAGTAATCATCAGGATGGTCGAATGTGATGAAATCCTATATATGTTTTGTTATTTAATCACTTGTAATATATAATATTTCCTCTAGCTTATATTTAAAGTGCCACCCTGTATAAATATTTATTTAGAAGGGAGTGTGCATCTCCTTTGTAAGCTTCTAAAAACCATAAGGGTCAATTCAGGTACCTGCTATTTATAGATTTATTACTTATGTTTGTATTTTAAAAGAAAGGGAAACTTTAATCTTAAAAACATTTTTGTCAAAAGATATTGCGTCCAGCAGAATAAAACGCACTTTCGAGTACAACGAATCGTTTTATTTTCCTGCCATTACAGTCTCTAGACCTTTCAAAAACAATGTATCTTCTTGCTCTGCAAACCAGACTTCCACAGCTTTTATTACCTCCTCGTTGGAAGCAAATTTATGACCTTTTACTTTGAATAAGGGGGGTGTTCTAGTAATTCAAACCCTAAATCACGAATTTTTTGCATGGCAACATGAGATTTGTGTGCAGGGGCGTTGTCCAGCAAAAACAAAACACCTTTGGATAGCGTTCCGCGTCTTTTCTCTTTAATTTTTTCCCGTAGAGTGGTCTGTTAGTGTGTTACTTCAAATTTACCAAAGGTTGACACAACAGAGGAACCAAGACTCCTGCGACACGACAATAAAAAGAAGATTTTCTAACCTAACTTTGTTATTGTTTTATGTAAACTACTTACTTTAGGCGAATTTCCTCGAGACTAACTAGCTTAACCAGGTTAACAAAACTATGACGTCAGTGGTTAACGTCGTTTGGATCTGTAGTATGTCATCATCATTTTGATAGGGGGATGCCAAATGTCAATATCGTCATTCTATATTATTTTTATTATTACTAATATAATATAAAATGTTCATCAGTTATAGGCAGAGAAAATAATATCTATTCACAATTTGGAATTCTTTACCTTTTTGTAGAAGATTAATAATTTCTACTGTATCATTGATACTGTATAACTCTTCGTTTACAAATACTTTGTATACATTCATTATTCTGACTCACTTTTTCAACGAAAGTCCCGTTGTTATTAACATTTAACCTCAATAACAACGACAAACTGACAGATCATTGCTTCAAACCACATGTTAACTACCTCGGCCAGGTGGTTAGAGATGTTGGTTAAATGTGACGTCATTGTTTGGAATATGTATCGAGGAAATTCGAGTAGTTAACTTTTTTGTAACCAGGTTAGCCTGGTTAGTCTCGAGGAAATATCCTTTTTGTTTTATTTAGTTTTGTTATGACAGAACACATTTTATTTTCTGACGTTTTGGTACTGTTCTTGAATAAAATATTACATCATTTTGAGTAGTGTTACGAATCAAGACGTGAAATTCTAAAAATATAGACGATCCCACAAACAGGTCAGTAATGTCGAATAGTAATCTCCAGTTATTGTTCTACCCTTATCCAAAAAATCAATCACTCCATGGCAATCCCAAAAAACTGAAGCAATAACTTTTCGAGCAGATTTTTGAACACAAAACTTCTTAGGTCTTGGAGAAACAGAGTGTCGCCATTCCATCGATTGTTGCTTAGTTTCTGGATCATAGAAATGTACCCAAGTCTCACCCATAGTAACAATTCGGTTTCAAATCGAGCACAGATCGAACGCGATGATTCTACCCTTGCACACTTTTGGTCAACATTCAAACATTTGGGGATCCATTTTGCAACAATTTTTCTCATGTCCAAATTGACGTGAACTATATGATGAACGCGTTCGTATGAAATATTCAGTGCTTCAGATATCCGTTTTAACCCAATTCGACGGTCTGATAAAATCATGTCATGAATTGCATCGACATTTTCGGGGACAGACACAGAAACTGTCCTTCTCGATCGGTCAACATCTTCAATGGAAAATTTACCTCTTTTGAAGCTTGCAGTCCAAATTTTCACGGTCGCATACGAAGGACATTGATCACCAACGGTATTAAGCATATCTTCGTAAATCTGCTTACCTCTTAGCCCTTTTAAATACAGGTACTTGATGATGGCTCAATACTCCAATTTTTCGATTTTCACAATTTCGGTGGACATCTTTTTTCTTTTAATTTATTACGTAACTCTGGTTTACTTTTTTGACGTCAAACTTTCCACTGATACTTCTAATAAGTTATTGTTCGTTGCTATGGTAACGCAATATTTTGTTTATGTATGGAACTGGTTTAGGCTAACTAGATATCAATACATCCTCGTAATTAAGTATATACAATCCGAATCATAGTTTATGCAAACACAGCGTTCAGCCATGGAATTCACCTTGAATGAAATCACGACACTGTAATAAACACGAGATATGACACACATTCTAAAAACACCCTATATAGACAATTTCTTTTTTAATTCAAAATAATTATTAAATTGACGACCTCAAATAAAAGAAATGACATAAACAAACGGTGTAAAGACAAGGTTAACAAAATATATCAGATTATGATTAGGTCAGGTTTTGTTTACCATAATAATAAACACGATATTGAAAATGGACCTTCACTGAAGGTGAACTCTAGAAATAAATATCGAAAAAATTGGGGAATCAAGAGAGTGGTAGTATCTCTCCCCTGGTGAGGCAAGTCTAAGTATTGAGGGGCCCTCACCCTCAAGCAGTAATAGTGTGCAAATTTATGTGACTAGTGGGATTTCAAAACGTAAGTTTTTAAAGTACAATTATTTTATATTGGATATTGAACGGTGATATTATATTCTCCTTTAACTTAACCGGGTATCCCAAGACAGTTAAGGGACCCCATAGTAATTTACAGTCATATCTAGTGTTTCTTATATATCAGCGCCCCTCATCTACTGGTAAGGCCAAATTGTAGAGACATCTTATTTAGCGATATTCAGGGACCATTTTCCTGCATATGTATGTTTTGTTTTTCTTGACTAGTTGAGAATTGCGTAGAGGTATTTACATTTTAGAGATTTTCCAATTTTACTTGAGATTATAATTAATCCTATTTCAGAGATATTTACATTATACTAGAGATTATATTTAATCCTATTTTAGAGATTTTCCAATTTTACTTGAGATTATAATTAATCCTATTTCAGAGATATTTACATTATACTAGAGATTATATTTAATCCTATTTTAGAGATTTTCCAATTTTACTTGAGATTATAATTAATCCTATTTCAGAGTTATTTACATTATACTAGAGATTATATTTAATCCTATTTTAGAGATTATCCAATTTTACTTGAGATTATAAGTAATTCTATTGTAGAGATTTTACATTTTACTGGAGATTATATTTAATCCTATTTTAGAGATTTTCCAATTTTACTTGAGATTATAATTAATCCTATTTCAGAGATATTTACATTATACTAGAGATTATATTTAATCCTATTTTAGAGATTTTCCAATTTTACTTGAGATTATAATTAATCCTATTTCAGAGATATTTACATTATACTAGAGATTATATTTAATCCTATTTTAGAGATTTTCCAATTTTACTTGAGATTATAATTAATCCTATTTCAGAGTTATTTACATTATACTAGAGATTATATTTAATCCTATTTTAGAGATTTTCCAATTTTACTTGAGATTATAATTAATCCTATTTCAGAGTTATTTACATTATACTAGAGATTATATTTAATCCTATTTTAGAGATTATCCAATTTTACTTGAGATTATAAGTAATCCTATTGTAGAGATTTTACATTTTACTGGAGATTATATTTAATCCTATTTTAGAGATTTTCCAATTTTACTTGAGATTATAATTAATCCTATTTCAGAGATATTTACATTATACTAGAGATTATATTTAATCCTATTTTAGAGATTTTCCAATTTTACTTGAGATTATAATTAATCCTATTTCAGAGTTATTTACATTATACTAGAGATTATATTTAATCCTATTTTAGAGATTATCCAATTTTACTTGAGATTATAAGTAATCCTATTGTAGAGATTTTACATTATACTGGAGATTATATTTAATCCTATTTTAGAGATTTTACATTTTACTAGATTATAGTTGATCCTAGGTTAAAAATTTTGATAATAGCGCGCAGACATTTATATTATATTAGGGGTCACAGACAGTCCTATCTCAATTTTTTTTCTTTTCCGAATTTTTTACTTGATAACAGTTTTTTTCTCTTTGTAATATATGTTTGTATATATTTTAACCTTTCAATTATCTCCATAACCTCAATCCTCACTACCCCTATACCCGTCAAATAGGACGGACCGGCTAAACCTGCACTGCGAACTCGGGCTTGGCACACTGTATAAGCCCAAGGGGCCCCACGACGTCTTTGATCGCTCGAGCTTGGAACAACCCCTCCCTCGAGGGAATCCCGCAGGGAGAATTCCTGGTTCTACAATTTTGTGCCGACAGGCACTGGTGACAGCACGCTGCAACGATCTTGGAAGAAGTGAAAAACAAAATATAAGAAATAAACGAATTCACTACACCGTCTGACAGCGGTGACCGAACGCAAATTTAGTACATAGGAAATACCATTTATTATACTGGTGAGAACGGTTTCCAAATTTACCATTCATTACACTTGAAAAAAGGTCAATTTATTACAACACCTTGATCTCTATAGAATATAAGCCGTTGACCAGCTGATTGCAAAGAAGTAGTAGTCGTAGTAACAGTAATTATGACGTAGGTTAGTGCTACTCATTGTATCCTTTATATATATATTCCAATATCGTTATGTAGAATTCAAGTTCCGAATATTTTATAGTTATGTGATAGTAAGTGTAACTTATTCCGCTCAATGTAAATACAAGTTTTAGTTATAATAAACCTACCAATGATTTTTGTATGAAGACGTTTTATTGATTCCGTTCCTGCTACGAGTAGTGACACGAACCTATTCCTGTGGGGAATTGGTGTCAAGAGTTCCAGGGCACATTCACCACATCACAATTTGACTTTTTTTATTTTATGAGATTTTAATCATTTAAATTAAACGTTCGTATTAAAAAAAAAGAAAATTACTTGAGGTTTCAATAAATATAATGTTTCTGTTAACTTTTTTATATTTATAGGTCTGTTGTAAATAAATCAAGGAGTTGAAATAAAATCAACACAGTAGCCGTAAATAAAAAACGAAACATTACAAAAAATCAATTTATTATCACAGATCAACAAGTCTAAGGATCTATCAGAACCAAATAAAAAAACAATATCTTTTCCAGTCTTTTTATTATAAAAAAACTGCCCTTATATATATATTAACGTAACATCTCAATGAGTCGATATGCCCACTTGCCAAACTCTAATCGTATTGTCGGAATAACCAGCAAACAAAGTTTGTCCATCAGTAGACCACGCCAAAGACAAACACTGTGGTGGTTCGGCTTTTGCATTTTGTGACACCACTTCCGGTTTTAATTCCTCGACCATTTCTTTGGTTTCCAAATTCCAGATTTTAATTGAAGGTCCAAATGCAGCACACAGCCAATATCTGAAATTAAAATTTACAACAATTGTAAAAATTCTTCTATGACAACAACTAATGTATTCTAATAGCATAATTTTCAATCAGTCCCATATCCGCTTAACCTCTCATGGATATATCAAGTGGTTAAAAGTGTTTATACATCATGTAACAAATGAAGATTTCTATTTTGTAAAAATACTAATTTTTTCAAACGTTTCTTTATAGTCAAACCTAGATAATAATAGAGAAAACTATAAGTATAGTCAGTTCCTGTCATCTTTTCCTCAAAAATCTCTATGAGTGAGTGTAGAAACTTCTTTTAGAGAGTTATTTTTCACAAGTAGACTTCTATATTATATGGAGGGTTCATGAAGAAGCTTATGTCCAATAATGGACGGATAAAGACTGTATAAATCAGGCTTGTGCAAAAGCCCACTTTTTTTTTAGAAAAAGACGACCCACTGGGGTTTCCTGGGTTTTTGCAAATTTAAAAATGCCGCGCTTTTATTAGTGGTAAATACTGGAAGTTGTCAGTTGCCTGAATGCATTGATGCCAAAACATGCAATTGTTTGGTATGAAAATAAATAAAATATGAAGTATGGATGGCTTTATGTTTATTCAAATATAATTAATAACATTTTCGCATGATTTTAGTTTTATTAATTTCACTTAATTAATGTATATCTTGGTTTAAATTATAAATTAAGGGTTAATCTGACTTTTCCTCACGTAATGTGTATTGGCTTTGGCAATTCTGTTAATAAATTAGTTTATGTTTTACAATGCGGAGTTCGGGGATTCACAGCTGTTATGAGAGGGGGTGAATAGTTGTGTGTGCAGGTGCAGTTGTTGGCAGTCGTCACGGTAGAGACCATCAGCAGTGATTCGCATTGTTATTGTTTTTCACTTGGGTTTAGCCTGCAGCCAGTGCAGGTGATTATTTGTGTTTTTTGTTTTTATTTGCTACTAAGTTTAAATTAAGGTAAGCAAGTCTTTATCGCTATTGTATTATTATTCAAACAATAATCAATTTCATATTTGTGTTTTTAAATTAAACTCAAGGTCTCTAGTTAATTCCACAATATAATACAAGTTATTGAAAATTCTAAAAAATTGACAATTGTTTCGATAAATCAATATCATCGTCAGAATGACAGAAGTTACATTTCATTTTATGCCTACCTGATATTTAGTAGTTAATTTTGGCTAGACCAAGAAGTAACCTAACTTGTGATTGGCTTAAAATATGTTTATAGAAAAAAGAAGAAGATGTGATATTACAAATATTGAAGCTTAGATATTATTAGCCCTATGGTGATATCCTGGATATCATTTTTCCAATTAAGATCAGTATAACTGTGCAATGATATAGAAAACCAGGAAAACTATATCTGCTGATCTTTACAATTATCACTTAAGAAGACAGTTTATTAGTGGAGAATTCCCTAGATTTAACTGTTCATTAACAACTTCATATTGTGGGTTTCTTAAATGTCTTCTAATTTCCAGTTCTTCAAGGAAATCCAGTTCTTGCTTCTTTTCACAAATATGCAGTACTTCTAGTTCTGTGTTAGGTGTCAATGAATGATTGGTGTTAAGTAGATGTTTTGCGTAGTGGGATTTATCTGGTTGTTTTAATCTGTATGCTCGTAAGTGCTCACTGTATCGTACTTCAAAATTCCTAAGGGTCTGACCCAAATAGACAGCATTACATTCTGGACATTTGAGTTTATATATACCTGACTTCTTTAATAGTGGTATTTTTGTTTTTACATTTAACAATTTTGTACTAACGTTACTTTCTGTTTTAAAAGAAATTGTTGTATTCGTTGCTGAAGATATTATCTTTGAAATATTATTAGAAATATTTCCTGCATATGTGATGGTTTTATAAGTTTTAATTTCATCAGCTTGTTTAGGATATATTAGTTGTAATGCCACTTTTTTCTCTTTTTTACTAATTAGCCTATTTATCATATCTAATGGATAACCGTTAGATGTTGCTATTTGTCTAATTACATAAAATAACGAAACCAATTAGACCTGTAGTCTCTTATGTTAATGCTCCTAATAATATATTGGCAAAGAAGCTCAACAATATACTCAATACTTACGGATATGAATCTCAGTACTCAATTAGAAATTCAATAGAACTAATCAAAAAGTTGAAATCAATCCATTTGCAAGATAACTATAAACTCATATCGTTCGATGTAACTAACATGTTTACTAAAATTCCTCCTAAAGAATGTCTAATACTTGTAAGAAAATTACTAGAAGATAAAAATAATAATCCAGGAATAATATCAGATATACTTAATTTATTTGATGTATGCATTAATCAGAATTATTTCACTTTTGACAATAAGATATATATTCAAAATGAAGGTTTACCAATGGGAAGCCCTATTTCACCTATTTTAGCTAACATTTTTATGGACAATTTAGAAAGAAAGATCTTTGAAAGTAATATTTCGAAAAATATTTTATTTTGGTATAGATATGTAGATGACATATTAGCTTGTTTTATGGGTAGTGAGCGACAATTAGATGTATTTTTCAACCACATCAATAATTTACACCCGAAAATTGAAATTTACATTAGAAATTGAAGAAAATAGCTCAATCAATTTTCTTTATTTAAAAATTCAAAGAGTTAATAATGTACTTGATTATTCAATTTACCGAAAACCAACACAGACTGATGTGACAATTCCATTCAATTCTAACCACCCTGTGTCGCACAGACTAGCAGCATATAATTCAATGATACATAGAGCTTTTTCAGTTCCTATGAACAAATGTAATTTTGATAGAGAGATTAATACAATTAGACAAATAGCAACATCTAACGGTTATCCATTAGATATGATAAATAGGCTAATTAGTAAAAAAGAGAAAAAAGTGGCATTACAACTAATATATCCTAAACAAGCTGATGAAATTAAAACTTATAAAACCATCACATATGCAGGAAATATTTCTAATAATATTTCAAAGATAATATCTTCAGCAACGAATACAACAATTTCTTTTAAAACAGAAAGTAACGTTAGTACAAAATTGTTAAATGTAAAAACAAAAATACCACTATTAAAGAAGTCAGGTATATATAAACTCAAATGTCCAGAATGTAATGCTGTCTATTTGGGTCAGACCCTTAGGAATTTTGAAGTACGATACAGTGAGCACTTACGAGCATACAGATTAAAACAACCAGATAAATCCCACTACGCAAAACATCTACTTGACACCAATCATTCATTGACACCTAACACAGAACTAGAAGTACTGCATATTTGTGAAAAGAAACAAGAACTGGATTTCCTTGAAGAACTGGAAATTAGAAGACATTTAAGAAACCCACAATATGAAGTTGTCAATGAACAGTTAAATCTAGGGAAGATATAGTTTTCCTGGTTTTCTATATCATTGCGCAGTTATACTGATCTTAATTGGAAAAATGATATCCAGGATATCACCATAGGGCTAATACTATCTAAGCTTCAATATTTGTAATATCTTCTTTTTTTCTATAAACATATATTAAACCAATCACAAGTTAGGTTACTTCTTGGTCTAGCCAAAAATATAACTACTAAACATCAGGTAGGCATAAAATGAAATGTAACTTCTGTCATTCTGACGATGATATTGATTTATCGAAACAATTGTCAATTTTTTAGAATTTTCAATAACTTGTATTATATTGTGGAATTAACTAGAGACCTTGAGTTTCATTTAAAAACACTAATATGAGCATATTCCACGAAGTAAGGGTCGAGACAGTCAATTTAATTTCATATTTATTTATTACAGTACAGTAAAATTCAATAAATGACTTGAAAGGTAAAACGTTTTTGTAATGGATAAAAAATTGTCAAAATTTGAGACTAAAAAAAAGAGGATCTGTGAAAGGTTCAAATAGAGGAGAAGGGCCATGAGAAATCGAAAGGAAACCGTATTGCAGACTCGCTAGCCAGGAAGGCAGCCTCCCAAAAACTCTTGGGACCTGGCACTTTCATTGATCTATCGGCGTCAGCAACGGCTGACCTATTAAAGGAACACTCCCTTAATGAGTTTAAGGGTAGATGGGACGACGCAGAAGGGTGCAGGCTTGCCAAGGAACTGCTACAGTATCCGGATAGCAAAGTAGCCAAAAAATACGTGACTATGAACAGGCGGAACCTACGAACGACCACGGGAATTCTGACTGGTCACTGCCACATACGAAAACACCTTCACAGACTGGGTCTATCTAACACCCCACTTTGTAGAGGATGTGAACAAGAAGATGAGACTGTCGAACACATTCTTTGCGAATGTCAGACACTCTCAATTTAGGTTTCAAGTATTCGGCGAGCACAGGCTAACATACGCCAATATGAGGGAACTTAATTCAGGCGACGTTATCGCCTACTTCAAGGAAGTAGGCTGGATGACGAGCTAGAAGGAAGTTTTGAACCTCAGAAGGATGCACAATGGGCCAATTGTGGCCTAAGTGCTGTGGGGCCACCCACCCTTCAAACCTTTACAGATACAGACAAAGGAGGAGGTAGACGGCAATCCAATGTATGGAACGGGTTTTTCAAGGTTGGGGATATTTGTAGATGCAAATATTGCAAAAGTAGAAAGACTTAAAAATCACTTAAGAAAGTGTAAAAATATTTGGTGTCTGTGTCCGAACTGTCAGACACAGAAAGTGAAAATGAAGATATTATATTTACACCAAACGCAGCCAACTCTTCAGAAAATCCCACAGTGGACCCTGCTCAACCTGGTATGTGTTAATTTAGCTAATTACTAATTACAATTAGTTAATAGCTGATACACCTTTAATATATTTTTTTTTGCCGTAAAATGTAAAATAAAAAATAGCATGGTAATTTTATTTTACTCATTTTCTCAACAGGGATTTTCCTGATTAACTATTTCAGTATTTGTTTCTTTTCTTTTAGTTAAAAATAAATGCGACCCTTTTGCAAACTATGATAAAGATAATAATGATGAAAATGATGAAATGGAATTAAATATAAATGACAATGAAAATACGCAATTATCAACATCATCAGCATCAATGTCTTGTTTGAGTTCGATCATTGCTTCTGCTTCCGGCATTTCAATTTTAAAGCGTAAAATAAACGTCTTAGAACCTTATCAAAAACCAAAACAGGCAAAACTTGAAGTAATAGAAACAGGAAAAGAAACCAAACGTAAAATTGACTTGGCTGTAGCTAGGTATTTTTATGCCTCAAATATTGCCTTTCGACAGGTGGAATCTACACAGTTTAAAGAACTTTTACAATTGTTACGCCCAGGTTATAAACCTCCTACAAGAAAGGATCTGTCAGAAAGTCTTTTAAATGAAGTATTTGGAGAAGTCAATGCTCAAATTCAAAAAGACGGGGCCGAAGAAAATAGGCCAATAACACTAGTTACAGATGGTTGGTCTAGTATAAAAAACGATCCGATCATAGCAGTAAGCATTCACACAGGAAAGTCATCCAGTTTACTGAGTACAATAGAATGTGGACCAGAAAAGGAAACTGCTGAATATTGTTATGAGATTATTCATGAAAACATAACAAAAGTAAATCAAGAGTATCATAAGATATATTTGCTGTCGTGACAGACAACGAGAATAAAATGAAAAGTTTAAGAACGATAATCGAAGAGGAAAATCCTACGGTTGTAATTCTCATTACTTAAACTTGGTTGAGCAAACTGTCACGCCACAAACTATCATAAAACATATAGTGGAAATTCATAAATATTTTAGAAACCATCATATTCCACTCAGCCTTCTAAAAGATCTAGATGGTGCAATGCCACAGCTACCGAATGATACCAGAAGGAACTCTCAGTTGGCATGCCTAAAAACTTTTTGTCAAAATTTTCATTTATACAGAGACATTGCCAAAAACTAAGACGATATGGATAATCAGATTAGAAAAAAAATAGATGACATGAATCTTTACAAAAACGCTATTGATTTGCAGGACCAGCTGGAAATTGTTGGAAAACCCCTAGATTTTCTTCAAGGAGATAACGTAGAGCAATCGGATGCAGTTGAAACCTAGTTAAATTTAATTTCCGAGAAAAAATTGGAATTTTATAATGAAGCTCCTTGTATCTATATGATACGAATATCAAAGAAGTAAGAGAAATTTTGAATGAAATGAATGAAAACTCTGCTCCGCGTAATGATAAAATTTCTGCAAAAGATTTATTAAGAGTACAGGAGGTCAACTTGGTTAATAAAATGTTTGAAACAGGGGAATTTCCGAAGGAGCTGAAAGTGGGTAAGGTTACCCCTATCCATGGACCACAGGACCAAAAAACAATTTAGAAAACTATCGCCCAATTACTGTAGTTTGTGCATTGTCAAAATTTGTGGAAATTCTTTTCAAAAAACGTATCATGAACTTTCTTACTAGGTATGTTGAATTGGACAAGCATCAATATGGTTTTCAGAAACACTCAAACACCCAAAGCGATACAACAGACTCCCTGAACCATGTTGTATCCAACTTGGATGACAAAAAATTTGTCCTAACAATATTTATTGACTTACAAAAAGCATTCGATGTAGTGGATCATGAAATACTACTCGAGAAATTCTACCTATTAGGTATAAGAGGAAAAAGTGCAAGTATATTAAAATCATATCTAAAGGATCGTCAACAGTAAAGTAAATAGTGAAATCGCAAATATAAACTGCGGAGTCCCACAAGGCTCAGTCCTTGGGCCACTATTATATTCACTACACACCCTAAATCTGAAAAAGGAAAATCTTAAAGCTCGCTATTACATATTCGCAGATGATACCATCCTCGTATATGAGGGATCTACTTGGGAGAACTGGAAGCCTTGGTAAATAGTGATCTACAATTATATGGTAAATGGCTCCTAACTAACAAGCTGCAAATAAACGTGAGTAAAACAGTGTATATGCTCTTCAAAAATAAAAATAAAGAAAGCTGGGACCCAGATATCAAAATTGGGGATCAAGCCATTCAAAAGGTCGATTATACCAAATATCTAGGATTGGTAATCGATGACAAACTAAATTGGCACAAACATGCAGAGCACATGACAAAAAAAATTGTACCAATGATTGGAGCACTTTATAGATGTCAGAGCTACCTGAATCTACACAATAAAATTATGATATATAATGCTTATTTTCTTTCTATATTCCGATATCTGATAATAAACTGGGGGGTATGTTCTCAGACATTATTTAAAAAAATCAAAACTCTTCAAAATAAGGTGGTAAAAACTTTATTTGGCTATGGTTACAGAGCTAATACAGAAATGATCTACGATCAAACTAAAATATTACCGCTGGAAAAAATTCTACAGATAGAACAATGTAAATTTATCTACAAAATAACAAAAAATCAACAGAAATGCAACACAAAATTGAATATAATTAATGAAATACATTCCTATGAAACTAGAAGTCAAGACCAAATTTATCTACCCCAGGTGAGAACGAAAATTGCTCTAAATAATCCCTTTTTTAAACATCTTCAGTCATTCAATCTTTTGCCAAACTATATAAAAAATAAAGATAGTTATTCCTTGTTCAAAGCAGAAATGATGCAATTTGTAAATAGCCATGAAACTTGAAATATATAGGTTTCGGTACCAGCATTTATTGCTGATTAGGAACAATGCTTCACAAAAATTATGATTATATACATATATTCGTTTGTTTTGTTGTTGTATGTATATGTGTGTGCGTGTATATGTGTATGTACGTATATGTATGTATGAAATTTTTTCGAGACTATTAATTGAGCTCGTCCTGAACATTGTAATTAGTTTTAAGAATCCTTTATAGTCTGAACATGTGATAGGCTAAGAGATGTTTTTCATACACTGTACTGTGACTTTGTACACTTGTTGAAATAAAAGCATTTCTATTAAAAAAAAAGATTTAAACAGGCAATGGTGCCCTTTCACTTTCTAGCCTATTTGACAGATCCAAAATGAAAACTGGATTCTGGTGATATCCAAGGTATTTTTTTTGTGTGCCCATGAGCCAATGTAATGTAAATTAAATTCATTTTTTTTAGGACCAAATAACTCGAATTTAGATTATGATAATCGCGTCAGAGCTGAAGAGTGGCTGCACAATAATAAGTATCCGCAATTTGTGCCTGGTTTTTACTTTTCCGTCAACCTATTTATATGCGAGAAAAGTATTGGTTTGCCCCAAAAAAAATTGGAATTTTGAAATTTTTTTTTGAGTTATTTTTACGTTTTCCATCAACAACAACACGAAAAAACGGTTTTTAGAAAAAAATCCAGTGTGTATGTCGTCGTCGGCCACTTTTACTTACATGTCTTGTTAGCACGATACTGCCTACGGACTGCAATAAGTCAGCAATTTTATGATTGAATATTGTCGAGGACATGTCACAGATGAATCCTATTGATTTTCAGCTCACCAGAGCCAGTACAACGGGTGCTATGGTACTTGAAGTACATTTTGTAATTTTTTGAGAAATTTCAGTTTGTTAGCACGATACAGCCTCCGTAGTTCAACAAGTCACCAATTTTATGATTGAATATTATTCCGGACATCTTGCTGATGATCCCTATTGATTTTCAGCTCACCAGATCCACTACAACAGGTGCTACAGTACTTTAAGTACGATATTTTTGTCATTTTTGGAGAAGCTTCAATTTGTTAGCACGATACAGCCTCCGGAGTATATACAAGTGACCAATTTTATAATTGGATATTATTCAGAGCATCTCCAAGATGAACCCTATTGATATTCAGCTCATTAAAGCTAGTACAACGGCTGCTATGGTGCTTAAAGTACCAAATTTTTGTCATTTTTGGAGAATTTTTAGTTTGTTAGCACGATACAGCCTCCAGAGAGTATACGATTGATCAATTTTATGATTGAATATTGTTCAAAGTGTCTCACAGATGTACCCTACTGATTTTCAGTTGACTAGAGCGAGTACAGCGGGTCCTATAAATCCATATATACTAAATTTTTGGTTATTTTTGAAGAAATTCGGTTTGTTAGCACGATACATCCCCCGAAGTGTATACAAGTAACAATTTTATCATAGAATATTGTTCGGGGTCACAAATGCGGAAAAGTTAGTTTTAATCTTTAAAACCGGTTATTTAAGTTATTGTATGTCTGACTGTGACATATTTTCAAAGACCATGTTTGAAAAAGAAATCCTAAAAAATTTCAATGGGTACAAATGGTGGCTTTTGAATAAAGATAAGTTTATGCAAAAGCAAAAGGATTTAAAGAAACAAAATGAAAACAATGAAACTTCAATCAAGAAGTATGAAAACCTAGTTGATATGTGCTCTTTCTTTTCAAACTTGCATAGCTGTCCAGCCTCAAGCGCATCAATAGAACGCATATTTACAACTTTTGGTCAAAGCTCCGAAATCAGCTAGGTGTTGAAAAAGTATCGAAGATGGTGAAAATTTACAGATTTTTAAACAAACCATCCAACCAAACCAAATCCAAATAATTTTATAATAGGTATAATGTTATTGTTATCACTTATATTAGTATTACATCTCCATTTTGTATTTTTTTGTTTGCTTTTAGATTTTTAGAATCTGGAATCTTGATTTTTTGTTTCTCCTAACAAAATTAAAATTAAATGTAAAAAGAAGCAAGATTTTTTTTTAAAAATAAATTGGAAATTGGATTTGATATGCATCGGTGTTTCGTATTTCTTAATTCTTAGTTGTTATAGCAAATTTTATTACAAAAACTCATCTGGATTTTTCTTATAACAAAGATCCACAAAAACCCACCCATAAAACCCAGGGGGATTTTCTAATGATGGGTTTTTCTATACAACTCTGGTATAAATTGATCTCTAATAATGAAATTATCTTAATTTAGACCTTTGTAAACAAGAATATTTCGATAAAACTTGCAAATCGACTCAAAGCCAAACCGTTTCCTTGTTAGTTGTTGTTAATGTCGTTATACAATCTAAAATTAGGTTTGCATTTATCCTTTTATGTTAAAGTTGTCAGTACTGTCATGTAAGTGGTGGCAAGTGTGTGTGTGTGTATGTGTTTCAAGTTAGTGTATCATTTTTTTATGTTCGATATTTTTCAATCCTGTTATCTACCAAACAAATAAAGTTTATTATTACAATTACTACTTCTATTTATTACTATTAACAAGGCTGCACAATATTAGTAAACAAAGAAAGCCAAATCATCATTGTTTTTGATGGAATTACATACAAAACATCTACAATGCACATTTGGACTTTTTCCATTTGATAACAATCATTAGAAAAAGTAAACGTTTGACGTTATTCCCTCAAAATGTTGAAACGAAAATTTTCATAGGAAAACCCATAAAACATTCTCAGAGAAAAGTTAAACATTCTTCTCAGATATACAGGGTGTCTCATTATATTCTGACTGTTTTTAAGAGCTTATATCTTCGAAACGGTTCTAGATAATAAGATGGGGTTTTTACCGTTAGGTTTAAAATTACCGGAAGTTTTGTTGTGACGCATTTATATAAATGGCCTACTTCCGGTTTACCCGCTAGAGAAGTGGCGTATTTTCAGAACACAGTAGATGTAATTTTGTAAATAGGACGCCCTGTATATTTAGCAATTTCTTAAAAGACGCATCTTTTTACTTTATAACGGTACCTTAAAGTTTAAAATCGGTGCACAGAAAGCGATGTTAGATAACTTTAACTGGGATACTGTAATGATTCAGATATCTTATTAATAAATAATAATCAAGGAGGCATTAATATGTCACATCACAAAGATATTGCGATCATTGACAGAACGTCACATTGTGTTTTATATTCAATAAAATTCAAGTGTTTAATCTCTCAAAATGCAGTATACAGCACAAGAAAAATCTCAAACAATATTTTTATATGCCCAAACTCAATCATATGTTCAGACTAGAAGACGATTTAGAAGACAGTTCAATAAAAATCCTCCTGCTACAAATACTATTAAAACATGGTTAACCAAATTTAGGAATACTGCTTCTATATCTAGAAAAAGGAGAACTGTAAATGGAAATTTAGAAGAAATGTTATCTGTTTATGAGCTTGTACAGAGAAATCCGAAAATTTCAATTAGAAAAATAGCATCAAATTTGGAAATGGACAAAACTAAAGTTTTTAGAGTTCTAAAAGTTCTCAAATTTAAACCTTACAAAATTCAAGTTCTACAAAAAATTAACGATCGGGACCATGCTAAAAGAGTGTTTATGTGTGAAACTTTAACAGATTTGTACAGAACATATCCAAATTTTAGAATTATCATGTCTGATGAGAGGCTGCGTTCCATATAAATAGACGAGTTAATATACATAACTGTAGATTTGGGGGATTAGAATATCCAAGAGAATGTCATCAACATGAAAGAGATTCTCCTAAAGTTAATGTTTGGTGTGCAGTGTCTCGTGAAAAATTATATGGGCCTTTCTTTTTTGCAGAAAATACAGTTCGTGGTAGTAATTATACCGATATGTTGGAAAACTTTTTCTATCCCCAGTTAGAACAAGATGGTATTTTAAACCAAAATGTTTACTTTCAACAAGACGGGGCTCCACCCCATTATTCCAACATAGCAAGAGAATCTGTTAACCAACAATTTGGAAATAATTGGATTGGTAGAAGTGGTCCAATAGAATGGGTTCCAAATTCTCCAGACCTGACAGATCCAGATTTTTTTGTATGGGGATATGTGAAAAATAGAGTCTACAACCCAATGCCTGCTGCTATTGTGGAATTAAAAAATAACATACGGCAGTTAATGGAAAATATTCCTCTTGAAATGCTGACAGCAGCATTTGACAACTTAATGGTTCGATTCCACAAATGTATAGACCAAGAAGGAAGACACATCGAACATTTGTTTTAGAGTGTCTTAAAACATGTTTTTATTTGTTTTTTACTGTTCACTTTTAGTTACTAGCTAATAATGACAATTGCAACTTTATACCTGAATCATTACAGTATCCCAGTTAAAGTTATCTAACTTCGCTTTCTGTGCACCGATTTTAAACTTTAAGGTACCGTTATAAAGTAAAAAGATGCGTCTTTTAAGAAATTGCTAAATATACAGGGTGTCCCATTTAAAAAATTACATCTACTGTGCTCTGAAAATACGCTACTTTTCTAGCGGGCAAACCGGAAGTAGGCCATTTATATAAATGTATCACAACAAAACTTACGGTAATTTTAAACCTAACGGTGAAAACCGCATCTTATTATCTGGAACCGTTTCGAAGATATAAGCTCTTAAAAACAGTCAGAATATAATGAGACACCCAGTATATTATTTTTAAAAATCAATGTGTTCATATTACATTTATCTTAATGTTCTATCATCACATTTCTCGATATTTATTAACCTCTATAAAAGTGAAAAGATCACCATTCCCCGTTAAAAATAGTAAAAAAGTGGAGATATAAAGTAGACAGAGAGGAAAACTGAAAATCAGATGGGAAGACCAAGTAAATGAAGATCTGAAAACACTGGGAATAACGAATTGGAAGAAAATAGTAAGACAGAAAATAATATAGCAAAAAAACCATACTATATAAGAGGCAAAAGGAAAGAAAATGAGAAGAAAAAAAAACGAATCAAAAGATGTCAGCGTGGTCAATATTCCTTTTAACAAATTTTCAAATGTTTTTTAGGCGCTAATTAAGACTCTTAGTACTGTTACAAACTTATCGAACGGCTCTAAACACACAGTTGCTTTTTTCTAAAGTTTATATTAATTCATTTTTATATACAATATCATCCCCAAAGTATGCACCATATGGGAAACTTATTTATTAAGGGTTTTTCGACGAAAAGTTATTCTTGATAAAAGTTTGTGCATCCCCTAAAACTAAACATGCACCAACAAAATACAGTAAAACACGCGTAATGTACGAGGAGCCTTCAAATATTTGATTTTAAGACAAGAGTAAATTACTCTTATTTTAAAAAATATCGGGATATGTTATTTAGAAAAGTTGTTCAGCATCAAAAAATACATCTAGTTTTCAAGTCATGGCCATCTTAGTGAAGTTTTATTTTTTTACCCATTATTTGCTAAAACGATACATAAACAACATCCTGTATACGACGGTTTATTAAAAAAGTTTATAGTATTTCAAATGACATAACAAATGTGTTAACCACGGTCAATTTTTCCGAGTAAAATAATTTTCAATTTTTTTGGTGCAAAAATATTTTTATTTTTTGTTAACACCGAAAATTACTCATAATTATACAGTTTAGTAACAAGAACTTAATATTCAATAATATCAAATCACAAAACATCTAAATAAAATAGGTATTTCGGAACAAACTCATTGATTTTCTGGAGAATTTCTTGTCCAAAATATGTGTTTTAAGTTGGCTTTGAAACCAAACGTATCTTTGACATTAAGTACGTGACATATTTGCTGAATATTCAATACGTAGTTATTGTTATTGCTTATTTTGTTAACGTTTGATAATAAGTAGTATTTAAATAATATCAAGATGCTTACAAAAGAAGAAAAAGTTGAGATTATATTGTTGTGTGGGGAAAATACTCCAAGCAGACAAGTTACAAACATTTTTAATGCCAGGCATCCAAATCGCAATGTAAAGCACACTACAATTACCCGTATTTTAAATAAATTCAAAGAAACAGGCAGTATTAACAACAATTTCAAAAAACCTCACTCAGCTGCAAAAGTATCTAGAGAAGTGGAAGAGGAAGTGTGTTTAAGTGTTATCGAAAATGGTAAGACATCAATTAAACAAATATCAACATCTCTTGATGTACCTATTACTACCGTACAAAAAATTTTAAGAAGAAATAAATTCAAAGCTTTCAAACCAAAATTTATAAATACTCTAAAAGAATGGGATTTTATTCCAAGATCTGAGTTTTCCACATGGTATCAGGGAGAATACGAAGAAAATGCACGGTTCCCAATAAATATTTTATGGACTGATGAAGCAACATTTACAACTAATGGAACCGTAAAACCTTCATTTCACTATAGAGTGCAAGGACCAATACTCATTCAAGGTAAATGTCTTATGTGGACTGTTAAACAATACTGTAATTGGTCCCTTCTTCATTGATGAAAACCTTAATGCCAACCGATATTTGCAATTTTTACAACAAGATTTATTACCAATTTTAAATAAAATGCCGCGTAGACAAAGAGAAAGAATTTGGTATCAGCTAGATGGAGCTAGTGTTCACTGTAGTGTTGCAATAAGACAATTTTTAAATGAATCATTCAATGAAAAATGGATAGGACGTTACTCAGAGTATCCAATGTCAGCGCGCTCACCAGATTTAACCCCAATGGATTTCTTCTTATGAGGTTTATTGAAGAACGAAGTTTACAAACATCGTCCATTTAGGGATAGAGAACACTTAAAAAATGTAATTACTAATTGTGTCAGGGCCATTCAACGGTAGCAAATTACGAATGCAGTCAAGGATTGTGTAAGAAGAACCGAACTGTGCATGTTGCGGGATACATCATACTGAGATGTAAAATACTTCTTTCGGAAACATGCTTTTGTTTTTAAAGCGTATATAAGAATTATTTTGGACATGAAAATCTCCAGAAAATCAATGAGTTTGTTCCGAAATACCTATTTTATTTAGATGTTTTGTGATTTGATATTATTGAATATTAAGTTCTTGTTACTTAACTGTATAATTTCGAGTAATTTTCGGTGTTAACAAAAAATAAAAATAACTTTGCACCAAAAAATTTGAAAATTATTTTACTCGGAAAAATTGACCGTGGTTAACACATTTGTTATGTCATTTGAAATACTATAAACTTTTTTAATAAACCGTCGTATACAGGATGTTGTCTATTTATCGTTTTAGCAAATAATTTTTTTCGTAGTCCCCATTTAAAAAAAATGGGTAAAAAAATAAAACTTCACTAAGATGGCCATGACTTGAAAACTAGATGTATTTTTTGATGCTGAACAACTTTTCTAAATAACATATCCCGATATTTTTTAAAATAAGAGTAACTTACTCTTGTCTTAAAATCAAATATTTGAAGGCTCCTCGTACATTACGTGTGTTTTACTGTATTTTGT
The DNA here is from genome assembly GCA_963921935.1 of Galeruca laticollis. Taxonomy (NCBI): domain Eukaryota; kingdom Metazoa; phylum Arthropoda; class Insecta; order Coleoptera; family Chrysomelidae; genus Galeruca; species Galeruca laticollis. Next base: position 173,785,577 of record OY998181.1, read on the forward strand.
TGGTGCATGTTTGGTTTTATCAAGAATAACTTTTCGTCGAAAAACCCTTAATAAATAAGTTTCCCATATGGTGCATACTTTGGGGATGACATTGTATAAACCAGTCTATATTTTAAATAGTAATTGCCAGTTTAAAAGTTGTTTAACATTTTTTCAATAAATTATATTCACTAAATATTCTTACCTGTTTGGTGAGAAACACAAAGCGGTAATGATATCGTTGTGATCCAAGGTATGTAAATGTTTACCATCGTTCAAATCCCATAGCATGGCTTTGCAATCTTTACCTCCGCTAGCACATAGGCTACCATCTGGCGAAACGGTTACGGTATTCAAGTATCCTGTGTGACCGGAATGGTTGATCTTCAGACGGCAATTCGTCAAATTCCATACTTTAACTATGCGATCCCAACCGGCTGATACGATTATGGGATTAGCGTGATTAGGAGAGAATCTCACACATGATACCTGGAATAATTTAATTGATTAATACAATGAGAAAAGTGGAATTTAGTTTAATAGAATGGGATGTAACAAAGAAAATGTTTTAATTCAGATTGAAGAGCATCAACATTAATTTTTGTGTGTGCTCACACCCTTGAATTAAATTTAATCTCCTTCCTGGCAACAACCAACAATGCCTTTAATAAAATATGCAAAGTTGGTGCTTTTACGGAAGGAATTTGTTTTAACAAAGTTAATTGATTTGCGTAAATGACTATTTATGGATAATATCAAAATGGAAACATAAATCAGACATCATACTATTATTAAACCATTTATGAAATTTGATTTGCTAAAATTTCAAAGGACCGAAATTTTTTTATTACAACTGTAAATTGAAAACTTCTAATAGTCCGGGAAAGTAAGGTCAAAAAATCTGTTAATTATCAAAACTTTCCTGTTCAAGATTGTAAAATCTTGAAATTTATTTGTTAAGATACATTTGTATGCCTCCCTTTTTTATTGTATATATTTAAGGCGTAAATTCATTTTAGTTAAAAGCTTTGTAGAAATATGTTGCAGAATTGATAACATCTTTATATTGTTGTAAATTCAAAGGATAATTTCATTGTATTTTCAAAATACTTTAAAATATCACGTTTTCCAACAATAATTGTAAATTGTTTTGTATGGGCATATGTGTAGCACCTTTTTTGAAAGTCGACATCTTGATGCATTGTCCTATAGTTAAGATGTTAGGAAAAGGTCAGGTTTCACCCTATTATATATTGTATTGTAAAAAAACTAAATTTAGTGTCAATTCTGCATGAATTTTATGGTCGAGGTTCGGAAAACATGAAAGACATTTTTTGAATTACCTTTCTGAGTAAATAGGTTACAATTGCTATTGTAGTATTCATTTTCATTTATAAATGAAAATATATTGGCCCAGCATCACTCTCCTAGATTGTCTAATAATTTCCACTGGAGCTTGCGACGCAGCTTGCAAGCACAGCTCAGACCACCTAAAACTCAAGTGATTTATGCTCGTGTCATTCCTGGATGTGTTCTTACAAAAAAATCGTAGAGACAAAAATTGAAGCAAATCTTATGCTCTCGAAGGTGACGTAAATAGTTTTTTCAAAAAAAAAATTTCCGATCTTAAATTTTCCAAAAATTGAAGAAATTTACGAAAATTATATTTTTGGTTGGTAATTATAAATAAAATATTAATATCGAGGTCAAAACATAGATAGACATAGAGGGCAAACTTCTAAAAATTTACATTTTTTCAGATTTGGAAAAATCAAAATGGCGGCTGCGCAAATTGGAAACAATTTTTTTTTTCAATCGCGTCTAAATTTATGAACATTAACGATATTGAGAAACGGTTTGTTGCAATCGACAGAGTGAAACTTATATTTTTATAAATAACATGAAAAAAAATATTTTTTAGAACATTTATCGAAAATAAAAATTTTTACATCTAGTTTTTTCCCATTTTGGCGTTGAAAAATTTCTTAAAAATATCTTTTTACGTTATAAATATGTTTGTTTTTGAAAGACGAGTATTTTGAAAAAAAAAATTTATCAGATGCGACTTTTACAAGCTGAGATAAACAAATTCAAAATCTGCTAGATACTGTCATAATATTAATTGAAAATTTCGATCACTTCGCTAGGTTGTTGAATCCCCACTCAACTTAAACACAATTTTTCATTTTTCTACCGTTAATTGGTCCATTCAAAAGAGAACAGTAATCCTAGCTCTCTCGGCCAAACGGTGCGGCGGCAGTTGCTTGGCGTTCTGGTGGGGGATCAACGCTCATTCTCTTCGAACGCCCAAAAGACCCTTACTAACATGACTGACGACGTACTTGTACCCGACGAATTATTGGACATTATTTCGTGTTCTTGTACCACAGGGTGCTCTACTACCAGGTGTGGTTGTAAAAAAGTTGGCATACATTGTACGATATTATGTAAAAATTGCGAGGGCAAAAACTGTTGTAACATCGAAATTGTAAGTACGGTATTTGACAATGACGAGGAAGATAATGAATCTCTGAGTGATGAGCTAAATTTTGATATGACTCAATTAGTTGATTGTGAACTTGCAATTGATAGTAGCAATAATATCGATGAGGATTTGTTTGCTAATGATAATGACGAGGAAAATTGTACAGAGCCATTTCCTTAGAGACCAAAAATGGCGAGAATTTGTAGAAAATAGATGTAAATTTGTAAATAAATATTATTCTTAGTATCTACGTTTCGAATTATGTATAATATATATAATAAATGGATTTATAGATATAAATTATAAATATCATTGTACCTTATTTCTAGCAATATGTAATGGTTGATAATGACCATACTATTAGCAAACCACAAATGCGAAATTTTTACAAAGAAAACCAAAATAAAAGCTTGAGCTTCGTTCAACTGCGAACGAGCGCTGACCCCCCACCACAACGCCAAGCAGCTTGGCCGAGAGAGCTAGGATTACTGTTCTCTTTTGAATGGGCTAATTAACGGTAGAAAAATGAAAAAAAGTTGAGTTGCGATTCAACAACCTATCGAAGTGATCAAAATTTGAAAATTTTAATCAATATTATCACAGAATCTAATACTAATCTTACATTACAGCCTTTTTTCAGCAACTTTATTGCAGGCAATATAAATTGCATGCAAAATTCAAAACTAGTTTTCTTACATTTGAGCCTATTTGTAGCAAATTTTCAAGATTATTTTGACATCGACATTATTATCGCATTAATTTTAAAGTTGAATTGTAAAAACAAATTTAAACCTACAAAAAAGGTGGAAATTCGCTTTGAAAATTAATACAGAAAAACCATAAATTTTACTTCTGGCAATCACTTCAAATGCTATTCTTGCTACTTATATAAAAATGCGTATTGAAAAAAGGAGGAATAGATCGTGTTGGAAAAAACCATGGTTAAATAAAACAAAGGGAAACTTAAAAATTACAAACGAATTCAAAGATTGTAATGACTTGAAAATCTTTAAAAACTACATGAGGATGGATGAGCCTACATTCGATAAGTTGTTACAAAAATTGAGCATCGAATAAAGAAAACTGATATTCGACCAACACAATAATTAAGTTGTCAAAATCTAAAATCACTAAAATTACTTAAAGTTGCACGTAAATAACCTTGAAAATTAGAAACATTTCTATATTTTTCAAGCCTGAAAGTTGCAGTGAAAATGGGCCGAAACGCATGCGCAATTATGATTCAAGAAAGGCCAGCAATTAAATTGCTAGCAATTTTTTTAAAAAGGCTGTAATGTAAGATTAGTTTAACAGACTTTGAATTTGTTTATCTCAACTTATAAAAGTCTCATCTAAAAAATTTTTTTTAAATACTCGTCTTTCAAAGACACACATATTTATAACGTGAAAACATATTTTAAACAAATTTTTCAACGCCAAAATGAGAAAAAACTAGGTGGAAAATTTTTTATTTTCGGTAAATATTCTAAAAAATTATGTAAAAAATTTTGTTTGTTATTTATAAAAATATAACTTTCATTCTGTCGATTGCAACAAACCGTTTCTCAATATCGTTAATGTTCATAAATTTAGACGCGATTGAAAAAAAATTTTGTTTCCAATTTGCGCAGCCGCCATTTTAAATTTTCCAAATCTGAAAATATGTAAATTTTTAGAAGTTTGCCCTCTATGTTTATCTATGTTTTGACCTCGATATTAATATTTTATTTATAATTACCAACCAAAAATATTTTTCCAATTTTTGGAAAATTTAAGATCGCAAATTTTTTTTTTTGAAAAAACTATTTACGTCACCTTCAAGAGCATAAGATTTGCTTCAATTTTCATCTCTACGATTTTTTTGTAAGAACACATCCAGAAATGACACGAGCATAAATCACTTGAATTTTAGGGGGTCTGAGCTGTGCTTGCAAGCTGCGTCGCAAGCTCCAGTGGAAATTATTACACAATCTAGGAGAGTGATGCTGGGTCAATATATTTTCATTTAAAAATGAAAAATTAATTATGGGAAACTTTTGACTTTTATTTCCTTACTTTCCCGGACTATAATAGATTATCTCTGATCTACGTAAGGTCTCTAATAAAATTTGTCATTATGACAGAAAAAATCTAGTATTCAAAACAGCTTAACATTTCGTTACATTCACCTCAATGATTTTGGTTAAAGAAAATCATGGAATGTTTGACTAAATAACGAGACTCATGCTGCTACCAACAAACTACAAGTGTGTTATGACATGTTTGGACTTTTCTGTCTGATGGTCCTTCCCCCACCCTCAGCTGCTCAACTCAATGGATTACAGTTGATTAAATTGTGTTCAAATTTATTATTGTTTGTCTACGGCTTGTCAATTTTAGTTTCTGTAGGTGGGGAGAGTTTCTGTAGGTGGAAAGCGTGTGTTGAGACTATTGGAAGAGCATTCACGACTATTATTTGCGTTGGTTCAACAGCTTACTTGCGGCGAATTATTATAGCTAATCTGCACGCTGCCAACGGCCGAGTTGGAAGAGATTTTGATACATTCTTACAGCAAAAATTAATCTATAGATCCCAAATAGGACCATAAAGAAGAAAATCAAGCTGAACCCGAGGTTTTACAAATTACAAGTACACCAGTGTCAATTCCGTGGGGTTAGCCCCCAAAGTATTCACGATTTAACTAAATTTAGTGTCCTCGATTAGTGCCGCTCAGTTTTTCTATAAATTTCGTTAGTGCTTCCGTGGTTTGGTAGATCCCCCAAAGTGCGTAAGATTAATTCCAAATTGGTGTCATTCATTAGTGCTTCAATGGTTTTCGAAATATTTGACTTTATATTTTCAAGGTCAGCCTCCAAAGTGTTTACGATTAATTCCAAATTAGTGTCTTTCGTTAGTGTACTTTGGTGAATCAATAATTTTCGCTACTGCTTTATTAATTTTCGTGATGTTATTTTTTTGAGGTCAGTCCCCTAAGTTTTCACGATTCGATTAAATTTAGTGTCATTCGTTAATGCGTCAATAAATTTCATTAGTGCTATATTGATTGATATTAATTTATTGAACGATAAAAATAAAACACTTTAATTTGTTTAAAACTTCATTTATTAGAACTAATGTTCAATTTAAATTGGTTGACACGTTTTACCAACACAGCAGCTTTCTCAAAACGAATGAAGGTCTAAATTAAAAATATTCTAATATATACAATGCATAAATAAATACTAAATGTTAAAAAAAGGTATTGAAAGAAATAACCCAAATTTTGAAATTTTACATGTAGTCGGTAAATCCTTTATTTTAAATTTATTAGAGGCTTTTGAGATAAACAAAAATAAATATTCAGGTAACCTTCTTAGCAATCAAATAGATATCAATCAGTCTCCTTTATTAAACCTTTTTACCTAGAAGATAGCTTAGGAATGTTTGTAGTGAATGAATTTCCAGGTAATTCCTTTCAATACCTTTTTTTTAACATTAGTATAATAGAATTCTGTATTTATGCATTGTATATATTAGAACATTTTTATGTATACCTTTATTCGTTTTGAGAAAGCTACTGTGTTAGTGAAACGCATCAACAAGGGTCAGGCAGTTGCGGGAGTATTCTTCGACCTCACGAGAGCATTTGATAGCCTTAATATTGAATTTCTTATACGCTGTTGGTATAAGAGGTCCTATGCTTGACTTACTAGGGTCATATTTATCTGAGCGAAAGTTTTATGTTCAGATAAAAGACGAGAAGTCTGATATAGTAGATATGGGCGTTCCACAGGGGTCTGTGCTGGGGCCACTTCTGTTTCTTATCTTTATTAATGATCTACCCGAATACATTGGCGATACACTAATAATGTATGCAGACGATTCATCGGTGGTGGTTTCTGCATTCGGTTATAAGTATTAATTTTGGGAAAAATGTGAATGAATTAAATTTCTTCTCTAGAAAGCTAAATATAGATAAATTTCATGAAATTTTTAGTCAACTAGAAAGTAATTGTGGTAGAGTCTTAAACAGTATTGCACCTATTACTGAGATACAGATAAAGAAAAATCATGTTCCATGGTATGATAAGGAGGTGAAGGTACAAGCCAGAGAGAGGGAGGAATAAAGTGTACAAAGAGTTTCAAAGAGCAGTAGGTCCAGATAAAAATATATTGTGGAATGAATACAAAAATAAAAGAAATATGGTCGTTAATTCATTGAAGTACAAGAAAAAAGAATTTTATGAACGTAAAATAGATGAACACAGGAGTGATTCTAAGGAAATGTGGAAAACACTAATAAAGGTAAAAATCAGGAAATTAAATTTGAATCTGTTAGGTTTTCTGTTCAGGGGTCTGTATCTTTCTCTAAAACGGAAGAAGAAGCAGTTAACGAATTAAATAATTATTTTGTAAATAGTATTATGTGAAATAGCAAATTCAATACCACAAACTGAGGATTGGACACCAAATTTTCTAAGTGATATTTAATCAACATTAACTGATTTTTAATTAATTACATTAGATCAACTAAAAAAATCTGTTTTTTCGTTAATAAATAAGGGAAGCTATGACGAAATATTGAGTGATAAGTTTTTGAAGGAGACGCTGGCTTTGCAGTATTAAATTTTATAAACAAATTGCTGAAAACAGGATTAATTATATTGAGTGTAATTTTATTAATCTATTAGCAGATGATACACTGTTAGCATGTTATGGGTATAACCCCGAGGAAATTTTTAATAATCTGAATAACATGTTGAAAGTCTTAACCCAGTTTTAGAATAAAAATAAAGTTAAGCTTAACACTAAAAAAAACGAAGGCAATGATTTTGGGGAGTAAATATGAAATGAATCAAATAAAGTATAATAGATATAACATTAGAATCGAATATGAGAACGTAGAATGCGTCAATGAATTTAAATACTTGGGAGTTATTTTAGATGAAAATTTATTATTGAAACTCCATTGCGAATATATATGTAACAAAAAAGCTATTTTTCTTCTCAAGGGTTGCTTCAAATCTCTATCTCTCTCTTTTCTAGATTAACAGTGCATAAAACTATTATACAACCTCATTTTGATTAATAACTGTTTACAAAGACTACAAAAGTTGCAAAACAAACGAATGAGAATAATGCTTCGATGTAACAGATACACACCGATAAATAGTATGCTGACAACTTTAGGTTGGATTTCGGTGAGACAAAGATTTTACTATTTAGCAATGTTTTTTGTTTACAAATCTAAAAATAGAAAACTTCCTTAGTACTTCAATGAATTTATCATCTATAATAGTGAAATACATAACTACAATACTAGATCTATTAATGATTTCTATATACCACAAGCGAGACTGGCCATAGCAACAAAATCTATTTTTATATGCGGATTACGTGAATTTAATGCTTTGCCTAATGAAATTAAAACGAGTAACTCTCTACCTCAGTTTAAAAAATATCTGCTACAATTTATTTCCAAGCCGTAAACTTTAAGGGCCCCATACACAGTCAATATTATTGTACAACCCACAGTTCAATAAATTTGCGCAACCCAGAGTTGAGTAGTCATGCATCTTGGTTTTAGTGACATTAGTTATCATGTGTGATTTGGATGCTACATTGTGTGTGATAGTTGCATTGCTAACCAAGCCGAAGAAGAGGAAGAAGCTGATATGGATGAAGGAATGGTTGAAAAAAAGGAGTGAATTTACTCATGAAGGACTGCTGAATGAGCTTCGAACAAGTGAGCCAAATGACTTTAAGAACTTTGTCAGATTAGACGCAGAATCGTTTGATGAGGTATTAAGATTGGTTGAGCCTCGTATTAAAAAAGTCGATACTACTATGAGAGATGCTCTCTCTGTGAGTCAACATGTTTACGCTATCTTGCTACAGGAAACTCTTTTGAAGACCTCAAATTCACGAGTGCTATTTCTCCACAAGCGATTGGCAGAATTGTAGTTGAAACTTGTAATGCGATAATACACTGCTTGAAGGATTATATACAGGTAAATATAAATAAATATTGTTTGCTTAAACGGACATTTTATTTACTAAGTTAAATCATTTTTTGTTGTGATTTTACTTGAAATAAAACCCAAACATATTTGTTTATAAGAACAAAATAAACTAACAATGAAAAACTCAAAGTCAAAATGTCACAAATTTATTTTATTATACTGAAGTGCTGAGCTATTAGTTTCGGCCCTCAATGGCCATCTTCAGGCTAAATAATGATAATTAGCTTTTATTTCGGGGGTAACATGCGCTTTCCAATAACATAAATTACATCCTTCCCTTCATCAGCGCTGTGGATGGTTGAGGGGCCTGCTCTGTTAGTTGTAACGGTTGATTATTTGCCATTGGTTGATCGTAATAGCACATGGGACTAGCAAGTGAACCACTGAACGGAGTACAGAGAAGAAATGAAACTGAGGGAAGAAAATGGAAAACTGATGAAAGAAAATGAAAAAATGAAGAAAACAATAACCAATATGGACCACAGATTGGAACGACTGGAAAGCGAAAAAAGAATATAGTGGTTCAGGGAGTAGGAATAGAGACAAATAATACAGAAGAACTACGAAATACAATCGAGAAATTCCTAGAAAAAGAATTACAAATAAAGACAGCGGTAGAAAGCTAAGTAAAGTTAGGAGAAAAAACATGCTTAGTAAGACTGGCAAACCAAGAAGAGAAAAGGAAGGTGATGCTCAATAAACAAAAATTGAGATTTAAAACTGAAGAGAGATTGTTCATCCAGGATGACTTGTCGAAGAAGGATAGAGAAATTCAAAAAAAGATCAGAATGAAAGCTATAGAAGAAAGGAATAAAGGAAAACGAGTGAAAATTGGGCTTAGAAAAATGTACATAGAAACAGAGGAATGGAGATGGAACACGGAGGAAGAGAAGTTGGAAAAAATAAAACAGAAAATATCGACAAAAAACCAATAAGCTCAGAAGCAGAGGAAAATAAAGTGGACCAGGCAATGGAAATGGACAAGGAAATACAAAAGATGAAGAATGGTACAAATAAAATGATTACAGAAAAGCAACAACTTAAGGTAAGCTCCGGCGTTAAACGAAAACAAAAAGAAAAACAATATGGAATGAGAATAGGAACATGGAACGTGAGGGGTACATTTGAGGAGGGGCCATAAAACACTTGATCAATGAAATGCGAAAATACAAATTAGATGTGTTACCAATACAAGAAACTAAACAAAAAGGGAAGTAATTACAGAGATAAACGATTATATGTTTTTTAATAGTGGAGTAGATAATAGAATGCTGGGTACTGAGTTTATAGTAAGCAGTCAACTTAAAGCAAATATTATAGTTTTTGAGGGAGTATCAGATAGACTATGTACAATAAGAATCAAAGGAAAACGACATTAGTTAAAGCGCATGCCCCTTCTGAGGACAAAGATGAAGACACGAAAGCAAAGTTCTATGAATAACTGGAACAAGGAGTCAATAAAATACCGAAATTTGATGTTAAATGTGTAATAGGGGATATGAATGCAAAAGTCGGACAAGAAGAAGAGTATATAAAAGTAACGGGAGGAAAAAGTAGACACGCACTCAGTAATGATAATGGCAAGCGACTCATAGAATCCGCTTTAGAAAATAAAATGAAAATCGTAAGTACGTCATTTGGCCATAAGAACATCCACAAGGAAACCTGGTTATCCCCAAATAGCATAACAAAAAACCAAACAGATCATGTCTTAATAGAAATGAAGCACTTAAAAAGGGTAACAGATGTACGAAGTTATAGAGGAGCTGCTGCGGGTAGTGATCACTTTTTAGTAATTACAAACCTGAAACAAGATAAGCCACTTAGAATTGAACAAGATAATAAAAAACGGAAAAAATACGATTTAGAAAAATTGAAGGACGAGACCAAAGTAAATCACTTACAACAAGAAATCAATAGAGAATTAAATTTAAGATCTTGCGTCGAGCAACTATTTACATAACTACCCAAGACAAAAAACTGAAATTAGTTACATTTGTAGAGGCAATGTTGCTACAGAGATCCTAGAATCGGGCCAAATTGTCGACGGGTCCTGGAGAGACGTCGTTGAACCAGTTCCACTACAACCTATCTGTGGCCGGAATACATCGAACTATGCTAAATCTGTACGAGATGCCTATTGTGACTACTTCAATAATGAAGGCGAGGTTACTTGGCAATATAACTTCGTATGAAACACATATTTACGTAGTGATTTCATATCTAATAGGCATTATAGCGAATAATTGTAAGCTATGGACAAAGTGTAGCCATTTATAAACAGAGTGTAATTAAATGTATACTTGCATAATACAGTTTGGAAATAAAAATATATTACTTACAAGAGATATGTTTATTTCATTTTCTTCGCTCTCTTCCTCTACTGACATGGTACTAACAGACTCTGTAGGCTCTTCTAAATCACTCAACAATTTCATTTCTTCAAAATACCACAAAGTTGGCTCAACAATTTCATCAGTACCAGCACCACTTCTTTCAGAGTTTTTTATTCGTCTCAACTCTTTCCGAAAATTAGTTCGAAGAGAATTAATGCCTTCCTGTCAGCATCAGGATATCTTCCATTGTACTTCTGCAGTAGTTGGTTGTACTGCTCGTTCTTCTTTGTTTTGTTGCTGTAGTCCTTGGACTTATTGTCCCACAAAGCCGGTAACGAACGGTACACTTCTATAACCTCTAATAAAAACTTCCTTTCATCAACATTCGACATGTTTACTAACAATTATACTTCACACAGTACAATAAACTGTTACACTATACAAGAAGCAACACAATTTCAAGCAACACTAGCATGAGCAGGTGGACAGAGAACTGGCAGACTGACATTATATTGCGCAATACTACCCATACACGACACAATATTTTGAAGATTGCACAATATATTTCTAAACTTTTTGAATTCACCCAATATATTGTGCAATCTGTTTTTCGCTTTCAATCTTGCTCATACATGTTCAATAACATCGTGCAATATAACATATTGTACAATAATATTGACCGTGTATGGGGCCCTTATCTTTGTAATTTTTGTTTTTATTTTATTTTTATTACATTTTGATATATATTCGTTTTTTGGTTGGAGTAGGGCTCTTGGGTCTAGCATACTTCCATACCTGATAAAAATTTTTTTTTCACGGGAATGTATTGATGGATGATTACCTTTCATTTTAACCAAAATCAGTCATCCCCCACCCACCCCCTAAGGGCGACGGTGGGGGTGACTTTGTAAAATAGTCGTAAAAATAAATTTTTGAATTCGGAATTAAATTCTACGTAATTTTTTACGTATACACCCAAAATTTCATTTTGATAACTTGTTTTTTTATAAAGTTATACGAAAAAAATGTTTTCAAAAAATTGATTATTCAGTGGTGTACAGCTCTCGGGTCTATCATACTTCCAAACCTGATAAATTTTTTTTTCACGGGAATGTAATAATGGATGATTACCGTTCATTTTAACCTAAATCAGTCATCCCCCACCCACCCCCTAAGGGCGGGGGTGGGGGTGACTTTGTAAAATAGTCGTAAAAATGAATTTTTGAATTCGGAATCAAATTCTACGTAATTTTTTACGTATACACCCAAAATTTCATTTTGATAACTTGTTTTTTTTATAAAGTTATGCGGAAAAAATGTTATCAAAAAATTGATTATTCAGCGTGTAGAGCTCTCGGGTCTAGCATACTTCCATATTTGATAGAAAAAAACTTTTCGCGGGAATGTATTGATGGATGATTACTTTTTATTTAAACCTAAATCAGTCATCCCCCATCCACCCCCTAAGGGGTGATGACTTGAGAAAATTTTCAAGTTTAAGATAAAATTATGAAAATTTAGGGCCGTACATAAAAAAATTCAAGGAAACCGATGACGTCGTTGGAATTTCATTTTTTCCAAAAAAACCGCCCCCGAAAGGGAATTTTTTATTTTGTGTATTTTTTTGAGATTTTTCATAATTTTATCTTGAACTTGAAATTTTTCTCACGTATGGACTTTGACAAAATTTCAAAGAAAACGCGACGATTCTGGATCTTGGGTCCCTCGTTTATTTAAGAAACGGGAAGACATGGAGACTTCATTTTCGGGATAGGGCATAAACGATGCGTGAAATCTCAAAAAAAAATACACAAAATAAAAAATTCCCTTTCCTGGGCGGTTTTTTTGGGGGGTGGCTACCCTTATTTTTGGAAAAAATGAAATTCCAACGACGTCATCGGCTTCCTTGAATTTTTTTATGTACGGCCCTAAACTTTCATAATTTTATCTTAAACTTGAAAATTTTCTCAAGTCATCACCCCTTAGGGGGTGGATGGGGGATGACTGTTTAGGTTTAAATAAAAGGTAATCATCCATCAATACATTCCCGCGAAAATTTTTTTTCTATCAAATATGGAAGTATGCTAGTCCCGAGAGCTCTACACCGCTGAATAATCAATTTTTTGATAACATTTTTTCCGCATAACTTTATAAAAAAAACAAGTTATCAAAATGAAATTTCGGATGTATACGTAAAAAATTACGTAGAATTTGATTCCGAATTCAAAAATTTATTTTTACGACTATTTTACAAAGTCACCCCCACCCCCGCCCTTAGGGGGTGGGTGGGGGATGACTGATTTAGGTTTAAATAAAAGGTAATCATCCATCAATACATTCCCGCGAAAAGTTTTTTTCTATCAAATATGGAAGTATGCTAGACCCGAGAGCTCTACACCACTGAATAATCAATTTTTTGAAAACATTTTTTCCGCATAACTTTATAAAAAAAAAACAAGTTATCAAAATGAAACTTCGGATGTATACGTAAAAAATTACGTAGAATTTGATTCCGAATTCAAAAATTTATATTTACGACTATTTTACAAAGTCACCCCCACCCCCACCCTTAGGGGGTGGATGGGGGATGACTGATTTAGGTTTAAATAAAAGGTGATCATCCATCAATACATTCCCGCGAAAAGTTTTTTTCTATCAAATATGGAAGTATGCTAGACCCGAGAGCTCTACACCACTGAATAATCAATTTTTTGAAAACATTTTTTCCGCATAACTTTATAAAAAAAAAACAAGTTATCAAAATGAAACTTCGGATGTATACGTAAAAAATTACGTAGAATTTGATTCCGAATTCAAAAATTTATATTTACGACTATTTTACAAAGTCACCCCCACCCCCACCCTTAGGGGGTGGATGGGGGATGACTGATTTAGGTTTAAATAAAAGGTGATCATCCATCAATACATTCCCGCGAAAAGTTTTTTTCTATCAAATATGGAAGTATGCTAGACCCGAGAGCTCTACACCACTGAATAATCAATTTTTTGATAACATTTTTTCCGCATAACTTTATAAAAAAACAAGTTATCAAAATGAAATTTCGGATGTATACGTAAAAAATTACGTAGAATTTGATTCCGAATTCAAAAATTCATTTTTACGACTATTTTACAAAGTCACCCCCACCCCCGCCCTTAGGGGGTGGGTGGGGGATGACTGATTTTGGTTAAAATGAAAGGTAATCATCCATCAATACATTCCTGTGGAAAAAATTTTTTTATCAGGTATGGAAGTATGCTAGACCCAAGAGCCCTACTCCAACCCGTTTTTTAACTTAATACCAAAACTCTTACTTTTATTACTAATTTTATCAAGATTTTATTTTATTTTATCTTGTTATATTTCATTTTATTTTATTTATTCAACTGAATTTGTGTGTACTGACTACAATATGTGATATTTATTACTATGTATTAGGACCTCCTATATTAAATAAAGATTATTATTATTGAGATTCATAAATTCATCATAGATTTGAAAATATGAATATTGTGCAAATAAACTACATATTGATGAAACAGATGATAATAAATTTTAAAAAATATATGATAAAGCGTTTAAATATGTAATTGTTGAAACAAAAGTGGAAATATATAAATATGACTTACCCAGTCGGCGTGTCCATCATCTTGAATAGTGTATTTGCACTCAGCTAACGTATTCCATAATTTGATGGTTTTATCTCTTGAGCCAGACACGATTTGACGGTTATCGACAGAAAAAGCAACACTTAACACATCCTATAGCCAAACAATAAACAACATGTAATAAATAGAAATAAAAAAACCAAAAGGTGTGTAAGATACTATCAGTGTTTACAGGGCCATCGTCAGGACTGGTAAACCAGACACCTTGCTGGGGCAGCAAATCAGTTAATAAAACAAAACACATTTTTGACACAAATTTTTTTCTTGCCCAAAATCCAAAAAGGTGTTTGGTTATAATGAAGTTAAAGGTACTTTTTTTACTGGAATCAAATAGACGCTCTTAAATATATGAAAATACAAACACGTAAATACAGAATTTAATGTGTTAAAAAATGCTCCTAATTAAATTGAAAAGATAATTGAGTTTATGAGTGTTAATCAGCGGATGGTTTTATAAAACGTGATATTTATTTTTAAAATAATTCATAATAGTAGAGGATGGGTCGCTTTAGACTGGGAACTTTTTGTGACGTCACACGACCACGCCATCTGACCTAGTTGTCCCAAAAAAATAGGTCAAGGTTACGGAAAGTAGGCCAAGGTCAGAGGGCGTGGTCATGTGACGTCACAAAAAGTTCCCAGTCTAAAGCGACCCATCCTCTACTGGTCATTTCGCTTTTTCGCGTCCACTACGGATTCTCGAAATTAAGTATACAGCACACCAATAAGTCGACAAATAATTGCCGCCAATGCCTCAATATATAAGAGGCACGCACACATAGACAAAAGTTCCATACACCCAACCAATCCTGTATAGAAAAAATAGAGACAAAAATAGCGGGCAATGGTTCGTTCGAAGGTAAGTCTTTTATTGTTTTATGTGTATTTTGGATAAATAGCTGTTTCTACACGTTGATAATGATAAAGGGAATTATGAATTAGCTTATTTTTTTATAGTTAACAGTTAAAATAAGGTGGACGTGAATTACTACACGGAATTTATAAAATTTGCACTTTGCATCCGCAACGGACGCAAACTATACCTACAGGGAATAATAACAAAAGCAAATCACGTCCATTTTTTCAACTAATTCCCTACTATTGATTTGTTTGTTGGTATTTTTGAATACAAAATGTATTATAGGTACATTTTTGATTATGACTACAAGTTTAATACCTATTCTACTTTGAATGAAATGAGTAATTTCTTTAATTTTCTTTTTTTTTCTTTTTAAGATGAGTTCTTCGGAGATAAGAAAGAAGGGAAAAACAACTTACACACAAGAAGATTTAAGGAAAGCGTTCAATGAAATTGGAGAGAAAAAGAAATCGGTTAAGACAAATAAGAGGTCTGATAAAAAAATAACCATTATTTTAAAATTTCGTGAGTTACGCATGTTCGATTTTCGCATTTTTTCTTCTGTTATGTTGGTACACATGTCTGTTATATATGTTGGCAATATCAGCCATTTTGGATTGTCAGTTTGTTTTTGACAGATAAAAAGGTTGGTCGTGTTTTGATGTGCTCTTTGATTTTTTACTATTCGAAAAAATGTATCAAGTTTTGTGTAAAAAATGAAATTAAATGCGCAAGGTCAATAAGGAATACTACCTTAAAGTTATGCGCCGTTTGCGAGAAGCAGTTCTTCAGAAACGCACAGAATTGTGGAAAAAGCAATCATGGATTTTGCACAATGATAACGCACCAGCTCACACATCGATGCTTGTGCGTGAGTTTTTGGCCAAAAACAAAACCGTTATCATGCCTCAACCACCGTATTCACCGAACTTGGCCCCCGCTGACTTTTTCCTCTTCCCAAAACTGAAGACGCCGATGAAAAGAAAGCGTTTTGCTACGATTAAGGAGATGAAAGAAAAATCGAAACAGGAGCTGTTGGCGATATCAAGAAGCGCGTTTCAGAAGTGTTTCGAGGATTGGAAAAAACGATGGCATAAGTGTATTATATCTGAGGGGGATTACTTTGATGGGGATAAGATAGTTATTGAGGAATAAATAAATACTTTTTGAAAATATTGAAAATAACGGTTATTTTTTGATCAGACCTCGTATGCTATTCCCAAGATCACAATATTGGACAAAATTAGTGGGCGCAGACCACATGGTGTAAAGAAACCTGGCCCAGAGCCCACGCTAAGAGTAGCTGGTGAAAAAAATGTAGTTAGGAATTGCTTGATACTGTTCAGAAAGTAATACAAGACGAAGGGTTGAAAAATAAATTTAAACATGATCGCCCAGGTCAAAAATGGTTTGAAACATTTTTGCCCAGAAATAAAGAAATCTCACTTAAAAATGCGGAGGGCATTAATAAAGCTAGAGCCCAAGCCACAGATTGTGGTTTAAAGAATTAGATGAATATTTGGATAGTATACAGCAAAAATATATTTTGAGTGAGAATTTTCAATGGGAATGAAGGTGGTTTTGCTATTTGTCCAAAGTCAGAAAAGGTTTTAGGCCCAAGAGGGTTCAAAAACTTATACCAAGTAACGAAAAAGAAAACATAACGGTATTATTAACATTTAATGCGAATGGAGATATGTGTCCGCTTTATATTGCGCTTCCAAACATTAGACTACCAAAAGCTGTAGTGAATAGTATGCCCCAAGATTGGTGGTTAGGCAGATCGGAGACAGGCTGGATAAGAGAAGTATTCTTTGTATACATCTCCAACGAGTTTCACAACTGGATAATGGAAAATAACATTAAAATAAACGGTTTTAAAGATTTAAGGTTTGTTCTCACACGAGTTTCAAACCATCAGAAACAATCAGGAATCTGCGCAATCCATTTCTCCACGTTCATACATAAGTTTCTGATTGTTTGAAAATAGCTGGACGTTGGAAAACCATCAGTCAAACCTGTGTGAACATCGTCCAGCCGTTTTCAAACAATCAGAAACTTATGTATGAACGCAGAGAAATGTATTGCGCAGAATCCTGACTGTTTCTGATGGTTTGTGACTCCTGTGAGAACAAACCTTTAAACTAACTTTTCCGCATCCGTGGCCCTGAACAATATTCAATTATAAAATTGTCACTTGTATACACTTCGGGAGATGTATCGTGCTAACAAACTGAAATTTCTCCAAAAATGTAGTATATCTGGATTTATAAAACCCGCTGTACTCAATCTAACCAGCTGAAAATTATTAGGGTACATATGTGAGACATCTTGAATAATATTCAATCATAAAATTGGTTACTTTTATACACTCTGGAGGCTGTATCTTGTTAACAAACTGAAATTTCCCCAAAAATGATTAAAATATTTGACGTTAACGTATTTGCACCAGTTAAAACATATTGGAAATCTACAGTACGCGCATTCCTATCAAAACCAGTAAATTTTAATTTTGCTGTCACAAAAACAAACTTTTACACACTGATAAATGATGCATTAAAACATCCTAACATGTCCGACAACATCAAAAGTGGGTTTAAGCGATGTGGTCTTCACCCATTTGACGCAAATAATCCAGATTACACTATATGTGTAAGAAATACTTTGCAGAATGTTGGTCAACAGCCACAAAAAAGCTTTAAAATACCTGAAGCCGACAGAAAAAAATATTGACGTTCGAACTATTACGAAAGCAGTCAATAGTTTGAAAAAGTCTCTCCCTGCAGAAGTAGGATTTGCCGAGATTTCTATTGAAACTGAAAAGTCACATATTATGGAATTTTCAATAGAAGAAAATAGTACTATTTTTAGTGCTATTGAATGCAACTGAAGAAATCTTCATCTCTTCATTACACAAAGAAACCGAAAACTGTCAAGCTAGCTCAGGTTCAAACAGTATCAGCCCTAATACATTCACCACCAAAACCATTAGCTGAAACTTACACATCAAAAATAACCACCAGCAATAGAAATCTAGCATCTGCTCAACTTGACGAGATATATCCACATAATTCAACTCTCGATACCAACAAAAACGATTTGTTCCTTTCAACGTTACATCTTTATGGCAGTTACCTCGACGTCTGCTCTGTTGTGTCCGTAGTCGACATTGTAATTCTACCATTTGAAGATATTGCATAATCGCCCACTATTTCTAGTGTTGAAAAATAAATTCTTACTAAGAAACAAACGCCAGAACCGCTCTTGACTTCTTTGATTCATATAGCATTAGTTGTATCTCTACCTCTTCGAGTACCACCAGCATCAGCAGTTTGTTGGAGAATTAACACAAAAGAAAACCTCTGATCCATTTAAACACCACCTGATGCTGCCTGAAATCTCTAACAAGAAAAGATAATCAAAGAAATCCAGCAGCCAGAACTTCTGCTGCATGGAGAAAGTATGAAGACAAAGATCAAATCAGAGAGCAATGCGAAAAAGAAAGTTAGAACAAATAGAAAAACAAGAACAGAAAAAAATTTTAAAACATTCTCAAACGTTTCGTAAAACTGCTCCAAAACGAAAGCAGGAAATATATTCTCTTCAAGAAGTCACAATGAAAACGGTAGATGTGGAAATTGAGAAAGAAAATTCACCAGGAGTAGAACGAGTGAAATGTCCTGAATGTAACGATATACTAATTTCATATGCAGAAAACGACTATGAGAAAACATTAGCTTTGACAAGTATAATAGATGGTATCATCTGAAATGCAAGCGATTAGTAGGATTAAGTTATTTAGAGGCTAACGATAAGTCTTTCTATTGTGACTTGTGTCATTAATTAAAATTCTAGGGCTATAATAATCATACCTTGTCTCATTAGACCAAATTATTGTATTATTATTTTTTGATCCAATATAGCCAAAAACTTATTATTAATCAAAGCTGATCTTTAGCTTACTAACATTCCTTCTGATTTTAGGGTAACTTTGGAAAGATTACGATTCACTTACAACCTACATAGGTAAGTACCTAATTTGTTTTTGAATTTTAAGTTCTATCAATGATTAGAAGAATAGGTGTTATTTTCTTTATAGTGTTTTATTAATATGTTGATATTGAAATAAATTATTAAGATCCAATCTCCCTTTATATTATCATAAAAATATCACCCCTTAATTACTTTTCTAAGCTGGTGAATGCCAATTGGTCCAGCAAGTGGACGCAAAGTGGGTAAATCGCCTAATTCTGAAGTTTGTCTTTTAAAATAAAACACACACGTTACTTCGAACAAAACTAAAAGTTACCTTAAAATAGATTATAATGAATGCATTACATAAACTTTTCATTGAAATTAGTGCTGGGACAGTTTTATTTACTCCTTCCAACTTGCCAACTGCACTAAGTGAACAAGAACAGGTGAAATGACTATGTTACCAAAATATGTCCAACAAAATTAGTTTTGTTAGAGACATACATACGTACTACACTAGAACATGTAGTAACATATATATATACCAACTTGAAGAACTAGTTCAACACAAAATTCTCTATTTTACAAGGGTTTAGCACCCTTGAGACTTTCATAAGAGAAGCTTATAATTATGTAGAAATAAATTATTCATAATTATTCCTATCCAGTTATTTGACATGTAATTAGAGCATAAAGTATAATGATTTTATATTATTTTTGTAAATATTTTGAATGTAATAGCAATATTGCTAGATAAACTATCTATATATTGAGTAAAATTGGAGACTGCCTAAGTATGCCCTGAGTGTTTATTATGTAATGTTTAATTTGAAAATAAATGTTATCATAAATTATTGTTTTTTAATGTAGATGTGAAATTAAGCTGATGAATAAATTAGTTTAATAAACATTAGAACCTTACAAATAACAATAGCTGCTACACATTGATATAACATAAAACATATGCCCAAAGGAGTTTTAGAAGAGGCAAGCGAATTTGGGCTGATACGTTAGCATAGGAAGCTGAAGCAAACTGTAAAGGACTCTATAGAATCATTACGATTTTGGCTACCAGGAAATTCATGGCAAAGAAGCAAATTAAAGACAAAAGGAAAAACTATAGTATATGACAACAAACAAATGGAAAGATGGAAGGAATTCTCTGAAAAACTGCCAAACAGACAAGAAGAAATGGAAGGAGAGGTAGAGATAGTAAGCAAAATTTGGAACCGAGGGAAGATTGCAGAATAAACACAGCCATATCTACGAAGCAAGCAGTAATAATTGCACTTGAAGAAATTAAAAACAAAAAATTGCCAGAGTATACCAAATATCTCTGAAAATGCTGAAACCAAACCCTCTTTTTTGATTATGCAAGCACGCCACTTATTTTAAAGTCTCCCAGAACCTTCTAACCTGGCCGGCTTATCCCCAGTTAGAGACTGCCCATGCAAGCAACCGTTTTGCAAGCGAAAATGTCGCACGCAAGGGGAGAAGTACCGTACCCTTCCAAGAGTGATGAATTAACAAGTCCCTCTTACTCACATGTTCTGTTTTATTCTGTAAGGGCTGTTAATATATTTTTCCAAACCACGAGGTGGTTAAAAGTTAAAACTTCCTGTCCTGTAGTACCTATATTCATGTTTCCTACAGAAAGACATAATATCGCTTGTAGTGAAAGTGATTAAGTACGTATTGCAGTGTTTTTGTGCATACATTGTTGGAATTTATCTTTATTGTAAAATTAATGGATGAAATATAGATGAAATATAGAATTACAACACCACCCACCAACTATTTGTTGCTCAGCGTGAATCTCCGGTCCTTCGCAAACTTAGATAAGAAATATATTCGTTATTTTTATCAAAAAGTGGTATTTATTGAAGCACCTTTCCTTACATCGATTGGAATCAGGGGCGAGCTGTGTTATCGAAGGATTGCTGTTTTACACATAGATATAATTAGATTCAAACACCTACCCTTACAACAGAAACTAGAAACTTTTTATGATTTGCTGAAAGAAATATAGGAAAATGAATTAATCCCTGTTTCGTGAGTTATCTGGTCTGAATTTATGTAAATATAAATGACAGTAATCAATAAGTATGATCAGTGGATTTTGATGAAATTGAATCTCGTATCCAAGATTCACATTGTTTATTCAAGTTTAACAGCATTACAGAATACAGCCAGTTCACCAACACAAAAGACAGAAATATAATTTCCCACTCTTTCTCACACTACATTGGCATTATCTAATACAAAATGTCATAACTGAAGCTAGAATTGCAAGATACGACAAAAGATCGTAGGAATATTCAGATACGTCAATCTGACTTGGCAAACTTACAACATTCAATTTGACAGATCTATGGTACATATACCACTTTTAGACTCTGTAGGATGATACAATAAGTTGGTAGTATGCTGGATATGCAAAAAAAGAAAATCGCGATTTTTGCAGATTCGATGTCCTGTCTTAGCAGGATGTCGATTATCTAAATAATCAGACCTATGAAAAAAGTTCTGATAAAAGTAGTGAAGAATAATTGTAACATTAAAGCAAGTTATCGAGAAACAGGGGATGTAGTAAATTTACTTATCCAATATTTCAAAAAACAGCCTGGAACTGAAGACATTCATCTGCTACAGCTTAGAAAAATAAAGGAATGTATAAAAGTCAGAAGTTACAACCAAAAATTAGTGATTTATTTCACGTAGTACATATATATTCACTGTAAACCTTATTTTAGATTATATGCATTTGTCTAAATAAAGTATTAATCAAATAAAATGAGGTCTTTGGTGTTTTCAATTATCTAGCAAAGTCTTTGAGGGCTCAGATAATTGAAGTTCTACTGTACTTTCAGAATTATTTTTCAAATTAGCTGTATATTTTTGTAGTTGAAAATATCTATATATACGATCCATTCTTTCAAATAAAATAAAGGGTTGGGTTTCGGCTCCGGGGACCGTTTTTATATACACGTATCAAGAAGACATGGAGACTTCATTTTCGGTATAGGGCATATAGGATGCGTAAAATCTCAAAAAAACACATTAAAAAAAATTCACCCTCGGGGGCGGTTTTTTTGGGGGGGCGGCTACCCTTATTTTTGGAAAAATTGAAATTTCAACGACGTCATCGTTTTCCTTGAATTTTTTTATATACGGCCCCAAATTTTCAAAATTTTATAATAAACTTGAAATATTTCTCAGGTATGGACTTTGACAAAATTTCAGAAAAAAGTGAGGGTTTCGGCTCTGGGGACACTCTGTTATATGAAAAACGGGAAGACATGGAGACTTCATTTTCGAGATAGGGCATATAGAACGCGTGAAATTTCGAAAAAACACATTAAAAAAAAAATTCACCCTCGGGGGCGGTTTTTTTGGGGGGCGGCTACCCTTATTTTTGGAAAAATTGAAATTTCAACGACGTCATCGTTTTCCTTGAATTTTTTTATATACGGCCCTAAATTTTCATAATTTTATCTCAAACTTGAAATTTTTGCTCAAGTATGGACTTTGACAAAATTTCAGAAAAAAGCGAGGGTTTCGGCTCTGGGGACACTCTGTTATATGAAAAACGGGAAGACATGGAGACTTCATTTTCGGGATAGGGCATAAAGAACGCGTGAAATTTCGAAAAAACGCATGAAATAAAAAATTCACCCTCGGGGGCGGTTTTTTTGGGGGGCGGCTACCCTTATTTTTGGGAAAACTGAAATTCCAACGACGTCATCGTTTTCCTTGAATTTTTTTATATACGGCCCTAAATTTTCATAATTTTATCTCAAACTTGAAATTTTTGCTCAAGTATGGACTTTGACAAAATTTCAGAAAAAAGCGAGGGTTTCGGCTCTGGGGACACTCTGTTATATGAAAAACGGGAAGACATGGAGACTTCATTTTCGTGATAGGGCATAAAGAACGCGTGAAATTTCGAAAAAACACATTAAAAAAAAATTCACCCTCGGGGGCGGTTTTTTTGGGGGGCGGCAACCCTTATTTTTGGGAAAAATGAAATTCCAATGACGTCATCGTTTTCCTTGCTTTTTTCTGAAATTTTGTCAAAGTCCATACTTGAGCAAAAATTTCAAGTTTGAGATAAAATTATGAAAATTTAGGGCCGTATATAAAAAAATTCAAGGAAAACGATGATGTCGTTGAAATTTCAATTTTTCCAAAAATAAGGGTAGCCGCCCCCTAGGGTGAATTTTTTTTAATGTGTTTTTTCGAAATTTCACGCGTTCTATATGCCCTATCCCGAAAATGAAGTCTCCATGTCTTCCCGTTTTTCATATAACAGAGTGTCCCCAGAGCCGAAACCCTCGCTTTTTTCTGAAATTTTGTCAAAGTCCATACCTGAGAAATATTTCAAGTTCATTATAAAATTTTGAAAATTTGGGGCCGTATATAAAAAAATTCAAGGAAAACGATGACGTCGTTGAAATTTCAATTTTTCCAAAAATAAGGGTAGCCGCCCCCCAAAAAAACCGCCCCCGAGGGTGAATTTTTTATTTCATGCGTTTTTTCGAAATTTCACGCGTTCTTTATGCCCTATCCCGAAAATGAAGTCTCCATGTCTTCCCGTTTTTCATATAACAGAGTGTCCCCAGAGCCGAAACCCTCGCTTTTTTCTGAAATTTTGTCAAAGTCCATACTTGAGCAAAAATTTCAAGTTTGAGATAAAATTATGAAAATTTAGGGCCGTATATAAAAAAATTCAAGGAAAACGATGATGTCGTTGAAATTTCAATTTTTCCAAAAATAAGGGTAGCCGCCCCCTAAAAAAACCGCCCCCGAGGGTGAATTTTTTTTTTAATGTGTTTTTTTGAGATTTTACGCATCCTATATGCCCTATACCGAAAATGAAGTCTCCATGTCTTCTCGATACGTGTATATAAAAACGGTCCCCGGAGCCGAAACCCAACCAAATAAAGTTTTCAATTACTTAAATAAAATACTTTGATTATTTTCCAACAAAAATAAAATCCCAAATTTTAGATGTGCAAATCAATGCACAAGAATCTTTAAAGAGAAATAGAGCTAAAGAAGTGCTTCCAAATCACAGTCTCTCATTAATTGGATGAACCCAATTGCTTTCCCAACAATGATTAATTACTCACAATGCAATAATTTGTTCGCAATCGATAATAACATCTACGATTAATGGTGTACTTTCAACAGAACAGATGAAAATGATGCTTTTGATCGACTTAAAACTGTCCAATGTGAAAACCAAAAGACCATGATAAAAACTCTTGCGGTTTTTCCCATACAGTAGAAATCAACGAACATTAACCCATCTCAGATCCCCACTTCACTGAATACTAAGAGGATTTAGTATGTGGGCTAATAATAATATCAATTTAAAAAAAGCAGATTCGCGATCGGTTTGTAGTTAAAGACTAAATTTCGATAAAATGAAGGACCGGATGAAATTTATAGACTGATCAACAATAACAAATAAATATTTTTAGCATCCTGTAGTCCACATAATAGTATATTAAACACCAACAATTGGGAAAAGCTTTTGGCACATACAAAAATTGTATCAATTCCGATTGAGGAACAAAACTAGTACATTTTGTCCGCACCCAGGAATGAAAATTTAATATATTCCTACTTGACAACCAACTTGCTAATAAATTCACAATTTGGCGCTTTTGAGGAAACTAGAAACCACAATGTATACTTACGTTTCATCACACTGTAGACAAACTTCGGTCGAAGATCGAAGTAAAAAAAAATAAACAAAAAATCTTCTGGCTGTTGTAAATTGTGGATTAGTAGCTGTCGATAAACTGTACTCTGATTCTCTGATACTTAATTCAAGATAAAGTTTTCAAATTAAATTAAATTCGATCTTACCTTGGTGTGATCTTCGAATCTCCTTGTAGTTCTACCCGCAGCCAAATCCCATAATCGGAGGGTTTTATCCCAAGAACCAGAAAGAGCGTAATTTCCATCACTAGAAAGTACTACGTCAGAAATGAAATGGGAATGACCATGTAAACGTTTTTGTGGTACACCATACTGGTTATCTTCCCGTGTCAATTTCCATACAATTAGAGTTTTATCTACGAAAAATATCAGATTTAAACACCTTAAAGAATTCAATATTGATTGTATGTTAGGTGATATATTTAAAACAACGAAAGATTCGCGAGATATATAACGATTTTGATATGAAACGAAACGCGAATCCAAAAAATATAAAAAATATTTACCTCTCGATGATGATAAAATCATATCAGGATATTTAGGATTGGTTGCAATTTGTGTAACCCACCCATTGTGCCCCAAAAGGGTACCTTTAAGTTGCAAAGTTTCACTCATTTTATTTCTTTTATACGTTGATCCAGAAAATGACCACTTTTCTGAACCTTCAAGTGAAAAAGTGAAAAAAATAATAGTGTTTCATGGGCATCGTGATACTCATCACGTGCAACAACATAGAACATAAATTTAAAGTATGATCCGTAATTAAATGCGTTCCGAAATTATTATACATTTATTTACTTCACAAGTTATATAAGATAAATATGATCCTAGAGTATAAGGAGTATTCTTGTACCCCTGTCCCACTGTAAAAATTTGTATAAACACCATTTTGATAGTGTGAGAACACAAATTTTTATAAAAATTACTTCTCGTAAAAATATGTTTATGGTGCTTTTATTTTCATGACATCACGTAAAATGTTTTTATAAAAATCATCTTAGAACCGTTTTACACGTACGAGAATTATTGTGAAATTTACTGTAAAAATAATAATTTATAATTTTGATATGAATTTTACAAATATTTCATGGCTTGACTGTTTGACACATATTTTTACAACAAAAACATTCATAATAATTTATATCATATGCATGCGCAGAGAGATTGTTTTCGGAAGAAGTCACGAATCACATTCTTTAAGTAATCAGCTGTTTTTGAACCATTTATTTTAGATTTTTAGTTTGGTTATTTTGTAAAAAAATTCAAGTTTTCATATTATATTAATTGGCAATTTAATAGGTATTTACAGCCATACCTGCAAGATAAAAAGAGTTAAGGCCGCTTGACATGAAGCAATACTATCTGCAAGTAATTGCGTGCAATTTATTGCAAGGTCAAAATATTGCATGTGATGAAACTTGCACGTTGTTTGACATTATGCAAGGCAAATAAAAAACTTGAAAAAAAATGGCATTGACAACGATCACGAATCAACAAGAAGGTTAGTAATACAAAAAAAGTGCTACAGTCAATCAAGTGCACAGAAGACGGGCCTGTCGTCAGTTTTTTGTGATCAAGTGATTTGACTGACATTTGATTGGTTGTTAAACCAAAAGTAACTAGATTTCTCCCTAAAATTGCAACTTACATGCTGAGCTTCATCTGCGCATGCTTGTGATTAAGAAATATTGCGTCTTGCATTGCATTGCTCCATGTCAAGCGTCCTTTACTGTTAGGTGCTTAGACTAGAGGTGCGTTCTTTTTGACTGAGATCTCAGATCACTTCAGTTAAGGTGATCTGAGATAAAGTGATGTGAGTAAGCACCAAAAAGAACGACATCTCAATTGAAGCGCTCGATCTGTCGATAGATTTAAATTCTACGACAAATTCGTATCAGCATATAATAATGTTTATTAATGTATCCAAAATTTGTAAGAAAAGAAAAATAGATTATGTGTATTTATTGATTATATGTCAATGGTTAAAACCATAGATAACCTTGGTTAAAACTACAAATAAACCAAGCAAATCAAATATTTCTTCATCCCCTCCACTTTATTTCCGACTCGATTCCCCTTACAACACACTCAGCATCGGTGAAGGGGGAGGAAAAATCTCAGCTCACTTAAAGTGAGTAAAACAAAAAGAACGCTCACATTACTGATGTGAGCTGAGATTAACTGAGATCTCAGTCAAAAAGAACGCACCTTAGGAAAGAGAGGGGACTCGTAACGCTGTCAACCATAGACAAATAATATACTTTCTGTATGCTGTCAACTATTATATTAACAATGCCCACCAAGTCATAAACTTCATTGTCGTTATATGATAGTTCTAAAGGACTAAAATTTTTATTTTATAAATTAATCTTTATACATGGGAAATTTAAAAATAAAACTATATTGATTTTTTTAACTTATATCAAAATTGTAGGCATTAGTAATTATGCTCTTTTGGGGTTAGGAATTCCGGGAAACTGAATAAA
The DNA here is from genome assembly GCA_963921935.1 of Galeruca laticollis. Taxonomy (NCBI): domain Eukaryota; kingdom Metazoa; phylum Arthropoda; class Insecta; order Coleoptera; family Chrysomelidae; genus Galeruca; species Galeruca laticollis. Next base: position 173,813,099 of record OY998181.1, read on the forward strand.
TTCGTTAATTTTCAATGAAAAAGTTTCGTAATGTCTTTTCTACTAACATAATTGAATTGATTATGAAATACGTTTTAACTCACTAGTGGGGTTTTATGATTAAAAGCTTATTTTTTCAGATATAAAGAAAAAAGTAGCTACCAAAAAAATAAGTTAGAAATAACCAGAGGTGGGTAGCTTTTTGAAATATTCCTATTTCAAATACCTATCTAAAATAGAAATGCCTATTTTGTATCTTTATTTTAAATAGATGCGTAAAACCTATTTTATATTTATCATCTTAAATAACTGTTTTGACCTATTTATTATTTTAAATAGGTTTTGGACAATCGGATTCCGATCCTATGTGTTGACAGTTGACAGCGAGTTTTGTTTTACCGGTATTAATTTTCAAGAGATACTCCGACCTCCGACTTTGTCGACTCAAAATGCTAGATAAAAATACTATATCTTAGAGACGAGGATTTTAATCCACTACTTCGTTTTAAATCAAGTTTAATTTAATGCAATATGATGCGACTTCTGAAGTGGAGTACAAACAAAAAGTGCCGGTCATTTTGGATGGTAAATTTTTTAAAATAGTAGCACGTGGTGAGGAGGAAAGTGATACAAATATCACCGCCGAGTGTATACAGTGCCACAAAAAAATAAAAGGTAGAATGAATCCCACTAGCAATTTTCTCTTCATCTAAAGGTAAGCGGCCGTTTTATATAATATGTAACTTTTGCAGTTTTTGACTATTTCATCCTTTTAGGCTAAAAATCATTCAATGGAGGAATTTGAAAGATACAAAAAGAAATATAGAGAACGATAATATTGATTGTTAATATATTGTGGTATTTGTTGTTTTTTCATATTGGTGGTTTTTGCTTATAGCGATTAGATTTTATATGAAATAAAAAAAATCGATTTTAGGCCTTATTTAATAAATATAACACCCCATTAGCTTCATCCGCACCTGTTGAAAGATTATTCTCGAATGCTGGGATGGTGATGAGACCAAAAATGAAGGTCAATGACAAACCGCAAATTTGAGAATATGCTCCTACTTAAAGCTAATGGTCATTTAGTAGGCTCTACATAGAAGCCATTTATCATAATATATAAGAATAGAATGTATTCAAAAAATACATTTATAAAAAACAACGCATTTTAATTTTTCATATCTTTACATAAGACCTATTTACTATTTTAATATCTATCTGAAATACCTATTTTCTATCTTCTATTTTAAATAGAATGCTCAAATCTTATTTTCTATTTAACATATTAAATATATTTTGGTCGCCTATTTTGAATCTTTTATTTTAAATATGTTTTTAAACCTATTTTACCCACCTCTGGAAATAATTTACCTATGAAACGAAATTTCAGGTTCTTTCTGCTAGAACTCTTACACTGGTAAGCACAACAATTGACCATCTTAACAAAATCAAAAGTCCACTTTAATCGCTCTATAATCGCAAAAAAACTCTCTGGTGTTCCCTATAACGTTGCCCACCAAAAAATGGCGTCGGTTTTAGAATAGGTATTCAATCTGACTACACAGCTTGCATAGAGAGTTACGCGTCCCCTCTCTTTCCTAGTCTAAGGTTAGGTGCTGCAGCAGTCAGCTGTTATTTACTATTTTTATCAATTAAACGAAAAAAACAAAGGTTTCAATGGTAAAAAAAATTGGCTTCAAAGAAGAGAAGGTAGAAGTACTAAATAAAAAATTAAACGTTGAAGATCCTCGTATAACGACACATGACACCATTATTATTTTGATTTTATTTATAGCTTCTAGGCTTCTGCGTCGATTCTCGCGCACTTTCTGCCATTGAGAAATTTAAGACAAGCTATAAAAGAACCTATTATTTCACTACTGGCGTTTAGGATTGTTGGCCGCAAAAATAAACGTGTTTATGAATGAATAGCCCTCTCTATTGTATATTATTACTCTAAGGTTATAACTACTTTATACAGCTAGTGGTTTGTTTATTCCTCTCATTGGTAACTTTAGGTACGGTGTCATTGAGAACTGCGAGAACAATATACAAGAACATACATGAGCTCCTCCCCAGCAAACGATATAAAGTGGATATTTTGTAGAGTTTAATTGAATAAACCCCAAGCACCAGCATTGTTTGCAAGATATACGTAGGTGTTGTTAATAGAAATTGTGACTTCAGTCATTTTATAGTACTTCATCAAGGCAGTGCAAACGGACACCTTACCCGCATATTAGGTTTACAACATTTTTCCTGCTAGCATACGAAAACTACTCTCTTTACAAAAAAAAAGAATTTTTTCTACGCCCTATCTTTATGGTTAGAGTGAAAAAAAGTAAAAGAGCGTTAAAAAAAGTGCCATAACGGTAACTTTATTTCACGCTTCCCATAAGCTAACACAATGAATCAAGGCTGGGCGTCGAGGATGGACTTTCATGAAACTTGGAATACGTATAATTGTAATTTACCCATGGAGCTTAATCTAAATATTCCAAATTTCTATTTGAATTTTATTTTTTTGTATAGGGCTGTAGAAAAAATAATGTATGCAACATGTGCATAAAGTGTCTTTTTTCACTCATGGAATTGCCGCACTCGCGCGGTCAACTTTTTCCATTCGTGAAAAAAAGTACCACTTCACTTCACTCTGAATAACGCGATACTATTAACTGAGGGGAGGGGTGCAAAGTACAAAATTTGAATATTCCGATTGGGGAGAAGCTAGCGTTTATTTAAACACGCGCACCAACTAAATTGTAAGCTATCCTTATCGCTTGTGGACACGTGCGTGATTGAAAAAACTGCTATCTCTAAATATGCTTATAGTTCAGTGAATATTATATTACCAATTCTTGTTAATAAAAAGAGATATAAGGTAGTGTTAATTGTCTGGTGTTATGTTTAAGATGTATTTAATAATCATAAAATTATTAAACGCATTTTAACGATTATTAGTTGGAAGTTATAATATTAAATGAATATATCGACTAATAAGCATTTTAAATTATAACATTGACTGGACTATGACAGTATTCAAAGGATAAGTTCTCGTATGTAAACCATACACAAGAATTGACCCTATTACCCAGATGGTGTAATTTTTTGTGAAATTTTCATGTTTTAACAGTGATTATGTAAAGAATTTCAATTAAATTAGTGCACTTATTAACTTTTGTCCGATTATTTCAACAAATAAAAATTATATTACACTGAAATTAAGATAAATTCATTGCTGACTAAGCGTGCATCAAAACAGTACGTTTGCTTTCAAAATCCAATTAAAATTGATTTTTATTCGAGAAAAACACTTTAGGCGATTTCGTCCCGCTTTGGTTAACCAAATTAGTGCACTTATTAACTATTGTCCGATTATTATTTCAACAAATAAAAATTATATTACACTGAAATTAAGATAAATTCATTGCTGACTAAGCGTGCATCAAAACAGTATGTTTGCTTTCAAAATCCAATTAAAATTGATGTTTATTCGAGAAAAACACTTTAGGAGATTTCGTCCCGCTTTGGTTAACCAAATGGTAGGTCCTACGTCACCGATATGACGTAAAGTACCAATTACAGGTGAAATCGTTTGGTTCTCAATTGGTATAGCTGATTAGTGAAATTTACATTTACGTTTTGTATTGCGATCGGAAAAGTTGTTTATTGAGTTTTACTATATTGTCTTGGAGTTTTGAGTTAAATATATATAGCAAAAACCCAAAAAGAGCTTCTTGCCATTTATAATAAAATCAACAGATTCCATTATTACTAGACAGAAAAAAAATAGACAAAACTTGAAGAATTTTAGAATATTGGCCAAAAATTCAATTCGTTTCAACGACTTTGTTTGTTAACAAATAAAAAGCCAGGATAAAAGGCTACCAATTTCAGTAACCGTGCTGCAGATCTCGGTAGGTGATTTGACAGACCAAAAAGGGTACCAAAGTAAGCTTGACGTCATAGTTTTTCGAAACAAAATCGATTGGTATATATTTGACAGACCAACGTGGGGTACCAAAGCGGGACGAAATCGCTATTTGTGTTCCTTAGACATTTTTTATGTGTATTTTAACTTGTTTACTTCATATTCTTCTTTATCTATGCTCTTGTCGTTTCTTCCCTATTATTATGGTCTTTGTCTGTTTCTCCTCATACAACCTTTCGTAACGCATTTTTGAATACCTGCAGATTATCATCAAAGTTTTACGATTTTTTTAGATTTCACTAAAAATGTTTGTGTTCCAAACTAATATTGTTAAGCTATTGCATTAGCTTCTATCGCGGGCCTTGAGCGTGGAGACCGCATCCAGACACTTATACGAGGATTGCCCAATAAATGTTAATACTTTTATGACTATACAAGGACTGTCCAATAAATTTTGATTATTTTATGATGATACGAGGACTGTCCAATACATTTCGATTGTTTTATACTTATACGAGGACTGTCCAATAAATTTTAATTCTTTTATACTTATACGAGGACTGCCCAATAAATGTTGATACTTTTATGACTATACGAAGAATGTCCAATAAGTCTTGATTATTTTATGATGATACGAGGACTGTCCAATAAATTTTGATTCTTTATACTTATACGAGGACTGCCTAATAAATTTTAATACTTTTATGATTATTTTATGCTGATACGAGGACTGTCAATAAATTTTAATTCTTTTATACTTATACGAGGACTGCCCAATAAATATTGATACTTTTATGACTATACGAAGAATGTCCAATAAGTCTTGATTATTTTATGCTGATACGAGGACTGTCCAATAATTTTTGATTATTTTATGATGATACGAGGACTGTCCAATAAATTTCAATTTTTTATACTTATACAAGGACTGCCCAATAAGTTTTGATTATTTTATGCTGATACGAGGACTGTGAAAGTATAGAGAAGAAAAGCATAGAGCTAAAAAGAAAAAGAAATTGTGAACGTCAAAGTGTAAAACTCTATACAATAGCTTTACCGCGGCAGTCTCCGAGTGCCACACGTCTTTTTTATTTCTTTTTTTCCGATTTATAGGCTAGCAGCAATAAAATCAACACCAACATAGTAAATAAAAAACGAAGCATTACAAAACTCCATTTATTATCACAGTATCAACAAGCCTAAGAATCTATCAGAATCAAATAAAAAAACAATATCATTTTCCAGTCTTTTTATTATATAAAAAAACAATATTTATTAATGTAACATCTCAATGGGCAGATATGGTCACTCTCCAAACTTTTATCGTATTGTCGGAATAACCAGCAAACAAAGCTTGTCCATCAGTAGACCACGCCAAACACAAACACCGCAGTGATTCGGCATTGGTATTGTGTGATATCACTTCCGGTTTTAATTCATCAACCATTTCTTTACTCTCCATATCCCATATTTTAATGGAAGAACCAAATGCAGCACACATCCAATATCTGAAATTAAAATTTATGGCATTTGTAAAAATTCTTCGATAACAAGTAACATATTCAACATTATTTGTTTTAATCAGTCCCATATCCGCTTAACATCTCATGGATATATCAAGTGGTTAAAAGTGTTTATACATCATGTAACAAATCAAGATTCGTATTTGATAAATACATATAAAAACGTTTCCAATACTTTTTTAATCTTCAGACAAGTTTTAAAGTATTCATCCCCGTTTGTTTTCATTCTACACTTTATTTCATATCAAAACACCCTTTTGTCACTTCAGAAATAAATCAATCATAAGTACAAGATTAAAGGTTTTAGAGGGATCTACAAATTACCAAAAATATAATACAAAAAAAGGGCCCCATCCCATTTATACTAATAAAACACATTAGAAAGAAAGGGCCCCATCCGAATTATACTATCGAAGCGTATTACAAGTTATTTTGACAATTTAAAACAACAGAAGAAAAAACAAATAAGTTAGTTGACATTTCTGGGGTGATATTCATACTGAACACTACACCAACATTCACAATTACATTGTCTGATGCTTGTTTCGTTAAGCAAGTTACCATCTTTAGATAATGAAGAAAATTTGGTTTACCTTCGTCTCTGAAGATAACAACTAGTTTATTGAAATGCACATCAGATAATGTAATTGTCAGTATTGGTAAATATAGTGTGCGTTTTAATAACAGTGATATCTAATTTTCTTAAGAAAATCTAGAAGTTTTTTTTATAAAATACAAGCAAATTACACTTTTGTTGAGAAAATATACAAATATTTTTTTGTTCGAGTTTTATCTGATGCTGCATCAAAGTTGGTTTGAGGGATCAGTCAACAACTTTGCACAACTCGTAACAGAAGCAGATTCAAAACGGAACCTTGTGGAATATTAATCAAAGTTACTTGGCTTAAACTTTAGCATATATTGTTTGATAGTTCAATTTCTCGGTAGTCTCAGTTTGAGGTGTAGATCCTGGATTCGGATCTCTTGAGCCATTATGCAGGTACACATCTATAATATAGTATTTAAATGCTTGGCGTTTATTATTTTCCCTATGTATAAACACTACAGTATTAACAGTCTCAATAGTAACTTCTATTGTGACGATTTTAAGAGAAAATTTTGGAAGTAGCATCTTTTCGGAATACATTTGGGTGCTTTTGTAAATTTAGGAGTTTGTTGTTTTTTCTTTGGTGTCTTGTCGTTTTCTTCATATATTTCTCTAGCTTTCCCCTATTCTTTTGTGTGCAGTTATTTAGCAAAGCTCTATCACATTACTGAGGATTTTGAGGTCATTCAGAATATCTATTGGTTGTTTAGTAACAGAACGGATGTGAGTGGGTTGACGGAGTTAAGTTTCACTGAGACCTAAAATATCTATTGTGCCCTATCCTGTACTCAATTTCCAAAGACTGTCTCTTTTATTTCTGATCCTTTGATAAATTTTAGGACATCTGCCAGCTACAGTTTGTGTAAATCTTCCTGTTCTATCCCATGTGTCAAACCCCGAGATTCTGTATTGCCTCGCATTCAGAAAGTTTTTGGAAGGATGTTTCCTCCTCTATCCCACAGAATCTGCAGTCGTCTCTTTCTACCAGTTCAAGAGTTTTTTGAGGTATCCATTCAGGTAACAACGTCCTCTTAAAACTTGCTCTGGTTAGTGCATTCTTCCAATTTCTTCTGGTCACAAATTCTCAGCAGTATCATCACGTGTTTTTAACCTATTTTATCCTAGTATTCTAACCTTTTCCTTGTTTCTTTTTTTTCATTTCTTCCCATAATATTGTATCAGTACTGATTCCACAAAAGAGTTCCCCAGAAGGATGTTTGTATCCACTTCTTTGATAGTTCATTAGCTATCTCATATACTATTCCTGCCTCGCTATCCGATGTGATTATTATTCTCTAGCAGCATGGTTGCAAACCAATATAGTGTACCTATAACATTTGTTCCCTAATTCTTAAAGTTTTCTTTTGTGATCTTAAAATTCTGAGGTGTTCAAGTATTGTAAAGTGGAAGTGTTTTGAATGTGGGCTATCCATAGTTATACAGTATTAGGAATATTCTGAAGGAACTTACGGTCGTCAATGTGTTAGAAAGAGACAAAATACATATAAATTCACTGTATCATTCTTTTTCGCTAACAGGATATCATAAAATGGAATACGTGTAAAGGTATGTCTGGTTGGCGTGCAAATACAGATGTGTAATGTGGATAGTTTAGTTTATTAATTGAGAAATAATAAGATTGTACTAAACTGATAGCTTAATGCTATGAACAATAAAAAAATCGACATTACTTTCGTTTATCCCTTCATGATTAATTTACAAAGCAATAATTCAGTAGTAATAATCTAATTCACTATATTAGTGTAGTGATCCCTAAAAGACATTAAAGACAAAAGGACACTACCTTAGAAATAATAATATTTAATCTAATATTAATTATAGTATTTAAGGAGCATCGGCCGACCATACTCAATGTCATTTACCAAGGAAAGATTGTTTTTGTTATTTTATAAACAGACATGTATAGTTTACATACCGAGGTCGGCTGTGCAGAAAAACACAACTATGTTTCCTATATAATGGATGTGAACGAACCAGGATGAGATTATTATTATTGTTATTAATACTTTGAATAAGTCGTTTGATATTTATAGTAGTGTATTTTTAAATGTATTAAACTTGAACCCAGTGATTTTATAAATGTGTAGGTAAGTGGTTTCCTCCATAATAATATGCCTTTATGGTAAACGTCGAGTATACGAGGGACCCTTACTAAGTAACCACCACATGGAATCTTTCCTTGGTAAATGACATTGAGTATGGTCGGCCGATGCTCCTTAAATACTATAATTAATATTAGATTAAATATTATTATTATTTCTAGGGTAGTGTCCTTTTGTCTTTAATGTCTTTTAGGGATCACTACATTAGTTCAGTTAGTATTGGAATAATAACATAAAATGCGAAATAAGTCGCATTTTAATTTGTATTAATAATAATAATAATATGTGTTTCCAAATATCTCAGTTGTTATTTTTCGCTAACAGGATCTCATAAAGAGGAATTTTCAGCCCACAATGGCGGCCTGTTACAAATTCTTTGTAGGTACTAACAGTGTTACCAATTTTCATTGTATATTTATATTAATTGTAAAATGCATTATTCCAACATGAGAACAAGTTATAAGAAGCTTTTAATTATGATAATTCGAGGTTGTAACAGATCAAGATATAATTAATTCCATCTATTCGTTGAACATTTTATTCTAATGCTGGAAATTGTTCTAGTTTTCAGTTTGAAAGCGGTTAAAACCTTTACTTTTTTTCAGATTTGGAAACGTGAAATTGGTCTCGGAACATCTGCGTTTCCAATGTGTCAGTAAAAAAATTTTCGTATTTTTATCGTTTGTATGCAAATGAGAACGAATTCTCTGTGTAAACACACACAGTGCAAATTAAAAAAACTTCTATTCTAATTCTAATGAAAATGCCTAAAATTTTTGAATAAAAGTAATATTCTGATATGTAATAAATTAAGAAATAAAACTTCTTAATTATTCAATGAACTTAAATCAAATGTTCGGATAAACCCCAGTTTTCTGTAGTAATCTACGCTAACTTTTATTTCTCCATGTCATTGTTGTCATTCTCTAGCACACTGGTAACGCCATGTGACCGTTATAATTTCCCGTTGGCCGTGAGAGGTTATCGTTTTCCGTTGAAATTAAATGTGACTGATTTCTCTCACAAATAAAAAGGAAAATTTTAAGGGCACTTACAATTCTAACGCGTGAATTGAAAATGAAGAGAGGGGATAGATAAAAATAGGATAATTAGAGCTGTAACCGAAATCGTTTTATCAGGAGCGTAGGAATTACAGGCGGTTTATATTGAGATACACATATTAGGTTTGTTCCAACCTACGTCAGAAACAGTTTCTTACAATCAGGATTCTGCGCACTAACCCAAATGTGTTCCAACCAGAGTTTCTGACAGTTAGTAAACGATTAGTTTCCTGTTCCAACTGATATTCAAAACTGTTTGTAAACTATCAGAACGGTTTGCGGATTATTGTCAAGCAATTTGTTTGGGGCATGCGCATTACTGTTTCTTTAAAAATATAACCTCTAACCCCGTACCCGCCAAAGTGCTAAATAATAGCTTATAAATCTCCAATTTCAGTGTTTTGAAATTACTTTTAATAAATCGTGAAGTATGAGTGACGAAGATTTTAATGACATTAGTGACATATCGTCCATGGAAAGTAGTGATGACGAAAATTTAGAATTGCTACTAAACGAGGACAGAATCAAAAATAAAAATTATTTAGGTAGATATGGTGCTATTTTTATACTAAATCAGGTATTATTTATGATACTTTTAGAGGAAATAGTGCCCCAGTACTCTGAAGAAGTTTTTTTTGAACATATTAGGCTCAAAAGAAGAACTGCTAGTCGCATAGGTGAAAGGTTTGAAATGAGCCAGTATTTTAATAGCCAAGTGGGCCAGTATGGTAACATAGCTGCTCTGCATCAAGTAATCTAGTTTTATATTTATATATATATATATATATATATATATATATATATATTATTATAGAGTGAAACACCCTGTATATCAAACAATAAAGAATTAAGATTATGCATTGTAATCTAGAAGAATTTTTTTAAGTCAAAAATTTTTTTAAACATTTGAATGGAGACAATCTGTACGATCCACTATTCGATAGAGAAGGCATCCAGAAAGGACAGACTGTATAATGTAGGGATAATTGCAAATAGGTGTGATAAACAATTTATGTGAAATAAATTAACCAAACTTTTATTAAAAAGATCAAGTATCAGAATTTGTTCATGATAAGAAACTAATAATGCTTTATTCTGTAAAGTCAAGTTAATCTCATAATATTTGTTGATTAAAACATTAAAGTAAGTTAGTGTAGCTGTTTAGACATAACAGAGCAGAAAAGTATATAATAATGTGAATTTCAGAGAACATGACTCATAAAGAAAAAAACGAATTTTCATTTTGCATATATATTTAAAGGTAACAGCTGTCATCTATTAAAACATTAAGAATATTCATTTGACATACATACTTAGAGGTTAGGAAATGTCGTTTTAACAATACTAGGAAATATTATTGAATGAAAATAATATAGGAAGTCTAAGCAATTAAAAACCTTAGAATACAATATCCTGATATAATGGATGAACATTTCACTGGTTGAAATGAAGAATTTGAGTGATAAAATAAATAGTCAAATTTGATTGGTAAATAATCATTTAAAAATGATCATATCGGCGACAATTATGTTGCTAACGAAAAAAAAATCGGAATGTAAAAAGGTTGTTGATTATGGGGTCTATTGACTAGAAGTTTTTTTTTGGGAAGAAAAATTTGTAAGCAGAAAAACTCTTTGGTAAAGAAAATCATTTTGAAATTATTTGGAAGATAAAAATTTGACTATAGAATTCAAGAACAAATACATTATACTTACAAGATATACATCAGTGTAAGTAGTTAAGTTTATATTAATAATTAAAAAAGGAATTGTCGAATGTTGTACAGTGCTAACCATGATTTTTATTTTATAATATGGTGTCTTGTGTCTTGTGGAAGTAAAATAGCCACAATAGCTTTTGGAAAACACTGAATAATGGAATTTATACAAACTGCTTGGACTTTAAATGAAATACAGCATCGATTCCTGTTCTGGTAGAGACGGAATGCAAGCATGGAGTTTTTCCAGGAGGAGAATCTGAATCAAATAAAAGAAACGGATCATTGAGGTGAACAAACAAAACAGTGAAGTGAATAAGGTAGTAAAAGTTAATTTATTAATATATTAAAAAGTCAAGCGTACTTACCAATTTATGCAAAGAACTAAAATTTTGTGACGCATAGACGCTTTTAGGAGTGCATTTCGCCATTTTCTAAAAATCATATGTTTATGAAGTTGTATAATTGTATTTCACTCTTATAATAATATCTCACCAGAGTGCGTGTATGTTGTATGAAAGAGTCATCCTTTTAGATAGTTGAATTTCTTCAAGAACACTTGTAAAAGTGTAATGTATTTATTTTCATTAAATTAAATATCGTTTTTCCTTTGAAGAACGTTTTAAACTATTTTTGAGTTATTCGGTTATTCATTTCATCTGGTGACTTGCGCACCATCTACTTACCATAGGCAGAAGCTCTGAATGACATCTATTGAATTATGCAGATTTGTTTTAAGCAGGACAGGATCGTATTTAGTTTGGAATCATTGAACAAGTAACATATTCTGATTAACAAATTTATTTTTGAAATATAAAGCATTTATTAACTTTGGCGCTAATATATATATATATAATTCTAAAATCATTTTATCCTAAATACTTGAACTCTACCCTGAGATGAGAAGTTTTCATGTTAGTAATATAAACTGTTTATCATATATATAAAATCATCAATATACCGGGCAAACAATAAACTTAAAGTAAATTTAAACTAAAATAAAATAAGTATAACTTTCTTATTACACCATAGCCAATTCATATTAATATATATATATAAAATATTTACTATTACATTTTCACCTACGGATAATTTAATTTCAGGTTTTTATTTATTTATGGTACATTGGACACCAGACTGCGAGTTTTAGAGACGTTGCTGATAGATTTGATGTGACAATCAGCTCTATAAATAGAATTATTCATCGACTCACTATGTTTTTGAGTAATTTATCACCAGAGATATTAAAATGGCCAAACGAAAATGACAAAAGAATAAGTGAGAATCATTTCCGAACAAATGGATTTCCAAATGTAATTGGAGCCATTGATGGAACCCACATAAAATTAGATAAAGTAGAGAATGATCCTGATTCCTACTTAAATCGGAAAGGATACTATTCTATTCAGGTATTTTGATTATTATTTATGCCCACAATTATTCAATATTAACAAGTAAATATTTTTTTATCAGATGCAAGCTGTTTGTGATCACAGAAGAAAAATAATAGATGTTTTTATTGGATATCCTGGCTCTGTGCATGACAGTAGAGTATTTAGAAATTCTCCCTTGAAAGACAGCCTGGAAGAGAAGTGTGAGAGATATTATCTTTTGGGAGATAGTGGCTATCCTTTGCTACCTAATTTATTAACCCCTTACAAAGACAGGGGTAATTTATCTAGGCGACAGCAAAATTATAATGTACAACTGTCAAAAAATCGGTATGTAATAGAGCATTGTTTTGGGTTACTGAAGCAGAAAAGTTTAGGCAGATGTATCATGTAAAAATGAGGAAAATAAGGTTGATTTGTCATTTCATCAGAGCAGCATGTGTACTCCATAACATTGCATTAGATGATAATTTTGTTTTTGACAATGAACGACTGGAATTGGATGACAATATTGTAGGTAACGAACCACATATTGATGATGAAGATGCAGAAGACATGGAAGCTCGTGATATTAGGGATCGGGTGGCAAATACTTTACCAATGGGAAGACCACTTTAGTTAATTGATAACTGAATATGTATATTTTTAAATGTATCGATGCAAATTTATAAATAAAGAAAACAAATCTTGAAATGGTTTTGCTTATTTTTATTCACTTTAAAACTACATCCATAATAAAATCACAACTCTTTGATAAACTAAACTTAGAACAAGATCACAGCTCTTTGATAAACTGAAAATATAAACCTAAAATTAAATCACAATCCTTTTTTAAACTGAAAAACTAAACAAAATATCACAACTCTTGGGTAAACTGAAAAACTAAACCTAAACTGAAAAATTGAAACCAAATTAAAATTATTTTGTAAACTGAAGATCTAAAATTTGCTTCATTGGTTATTTAAAGTCTCTTGAACAAGAACATGTTTTATTTTTCAACAGCTCATTCCTTTCTCTTAGAAGCTCATTTATTTCCTTCATTAATGATAAACTAACAAACTAGACCTGTAGCAAGATCACAACTATTTGATAAAGTGAAAAAGTAAACCTAAAATTAAATCACAATCCTTTTGTAAACTGAAAAACTAAACAAAATATCACAACTCTTGGGTAAACTGAAAAACTAAACCTAAACTGAAAAATTGAAACCAAATTAAAATTATTTTGTAAACTGAAGATCTAAAATTTGCTTCATTGGTTATTTAAAGTCTCTTGAACAAGAACATGTTTTATTTTTCAACAGCTCATTCCTTTCTCTTAGAAGCTCATTTATTTCCTTCATTAATGATAAACTAACAAACTATACCATGGGTCGGAAATAATAGTCAGTGACTAATTTTTAGCATATAGGTATCTCAAGAGAGGCAAGGGCAGAGAGAAGCAATTCCAGTGGCGGAAACAGTTCGTTTTTAAATAAATAATGTGTAATGACATATTATTTTGAGCCGCTCTTAATGTACTGTTTCCGAACTAATGCTGACGTCACTGACTATTATTTACAACTTCTGGTATAGACCTGTAGCAAGATCACAACTATTTGATAAAGTGAAAAAGTAAACCTAAAATTAAATCACAATTCTTTTGTAAACTGAAAAACTAAACAAAATATCACAACTCTTGGGTAAACTGAAAAACTAAACCTAAACTGAAAAATTGAAACCAAATTAAAATTATTTTGTAAACTGAAGATCTAAAATTTGCTTCATTGGTTATTTAAAGTCTCTTGAACAAGAACATGTTTTTTTTTCAACAGCTCATTCCTTTCTCTTAGAAGCTCATTTATTTCCTTCATTAATGATAAACTAACAAACTAGACCTGTAGCAAGATCACAACTATTTGATAGTGAAAAAGTAAACCTAAAATTAAATCACAATCCTTTTGTAAACTGAAAAACTAAACAAAATATCACAACTCTTGGGTAAACTGAAAAATTCAAATCAAAATAAAATTATTTTGTAAACTGAAGAACTAAAATTTGCTTCAGCGGTTATTCAAAGTCTCTCGAACAAGAACATGTTTTATTTTTCAAGAGATCATTCCTTTCTCTTATTAGTTCATTTCTTTCCTCCATTACATTTATTTTTTTCTTCTGAACTTCTAGCTTCTCCTTTTCAATGCTTAGCCTCTCCCTATTATACTCCTTCCTATCTTTTCTCATTTGTTCTATTGTGAGATTTTTACTTCCTGATATATTTTTCCTTATCGAGGAGATACTCTTTTTTGGGGTCTGAGCCGCAGTTGACGTTGATGGTAGGGGTTCTTCGGCTTCTTCCACTAAATGTTGTACTGTTTCTGCGGATAGTAGAACTTCAGGTATATAATTTTTTTCCCTTTAAAAATGGCATCCATTTCTTCCTGAAATTCAAAATATTTTCTTCCCCTTCCCGTTTTCTTCTGATTATCAACAAATTTTTTATAGGCCCTCTCCACCACCCTCCACCGATTTTCGACATGGCCTGGACTGTAGTTCGTATTTAAAATCTTATTAATTTCACTGGCAATTACTTCCCATAATTTTTTCAAATTTTTTATTTGAAAACTCCCCACCCTTGACCGATATTTTTTGTAAATATCCAATAATTCTTTGGTTTCATTGGTTGTCCAATTAGCAACAAATTCTTGCCTGGGCTGGAGGTGTGTTGTTGTTGCTGGTTCACCAGGCGAGATTAAGAATTCTCCAATAATATCTAAAATAAGACAATTTTTATAAAAATACACTTGCATTTGCCATATTCTATTTAGAACTATCTGTACCTCAGAGGTCAATCGTATTTTCAATTAGATGTAAATAAAATAATCAAAATATAATAATTGTTTTCGGTTATGCGGTATATTTATTCGCGAAGTTATAAATTGTGTGTGTAAAATTTAGTTAACACAAAACTGGAGAATCGATTATTTTTCCTTGAAGTACTACATGTAAAACATATTTGAATATTGCGCTGACCTACCCACCTTCTTGTTCCATTATAATTCCTATTTTTTTATTTAATCTCAGAAAACTTAAAGCGGGAGCCAGCAATGGAAAATACATACAAAATTGAAATTAATTTTGTCTATCTATAGTTTATTAGGAAGTTTGGCTTGGGAATGAATTAAAATAAATTTTGCAAACGTAATTATTTATTTTTTTTATTTTCTAAACATAAATAAATGTAGAAATTCGTTTATAATTATACATAAAAAATAAATTGATTTGAATAGGCATTTTTTCCTATTTTTGAACACTGTATAACACAGTTTATATAGATAGGCACTGAAAGGCATAGTTTCCGTATTATTCGGCTTATTTACTGATGTTTAAAATGAATTAATTTAGTAAATCTAGGCCGAATACGTGAACTGATTTCATTTTTCAATTCATTCTCATAATGAAGTCTGACTGTGAAGTATGATTTCAATACAAGTTTAATCAACTGTAAAATATGCCCTTGAAGGGGATCTTGATCCCTAGAATGATCCCATAAATCTCGAAAAAGTTGTGAGATGTTCAATTTTCTCAAAGAAAAAATAATCAAATGGTTTAAAATATTTGCATTTGATAGATTTGCAACTCTTATTACACTCTCGGCTACAGTACATATTTTTACAACATCTTGTGAAGGCTTGAAAAGCTTTCCTCTATTCTTTTTACTAAGTAACCGAGAAAGTGAATGTTGTAATTGGAGAGCTTGCGCACATTCTACATAATTTATAGTTTTTACAATTTTCCGAGCAACAAATCCAGCTATATATCCAATAATATCACTTATATATAAACAGTTAGAAATATTTGAAAATATCTTTGATTGCTGTATTTCGTCAATGGTCTTTATTTCTAAATCACAATTTAATGTATCTAAATGATTACTACTTTTATATGTCGAAGCCACATTCAAAATACTGGTTTCATCCTGAGCCACACAATTGGCACTATCAGGAGTTTTTATTTGTGAGTGAATAAGCAATCGCTTATATGCTCCTTCAAATTGCTTACAAGTGGGATTATTGTTAAAACCTCCACGTGAGCGAATAGCTGAAAAAAACATTTCAAGATGGTCTTGACTTAATTTATAAGTGAGAAAAAAATCAAACAAACCAGATTGTAATAACTCATCTACCATGTTTTGAATACTCAACAATGAAACAATTAAACCAAGAAAGCCCGTTTTCCTACCAGAATGAATAATTAAGTGTCCTTCTCTATCTTTAAGATTAACTAAATATTCAACAGCGTTTTTAACAAAGTTATTAAAAAACTCAAGATTTGTCAACTGCAATGGTCGTTTGTACACAGTTTTACCCAAAAAGTTCCTTGTATTCAAAATATCAAAAATGTTATTAATTGTTTTGCAAAAAGTTACAGTGCCTTCACTTTGAGAAAATTGTGAAATATTTAATTCCTTGTCGCAATATTCAATAGCATCAGCTACGCTATTGCTTAGTGTTTCAACAGCTAACTTCACCTTCATTTTTTCTTTTGCATAATCCAAATGCCTTCTTCGAATTTTTGTTGCAGCATGTAAACCTGTATCTTCCTGAAGCTTCACTAAACTTTTAAAATAGCTCCAGCTGATAATATTGTTTTCCCCGTCGTACAGAAATCCCCAGTCACCAAGAGTATTTCTGCACAATTTCAACATATGGCATGGATCTAATATAATATGTACTTTTTCTTCTGAAATAGGGTGCAAGAAATATGTTTGTAAATTTGGCCAGTATAATGAAGCTCCCAGAGCAACGCACATTGATATATTTGCAGGACAACCATCAAATGTTATTGACTTTATTATTATCCCTGTATCATACATTTGAATTAGGCAACATTTTACGAGGTTTGCTTTCTCTTCTGCTGATAATGAGTCTATAAGAAAATAGGCGATGGGTACTTTCCAATGCGAATTTAAAGCGACTAACATAAAAACCAGCGCATTTTTTGCTTTGGGTAGAGCATCACTATCGACTAATCCTGTACCCAAATCAATATACCCATGCTGCCTAGTACCTGAATACTCCACGAATTCTCTGATAGACATTTCGTCCATAATTAGCGCAGCAACCAACCGTTTTCCTTTCTCTTTTTCAACTTTTACTTTTATTGACACCGCTTTAATTGCTTCTACCGTATACCCTGGAGATCCGTCTACAGAGCTGTACCATTTCGTCAAGGTACGTGGATGAGGCAAAGCTTTGTCAAATATAGTACGTACATAAAATTGTATGCCGAAGATGAATAAAAATTAAGCGTCAAAGCAAAAGATCTTAATGCTGGTGGAAACTTTCCCCGTTCTTCTCGAAGCTGTGACGAAACAATAACTGTTTCTGGGCTTCTGGTACACTTTCCTGTAATTGAACATATTGGTAACAAACTTAAAAACACATTACTGACTAACCCTCTAAAAATAAATCAAATTCTGATGATGTCTTCGCAACTGTCAAAACATATGAAGCAAAAGAATACTTTTTGCACATGCAAAAAAAGCATGCCCAAAGCAATTATGAAAAAAAATAATTATAATTAAATATATTAGTATATAGTTATATTATATT
The DNA here is from genome assembly GCA_963921935.1 of Galeruca laticollis. Lineage (NCBI taxonomy): Eukaryota > Metazoa > Arthropoda > Insecta > Coleoptera > Chrysomelidae > Galeruca > Galeruca laticollis. Next base: position 173,831,027 of record OY998181.1, read on the forward strand.
AATAATATTAATTAAATTAACGATCAAACTAATAAAACATTTTTCTTCTAAGTATTCCAGTAATACATGATGTGGCACGGTGTCAAAGGCTTTGGCTAAGTCTAAAAATATGGTTAAGCTTTTTTCACCCAAATTTAAAATTAACATGCAAAAAACCTACTTTTACCCTAATCAATTGTCAATTTGCAACTTTATAAACAATAATTATTTTTTACTTTGTACCTACCAAGAAACATCTAACTACATAACAGATACATTTATTTGCAAATTAAACAGACCCATCACAATATATTGTAAAAGATATGTATAGTACCTACATTTGGTAATATACTATATACACCTACCTTCAATATAATGGAATTCTGGGATGAAATTCGGTTACTTCGTATCAAATCTTGTATCAAACTATTTTTTTTTTTTGTGAAGATGTGCTTCGACCGCTAAGGGTCATTAGCACTTACAATATCATTTAACTACATAGTAAATTACAGCATTACATTCACTAAATATTCACTAAAACATTCACTAAGTATTCACTAGATATAATTATAGAGTTTTATATCTTTTAGGTACTGTATTGTTTTTTGTATTTGTTCCAGAGTTTTTAGATTTTCACTAACATCTGTGGAGATTTTGTTCTCTTGTCTTTCCTCTTCGAATTCTGTACAATCAACAAGGATGTGTTTAATAGACAGTCTTACGTTGCACTTGTTACATTTGGGGGGTTCTTCTTTAGATATTCTATAGCCGTGCGTTAAACGAGTGTGGCCAAGTCTTAGTCTTGATATTTTAATTTGTTCTAACCGGCTGGGTGTTAATGTTAGTCGGTCTGCAAATTGCGATTTAATGCTCTTGAGGCTATTTTGATCATTATGCCATTCTGTTTGCATCTTTTTCTTAATTAACTTCTTGAGGTAGTTGTCGATATCACTGTGAGTATAAATTTGAGACATTGCGGTTTCTAACGATGTTGCTTCTTGGGCAGCTGTATCAGCTGACTCGTTGCCGTCGATTCCTACGTGTGAGGGGACGTAGATAAGTGTGACCTTTACTTCTAGCGTAAATAATTGGTGGAGGAGTTGTTGGATTTGTTGCACTAAAGGGTTGCTTGCCCACATTTGTCGAATCGCTTCTATGGCACTTAGTGAGTCAGAGCAGATTGCATATTTTGTTTTTGGGTTACTCATTACGTAAACTAAAGCTTGATGGATAGCGAAGACTTCTCCTGTATAGACACTACACTCCTCTGGTAGCCTGAATTTTTGTGTATTAGTTGCTGTAACTACTGATGAGCCTACTGATCGATTTGATTCCTTTTTTGAAGCATCAGTGAATAAAACTTCTGACGGTTTGTAAATTCCACATATTCTATTGAATTCATTTTTCAGTAGAGAAGGATGTGTTTCTTTTTTATTGAATTTGGAAAGTTCTGTGTTCACGGAGATAGGTGAGAGAATCCAGGGGGCAAAATTATAGCTGTTTATAGGAATTATTTCAGGAAAACTGTAGTTGATTTCTGCCATATACGTTTTAACTGTGTTGTAAAAAGGTGGTGTAATATTGATATTTGCGGGAAAAGCTGTTTGCACTGATCCAGTGTAAATTTTTTTGTGGTAAGGGTGGTTAGGAAAAGCCAACATTTTTGTCGAGTAGGATAAAGATAAATGTTGAACTCTATATGTAAATGGCATCTCTCCAAGAAGTTTATAGAGAGTGTCTGTGGGGGTTGTTGGGAACGCACCAATTATTATTCTAAGTGCTTTATTTGAAATTATTTCCACAGTTTTTATATAACTTTTTTTAGCGGTTTGGAAAGCCATGGCTCCATATTCTATTTTAGATCTAATGGTACTTTTGTAAATGTTAAGTAAACTGTTTGTATCTGCTCCCCATTTTTGATGTGATAGGATTTTTAATATGTTTAAGCTTTGCGTACTGTTTCGTTTAAGATAGTCAAAGTGTTTTTTCCAGTTAAGTTTATCATCAAAAATTATTCCCAAAAATTTGATATCTTTCGTGAAACTGAGTTTGGTGGTTCCTATGGTCAGTTTTGGGTATTCTTTCTGGGCTCTTCGTGCAAATAAGACACATTTCGTTTTCTCGTGAGATATTTTGAAGCCAGACTTGTTTTTCCATTCATAAATTTTGTTTAATCCATTTTGAATTAGGGATTGCAATGTTTTAATATTTTTACCTTTTCCGTATATTACAATATCGTCAGCATATAAGCTTACACGTAGTGGAGATGTGATACAAGAGGTGAAGTCATTTATGGCGACAAGAAATAATGTTGTGCTTAAGGAAGATCCTTGGGGAATTCCATTCTCTATTTTTCTTTTGGTAGATAATTCTCCATTTGTTTTGACTACAAAATTACGTTGTGTCAAGAATTTTTCGATAAATGCTGTTATATTTCCATTAATGTTCCAATCTACCAGTGTTTCAAGAATTTTATGTTGCCATGTTAAGTTGTAAGCTTTTTCAAGATCCATAAATACCGCTAGCAGTTTCTGACCGTTAGCAAATGCATTGTGTATCTCGGATTCCAGGTTTATAATGCTATCGTTTGCTGACCTGTTTTTTCGAAATCCGTTTTGGTGTATCGATATAAGGTTATGTTTTTCCAGATGCCACATTAACCTGCGGTTTAATATCTTCTCTAAGACTTTGCACATTGTACATGTTAGGGATATTGGTCTGTAAGACGTTACCAAATTCTTTGGTTTGTGTGGCTTGGGTATTGGCACTATGATAGCTTCTGACCATGATTTTGGAAATTTGTGTTCTAAATAAATTTTATTGTATGTCTGTAGCAAATACTTTTTTCCAGTTATTGGGAGGTTTTTTAAAAAAGTGTAGTGGATTTTGTCAGGTTCCGGGCTGGATTTATCGCTGCATTGTTTCAGCACCTCTTCTAATTCTTCACTGTCGATTTGTACATTTAATGGGTGGTTTTGACCTGTAGCATGATTTAATTTTATTCTTTGTTCTGTATCGCGTTTATATTCCCTAAATTCTGGTTCGTAGTTTTCATCGCTTGATATTCTAGAGAATTCTTCTGCAAATGTTTGTGTTATAAGTGCGTTATTAGAGATAATTTCAGTATTGTGGGATAAACTTGTTATTTTATGTTTTGATGAAATTCCTTTTAATTTCTTTATTTTTGACCATATCTCGGAGTTTGAAGTATTTGGAGTGATTGTTGAGACAAATGATTTCCAGGAGTCCTTTTTAGCTTGCTTAGTGACGTATCTTGCTCTTGCTCTGAGTCTTTTAAACTCAACTAAGTTAGTTTGGTTTTTGTTCTTTTTTAACTTATATAACGCTCTTTTGCTCGCTTTAATAGCTTCTTCGCATTGTGGTGTCCACCAAGGTACTGGAATTTTTGTTTTTAATGGTTTTACATACCCAATATGTATTTCTGCAGCTTGTATAATGGTATCGGTAAGTACATTCGTTATTTCGTCAATGTTATCTTCAATCTGATCAAATTCTGGAATATTTCTTTCTATGTACTCAGTAAACTTAAACCAATTTGCTCGTCTCAAATTCCATTTTTCCATTGAGTTAAGATGATCGTTCTTGTCTTTTCTGGAATGAAATTCTATGCTTATAGGTAGGTGGTCGCTTCCATATAAGTATGAGTTTGGCTGCCAACTCAGGTTTGGTGCAATTTGTGCGTCACAAATAGTTAGGTCAATAGGAGATAATTCTCCTGTTGGTGGATTTAATCTTGTACCCGCTCCAGAGTTTATTATTATAAGACTGTTTGTGTTTGTAAATTTTTCTATTTCTCTCCCTCTTTTGTCTGTAGTCTTGGATCCCCACGCTGTATTGTGTGAATTGAAATCCCCTACTATTATTTTTGTGCCATTAACTTGGTTGGTTATTTCTTGTAAGCTTTGTGAAGTGAATTTTTTGTTGGATGGAATATAAATATTAATAATGTTCAAATTCTTCTTATAGTATTGTATGTTAATTGCAACTACCTCTAGTTCTGATGTAATTTGTATATTTTTCCATGTAAAATTATTTTTTATATAAATAGCCACTCCTCCACTAGCTCTGTCAGACTCTCTATTTTTGTGGACGCATTCGTAACCTCTTAGTGAGTAGTATTTGTTATCTTTGAAGTTAGTTTCTTGTATGCAGATCACATCTTCTGTAGTTTTTGATATTAAGAGTTTTAATTTTTCCAGATGGGCTATTAGCCCATTTATATTCCATTGGAGTAAGAAAGTATTAGTGTTGACTTAGTTGAGAAGTGGATGAATCGTAACTATCTTCATCTTCTTCATTTGTTGATATCGAGACTAAATTCAGTTGCTTACGTATCTTGGATTGGATTCTTGTGCATCAGGATTTCATCGCCCTGTGTTGTATAAATGGGTAAATGTTGTGGAGAAGGGCGAGTAGTTCAGGAATATTATCTGTGTATTGTTGGGCTATACTTAAGGGGTCAGTTGTGCCAAATGCGTTATCCATAAAGTCGGAGAGTTCTTCAAATGTAAGGAGTTGTTGAGGTGATTCATTGTAGAATTTTTTTACAGGTTCCAGATCTTCGGCATTTGGATTTTGTTTGGTTGCGGAGGGGCATTGTTTGGATTTTTTCCTTTTGGTCTTTTGATCTGTTGTATTACTTGCCACTTCCACAGGATCTTTTTCGGATGTAAGGTCGCTGGAACTAGCTGTTAGATATTGCCGTGGTCGTTTAAAGGTATTTGATGGAGGAGTATCATTCGTCTCGTCAATTCGGCTAAGATCTTCTACGGAGGTTTCTACTGATATTGGTTCAACTGGCATTGTAATATTTTCTTGGTAGTTGGATGAGTTTGGTGCTTGATTTGGACAAAGCTTGGCAACATGTCCTGGGGTTTTGCAAAGGAAACATGTTATTCCGTCGAATGATAGAAACACTCTATATGTTGTATCTTCAAATGTAATGACCAATGAGGGAGGTAGACTTATGTCATCGTTTGGTACTACATAGATTTGACGTCGAAAACTTAGGATGTGTGCGTATTCGTTTCCTGACAGACTTGCCCGGAGGAATGCCATTGGTGATACTTTTGAAAAACCTATTTTTAGGATTTCTGCTTCTAGTATGTCATGTGGTATTGATGGACAGACGTTTGATAGGATGATTCGCTTTGCTGGAGTAATGAGTCGTCGAACTCCTACTTGGTGCTGTTTTATATTTAAAGTTTGATACTTTTCAGTTATATCTTGGGCAGCTTCGACAGTCGACAAGTACATACATATTCTATTATTTGACATTCTAGAGGCAAACAGTATATTTTTGGAGCCAACAATACTTGCGACGGCTTCCACATAGTCTCCGAGAGTGAGATTGTCATTAACATTTAATACGATCGCTTGTTCTTTTTTTGGAAACATATCAGAGTTAACAACTTGAGAATATTGACGTTGACTAGTTGTTGTAGAATTTGATGCGCCCCCGTAGTCGGAAGCCATCACTGTGTGGGTTTTTTCAGAAATTTTTAATTTGGGTATGGCAACGGTACTTTTATGTGGGAAGAATATATCGATATTCTATCATATTATTTTAATAAATTCCCAGATACTTTAATATTGGAATCGATTCTCTCACCTGTTTTTACACTAATTACTTTGATTAGATTTTAAGTATACACACTATTGCTGAACTCGTTTTCGGAACGACCACTCGTCTCGATGATTCGAGTTTAACTCGTATCAAACTATTGAGATCTTTATTTTTACGTTTTAAACGTGCGTTTTGCCTTCTGTTATTTCTGCTCAGTATTCTCTGTCTCTTTATCACTGATTGGGAAACTGTCCAATACCTGTGCCTATTTGATGGATTTTCTAAATCCTTCTCTGTAAAATCTCCTATTAAAATAGGATCTCGCTTTCTAAAATAGACACAGAAATTAAAATCGATATTACCTTACTAATAATTTCATATTGACCTTTTTCTAAATGTAGGTGTATTTTCAGGTACAACCGAAGTCGAAGGCTCAGCAAATACTTCCTTTTCAAGGCTACAACGTGAGGAGACTTCTACTGATTAACAGAAAGAATTATTTGAAAATAAAATTAAAAAAAGACACCTATTACTTACCATTTAAACTAGTGGATATGCTTCTTAAAGTTCTTCTCGTTGTTTCCTTTTTCTTCAAGTGTGCAGGAAAATCAAAAATAGTTGGAACAGCCTCTTTTTTTAATCGAAAGCTTCCCATAACATTTTGCCGGTAATCAGTTTGAAGAAAATGTTGGCTACAAAGAACAACTGAATCGCTTGGTTTAAAATTTTTTCTTCGTAAAGCTGAAATCCACTTTTTACGAAGATTAACATCTTTAGGAAATCTAAAAATTGACACACGCATTTTTTATAAGGCGTCAAAATAATAAAATTGCATAATATAATTAAGTAAATTTTCAAATTTGATAAATAATTATGTACTAACTTGTGAAATTTTATTTCACTTTCCTTACTAAATCTACTTGTGCAGATGTAAGCCGAACAAGATTTCACCATTTTATATTCAATATAATATCTTACACACGAATATATTTTGAATTCGCGATATTAACACGTTCAGTGCGCATGACGCCGATCGGCGTTATAGTGGTTGAATACGCAGTGCGCACGACGCCGAACGGCGTGACTGATATACCTACATGAAAACGGTCATTGTGATTTTAGCATTGAAGTTAAACTCACGTATATTTGTCAGTGTGGTATTAAAGGTTAGAAATTGTAAAAATTTTGTGCAGTATTCTATTCTGCTATTTATTACGAGATAGAGATGGATAGAAGTGAACCAGGTCCCTCTAACATTAAAAAATCTAAATTAACTTATAAAAACCCAAAGAGACTGACAGAGGAGGAGCTATTGGCTACTTTGCAATACAGTGATGATGGGAATGATTACGATGTAGTCGAATCGAGTGATGATAATTTTGAAATAGAATCGGATTCTGAATGGGAGGAGGACGTCGACGTAGATGACACAGGTACAATAAATTATAGATATATTTACAAAATTTATATTATTTATCATAAACTTTTTGTAGATATAGTTGAGGAAGTGCTCAGGACAGTACAAGACGTTGCAAATAATGAACACGAGAACATTTCGGAACCAAAGTGGACTGATGGTCCCGGCGAAATGAAAACGTTTCCATTTACAAAAAAAAATCAACTACTAATACCTATACCTGATGGTAATAAACCTATTGACTACTTTCGACTACTATTGAACAATGAAATACTCACGTTGATCGTAACTGAAACAAATCGGTATGCCGAAGAGATCTTTTGTGGGGAAGGAACTACAGTAAACTCCAGAATTACCCGATGGAAAGCACTTGACAAAGATGAATTACTAACCTTTATAGGTCTGGTGCTGCATATGGGGACTATAAAAGTCAACCGTATACAAGACTATTGGAAGAAGCACCCCTTATTTCATTTGACTTGTTTTTCGGCATTTATGGGCAGAGATCATTTCTTAGTGATAATGAGATGCTTACATTTTTCGAAAAACCAAACTCACAGAGAAAATGCACAAGACAGGCTAATGAAAATTAGGCCAATGATGGATTTTTTTAATAATATGATGGAATCCATTTATTATCCAGGAAAGGAACTATCTCTGGATGAATCAATGGTTTTATTTCGTGGACGGTTAGTTTTTCGTCAATATATAAAAAACAAAAGGCACAAATATGGTATCAAACTCTATATGTTGACGGAACCTAGCGGGCTCGTTTTGAAATCGTTGATTTATACAGGGGCACTAGACGACATGGGAGGAAAAGGTCATACAACCAAAGTCGTTTTAGAATTAACGAAAAATTATCTTGACTCGGGCCATTCCATTTATATGGATAATTTTTATAACTCATTCGAATTGGCTAGGCAACTGACGTTTCGTCGAACATACTGTAGCGGTACCCTGAATGCGAAAAGAAAACATAATCCTGTAAATGTTGTGAACAAAAAATTGAAAAAAGGAGAGTTTACCGTGTCACATTGTCAAAATGTCACAATTGGAAAATGGCGCGATAACCGAGAGGTGTTATACATTTCAAACGAACATAACGCAGAAATGGTGGAGTATGTTGACAAGAGGGGGCGAGAAAGAACAAAACCGGCTGCAATTTTTTATTATAACAAGCATATGGGTGGTGTTGATCGTCAGGATCAATTAAATGCGTATTACCCTAGTCAACGAAAAACTTTAAGATGGTACAAAAAATTAGGAATCCATTATATCCAGTTGATACTCCTCAATTCCTATTTATTGTACCAAAAATATTCTGGTCATAAAATGTCTCTATACGATTTTCGACTATCAGTTTTGTGTAGTCTTCTAAAGGTAGAAGAAGAACCCAAAACAAATCCATCAATGAAGCGGAAGAGACATGTGCTGACAAAAATTTCTTCGAAAGGTAACGACGGAAGAAACGTTGCAAGGTATGTTCTCAACAAAACATACGGAAAGATACTATATACCATTGCGAAATTTGCCTCAGTCAGCCAGGATTCTGCGTAGAATGTTTCGACAACGAACATGCGGAATAGATTTTTCGTTACTTTGTTTTATAGTATTTGCAATCAGTTTTGTTTTATATGTTTTTACGTAAGTTTTGTGCTTTTTTTAAATATTTTTTACGCGAATGCTACTATTTCAGTTACCTTTCTTTGTCGGAGAGATATTTGTATTTCGTTTTTATAATAAAACTATTTTCATTCACGTTGATGCTTTACTTGTCTTGTATTATCTCACAGCGGATAGGTACATTCTATATACCTTTTTTCTTATAAAATAATCTAAAAATTTTCTGACTCCGATCGGCGTCGGTGAGCATCAAGCAAAAAATTTTTAATCAGGTGCGCATGACGCCGATCGGAGTCACGCGTCAAAAACAGATGAGCGTTATCATATATTTGATGTCACACACAAAAACTGAATTCTGACGTTAAATTGCGTCACATTCACCAAGAAAACCAGTACCGCTCCTGGCATACCTCACAATTTAAACTGAGCAGTGAAAGTGTTAATTTATTATTTAAGGAGTACAAAATAATCCACAACACACGATTCACAATTCTTTCGCGCTCTTTTTGCCACTACTCTATATCTGTCTTTGTCTGGTTGCTCTGGTCCCATGGTGTCTCTTTCTAAAACGCATCCATGTTAAGTTATAAGATCTATGGTTTATTTCAAAGTCAAACTCTGTATTAGGATCAGCTGTTCCAACTTAAAACGTAAATTGGTCAGAAAACCAATATCTTACAGACATGCGCTTTGGAAACGATTTGCAAACTGTAAGAAATCCGTTTGTGATTGAAGGTTGGAACAAACCTATTATTATAATACAAATTAAAATACGACTTATTTCTCACGTTATGATACCCTGTTAAAGAAAATGGTGATACACTGAATAATACTTGATTGATATAAGTTATCAGTCAAGGCTATCCTCCAGTGATTTTTAGTGGCACTTATTTCAAATACTTACTATACTCGATAGTCGAAATTGTGTAAAGTGACGTCATCGGTTATCTACGATTTAAAGTGAACTCCATGAGCGTATCATAGTTTAAGGGTGCGAATACTGAAATATCTGGAATTTCAATTTTTAACATTTGAAATAATAACTTATCACAAGTTGTTCATAAGTAAGTTAAAACAAAATAAAAAAATGTTTAAAAGTCAATTCCAACTTACTACTACTAAAACTAAAAAAAAGTTGTTTGTCAAGACCAAAATAAATTACCAATAAGTATAGGTATGTTGCGAGGTCACTTGTAAAATGTCTGACTAACTGGAAGCGGTATCACTCCCTGACGACTCCTCAGAATCATCGCTTTCTCCTCCTATATCGATATATAATGAGTGGTTCCGTCATTACTTCTACACGTATGTCTAAATCCCAAAACTTTATTTCTTCTTTTAATACGTGTTGAATACATTTACGCCAACTCTCAGCAGTAACGGTATGCAGCGCCTCGTCAAACAGTTTCTCAACGTCAGCCATTTTGAATGTACTGTTTTTTCTCGCAACATAATTTTTCACTTGGGCCCAAACCAGCTCGATGGGGCTTAACTCACAGTGGTAGGGAGGAAGTCTAACAACTGAGACGTTGAAATCTTTCGCCATTTCATCGACAACGTACTTAATATAACTGCTTTTATGTTTCCGTACGAGAGATAATAATTCAACTTTTAGCATTGCCTCGTTGTGCGGAATGCTTTTACTCTCTAACCAATCAATTATAACCCTCTTGCGGCTAGCTGAAGTAGGTATTTGCTCCAGTCGACGAGAGTGGTATGAAGCATTATCCATAACTATCACTGAACCAGGAGTTACCTTTGTTAAAATTGATCTAAACCATGTTTCAAACCGGTTACCATCCATCTCTTCATGGTAATCGACAGTTTTTTTGGACTGAAAACTTAGTAATCCACCTTCTACAAATCCTTCCTCGCTGCCAATGTGAGTGATAATCAGTCGACGTCCTTTCCCAGAGGGAGCTTTTAAACCGGAAGAGAAACCCTCCATAAAGGCTTGTCGATTGCTTCGTATATTCATGTCTTGCCACACTTTTGACACAGTGTGGCCTTCATTTAAACATGTTTCGTCAAGATAATATATGTGCCGTCCTTCGTTACGAAACTGTCGTATCTGTTTTAAATAATTTCTCCTCCATTCCACAATGTCATTTCGTTCAATTAAAGCACTGTTTCTACTTCTTGTTTGGTAACGAAAATTCATTAATTTTAAAGTTCGTCTCAAAACTTTATCACTGATGTTTGGTAAAGTATCATCAGCTTCTATTACCTTGCTCAATTTAGCTACCGAGGGGATTTCATTCCTAAAATAAAAAGAATGTATTTCCCTACGTATAGCATTCCGTGTTTGGTCGTCCAAAACAATTTTCTTTCTTCCCCTACTTTCCGGTTTACAGTTTTCACCTCGTTCTCTTGTCAAAGATCCGTCCCGCGATTTCTTTAGAATATTGTATATAGTACTCTCAGAAACTTTAGTTAAATAACTGCACTTAATCACAGTGTCACTAACACCCAACTGTTTGTCCATGGCACGCAGTCCTTCGTACACATTTAATATGAGGACTTTTTCTTCCCGAATTAAATTGTTACGACGCCGTTTTTTATCGCCAACACCGCTACACTCCGCCATTATTGTCACTAAATATACCGATATAAATATTACAATAAATACCAATAATAACCGATTTATCACACAAAACCACAACACAAATACTGATGTTACGCTCATGAAGAGAATAAACACCTCACATAACTGTTTACTATCACTGTCTCATTCGCGTAGCTCGATCTATCTATCTCGTTCTCAAAGCCGGAACATTGAAGCGACTCTCCAACATTGTCAAATCGGCGAGTTTTTCACAACAAACTTTGCGTTCAAGAAATATACATAAACACTTTATTTCACATTTCAAGTAAACTAATTATTATTAGTCTGCTTGAAATTTGAAATAAATATATTAAATTGGTATTGACTTAATTACATTGCATCTTTTGTAGCTGAAATATTGACACAATGGATTTGAAGTGTATTTATAAAATACAGCATTTCTCTCTAGAATACATATGGCAACTGCGCTTTAACCAAAGTGTTGATTAGATAGCTCTGACTCACTTTACACAATTTCGACTATCGAGTATAGGTAGGTTGTAATTTATTGTTCAAATCATAGATTATTACTACTGAATTAATTCTTTGTAAATTAATCATCAAGGGATAAATGAAAGTAATGTTGATTTTTTTATTGTTCATTGCATTAAGATCATCAGTTTAGTACAATCTCATTATTTCTCGATTAATAAAGTAAACTGTCCACATCACACATTTGTATTTGCACGTTTTCGACTTTATGATATCCTGTTAGCGAAACAGAATAATACACTGAATTTATATGTATTTGTCTCTTTCTAACATATTGACGGTAAACGTATGTTCCCTCGTAATGTTCCCAACACTGTATAGTAGATTATAATATTATAAGTACATATCTAGAACTCAATACCATTGTCAGCTACATTAATGTGTTATATAACTGTTGGAATTTACACCAAGTAATTCCAACTGTTCTAATTATATATTTCGAGACACCCTGTACATATGTATTGGAACCGGCGTAGATGTCGCTGGGTGTCTAACAGTAACGAATCTCTGCGCGCGTAATTTCATTTTTAAAAAAGTACTGCAGTAGCTTTCACCCTAGGCACACCTATTGTGAGAGTGTCTACACTTTTTAGACAGAAACTAGCCCTATGTAAGAGTTTCGAGCTTTACAGCATTATTGTGAAGTTAGTGCGTTGTTGTTCAAGTTGTGTAACTAACTCAGTTATTCGCCGTGGTCTTTCCAAAAAAAAACGGTAGTTGGTTCTCTCTCGAACATGTTTAGATTGCCGTGTACGTTGCCCTTTCTCACTCTCTCTCTACATCAAATCACAATTACATCCAGCGCACGTTATCAATTCTCTCTTCTGTGTATTGAAACATTTATCAAGTTTCTGATACATAGTTTTTATTTTTATTTTCATGTAATAATTATTTTATGGTAATCGCTAAGATTACAGTGTTGCCAAATGTTGGCAAGAACAATTCATCGTGATAATACGAGTATTTTCACATGTTTATTTATTTTGTCTTATATGATCTTTCGAAGTTATTTCATTAAAGATCAGTTGAAATTAAACTGACTATTTATTGACATTTCAGTAGTTTGTTTAACCTTTCGTGGTCAGCGGAGACAGGATAGTTCACTTAGATATCAACAACCACTCCCCGACAATAACTTTGCAGTACTCATAAAATTACCTCTAAGCTATTATATTTTTTAAAGAAATGAGCAAATATTTGAATTAGCATAAACAAATAAAATATTTACTGATTATTTTTACCTGTTTGGTGAGAAACACAAGGCGGTAATGATATCATTGTGGTCCAAGGTATGTAAATGTTTACCATCGTTCAAATCCCATAGCATGGCTTTGCAATCTTTACCTCCGCTAGCACATAAGCTACCATCTGGCGAAACGGTTACGGTATTCAAGTATCCTGTGTGACCGGAATGTTCGGTCTTCAGACGGCAATTCGTCAAATTCCATACTTTAACTAGGCGATCCCAACCGGATGATACGATTACGGGATTGGAGTGATTTGGTGAGAATCTCACACACGATACCTGGAATAATTTATATCCTTAATACACTGTGGAAAGTGAAATTTAGTTTAATAGAATGGGATGCAAAAAAGAAAATTGTAACAATCGCCCGTACTTCTCACAACCACAACCCGCAACGGCCAACACAAGGCGCCTGAAGAGTCGGCAATCCTATTAACATCCGGGGAGTTCCGGCTCCCGCTCATTGATGTCGCTGTACGACTAGGCTACCACCTTCTAACCGTAAGCGTAGCTCAGCGGCATAAGGGATCTCTCGAGGACCACAGACGGCAACAAGTAGAAGATACATAAATGTTCTATTTCTAGTATATTAAATATCACTTGTTATTTTATTTAGTATGAATAAAGTTTCATTTATTACATATTACTTGTTTACAAAATGTTTTAATTCTAGGGTTGGGTCATACGACTCTTTTTAAAGAGCGCGCTCAATTCGTTCAACTCATTTAAGTGAGTCGTTCACACTGAGTCGTTCATTTGAACGATAACATAATCGACATGCCATATAACACTTGTGGCGCGCTCTTCGCTCGTTGAGTTCACATTCTTGATGGTGGTTTTGAGCTACTTGCTGCATCGACTCCGTCCGACTCTGGAGCGTGAGCTGATGATATCATTGTTTTTACTTGTCGCTGCAGTTGGAATTCTATGGTTCGTGACGTACGATTTTGCTGCATTTTGTTGAGTTGTTGGGTACATGCGTTTCATTGGCTTTGTGTATTTTGTAAGTGAATTTCAACTTCAGTTTAAATGAAAGTATATTTTGTGTGCACTGCGTAGTAGTGTAAGTAACGAATATTCGTTTCTTAAGTGATAAATTAGCAATGGAGTCTAAAAAAAGAAGCGAAGTATGGACCTTTTTTGAGCAAATGCCTGATAGTGCTGATAGTAAGGCAAAATGTAATTTTTGCTCACAAATTTTATCCTATAAAGGTGGCTCAACTTACAATTTAAGCAGACATTTGAAAAGTAGGCATCCTAGTTCGAGTTGTGTTTTAGTAAGTAAACAGGCACCTGTTAGTTCCAATAATGAAATCACACCACCTGAATCTGAAGCAAGTTCCCAATTTCAAGAAAATAATGCTATTCTTTCCACGTCCTTTAGTACTAATGATTATGATGGGAATGGGTCAACAAAAAATCATCATCAACCTCGGACAAAAAAACAAAAAACATTAGGTACTTTTTTTACCAAACCAGTAACAAATAAAAAAAGAGATGACATCAATAGGTTATTAGTAACAACAATTGTAAAAAATTTCTTACCATTTTACTTAGTAGAAAGCCAAGACTTTAAAAGTTTTGTTGCAGAATTAAATTCTGGATACCAACTGCCTTGTAGAAAAACTGTTTCTCAGGTATTAATACCACAGTATTACAACTTGACAAAGGAAAAAGTACTTGGCAAAATTCAACTTGCTGACGCTATTTGTTTAACGACGGATGGGTGGACCTCGGTAACAAATAAGAGTTATGTTGCGGTTACTGCCCATTATTTAAATATAAATAAAATAGAATCCATTTTATTAAGCTGCTATAAATACACCGAAAGACACACCGCCACAAATTTATGTGAAGAACTACAAAGAATAGTTACTGAGTGGAAAATTTCCGATAAAATAGTTGCCGTCGTTAGCGACAATGCGGCGAATATTGTTGCAGCAATAAGAAGAACTAATTGGAAACATATTCCGTGTTTCGCCCATACAATTAATTTAATTGTTCAGTCATCGTTAGAGAGCATTAAAGTCATTAGACAAAAAATAAAAATTATAGTAGATTTTTTTAGAAGAAGTCCACAAGCAACTGAAACATTAAAACAAATGCAAAAACAGTTGGGAACATCAGAACTTAATATAAAACAAGACGTACCAACAAGGTGGAACTCAACATACGACATGTTTCAAAGAATTCTTGACATTAAAGAATCACTTATGTCCGTCATCGCAATCCATTACCCAGATATTGAAAATATATCAAACACTGATATTAATATTTTAGAAATGTGCTGTGAAATTCTTAAAATATTTAAAGACGTTACTGAGGAAATTAGTTCTGAGAAAGAAGTGACAGTATCGAAAGTTATTTTGTTCAGTTCTGCGTTGACAAAATATTGTATAAAATATCTTAATGACCATCCTGATTTGCCAGAACTTGTCAAGAATTTAGCAGAATCTTTACTGACTGCTTTACAAAAAAGATTTCATAATATTGAACAGAACAAAATATTTGCTCAAGCTACTATTTTGGATCCGCGTTTTAAAAAATTTGGATTTTCTGATAAAAATGCTTTTGAAAATGCTAAACAAAATTTAGTAAATTACGTCACACATTTAAATGCAAAACCAACCAGTGATGATCGTTCAACATCCCAAGAAAAAGACGAAGATTCTTCTCCAGTTCCGGCAACTCCCTCGGTAATATGGGAAGCTTTTGATCGTTCAGTTTCCAAAGTGGTTTCTAATCCTAATCCTGTAGCAGCTGGAATTGTAGAGGTGGAAAAATACCTTGAGGAACCATTACTACCGAGGCAGTCAAATCCATTTATTTGGTGGGAGGAGCGACGCAAAGTTTCTCCTCGACTATATGGCCTTATGAAAAAAACATTATGTATAGTCGCTACTTCTGTACCTAGTGAAAGGATTTTTTCAAAGGCAGGTCAAACTCTAACCGAAAAGAGAAACAAACTAAGTGGCGAAAAAGTTTCTATGATAATTTTCTTAAATGCAAATTTGTAGAGTAACATGTTTATTTTGATTTCACAATTTTTTAAGTTGTACGTTATGTTTTGCTTTAAACGTTTATTTGGTTCTATTTTTTGTTTAGAATTTATTGTTGATTTATTTCATATGATTTATGTGCTAATATACCAAAAATATAATGATTCTATGATAATTAACAATATGTTTAACAACTTCTAATAAATAATGTTCTCCTTTCAGTGTTTAATTTAATAAATATGGGCGCGATACGCTATTGCTTTCCTGTGGTTCGCACCTGCGAGTATAATTTAAAAATATACAGCCGAATTCAGAATCCACTTTTAGCTTAAAAACGCTTTTAAAATTAAAAATATTTCCTATCCTAAAATGTGTAAATCTGTGAATTTTAGAAGCACTTTTAACTAAAAGAGGATATTGAATACGTCTGATAAATCTTTCTGTCATCATCATTCAACCATATACAATACACGTACGCACGGCGCCCTATAAAGAATTCTGTAAATAATTTTCGAGTATTCGACCTTCGACTCATGAGCACAGAGCACAGTACAATACTGATTAACTGAATGAATACTAAATACACCAAGCGCTCGCGGCATTCTGCCTGCAGGTTTCGTATCATCAGTAGAAGATCTTTGGTAGAAATGTGTAGTTCGCGCACAAAATAGTTCAAACGAACTAGTCTTACAACTGAACTAAAATAAGTAATGGCCACAGCATATGCTGTGTAATGGCGATTCGAATGAGTCATTTAGCAGGACGGAGTCGTTCGTTCACCGCTCACTTAACTGAGTCGTTCAAATTGAACGACTCGTTCATGAACGACCCATCACTATAATTCAGATTGAAGAGCATCAACATTGATTTTTGTGTGTGCTCACACCCTTGAATTAAATTTAATCTCCTTCCAAGCAACAACCAACAATGCCTTTGATAAAATATGGAAATTTGGTGCTTTTAAGGAAGGAATTTGTTTATCAAAGTTAAAAGGTTTCCATGAATGAATAATATCCTTATATGAAATTGACTGTCTCGATCCTTACTTCGTGGAATATGCTCATATTAGTGTTTTTAAATGAAACTCAAGGTCTCTAGTTAATTCCACAATATAATACAAGTTATTGAAAATTCTAAAAAATTGACAATTGTTTCGATATCGAAACAATTGTCTCGATATCGAAACAATTGTCATTTTTTTAGAATTTTCAATAACTTGTATTATATTGTGGAATTAACTAGAGACCTTGAGTTTCATTTAAAAACACTAATATCCTTTGTTTATCAAAGTTAAAAGGTTTCCATGAATGAATAATATCCTTATATGAAATTGACTGTCTCGATCCTTACTTCGTGGAATATGCTCATATTAGTGTTTTTAAATGAAACTCAAGGTCTCTAGTTAATTCCACAATATAATACAAGTTATTGAAAATTCTAAAAAATTGACAATTGTTTCGATATCGAAACAATTGTCTCAATATCGAAACAATTGTCATTTTTTTAGAATTTTCAATAACTTGTATTATATTGTGGAATTAACTAGAGACCTTGAGTTTCATTTAAAAACTCTAATATCCTTATATTATTATCAAATCATTTATGAACCATGTATTTGATGTTTTTGATTTACTACAATCTCAAAGGTGTAAGATTTTTTTACCGCAAAGTTACATTGAAAACTTCTAGTCCAAATATATCTAAACCCAGAAATTAGAAGGTTTTTTGTTGGATAAAACAGAGAATATCTCTGATCTTCATAAGTTTGCCATTATAAAATGTATGTCTTTGTGACATCAGAATTCAAAATTTGTTACATCCACCATGGTGATATTTTGGATAAATAAAATAAAAAATAAACTTCGATAATCGTTTGAAATTTTTCGAGGTAGGACGTTATTGGACCGCTCAAAAAACCCCAGGGATGGTTTATTGGGGTTTCAAAGAAATGTGTAGTCGGTGGCCTCAAAATCCTGAATTTCAGGTGAATCTTCTGGTATTCAACCATAAAGATTCCTCCGGAAAAAAAGCCCAAAATCCACAAAAAAAAGTGACAAAATACGGGTATTAAATCTGCAACCAACCAACAATTCTCGTAGTGAAGTGAAATTAAAATTCTATTCAAATTTCGTTCTCACAGATACGGATAAAAATAAATAAAAAAAAAGGCATTAGATGGCAAAAACTAATCTGCTTGGTAAATAACTAAAGTGAAGGCCTGTACACGAGCATTGTTTCAAAATAATAGATTATAATTTCCTTGATTATAAAACGCTACATTTTACCGAATTATACTCAGTTTTTAAAAGGCATGGAGTAATAAAAGCTCATTAGGTATGCAAAACCGATACAGGGTGTATAATAAAATATCTCCGAAGTTTATCAAATTTTGTACTAAAATTTCTCATTTGTTACGAATTTCAGGTAACTCTGTATTCCGTTGGGTCGCCTATTGTATTGAAAGGGTCGCTCTATTGTATTTGAATGAACAAATAAACAATTTAATCCTCAGAGGCGTGCAATCAGGACAAAACAAACTTGGTATATTAATATGAAGGCACTATGAAATTATAATTACGAAAACTATTCAAAAGAGTTCACAATATCGATTCAATAAAAACACATTTTTTTGTGTTCCTATGAATAAACAATAAACATAAAATATTATATAAAAAATAGCAAATTTTTTTGTAGTAGGTATCAACTTTACTACTAATATACCGTTTACAATAGGAGAGGAAAAAATAAAAATGCAGGAATAAAGTACGAATTAATGTAATATTTATATAAAAAAAGTCAAGACAAATAATAGTAATAACTAACACAAAAACTAGTCTATATGCTCTGTTGAGCTTCCATTATTAACATTGATTATAAATGGTTCAATCATGTGTTCACTTATATGATCCATTTCCCACATATTTAGTTCTTCTTGTATCACGTGCTAAACACATTTCTTCCAGTTTCCTTTGGTTACGTTACCTAACGCGTCTTCGAATAAAACTTTTACGTCACTCATTTTGAAGGTCGTATTCTTTCTTGAAACTTCCCCTTTCACTTGGGCCCATATTAATTCTATGGGATTGTGTTGACAGTGATAAGGAGGAAGCCTCAGCACCGTTATACCACGCGCTGATGCCATTTGATCTACAACGTATCTACTATATTTGTGTTTATGTGAATTGGCCAGTTGCAAGAGCTCATTTTTCAGCGGGTTATCTGGGCATTCAATATTTTTCGAGGATAGCCAATCGTGGATATCTTGTTTACGCCATGCAGTTGAAGGTAATTTCTCCACTAACCTGGAGTGATAACTTGCGTTATCCATAACAATAACTGAGCCCGTTGGAATTAGATCTAACATTTGTGAGAAATATTCTTCGAAAATATCTGCATCCATATCTTCATGATAATCTCCGGTTTGCTTCGACTCAAAGCACAACAATCCACCTTTAACAAAACCTTCGGCACTTCCGATATGAGTAATGCTGAGTCGACGTCCTTTTCCTGCTGGTGGATTGAGGCCTGTTGACCACCCTTCAAGAGCTGCCTGCCTCCGACTTTTGACATTCGTGTCTTGCCAAAACATTGAAACAGTATAACCTTCATTTAACCAAGTCTCATCCAAATAATAAATTCGTTTTTGATCTAGTCTTGCTTTCCGAATATTGCGCAAATAACTCCTCCTCCAAATGACAATGTCGTCTCTATCAATCAACATTGCGTTCCGATAATTTTTTTTATATTCAAATCCAAGTTTCTTCAAAATTTTCCATAATGTACTTTGAGACATTTTCGGAAAATCTGAATCTTCTTGAACCGAAGCCATGACTTTGGAGAGAGTTGGGATCTCTTTTCTAAAGAAAAAAGCATGCACCTTACGCCTTATTCCATTCTTCAAGTCGTCATCCATTTCAAGTTTGGGTCGGCCTGGGAACTTTGCTGGGGCTGTGATGTTTCCATTTTTTTCTCCTTCATTAAATTATAAATTGTTGTTTTTGAAACACCCATCATTGTTGCAGTAACCTCCACAGTTTCATCAACACTTCCTGTCAAATTCATGATTTTTCTTCAAATCTCTTCTTTCTTCAACAAGGAATAGCAATTTAATATCAGATTTTTTTCGTTCAGCGACAATGGGCCAACTTTAGGTCGCTTAGATGGTGATAAATCCTCCATATCTGGTCGAATTTGGTTGGAACACTATATAGTTGGAAGGTGTAGTTAGGTGCTTGTCTCGTGTGATGAGAAGAGAACTTGTATAGATGAACAAAAATAAACACCAGTTAACAATAACGGTGAAAAATAATAACAAATAACAGTAATAATGGGGAAATCAATCAACACAGCAGTTTCTCCAGAACAGATGAACTGTAAATTGAAAATATTCAACTTTTCCGCTACTTTTATAGTTGAAAAGTTCTAGTAAGTACATTGTATTATGGGGGCATTTTCTTAGAACTGAAAAGACTATATTTCACAATAATAAAACCATTTTTGAGCTATCTTGCCTGATATATTTCCGGCATATAATCTATTAAGAAAGATTAAGTTATAATCACTTCTGTCATTACCTGTGTTCTTATACAGGAGATCCTGAGTTCTTCCATTTTACCTGAATTAATCCTTAATAATTCCTCCACTTGCTTTCCAAGAATTTTGGGTAAAATTTTCTAATATACTCCTGTGAGTAATCTAAGAAATGTTTGTCAAGTTTCTTCAATTACCTGCTAATTGGGTGAAATAATCGGCAAATGGGGTTGGTTTGGATATATATATATATATATATATATATATATATATATATATATATATATATATATATATATATATATATATATATATTATTATAGAGTGAAACACCCTGTATATTAAATAATAAAAATTAAAGATTGTGCATTGTAATTTAGAAGAATTTTTTTAAGTCTGAATTTTTTTTTAATCATTTGAATGGAGACAATCTGTATAATACACTATTTGATAGAGAAGGCATACACAAGTAAATCGTAGGGAAAATTGTGAATAGGTGCGAGAAACAAATTATGTGAAACAAAATAACACAATTTTTATTCAAAAGATTAAGTATCAGAACTTTGTTTATGATAAAAAAATTAATGTTTCTTTATTCTGTGAAATTAAGATAATCTTATGAATTTGTCAGAAGAAACCAAACAATATTTGTTGAAAGAAATATTAACATAAGAAAGGGTAACTGTTTAGACATAACTAGATAGGAAGCTGTATAATAATATGAATTTCAGAAAGCATGACATATGCAAAACGAATATTCATTTTGCACATATATTTGAAGTTAACAGCTGTCATCTAAAAATATTAAGAATTTTCATTTTACATACACACTTAGAGATTAACAAATGTCAGTTAAAATTTTTATGAAATATTGTTGGGAGAAAACAATATATGAGGTTTAAGCAATTGAAAAATTTAGAATAGAATGTCCTGATATGATGGAGGGACGATTCACTGTTTGAAGTGAAGGTTTTCAATGATGAAATTGATAGTCAATTTTGATTGGTAAATAAACGTTTAAAAGAATCACATCAGCGACAATTACGTTGCTAATGATAAAAAAAATTTGAATGAAAAAAGTTGTTGATTATGTAGACTATTCTCTAAGAAGTCTCTTTTTGGGGTAGCAAAAATTTGGAAGAAGAAAAATTATTTTGGTAAAGAAAATTATTTTAAATATTTGAGAAATATCAGTTTTGGCTATGGAATTCAAGAAACAAATACATTATACTTACGAGATATACGTTAATGTAAGTAATTAAGTAAATATTAATAACTACAAAATATAAAAAGGAATTGTTATATATTATGTGGTACTAACCGTGACTTTTCTTTTATAAATGGTCAATTGTTGTATTGTGGAAGCAATGTCTCGACAATACCTTTCAGAAAACACTGAATCATGGAATCCATCCAAAGTGTTTTGATGTTGGAAGAAATACAGCGTCAATTCCTGATTTGGTGGAAAAGGACAGGAAGAACGGATTTATTCCAAGAGAGAGAGAACCTAAAATAGATTAAAGGAACTGATCATTGAGGTGAATAAAAAAACAGTATAGTGAACAAGGTATTTAAATTCAATTTATTAATACATAAAAAGTTAAACGAACTTACCGATTTGTGTAAAGAACTGAACTTTAATGTTACATGGACGCTAAAAAGTTTATAGTTCGCCAATTTCTATAATTCATTTGTATACCAAGTTGCATAATTGTAATTCACCCTTAGAATTAATATCTCACCAGAGTGTGTGTCTGTTGTATGAATGAATCATTATTTTAGATAGTTGAATTTTTTCAAGAACACTTGTAAAAGAGTAATGTATTTATTTTCATCACATTAAACAATTTTTTGTTTCTTTTGAAGAACGATTTAAAACTGTACGTTGAGATTTTCATTTCATCTGGTGATTTCCGCTCCATCTATTTTCTATAGGTAGAAGTTTGAACTGACATCTATGAATGGTGCAGAGATTTGATTCCAAGCAGGGCAGGACCGTATTCAGTTCATAATTATTAAGTATATAATATATTTTGATCAACAAATTTGTTTTAAAATATAAAGAATTTATTGATTTTGGCGCTAATATTAAAAAATGAAACCGTTTAATTTTTATATACTTGAACTCTACCCTGAGATAAGAAATTTCTCATGCAAGTAGCATAAATTGTTTATCACCTATTTAAAATTATCTATATACTGGGCTAATAATAAAAAGTTTAAAGTAAATCTAAACTAAATAAAATATTAAGTATATTTTTTATTACAAAGGATAAGTCTATCCAGTTTAAAAAAAAATGGCCCCCAATGTAGGACTAAAATCTATCCAGTAAAATATATATATATATATATATATATATATATATATATATATATATATATATATATATATATATATATATATATATATATCATCCAGCCATCAGACGTCCATACATTACGCTTTTACTATCTATCGGACGTCTGTTTTGCATCGGACGTCCGTATAAGGGACGTCCGATAGCAAAACCATACTTTTAAGTTTTTCGTAATCTGAACAAAAAACGGAGTCGAACCATACCTATATCAAGGAGGACGTCCAAAAATCGTATTATGAACTAAATCGTATATCGTAGTTCACCGATTTACTGCTTCAAGCGCGACTATCGATTTTCCATCACTTTGTATATAAATATACATTTCGTTGTTACTTTTACCTTAAAGTTATCGGACGTCCCTCGATTTGGCAACAACGCTTTCGCAACTTAGTTCTGTTTTCTTCATTTGTGCATCTTAAACAACGAAGAGGTCACAGAAATTATTGCTGCTAGCTGCTTATATTAAGTATACAATTTGGTTATAGATTTTAAATTTATCCATATTTCAATATTCTTTTAAATTGCCTTCTTTATATTACTTATTTAGTTAATAAGTTTAATTACTGTTATATGACTAACCTCTATACGTTTCTTATTAGCATTCAGAAATACTATACATTCTGTTCCCGCTAAAATACATTTTATATTAAAATAATATTTAATTGATTTTAAATTATGTACCTATCATTCTTAGGCACCCCGTTGTGCAAATTTTAAAGAAAAAGGTGGTACACTTTTGAAGTAAATGTCTCACAATAATATCTAAACATATCTGGTTACAATCTATAATTATTTCTGGCTACAATCTATATTTATTTCAAAACAAATTATTTATTTTTGATTTAAAATTTGTACTATATGCAGTAGAAAGCATCATACAAGAGATGATTCACAATTTCAAACCAATCAAAATTATAATTTAAAGTTATTAATAAAGAAGGTTTTTTGGAGGGAAACTGAAAAAGTACAGCAATGATAGGTATATTTTTAAGTATTCTCAGTTTCTATAAATCTTAATATACGACACGGATCTTTTCTTTTAAAAGGGAAAACAAACCGTTAGAGTTATTCCAAAACTTTTGTACAGCTCTCCAGGTTGCAATTCGACTTGTTACTATGTTGTTGGTTCTTTTTTCACGCGGCAACAACACGTTTTATTTACATTATATGGATAATTAGTCTAGCGCCAGGTTTGGCCGAATTTCCGACGTAGCGCAATTTCCCTCATAGGCCGCTATTCTAAGGCCAGTCCCACAATTTGGAGAAAATTCCTCCATACTTGCTGATTTCTAGCGCGTCTCAGTTTTCCCATGTCAAAACAAATGAAACATAAAATTGTTTCTGAAGTAAAATGTGCTGCTTAATTTACGCAATAGAATTTTCCGGCCAGAAACAATTGTTCCAATTACTTCATTTAACAATGAGAAAACAAGCTAGGCTAGATTTGACAACTCGTCTTCGGTATTACCAATAATAATGGAATAATGATATCAAATTACAATATGGAACATTGTTTTAGTTGATCAATTTATTATTTTTGACTAGAAATTATTATAATATTATTGCGAGTATTATTAAATCATGTTAAAATTTGAAGTCAACAGAATTTATACTTAAATATTATTTTTAGATAGACTTCCAACAAATAACTTTAGACTTCTGTAACGTTCCTGTAACAGAAGGAAAAATTATTTCATGAAGTAAGTAACACTCTTTCCTTAACTGAGACAGTAGTCGTATTATCGTAGAAATGTATAAACCAGTATTCTATCTAGTTCGTGCATTCATTGATTTACAGGGTATCTCACCATATAAGAGACAGTCCATAATGCCCCATTTTATGAACATTTCATAAGTATCGACTATTTTGTGCATATTCAAAAAAGCCATAATTTAAAATTATTTTCAATTAAATGGGTCGTCCCAAAAATAGTTAAATATCAAATTTATGTTCATTTTAAATGGGGCCCCCTGTATATTTTTACATTTTTCAATTCTCTCGACGAGCTTATTTCAACGATGTATCATACTTGATGTCTGTTATGTATAGTAAAGGATCTACCACCAACTGAAAATCACATTTTTTTGAGTTTAGAAAGCTGGAGTAACCAAACGGTTGAAAATCGAGAAAAACGCGTCCCTATCCCCATCGCGATAGTGAAGATTTAACTTATACAAGGCTAAAAAAACATTTAGCCACTCTTTCCCAAATTTTAAGTATGACTGACACTGATTTGGAACAACTGTCTACTTTTATGTGACACGTTTATCGAACACATAAGAGTCACTATCGTTTGCCTGATGATGTATATCAATCTGCGAAGGTTGCAATAATTTTACTCTTCATGCCAAAAGGAGGTGCTGCAGCATTTAAAGGAAAACGTTTGGATAATTACTGAATTTACTGAAAATACTATTGTTCAAGTTAACGAAGTTCAAGAAAGGACTGGAGGAGAACAGGGACTATTACCTAAACAAATAAAGACAGAACCTTGGATGCAAGAACGACAAGATTAAGTGATTTTTTTAAATCACATTAAAAATAAGAAGCCACCTAAACAAAGGGCATGTGAAGAATTAATTTTTCTGACTGGAAAACTTCTCGCAAACAAAAACTAGTTAAAAATTAAAGTTTTCGTACAAAATGTATACAAAAGTAAATGTTAGACATAATTCTTTTATTTTTTGTTATTTTTATTATTATTTGTAGGTGCTATTTTCACTAAAATATTAAACAAACTATTTTATGTGGTGCATCATTGCATTTTTAAATAAATACTAACAAAAATTTTTACCGTGTTTCATTAAACCTTCCGCATTAGTGTAAAATAATGATTACAAAAAATACCACTGAATTTAAAAGGAATATTGAAGCAAGTTGAATGAATAAAATAAAAAAGAATGTGTTATGTTAGATTTCTGGAGTTATAAAAAAGGCAAGGGGACAAATTTGAGAGTAGAATTGAGAAATTTATTCAATTATCTATATATGTATTTATTTATATACAAACAGTAGATTAAAAAAATTAATCAAAATTGTAAAGTACCTAAAAGTAAACAATTTTTAAATGTATCTAGTTAGTGATTCTGATATGGTTTCCTATCTTCTAGTAGAGTAAAAATATTTTATTAAATTGTTATATCAGGGTTTGCAATTCAAGATTAGTATATAACTGTAGTATCCAGTTCATGAAAATGTGGCAACGCTGTAGGTACCCCAATGACTGCAGTACGTACAATTTTTATACATTTCGACGTCCAATAGCTCATTTTTGAAAGGACGTGATATTCCCTAATTATCAAATTTTGACAAAAAATTAAAACTAATTTTATCAAGAATATAACACAAATATATAGGCAAGGATAGCATTTAAAACTGTATACTTGCAAAAAAGTATAAAATACCCCGTGTTTTGAGGAGGAAGTCCGATGCTTGCCTATGAAAGGGACGTCGGATGAATAGCAGGATGTATATATATATATATATATATATATATATATATATATATATATATATATATATATATGTATTTGTATAAAATTGTTATTAACATTTATTTTATTATTTATTGTATGTAGGATTATAACTACCTGGAGCTTAGTGGAGGGACTCGTCTACGCCTTTTTATACATAATAGTAAAATTTCTGAAAAATTGATGTCAGTGATATAATCCAAAGTTTATTATATTATTGATAATTTGAAATTTCATTTTAAATAATATTACAAAACGGTTATTTTCGGAAATGAGATAATTTTAGAAGCCTTAACTTTTTTTAAATGACTAAATGTGGTACGCCTATGGTTCCGGCCAAAATG
Organism: Galeruca laticollis; assembly: GCA_963921935.1. Lineage (NCBI taxonomy): Eukaryota > Metazoa > Arthropoda > Insecta > Coleoptera > Chrysomelidae > Galeruca > Galeruca laticollis. Next base: position 173,857,683 of record OY998181.1, read on the forward strand.
AGTGATTTATTACTCCATGCCTTTTAAAAACGGAGTATAATTCGTAAAAATGTTGATTTTAGCAAAACACAATGCTATTTGCCTGTATGCAACTAACATAAAATGAAACATTATACAGTGTGGAACAGCCAAATGGAATAAATTCGATAACGAATAAATGAGAGCATGTTGGGAAAAACGCTTGGACACGTCGATTCGTATTTTTAAAGCGCATTTTTTCCAAAAAAAAAAAGTTATAAAAGGGTGTGTCATGTGACAGTGGCCGATACCAACTTTCTTATTTTAAATACAACCCCCTGTATATTATTAGTTTTTTGGATTCTTCAGAAAATTCTAGACATAATTCATGTACAATGTCCCATACCTATCTTCAAATGTTTCGGAAATATCAAGTGTTTTCAGATGTATTACAAAAATTAACATTAAAAAAAGAAAATGATCAATACTTATTTCCCATTTAGCTCTTAATATTGAGAAAATAAGCAAAAACCATTAATGCGTTCCTTTTTACTGATATGAAGTGAAAAAAATACAAAAACAGTTTTGTTTATTTTCGAATAAAACTCATAGGGATCGAGACCGAATTATAGAGGCAGCACTTCTGTCGAAAGTAGAGCGCCTTGGTGTTATATAAGAAAAACATTGTGATGTAAACAGTATAATAATCAACCTACTAAATGCAAAAATTGAATAGATCTTTTTATTTTCTTTGCCAGGAAAAATTGTTGTTATGTAAGATGGGTGTAGGGGATTATCTGATTTTTCATTATTGACAAAATGAGCACTGCAAATTATAGTATTTTTATTTGGTTCCCAATCCTCCCGATGTTTTTTGAAATGTAATTAAAAAACTTGAAGTGATTCGTTTTGTACAAAGTTTACTTTCTTCCCCTTAATAGTATTTAACTATTTGAACTTATTATATAATATTAAAGTCAGCAAACACATAACTAGTTTTTTATTTTATATAATCAATGAAATCGTACAGAAAACAACATTTTATTCTCTCGATAATAATCTTTTATTTATGTAAAAAAACATTTAGAACTTTTCTAATAGCTGCCAATTGTAGTATCATACTGATTATACACAAAATAATAGTTAACAAAATGTTTTAATTAGAACATTTTAATTACATATGGGTTTTTACTGCATTTATCCATTTTTGACGTTTTAAGATTATCCACGCAGTGTTCAATGGACTATACTATAAAATTCCAACTGCGTAGTATTTTTATACAGCATATTTGAACAGCCATGAATACAGAAAGATACTTTTGATGACGACATCACAAACATTTAACATTAGTTTTAAAAAATGAACATTTAAAAATGCTGATTATACAAAACTACTAATAGTGTTTACATCACATTGTTTGCGTTTTTTTCACGGCAGATGGCATAAACGTCATCTTTCTCGGTCCCTATAGCAACTTGTTGTCTGTCTGCATGACAGTAGTGATCAGTGTCAGTGTTATTGTCGTTTGAATTTCGTTAACTGTACATAATAATATCAGAAAAATGATTCATTTAACACGTTGAGTGCCGTATGTATCCAACACGGATACACGAGATACGGTGCTTCCATCGCCGTATGTATCCGCGGCTGATACACAACTATTTCTGTTATTTCAGCCGCATGTATCGACGTTGGCTGCATGCCTTGCGCATATCTCTATGGGGACTATCGCACTACGGCCTGGCATACCCAAAAGCTTATTTGGCCTGTATATTTTATCCTTAGTTTTTTCAGGACACGATTTTTTCAGTTAGTGGGTATGAAATATGAAAGGTTTTTTTATTGAACAACAAGAAACACTAAATTATGGAAAAGAATATATAAATCTGAGAAACCAATGAACATAACAATTAGTTATAGTAGTAACAAGTATTTCATTTCATAAAACATTTGTGTACTTCGAAAAAACACGATAAGCAATAATATTTTTTACATGCAACACATCTGAATTTGCTTTGTGTGGCTTGATTAGCTGCAGCTTTTCTACCGACCTCTTCAGTTTTTGTCTTATAACATCGTACACATCTTCCTCTTTTTCTGCTAGCACCCTGACTCTCTTCTAAATAATGTTGGGCTGGAGATTCATCTGCTGGAGCTGGAGTGTCGAATGACTCAGTTGGTAAATGTAGCATTTCTGATATGATACTTTCTTTGAACTTTGTTATTGGCATATTGTCATTTGCAACCTCTTGATGCAAAATATATGCATTCACCAAAGCCATACCCATCAGCAGCTCCACTGCCAATTTTCGGTACCATTTCAAGCCTCTTCTCAGGGACGATGAATAGGCTTTCATTTGGTCAAAGACATCAATGAACGATTTACATTTGTTGTAGTCGCTCACTATTTTCGGCTTCTGTACATCTCCACCCCTTTGCCTCACTGTTCATCTGTGTGTTTGGTACTGAGGACTAACACGTCTCTTCTATCTCTCCATTTTAGTACTACCACGCCTGTGTCGCTCTCGGCTGAGACAACTTCATTCTTCTGTATCTTTTTAGTGATAACGTCTTTGGGGTTGAATTTCCTGTTTGAACGTAATGTCCCTACTAAATGTATTTTCCGGTCTAATAGAGTATGTGCTAGTGAAACACTCGTGTAATAATTGTCGGTATATAAGGTTCTTCCTTTATCTAACAAATTGGTAATAAGTGCAAGGACTACGCTAGTCGCTACTGATTGACCTTCAGTTTTTTCAGTCCCGCAATATAGGTATATCCTTTATTGACACATAACTTGAATAGCTTTATCCCAAATTTATGACGTTTGTTTTTTATATATTGTCTGAATGACAAACGCCCTCTGAAAGGGACAATTGTTTCATCGATGCAAAGCTCATCTTGAGGAATAATAGCAGCTTGAAAGCTAACTATAAGTTTTTGGATAAGCTGATTTATTTTATCAAGTCGATTCTCTATTGCATCTTCGTTATTGTTGAAATGAATCATTTTCAGTAATAGTTGAAATCTATTTCTGCTCATCAATGACTTGATCTTATTTGAGTACAAAAATGATGTCCTCCAGTACGATTCGATACTTGGTAACTGAAACAACCCCATCCACATAATGATTCCAAAAAATCTCTCTATTTCGTCTGATGTGGTATTGGCCCATGTTTTTATTCTCGACTTTGGTAGATTATTTCGTGTCTTGCATTGTTCTGCATAACGATTTGTCTCGAGAACAATATGGCTTATGATGTCATCAGTTACCATAAGTTTGTAAAAATCATAAGGTGTTTTATCGTAGAACCGGAAAGTGTTTTAGGTTATTGCCTCGCACTGGTCCCCATATAGTCTCCCCTATTGGGGGTGAGGTATCCTCGGGCTCTGAAGAAGATTCATCCAGTCGAAACTGAGCAATGACATCTTCAATGGTTTCTGTGATATGAATCGTGCTGCAAGATTTCCTGGCAGATATAGTTTCATTTTCTGCTGAATGCGATATTGAACTCGTACTGGGCCGGTGAATATCTGTAAAAAAAGTTTTGTAAATAGTTTTGGATCTCGAAATATTTTGGGTATATAGTTTTGAGTGAATCATCAACTCACCTTGACCAGATGATCTGGTTTTTTTCATTTTCATGCGTTTACTTTTTCTGAAACTTGCAGAAAGTAAGCTACTATCACTATCACTACTATTATAACTTTCTGGGTGATATTCGTCTGATGAGTAAACATCCCCGAATAGCGAATTCTCTTCGTCCGACAACAATTCTTGCATCAAATTATGTAAACGTGAATGTTCTTTTTCGTACGACATATTTTTTCCAAATATGCGTTATAAAATAATGTAACAGTAATAAACTTCCAACCAGACAGGAGATTCAGTATACACGTTCGATACAGTGCATAAACCTCGCACAACTAATGAAAAGTCACTGCAAGATTTGCCTCCAATTATTGCATACACCTGTTCTATTTTAGTTTGACATTGTTGCCAGTTCGTGTATCCAGGTTGGATACATGCGGCAGTAATATTCAAAAATAGATATTGTGGCCGTGCGTATCCAATGTGGATACATACTGAAAATAACGTCAGAAAATGTCAACATATACATTTTTCAACTCTTCATTGCATTTTGATGCGATAAAATACATATTTGAAGCCAAACACATGAAAAATGGATTAGACCTGATATACCCAATTTGCCACTTCCACGGTGGCACTCAACGTGTTAACAGAAATGCACAAAATAACCATTCTACAAATGATTGGTTATGGAGATAACACACGGACACGCTTATTTTACGAAAAATTTCCAAATTTGCCGCCTATATCCCAAGGAACAATTAGCAAAATAGAAAAACAGCTTCGCGAGCTTGGTCATGTAAGACACACAAAAAAAAGGAATTGCCAATGAACTAAGCGATGATACGAAATTGGATGTTATGCTCGAGTTTCAAGAAAACCCACATAATTCTGGTCGAAAACCAGCCTCACTGTTCAATATTAGCCACACATCAATTTTTCGAATATTAAAGGAAAGTCAAATGCCTCCCTATAAAATGATGCCAATTCAGGAGCTAATGGAAGACGATTTCGACAGGAGAACGTATTTTTGTGAACAAATGATGGAAATGTTAGACAACAATATGATCCAATTAGAAGACGTTTTGTTTTCTGTTGAGAGCACATTTACACTTCACGGTCATGTAAATCGTCAAAATTTCCGCTATTGGTCTAATGAGAATCCTCACTGGATGAGAGAGGAACATACGCAATATCCTGAAAAAGTTAATGTTTGGGCAGGAATTGTTGGAAATCATATCGTAGGTCCCTTTTTCATTGATGGCAACTTGAATGGAGATAAATATTTGGAACTGCTCCAAAATAATGTCGTGCCAACTTTGACAAACTTATATCCTGATCCAGCAAATCCACAAGTTCCTGCCAATATACTAAGTGTTTAATATCGTGGCATGACTTTTTGTATAACGGCTGTAAACGAAGGACCAGCTCAAAGAGAGGAATAAATAAATGGCTGTGTGGATGAAGGAACTGTTATGTGAATGATATACATAAATTCGTGACGAAAATCCAATACTTTCTATAAAAATTTTATTTATTCGTTTACCGTCACATATATATTTTTCATGACGTTCTGTCTCTCTTGACATTACATAACAACTTTCTTTTATTTTTTCACAACTCGCTTGCCAACACAATCGACAGTCGATAAAAAAGTTTTCTTTAACAATAAATACAGGTTGACAGCACTCGGCTGACACAGTTGCCTTTTCATAATATAACAAAAAATATAGAACAAATATAAACTTAACACTAAGGTTTCAGTAAGATGGAGCACCGCCCCATTACCAAATCAATGTCCAGCAGTACCTGAACCAAAATTCCCCAAATCGGTGGACAGGGAGGCGCGGATCGATAGAATGGCCAGTACGATCTCCTGATCTGACGCCATTAGACTTCTCTTTGTGGGGATATGTCAAAAGTATTGTATACCAAACTAAACCACTCAACTTAGATGACTTAAAAAGACGAATCACGCTTGCGATTAGATCAGTCACGTCTGAGATGTTGAGTAACGTTAGAAGACATTTCTATACCAGATTAGCATGTTGTCAAGACGTTCGCGACGAACATTTTGAACATCTCTTACATTGAAATGTTTTTTTTTTACATTATTTGTGAAATAAAATAATTTTCTTTTTTTAATGTTAATTTTTGTAATACATCTGAAAACACTTAATATTTCCGAAACAGTTGAAGATAGGTATGGGGCATTGTACATGAATTATGTCTAGAATTTTCTGAAGAATCCAAAAAACTAATAATATACAGGGGGTTGTATTTAAAATAAGAAAGTTGGTATCGGCCACTGTCACATGACACACGCTATATAATTCTTTTTTTTTTGAAAAAAATGGGCATCTAAAAATTCAAATCGACGTGTCCAAGCGTTTTTCCCAACACGCTCTCATTTATTCGTTATCGAATTTATTCCATTTGGCTGTTCCACACTTGAATTATAAAAAGTTAAATCACGATTGATTTAGTTGAGAAAGTTGCAGAAGTAGAATGTGAACTGGGCATAATAACAGTCAGTTATGGGTAAATTAACCAGACATTTCACTTCAATATATCGAGGTTAAACTAAAATAATAAGAATTATACTTCATGAATACAGGGTGGCTCGAAAATGTTTAATGGTAAGATCAAACAGTGACAAATGTCAGTGCTGATGACCACATAAAGAAGTTTATAAATTAACAAATTCTAGTTATTCACAAGGGACTTTTCGAATTACCACCTGGAGATAGTTATGAATGTGCCAACAGAGACAAATAACAATATTATATACAAAATTTACATTAGATAAGGGTTAAGTTCGTCAGTGAGTCTGCTAAATAATAACTATGGGTTAATTAATAAATTCAACTATCCACAATTTTTTCTTGACAAAAATAATATGGTTAAAAGGAAAGTAGTTACAGCAAAACAAAAATCGAAACTTGGATAGTAGTACGTTTACTGAACTCTAAAATAAATGTAATTGTAAGGAGTACAGAGAAGAAATGAAACAACTGAGGGAAGAAAATGAAAAACTGATGAAAGAAAATGAAAAAATGAAGATAACAATAACCAATATGGACCACAGATTGGAACGACAGGAAAGCGAAAAAAGAAAAAACAATATAGTGGTTCAGGGAGTAGGAATAGAGACAAATAATCCAGAAGAACTGCGAAATAAAATGGAGAAATTCCTAGAAAAAGAATTACAAATAACATGCTTAGTAAGACTGGCAAACCAAGAAGAGAAAAGGAAGGTGATGCTCAATAAACAAAAATTGAGATTTAAAAGTGAAGAGAGATTGTTCATCCAGGATGACTTGCCGAAGAAGGATAGAGAAATTCAAAAAAAGATCAGAATGAAAGCTGTAGAAGAAAGAGATAAAGGAAAACGAGTGAAAATTGGGTTCAGAAAAATGTACATAGAAACAGAGGAATGGAGATGGAACACAGAGGAAGAGAAGTTGGAAAAAACAAAACAGAACTTATCGACAAAAAACCAGTGGTGACAAGCATAAACTCAGAGGCAGAGGAAAATAAAGTAGACCAGGCAATGGAAATGGACAAGGAAATGCAAAAGATGAAGAATAGTATAAATAAAATGATTACAGAAAAGCAACAACTTAAGGTAAACTCCGGCGTTAAACGAAAACAAAAAGAGGAACAATATGGAATGAGAATAGGAACATGGAACGTGAGAGGTACATTTGAGGAGGGGGCCGTAAAACACTTGATCAATGAAATGCGAAAATACAAATTAGATGTTTTAGCAATACAAGAAACTAAACAAAAAGGGAAAGTAATTACAGAGATAGACGATTATATGTTCATTAATAGTGGAGTAGATAATAGAATGCTGGGTACAGGGTTTATAGTAAGCAGTCAACTTAAAGCAAATATTATAGATTTTGAGGAAGTATCAGATAGACTATGTAGAATGAGAATCAAAGGAAAATACAGGAAAACGACATTAGTTAATGCGCATGCTCCTTCTGAGGACAAAGATGAAGACACGTAAACAAAGTTCTATGAAGAACTGGAACAAGCAGTCAATAAAATACCGAAATTTGATGTTAAATGTGTAATAGGGGATATGAATGCAAAGGTCGGACAAGAGGAAGAGTATATAAAAGTAATGGGAGGAAAAAGTAGACACGCACTCAGTAATGATAATGGCAAGCGACTCATAGAATTTGCTTTAGAAAATAAAATGAAAATCGTAAGTACGTCATTTGACCATAAGAACATCCACAAGAAAACCTGGTTATCACCAAATGGCAAAACAAAAAACCAAATAGATCACGTCTTAATGATGTAACAAATAGGGTACTAGGGAGCCCCAAGGGAAGAAAAAAAGATAAGTGGTTTGATGAATAATGTAAACAGGCGTTGGAAAAAAGAAATAAAATCAGACAAATACTATTAAAAGAAAACAGTGAAGAAAATAGACTAGAGTATAAAAAAGCAAGGAAAGAAGTTAAACAAATATGCAGTAAGAACAAAAGAAATTACTTTGAAAGGGAATTAATAAAAATTGAAGAAGCTTATAAAAATAAAGAAGTGAGAAATTTTTATCATGAAATAAGAGAAGGGAAATGCCACAACAGGAACGCACCTTATTTTTTGAAAAGCAAAGAGGGATATCTAATAGGGGATAGGGAAGAAAAAATAAATAGATTTGCACAGTATTTTGAGGAATTACTAAATGATGGTGAGGAAGAACTAGGCGAAAATGATAATGAAATGGAGGAAGAAAATTGTGATGAGGAAGATCTAGCCATAACAGCCCCAAAAAAAATGGAGGTGACAGAATGCTTAAAACATATGAAGAATGATAAAAGTGCAGGAGAAAACAACATTCCAATAGAAATTTTAAAATATGGAGGCGAACAATTAACGGAGAGAATATGGCAGTTGTTGAAACAAGTATGGCGAGAAGAAAAAATCCCTAAAAATTGGAATGAGGCATTAATAATTCCAATCCACAAAAAAGGTCCCAAGGAAGAATGCGATAACTACCGCGGAATAGCACTTTTAGATGTAACATACAAAGTTCTGGCAAAAATACTTAAAAATCGATTAGACAAATACCACAATGAAAATGTAGGAGAATACCAAGGAGGTTTTAAAGCAGATAGATCGACAATAGACCGAATTTTCATTATGAAACAACTTCAGGAGAATGCTTACGAACAAAATCTAAGTCTGCATATGCCTATTCATCGATTACAGACAGGCCTATGATACTATTAAAAGAAAAAAAATGTATGAGGCAATGAGAAAGTTAAAAATACCAGGTAAATTGAGAAGACTGGTGGAAATGACCATACGAAAAACCGAGAGCAAAGTAATTTTGGAGGGCAGTACTTCTAACGAATTCAAGATAGAGAAAGGACTAAGACCCATTATCCACAAGCCTCTTTAACCTAGTTCAGGAAATTATACAAAGAGAAAGTGGTATAAAAACCCGAGGTTTAATTTATGGGAATAAACATCAGTGTCTAGCATATGCGGACGACATAGTACTTATAGCAAGATCCAGGAAAGAACTGCTAAGCGTATTTAAGCTACTAGAAGAGAAGGCAAGAGAATATGGTCTAGTGATCAACGAGAAAAAAACAAAATACATGGTAATGAAGGATAATGAAAAAACCGATATTATTATAAATTGTTATGGAAACAAAAGCTACAAAATAGAAAAAGTGCAACAAATCGAATATTTAGGAGTCACTATCACAAATAAAGGAGACGAAGAAAGGGAATTAGAAAAAAGGTTAACAAAAGGCAGTAAAGCAGCAGGAATGGTATCACAGATGTTTAACTCAAAAGACATATCACGAACAGCTAAAATAAGAATGTACCAAACAATAATAAGACCGTCAGTTACCTACGCTTGTGAAACCTGGACAATGAACAAAAAAGAGCAGAATAAACTAGAGATATGGGAACGTAAAATGCTCAGAAAGATTTATGGTGGAATAAAAGAAAATGGAATATACAGAAGAAGAACAAACAGAGAATTATCAGATTTGTATAATCACCCAAGTATAACCCATATAATTAAAGCACAGAGAGCGAGATGGTTAGGACATATAGGTAGAATGGCAGAAGATGGATGGGTAAAACGAGTGCTGAAAGGGGGAGAAGGTGGTAAAAAGAGAAGAGGAAGACCAAAGAAGAAATGGTTGGAGGAGGTTAGGAGAGACCTGAGATCAGTGGGAGTAAGGGACTGGCAGAACGAGGCGAGGAATAGAAAAAAATGGAGAGAGAGAGAGTGAAAGATCTCGAAGCCGAGGGCCGAGGGCCAGATAGGCCTGTAGTGCTTTTAATTAAATAATATAGAATAACAATTGTAGTGAACTTATTGATAAAAAAACAACCTTGCTAACATAGTGAAGGCAATGATAATTACTATAATAAAGAAAGTAGTAATTTAGTTTTGATAAAGGTATAATTTAAATATGATGTAATCAATATAAAGAAATAAATTGAATAAATTTACACCTGATAAGATAAATAAACTCAAAAGGCTAAAAATACCCCTGTTAGAAGATGTAATAGTGAAGGGTTAAGGGACACCTTTTTCGTTTCTCAACTATTGTAACTTTAAAACTATTACGAGCAGCTGTGTTTACAATACATCATCAACAATGACCCCCTAAGAAGAATTCGACACATCTAAACCTGTCAAGACAAGAATTATTGTGGAATTAAGCGAGGGGATAATTGAGGAAGTTGAAAAAATTCGTTAACTAGAGGTCAATAATACTTTCTATCCATATTCTACATTGGTTAAAACTTTGTTATAAAGAGGTTTTTGATCGTATTGGTAATGTAAGATTAGTTTTCAATAGCTTTTTTTTCAAAGTTACATTGTAAATGATATTATACGTTAGACAAGAGTAATAATTTAACAATCAATAAAAAGTTTATACAACCTATGGGTCGCGATCACCAGGGGAGTGTCTCCACAGCAAAAATATGTAGTTTTTAAAATCACTGAAGCAGGCCCCTGGGAATTGCTAGAATTTTTTCCCTTTTAAACAGATCGCGTATTAAAAAATGTTGAAAAACAAAGCCAATAAAACAATTTTATACCATTTAAACCTGTAATTATTGAAACAAAGGAGTGAATATAAAAATGACTTACCCAATCAGCGTGTCCCTCATCTTGAATGGTGTACTTGCACTCAGCTAACGTATTCCATAATTTGATGGTTTTATCTCTTGAACCAGACACAATTTGCCGGTTATCAACGGAAAAAGCAACACTTAATACATCCTATAGCCAAACAAACAAAATGTAAAAAAAAGAATTAAAGAAACCAAAAAGTGTGTAAGATACTATCAGTTTATTACGTTACATTTAATTTGAACATTACAATAAATTATTGTTGATTTTCCATTTAGATATGAAATTAAGTGTTTCTGTTGGTCCAGTTGTTGGTTAATGTTAGTAGTTTTCCGCAAACAGTGCTAAATATTGGAAAGAATGACAAAATCGCTAAACATAGTGAGTTATATCCATAGATATATATCTATGGTTATATCGCATATAAAAATAAGATTACATTAGTTTTGCCCAAAATCGATGCACTTGTCTGAATCGTTCTAGAAACATCAAATATTAGCCATTTATGCATTATAACTGGTAGATATCACAGAAATCAACTAATATAATTATAGATTGAGCATAATCTATCTAGATGTCGGTTTCTGCTACTAGTTTTTGGTATAAAGTGCTAAATGTCAGGAAGAATGAGAAAATCGCAAAACACAGCAAGTTATATCGCATATAAATCTTTTATGAATCTAACGATATCATAAATTATAACTAACTCTTGAAATTAACGCAATTAAAAGGGTAGAACCAACACACAGTTGGTCCGCTAGTTCTTTACCAATGCATCATTAATATTTTAAACATAATTGACAAATGTTATATTATTTTGTTGTTTTTCACTATTAATAAGAGATGACATTCAATAAGTTTGTCAATTATGTAATTAAATATTATTGATGTATGGGTAAAGAACCCAATGGATTAACGGCAAAAGTAGGAAATGAAAATTTTTAGAACAGAACTAAACAACTAAACTGGCGATTCGATTTCTATAGTAGTAGTATTTATTTAAATAGGAATCCTAATTTATAATACATAATATATACATCAGTTTACAATTACACATCAGTATCTATAAGATATTAATGTATATAATTTTTGTGCTTCTAAATTACAACAGATAAAATTTGTAAAATTGGACTTTATTTTCTGTTAAGAGACTATCTTCTATTAGGTTTCTTGAATAAGGGTTTTCGGGTTTTTCAGAAAGTCAGGCCCAGATATAGGTTCTTTTCTCTACAAGGCTGGGGTGGTATCTCTTCATGTGGTGTGGTGTTAGGGTTGTTGCGGACGTGTCTGTCTTTTGAAGTGGCTGCTGTGCCAGTCGAAAGTCGAGCAGAAGTAAAGCCACGACGCAACTACCCACGACTGGAGCAAAATTTTTGACCAATGAAAGTTAACCGAATTTTACGGCGTCTGTCGGGGTCTCATCTAGATCAGGTGGTAGAATATAAAGAAAATATGAATACTAAGTATAAAGTTGCCAAAGATTACTTGAAGTCATGGACAAATGGAATGAGCACAAAATTAACCTTCATAGGACTGGCCGGGGTCCGTTTGTACCCCATGACGTATGTTTTTGCTGTATCTTTGCAAACGCAAATTTTTAAACATTGATCTTTCATCTACACCTATAATAAATAAAATTCAATGTTTATAAACAGTATTGATGGTTATTTATTGATATGTAATATGAAGATTGAATGGTGATTAAATTTAATTAGATCATTGTTTACATCGGGAAGTAAATATCTTTACCTTTAATTTTGGATTTATCGAAAAACGAGGCGGCGACATCTTGTTTAGGCTCCGGTACAGGCGAAGGAAAATCTTTAGATAACCAAACGTAAGTAAAACTTGATCCCATTTACCTTTTATCTGTTTACCTTATAACCCGCTTCATAGAATTAGATTAGAGCTTTAAGGTGAAATGGAAGATAACTCGGGGGTCCCTCCGGGGCCCCCACGTGATAAACCACCGGACATTCCAACAAAATATAGGTATCTAGACCCACCACCCTACATAGTAATTGTTGAAAGTAAGGATAAAAATGTAGCAGCATTACACCCAATCGCGGTCGGCAGAATTCTTAAAAACAATAAAATTAATGGAGTAATAAAAGTAACAAGAAAAGGTACGAACCGGATAGGAATAGACTTCAAGAGTCATAAAGCAGCTAATGAATTTATGGAAAATGAATTATTAGTCAAGCAAAACTGGAATGGGCTGATTCCGGCAACATTAGTTTCATGTAGAGGCATAGTAAGAGGAGTAGAGTTAGACACAACGATGGAGGAAATAATTGAGCAAGGCAAATCAAATACAAGAATATTAGGAGCAAGGAGACTGAATAGAAAGATAGCTGAAAATACATATGTACCAAGTGAAACGGTTTTAATTACCTTCGAAGGTAGAAATATGCCGAAGACCATAGAAATAAACTATTACGAATTAAGGGTGCAAGTATATGTAGGACCAGTAATACAGTGTTTTAACTGTTTAAGATTTGGTCATTCTCAAAAGATTTGTAGAGGCAAAGAGAGGTGTAATAGATGTGGAGATAATCATTGCGAAGAACAGTGTAAGAAAGAAATTCAATGTATATATTGCAAACTGGGACACAAGGCAACAGACAGAATAAACTGCGAAGAATATAAGAGGCAAAAAGAGATCAAAGAACTTATGACATATGAAAACGTATCTTTCTATGAAGCAAGTAAAAGAATCCCAAGGGCAGGTAACCAAAGACAAACCGATTTCGTGTATGACAGGAACTCCTTTCTTAGCATGCCTACAAACAGTAATGACCAAAATAATATAATCACAGTTGCAGAGAGACGACAGCACAGCACAATATCAAAAACATATTCCCATATGGCCAAATCCCCAAGAAAACGTATAGCCACATCTCCGGGGATACAGTATGATAAAATAGCTCACAATAAACTGCCTATTCCCAGCACCATGTAGAACTCCAAACGATAGAGATAACAGTCACACATCACTAGAGAATACAAATCAAGAGGATACAGTACAAATGGATGAAGAAATGACAGAAATAGTACCAATCAGCGAATTTTTAAAACATATATTAAGACAGACAACGCTAACACAACAAGAAATTGATAAAGTTATAGAAGCAACACAGACAATGGTAACTAATGAATATAACATCACCGAAACCAACAATACCAGGCAATCTAATGAAAACCCTAAAAGTCCCGCTGTCTCAGATGGGGCGGAATCCACATTTTAATAGAACTAAACAAAATAAAAATCATACAGTGGAATGTCTGCAGTGCACTTGCAAGGTTAGACTCAATAAAAATTCTTCTCTCTCAGTATCAGGCAGATATTCTGATATTAAACGAAACACTACTGGACAGGACAAAGAGACTGAATATTGTAAATTACACAACCATAAGACAGGATAGATATGATGGGTATGGGGGTATTGCAATCCTCATAAATAAGAGCATTCCATATTCCATTAAGAACCTTCAATTAAATACTCCTGAAGAATGTCAAATATTAGCTACAAAGGTCAATGATTTAACAATAGCTACAATGTACTGCCCACCAAATATACCTATTAATAGTATACAATATGCAGAAATTTTTAACCAACTGGAACAACCGTTTATTTTAATGGGAGATTTGAATGCCCAACACCCAGCAATGGGCTCAGGCATTGCAAACTCAAGGGGAAGGAACTTAATGGAAACTCTTAATGAGTTAAATTTAGTATATTTAAATGATGGAACAAGAACTCGTATTACCCCTCCATACCAAAACAAGAGTTGTCCAGATATCACGGTATGTTCAAATAGTATAGCTAGATATTGTCACTGGAGAACAATAGAAGATGTAGATACAAGTGATCATGTCCCAACATTCACAGAACTAAGCATAAACAACAATTTACCTACATATGAAACAGCGAGAAGATCAAAGTGGAACATCAAAAAAGCTAACTGGGAGCAATACTTTTTAAGTTTTGATACTGGAAAAAAATATAATTCATATCAAGAAATCAAAGAGGAAATAGAAAAGGCAGCAGAACAAGCTATTCCAAAAACCAGTACAAAGCCAAGGGGAAAACTTAAGACAAGAAATCCTAAATGGTGGGACAGGTAGTGTGAAGAGGCAAGTAAGGAAAGGAATGCAGCACTAAAAGATTATAAAGATCTAGCAAGTGAAGAGAATTATACAAAATATAAAAACACAGCTGCCAGAACAAGAAGGATCCTAAAAGAAAAAAAGAAAAACAGCTTTATTGCTTTTACAGAAAGTCTAAACAGAGACACACCAATAAATAAAATATGGAAAATAATTAGAAAGTTCTCTAACAAAAAAGAGTACTCTCAGCACACTTCCTTAGAAGAGAATTGGATAATCGATCTGCTTGATGCAATTGCCCCACCATACATTCCATCAGAAGATCAACAGGAGTACAGTAATATTACACCATCCAAACCATTCTCAACAAATGAACTTAATATGACACTCAGAAACAAGCAAGACTCAGCACCAGGATTGGACGAAATAACATACAGGATGATCAAAAATATGCCTACAGGAGTTAAAAATCAATTACTTGATATTTACAACAAGATTCTGGCTGGGAAAGAGGATATACCTGAAGATTGGAGAAAACAAGTGGTGGTACCCGTCCTAAAGCCAGGAAAAGCGCCAAACCTGTATACCAATTACAGACCAATAGCAATGGAATCATGTATAGTCAAAATTATGGAAGCAATGATCAAATCGAGGTTGGAATACCATATAGAAAGCAAAGAGTTGCTAGCAAAAGAGCAATATGGTTTCCGAGCAGGCAAAGGGGTCCAAGAATGTACAGCGAGATTAACCACTGAAATAGATTCCAATATTACGGTAAACAAGAAAGTAGCAACAGTATTTTTGGACATTTCAGCAGCGTACGATAATGTACTAATTCCCAAAATGGTAGAATATCTTAACAAGATCAAGATAAATTCAGATATCATAACATTCATTCATAACCTTTTAAAACAAAGAGAAATCTATATTAGGTCTCCAAACTCGAATAAAACAGTAGGACCCCAATGGACAAACAAAGGACTCCTTCAAGGATCGCCACTGAGCCCAATACTCTTTAACCTGTACACAGCAACACTAGCAGAAACCATGGAAGATGAAGTGAATATAAGTCAATTTGCAGATGACACTTTGGTATGGTGCAGCAACCAGAATTTGGATACATCAATTCAAAAAATACAAACAACACTAAATAAAATATGGAATTGGCTAATTGAACATGGATTTTCAGTGTCGCCCACCAAATCAAAGGCCATGGTGCTTGCAAGAGGAGACCTAAGAAGAGCACCACCCAATTTAACCATAAACGGAGAGATTATTGAATGGGTTAAAAAAACAAAATACCTGGGAATAATATTTGATAGCAGGTTAAATTGGACAAAACATATAGAACATATATGCAACAAAGCAACAAAAGGAATAAACGTAATGAAAGCCTTAACCAGAGTCTGGTGGGGCGCAGATCCTAAAATTCTACTGAATATATATAAAACAATTGTTAGATCTCATCTTGACTATGGATCAACACTAATATTTAAATGTTCTCAACAAAACATGAAAAAGTTAGATAGAATACAATTCCAAGCACTGCGTATAGTAACAGGATGCATGAGAAGCACCCCCACTAATGTATTATTGGGAGAAACAGCAGAGATGCCATTACAGGACAGGAGATTATGGATATGTGCAAAATCGTCACTGAAGTGGATGGCACAAGAGAACGGCACAACAGCTGCTAGCCTCATGAAATTCTATGAATTATATAATGAATCTCCGAGATATTGGCAAAACTGGCCTCCACCAACATTAATAGAAGGATTTGACCTTGCTCTAATGTACATAGGAGACTTGGAAAGAACTAATAAATTACCCTGTTACGAAGGAACATATGAAGCTCAAGTAAAAGAAATAAAATGGATTGATTCAAAATTAACAAAAGGTGACTACTCATCATGCAAAACAAAGTTAACAGACATACTCAGTACGAAATTTAAGAATGTTACTACAATATACACAGATGCCTCATTAGATCCAATAACCAGGAAATGTGGAATTGGGGTGTTCTGTCCCAGCTTACAAACAGGATTAAAAAAAAGACTGAGAGATGACACTTGCATTTGCACTGCGGAGATTCTAGCGATAAATGAAGCACTGAAATTTGCAGAAAGGGAAAACATCCAAACAATGTTAATTCTATCAGACTCGAAAAGCGTCATACAAAAAATATCGGGAGCAAAAATATCGGCAAAAACAGATGCAAATACAATAAAAACAAAAGAACTGATCTACAGAATGGAGGAAGAGGGCAATAGGATACAAATAACGTGGATTCCGGGGCACTCAGGGATACCAGGAAATGAAAAGGCGGACAAGGTGGCAGCAGAAGCAAGAACACTAACCGGAAAAGGCAACAATAAACTACACTATGCAGAAATCACAAAGAACATCAAGGAAAGAATCTGGAGCGAATGGGTTTTCAAGTGCCAAGAATTAGGAAGACAAAAGGGACAGAGCTATACTATGCTAAACCTCATACCAACAAAGAAGCCTTGGTTCAATGATACTAGCCACAAATCAAGATTCCACATTTCAACTCTATGTAGAATGAGAACAACCCACTGTTGTACACCAGCCCACCTCAATAAAATCAATATTAAAGACAACCCCCTATGCGACTGTGGGGAATATGGAGATCTCAATCATATACTTTTTAGTTGCCCAAATCATCGGAATAGTTCAGAATTATATAAAACGTTAATCAAATTCACAAAAGGACCGATCCATGTTAATAACATTCTTAGATACCCCAATTCTGAGGAAGCTTGTATACTTACCAAGTACTTGCTTGCTAGTAATATAAAGTTTTAGTGGTATGGTTGCTGGCTTAATTACCAGATGAAGTATTGGCATGAAACATTTTTGAGTAAATATTACATCAAATTAATTGACAAATTTCTTTTAGCTAATCCTGTACCACCATATCCTGTATACCTGGCGTGACCTTTGCGATTAGTTCTGGATCTGCCACAGAACGAGAAGAGTCTATAAACCCCTGTTATACCTTATCCTTCCCGAAGAGCATGGGACAAACCCAGATGCACTTAACGGTGCACTCTTTGTGAAACTGCATTATAGAAAGAACCTGGCCGGATGCTGTAAAGCAAGAGGTCAAAACCAGAAGAAGAAGAAGATCTTTCATCTAGCTGCAGTTTATGAATTATTTTGATAAAATATGATGTATTTAGTAGTTTATATTGGTTGGTATAAACAAAAAATAGTTTTATATTCTAGGGGTCTCTACAGACCCCGGTCAGCCTTTTACGTCCGATAAAATAATCCCGGTAACTGTTAGTAAAATCGGGGAATCCCATACATTTAACGTTTGTTTACTCACAGGGAATTTACCCATATAATTGTAAAATGTAAATTACCAGTTCAAATGGGGGATTCCCCGCACTGCGATATAATTTTTAGACTTGAATATTCGGGTTAGTCTCTTGTGATATTGCGAGTAGGGTACATCGTTTTGAAAATGAGTCAGTTTTTATTTAGAAACAATCGCAAGGGGCTTACTGACGATGAGATGTTACTGAAAGTGATGATCCAGAGTTTGATAGTGTTATCAATGAGGAAACATCTAGTGACTTAGAAGATGAAGACATTGTCACAGAAGTAGAGGAAGAGAATGATGTAATAATTGTTGATCAAAGTATAGAGAAAACGAACCCAGAGGAACCAACAGTTAGTAACAGCCAGGGCATTCCAGTATATAAATCTAAAGATGGAACTGAGTGATCAAAAATTCCAGGAAACACAAAAGTTAAGACGTTCAAAAGCTAATATTCGGAGACATGCTCTAGGCCTTACAAATTACAGTTCTGATATCTCAAGTATAGAAGACGCTAGTAACCGAAACAAACAGAAAGGCACAAACATATTACAATATATGGAATATAGAAAATTCGAATAGAATTAAAGTTTTTGTACCTGTTGATTCTATAGAGATTGAAGCTTATATTGGACTGTTGCTTATTCTTGGCGCACTTCACGGATGGAAAGAGGCTATCAATATGCTCTGGTGTCAAGATATTTCTTACTGTCGTCCTATAATTCCTGCTGCAATGTCAAGAGACAGATTCAAACAAATTACTTCATTTTTACGCTTTGATAATTTTCAAACAAGACAAGAACGAAAATTAGTAGATAAGCTAGCTCCGATAAGAGATATATTCGATATTTTCACTTCTAATTGTAAAAAATCACTTAATCCTGGCGACCATCTATGTGTAGATGAGCAGCTTGTACCATTTAGGGGTAAGGCACCATTCCGAGTCTATATGAAGAGTAAACCTGATAAGTATGGAATCAAAATATGGGCTCTTGTGGACTGCACCACTTCTTATATTGCAAACATGCAAGTTTATTTGGGTAAGTTATTTGAAAAGCAATATCGGCAAACTTTATATTCCTATGTATCTATTAATTTTTAGGAAAACAAGGTAACAAAGCGGAAAAGGGTCAAGGTCAAAGGGTTGTCCTAGATTTGACAGACCATTTGGAAGGCGGATTTGGAATAACGACCGATAATTTTTTTACAAGTTTAGAACTTGCTGACAAGTTGTGGAAAAAAAATATTACTTTATGTGGAACCCTGCGGAAAAATAAAACATTTATTCCCAGGGAACTTCTACCGGCATCGTACAAGAAAGAGTTTTCAAGTATGATTGCTTTTAGAAATCAAATAACGCTAGTATCCTATGTTCCAAAACAAAAACATGCTGTCATCTTACTTTCAAGTGAGCATACTGATAGTAAAGTAGCTGGAGAAGAACAGCACTATAAACCAGAAATTATTCTTAGTTACTACAAAACAAAAGGTGCTGTCGACACTTCAGATAAGTTGGCCAAATAATATACAGTGCAGAGAAAGTCAAACCGCTGGCCAATGGCAATATTTTCGCATCTTATAGATATCGCAGGAATAAATGCTTATAAATTGTGGTTACTGCAAAACCCGGATTGGCGAAAAAACAGTTTGGATATTTTGGGACTAGGAAAAGAACTCATAAAGAAAAACGTTTTCCGGCGATATAATAATAAATACATTCAGACGAATAGAAAACGGCATATGACAGACGTTTTTCCCGAACTACTGAATGCAACAGAACATAGAGTTGAACAACAAAACATTACCAGGGGGCGCTGCCATATGTGTCAAAGAGGAAAAGATAGAAAATCCCGAAAAATATGTATTAGGTGTAATAACTTTGTGTGCCTAGAACATTCAAAATCGGAGATAGTTTGTAAAAAATGTTAAAATGATATGTAGCTAGTAGTATTAGTGATTAGGGTATTTTGTATTTTTTCGTGATGATTTTTGACTAATAAATGGTTAATAGTAAAACTTTAATAAAACTTCTTTTCTATATATTTAATTTAAAGAAAAATACAGCATTTCTGCAATTTTACGGATGGGGTCTTCTCGGACCCCAGTTAGTCCTTTTCGTAAAATTTTGATGTCCGTACCATGAAGGTTAAACACTTTCAATGGATAACTTCAACATATATTCATAGCTGGGAACAACTAGCAGAAACGATAGAAAATTTGAGTAGAATGAGATGACAGTAAATTTTTTGATCAGTGGCAAAACTTCATAAAATTTTTACACAAGATAAAGATTATTCTGAATTTAAAAAACTATAAGCACATAAAAAATGGACTGGTTATTTTATATTATTACTTAATGAAGAATTATATTCGGAACTACTTAAATTAACATAATTTTATTTTGCTATTCCAGGTCACAACACAGATGTTGAACGCGTTTTCTCTTTAATAAATGTCCAGTGGATAAAAGAACGCAATACGTTGCAAACAGAGACAATTGCAAAGATAATGTTTCTAGTGTGCAATTTAAAACTGGCCAGTACAGAATTTTGTGATATGATTTTCAAGGAAAATGATATTCTGGATAAAGTGGGAAAAATTCCAACTAAAGAAAGATTTACCAAAAGACAGATAACTTATAAGTAAATAAGATATTTTTATTATTTTCAAAAGGATGTAATTTTTTTGTTGAAAGATTAATTATAAGTTAAATATAAATATCTACTGTAAACTTAAAATATTTTGTCATACTAAATGAGGACAGAAAATTATTTATTTTGTTATATACATTTGCAAACTATAATTAATGGGAACTTATTTTAGATCAAATTCCAAATATATTACTAATAGGTCCTATTTGCCAAAAATCAGATCTACTAAAATTTCAAGTATACAAAAAATTTAGATTTTTTTCCAAAATGCATATTTTTGTGAGAGATGAATAAACATAATTATAATGTTATTAAAAAGAGGCAGATTTGCTACTTTTTGTATGAGAAATAATAAGATTTTGTGCAAGATAAGCAAGTTAGTTATGTGATTAATGAGTACATATTAAAAAGTTTAAAATTTTCTTTATTATGAAAAATTGTGGAACTAGAACATATAAGATGACTATGGAAAAGCTATGATTATCTATTAAAAAAAGTATTTCCTGCTTTTACAGTGAAATGTCCTGCCAAATTAAGTAAACAATCCGGATTTCATTTTTTGGACCTTGCAACCCTTATATGGCATGTGTGAGGGTAAGTGCGAAAAGTAGATGGTGGTGATGAATTGCTCATGAGAGAGAAACATGATTAGAACTTTAATTGAAATTATTTCAGTGTAGTAAGATAAACAGTTTGATTAGATAAAGGGAGTGTACAGTTTCAGTCAACCATTTGTCTGTTAAACAAGTTTATCTGGTTATATGAAAACCACAAGACCAAAGGTTATTTTTTGCTATACAAATAATCAACAATAACATATTACTAGCTGAATATATTTAGTATATTACACACTCACAAAGCAAGTTTTTGTCACATAAGAAAAATTGTTTTAATTCCGATTGAGGAACAAAACAAGTAGTGCATTTTGTCCGCACCCAGGAAAAAAATTTGATATATTCCTACTTGACAACCAACTTGCTAATAAATTCACAATTTGGCGTTTTTGAGGAAATTATAAACAACATTGTATACTCACATTTCATTACACTGTATTCTGTAGACAACCTTCAGACGAAGATCGAAGTTAAAAAAAATAAACAAAAAATCTTCTCGCTGTTGTAAATTGTAGATTAGTAGCTGTCGATAAACTGTAGTCTGATACTTAATTCAAGATAGTTTTCAACCTAAATTAAATTCGATCTTACCTTGGTGTGATCTTCGAACCTCCTTGTAGTTTTACCTGCAGCCAAATCCCATAATCGGAGGGTTTTATCCCAAGAACCAGAAAGAACGTAATTTCCATCACTGGAAAGTACTACGTCCGAAATGAAATGGGAATGACCATGTAAACGTTTTTGTGGTACACCATAATGGGTATCATTACGTACCAATTTCCATACAATTATAGTTTTATCTACGAAAAATTTCAGATTTAAACACCTTAATGAATTCAATAATGATTATAAGTTAGGTAATATATTGAAAACAGCGAAAGATTTGTGATATATAACGATTTTGATATCCAACGCGAATCCAAAAAATAACATTTTTACCTCTTGATGAAGATTTTATCTACGAAAAATATCAGATTTAAACGATTTAAAGAAGTGAATACTGATCATGTTAGTTAATATATTTAAAACAACGAAAGATTGGTGAGATATATAACGATTTTTAAATGAAACGTGAATCCAAAAAAAAATTAAAAACATTTACCTCTTGATGATGATAAAATCATATCAGGATATTTAGGATTGGTTGCGATTTGTGTAACCCACCCATTGTGCCCCAAAAGGATACCTTTAAGTTGCAAAGTTTCACTCATATTTTATTTCCTTGCGGTATTCGTCCATGATACAATAAAATATTTTGTCGTATCATGGTATTCGTCATAGATTAGGGACTACCATAGAACCATAGACAAATAATAATCACAAATCACCCACCATTTTAGTAGAGGCGATTTCGTCCCGCTTTGGTTGGTAGGGACTTTGGTTAACCAAATGGTAGGTCCTACCTCACCGGTATGACGTAAAGTACCAATTACAGGCGAAATCGTTTGGTTCTCAATTGGTATAGCCGATTGATGAAATTTACATTTACGATTTGTATTGCGATCGGAAAAGTTGTTTATTGAGTTTTACTATATTGTCTTGGAGTTTTGAGTTAAATATATATAGCAAAAATCCAAAAAAAGCTTCTTGCCATTTATAATAAAATATAAAATCAACAGATTCCATTATTACTAGACAAAAAAAGAAAAAACAGACAAAACTTAAAGAATTTTAGAATATTGGCCAAAAATTCAATTCGTTTCAACGATTTTGTTTGTTTACAAATAAAAAGCAAGACAAAAACTACTTTGGACAAGGATAGAAAGCTACCAATTTCAGTAACCGTGCTGCAGATCTCGGTATGTGATTTGACATACCAAAAAGGGTACCAAAGTAAGCTTGGCGTTGTTAGGGCATAGGTTCCGAGCACTTAAACAACTTAATCTTTTTAATACTTTATTTTCTCTGTGGGGCCACACATCGACCCCCGTTGTTCCCTCCAAAACTACTTGACATATGACAATTCAGCAGGTGCAACCCACCGATATATTTATATTATCTATGGTTCAAGATGACCTAACGGAGACCATAGAGTACACTGCATATCAAATTAGTCTAACAGTTCGGCCATCCTGACACATGATCGACTCGATCATATGGCTTAATGACCTTATGACTCAATTCAAGTTCAAGAAGTTCCATAAACTTCCACTTACATAATGCATTCTAGGATAAGCCATACGCTCGTCATAATACATAATAACATAGCATAATTACAATATATAATACTGGGTTACCATAAGCATAACACAATGTGTACATAATAGTGAGATAACTCGAATATAAATAATTCATTGTGATGGTGACATAACTTATCATAATGGTAACCTAATTCATCAAATGGTAACATAATTTATCCTAATGGTAACCTAATTCATCATAATGGTAACATAATTTATCATAATGGTAACATAATTCATCATAATGGTAACATAATTTATCATAATGGTAACATAATTCATCATAATGGTAACATAATTTATCATAATGGTAACATAATTTATCATAATGGTAACATAATTTGTCATAATGGAACATAATTTGTCATAATAGCAACACAATTGATCATAATGGTAACATAATTTATCATAATGGCACCGAACATAACTATGAACCCACACAGATACCTAAGCAGCGATAATATGAAGTGTAAAACATCAATATTGGAGAATGCATGTGAATTCTAGGTAATAATGTCAATTAAGGTTTATTCAACTACAATTTTTATCGTTTCAGACTCACCATCAGAATCATCTTCTGAATCGATCTCAGACCAGTCAGAAACATTTTCTTTATGCCAAGGTCTCATATGCGAAACCTCGACTGTTCCATGGTAAGGTATCTGGGTAACCTGGAAACCTTCTATGTCCTTCAAAACATATCTGTTATGAGGTAAAACCTTTTCTACTTCATATGGACCCTTGAAACGGGGAAGCAATTTCTTATTTACCCCAGGAGTAGTTACTGTGTTAGTAATTACAACTTTATCTCCTATGCTATATTTTCTTGGTAATTTATGTAATTTATCATAACGCTGTTTACTATAATGTTGAGATTTAATTATGTTTTCATAAGCCTTTTCGCGTGTTTCTACTAAATCATAGTGGCTCACAGGATTAATTTGCTCTAAAATTGACATAACTGAATCATCGATTAAACCCCTTTGTTCTACGCCAAACAATAACCTAGAAGGAGATTCTCCTGTACTTTTGCACACCGTGTTATTGATAGCGAACTCTACTTGACTTAGAATTTTATTCCATTTTTCAGGACCATCACAAGACTTGGCTATCATGGGACCTATTGTCCTATTCAGCCTTTCGACCTGGCCATTCGCCCAAGGGGCTCCGGTGGCTACTAAAATGTGTTTTACATCAAATTCATGTAGGAAACTTTCAAAGTCATGAGAACCAAAAGCAGCACCCCTATCCGATATCAGCCTTTTAGGTATACTGTAATTAGAAAATATGATTTCAAATGTTTTATAACTTCCCTGGTGTTAACCGTGTGACAAGGATATAGTTTACAAAACTTGGTGAAAGCATCAATGACTGCCAATATGTAACGATCACCATTGCTACATTTCTCGAGCGGGCCATAATGGTCAACATGAATAGTTTCGAAGGCAACCCTTCCTTTAGGAATGCTGAATAACTCACCCTCAACCTTACCGAAATTTGGAGAAAAATGAATACATTTAAGACAGTTGGAAATATATTCCTTGACCTTGTCACGCAATTTGGGAAACCAGTACGATTTTAAAATCAAATTGCAGGTTTTGTCCAAACCTACATGAGCCATATTATCATGATACATTCTAATTATGTTCTGTTGTAGGTCCTTGGGTACATAGAAAAGCAAATTTCTACTCCGCTTGTCTTTTCTATAAACCAGACCATTGCGAAGTTCAAAGAAGGAGGACTCCTCCTTTTCCAACCTTTTCCTCATCTCAACAATACTAGGATCTGAATACTGCTTGATAGATAAAAGTTGCTCAAATGAATTTTCTTCAAGAATTAGAATATTGTGACAGCGACTTAAGGCATCGACGTGTCTCATCTGAGGATTTCTACGATGTTCTATCGTATAATTATATAATTCTAAGAAAATCGCCCATCTCATAATTCTTGGAGAAATATCTCTTTTACTCAATGCCAACCTAAAGCTGTCGCAATCCGTAACAATCTTAAATTGTATTCCTTGCAAATATACATGGAATCGTTTTATAGCATAGATAACTCCCAGACATTCCAACTCATAGCTATGGTATCTTGATTCAACTTCAGACTTACGCTTACTAAAATACATTACAGGATGAAATTTGAAATCTGATTGTTTCTGCATTAGTATTGCACCGAAACCTAAGGAACTACTATCGCAATGTAGCTGAGTTTCCGCTTCTGGAGAATACAAACTGAGAACAGGTTTGCTTGACAAAATATTCTTAAACTTTTCAAAAGCTTGAAGTTGTTCTAGACCCATCCTGAAGTTGACATTATTTCTAAGCAAATCATACAACGGTTTTGCTTCAATTGAAAAATTAGAAATGTACTTACGAAAGTATGAGATTAACCCAACAAAGCTATGCAATTCCTTTTTATTTTTTGGTAATGGATAAGACTGTACTGACTTAATATGGTCTGTGCAAGGTGTAATTCCATTAATGTCTACAGAATAACCAAAAAAATCTATTTTATTTTTCAAAAATGAGCACTTATCTAAGCGAAGTTCTAAAATATTTTTTGTTAGTCTCTGAAAAATGTCTTGTAATACAGAAATATGCTCCGAGAAGCTTAATGTTGTGACTAGCAAATCATCCATGAACAAAATAATTACATTCTTTTCCATAAGATCATTGAAAATTAAGTTTAAAAACCTATTAAAAGCGGCTGGGCTGTTACAGAAACCAAAAGGAGCTCGTAGGAATTCATACTGATTAGTTGGGGTTACAAAACTTAAATACTTTGTGTCTGATTTTCTGACCCTCACATTAAAGAAAGCATTTTTCAAATCTAGTTTGGAAAAATAGTTTTTGTCACGTAACCTTTCAATTTGCTGTTCAATAATGGGCTGTGGAAAATTATCACGTAAAACATTTTTGTTAAGATCCCTAAAATCAACACATAATCGGGTTTTCTTATCCTTCTTTTCAACTAAAACTACTCTTGAAGCAAAATTTGACTCGGACTTTTTAATGATATTGTTTGCTAAAAGCTCCTTAACGTGTTGGTCAACTTCCCGCTGTTCATAGAAGGATAACCGTCTAGGTTTAGTAAAAAAGGGTTTACTATCAGGTTTAAGGTTTATCTTTAACTCATAATCAGTAGCTGGTTTTTCAGGTTTCTCAGCATATAAATAAAACTTTTTAAAAATGTCATATACTTCCTTTTTCTGACCAGCTGACAAGGATTCATTAATATCTAATTCTGGGCAATCGTTCTCATTAATATATTGTATAAAACAAATCTCATTTACTTCAAAATTTTGAGTTTTTGGTTGAATTTCAAGTTTTTCCCCAAAAGAAATTTCTAAACAATCATTTGAAATAAAATTTCTCCCTAACAAAACATCAAAATTAAAAGTGTCTCTAGGAACAACATGAAATAGAATTTTGCATTTACAATTTTCCAAAACTAAAGTATCTTCAAAAATTCCTAAAATGTTCAACTTTGACTTGTTCAAGCCAACAAACGTTTGAGAACCCTCATAAGGTTGTATTGGACAGTTCAATAATATTTCCTCACTTACCAAACTGATAGGGCTTCCTGAGTCGACTACAGCTTCATAACAATTGTCACTATCCATTCCGAAGCTACATGAAACTGTATAAGCTGGAATTAAGTCTGGTCCTACCTCTGTGCACACTGGAGTAACTGTGGAATCTGCTGGTGCTGTGATTGACCTACTCCGTTTTGGCACATCTCTACGCTTAGGGCAGTCTTTAACCTGATGGTCTGTCCGGTGGCATTCAAAGCAAGATCCCCTCTCTCGTTTCGGCTTAGGGCACTCAATTGCTAAGTGGTTTTCAGAATAACAATTGTAACACCTTCTGGTAGCTCCAGATGTTGAAGGTTTTGATTGTCCACTTGTTTGAAAGGTTTTCTTTGGTATTGCAGAGGCAGAGTATCCTCCTCGTCTCTCTAATACTGTGATTGTATTCATAACTTCCAAAAGGTGAGACAAACTGCTAAATTCTTTGATTTTTGCCTGAACTTGCAACTGTACATCATCAAAGCCTTCAATAACATAATGGATTAAGTCTGATTCAGACAATTGTAGTTGTTTACCAATTAATACCTTGTCAAAATAGTACTCACTGAATTTCTCACTACGTTTCCATCTCCTTGCCTCAAATCTACGCATTAGTGATATCTTGTCCTCCTCACACTTAAACATCTTGGTCATCTCCTCCTTAATCATAACATATGTCATACCTGCATGTAACGGTGACGAGTGAAACCATTGTTTAGCTTGTCCACTCAACTTCCCAATCGTAACTAATTTAATCATCTCATCCGATACTTTATATGTTAACTTAACCGTGTCTACGGTAGTGAACCATGCTGTCACATCTTCTGCCCCCGAATACTCTGGTATAAGTGTGCTTACCTCGGACACATTCACCTGCCTTTCCTTAACTTGCAGGGCATTAACCGCTATATTGATAATGTCCTCTACTGACACCTCAGTTCTCATTCCGCGGGGCGAAGCACCACGTCTCGGAGAACTGCTGTTACTCATGGCTAAGACGGACTGGTATAGACGGAGCTAATTTGGCCTATACCCCACACCTGAAAACTGTTAGGGCATAGGTTCCGAGCACTTAAACAACTTAATCTTTTTAATACTTTATTTTCTCTGTGGGGCCACACATCGACCCCCGTTGTTCCCTCCAAAACTACTTGACATATGACAATTCAGCAGGTGCAACCCACCGATATATTTATATTATCTATGGTTCAAGATGACCTAACGGAGACCATAGAGTACACTGCATATCAAATTAGTCTAACAGCGTCATCGTTTTCCGAAACGAAATCGATTGGTATGTATTTGACAGACCAAAGTGGGGTACCAAAGCGGGACGAAATCGCTATAGGTATTTTCGCGGAGACAATCCCGAACGTATTCAGAATACAAACTAAACCTATACTACGGCGCAAGCGCATATACGAATTAGTTCCGGATTGCTTCGAATTTTTAAACACCGCGAACGCGCCTAGTATATCTAGGGATATTTAGTAGTTATATGATCTGTGGTTATTTGAAATCAAAAACATTCGAACAGAGGTGCGTTTCTTTGAACCGTCAAGAGTCGAAAGACAGAGCGAGAAAATATGTTGAATAAGTAAAATCCGATTCAGTACTACTATCGACACCTATCGTAAATATTTTGAACCAAATAATTACTAAATTAGTAAGTAGTATTGTGTAGGTTTTTAGGTTTATATACCTGTGAGGAGAGGCCCCTCTTAACAGTGATTATGTTAAGAATTTCAATTAAATTAGTGCACTTTTTAACTTTTGTGTTTTATTATTTCAAAAGAAATTATATTACACTGAAATAAATTCATTGCTGACTAATCGTGCATCAAAACAGTGTGATTGCTTTCAAAATCCAATTAAAATTGATGTTTATTCGAGAAAAACACTTTTGATGTATTTGAACTTGTTTTTTTCTTTATGTATGCTCTTGTCATTTCTTCTAATTATGATCTTTGTTTATACTCATACAACTCTTTAGTAACGCATTTTTGAATACCTGCAGATTATCATCAAAGTTTTAGGATTTTTTTAGATCTCACTAAAAATGTTTGTGTTCCAAACTAATTTGTTTATTTCGTTTTTTCCGATTTATAGGCTAGCAGTAATGAAATCAACACCAACATAGTAAATAAAAAGCGAAGCATTACAAGTCTATTTATTATCACAGTATCAACACGCCTAAGGATCTATCAGAATCAAATAAAAAACAATATCATTTTCCAGTCTTTTTATTATATAAAAAAACTTTAGTTTTTAACGTAACATCTCAATGGGCAGATATGCTCACTTGCCAAACTCTTATCTTATTGTCCGAATAACCAGCAAACAAAGTTTGCCCATCAGTAGACCATGCCAAAGACAAACATCGTGGCGGTTCGGCTTTGACATTTTGTATCACTGGTTTCAATTCCTCGACCATTTCTTTACTCTCCAAATCCCATATTTTAATGGAAGGACCAAATGCAGCACACAGCCAATATCTGAAATTAAAATTTACGGTATTTGTAAAAATTCTTCAATAACAAGTAACATATTCAACATTATTTCTTTTAATCAGTCCCATATCCGCTTAACCTCTCATGGATATATCAAGTGGTTAAAAGTGTTTATACATCATGTAACAAATCAAGATTCGTATTTGGTAAATACATATAAAAACGTTTCCAATACTTTTTTAATCTTCAGACAAGTTTTAAAGTATTCATTCCCGTTTGTTTTCATTCTACACTTTATTTCATATCAGAAACTTAGTTAATCAAAACACCCTTTTCCAACTACAGAAATAAATCAATAATAAGCGAGTGCCCTTATGGCATCTTTATGTCGACATCCTGTATATTGAGCGTCGCCATGACGTACCTAACATAATATCGTTTGTTCGACTTCAATCCGACCAATAATAGTGCCTTTCTGACATCTTCATGTCAACATCATGTATATTGAACTTCGTAGTGACATACCTAATGCCGTTTGTTCGATGGAAAATCCGTCCAATAATAGCAGAGTGCCCTTATGACATCTTTATGTCGACATCCTGTACATTGAACTTCGTAGTGTCGTACCTAATACCGTTTGTCCGACTTCAATCCGACCACTATAGTGCCCTTATGGCATCTTTATGTCGACATCCTGTATATTGATCGAACGTCGTAGCGACATACCTAATTCCGTTTGTTCGATGGAAAATCCCTCCAATAATAGCAGAGTGCCCTTATGGCATCTTTATGTCGACATCCTGTATATCGAACGTCGTAGTGGCGTGCCTAACACAGTTTGTTCGATGAAACATCAGTCCAATAGTAGCAGAGTGCGCCTTTTTAGCATCATGTTGACACACCCCGTGGTTTTTATGGCCCCGTATCGTCATCCTCCCTACCGCCCTCATTCGCCTTTTTGACATATCGACACCCCGTGATCCTTATGTCGATACCCTGTATCGTCACCCTCCCCAGCGCCCTCATCCGCCTTTTTGACATCTTTATGTCGACACCCCGTAAATTGATCTTTATGGGATACCCTGTATCTTCACCCTCTCCAGCGCACTCATCCGCCTTTTTGACATGTCGACACACCCCGTGATCTTTATGACGATACCCCGTATCGTTACCCTCCGCTGGTATCGACACCCTGTATATCGAACGTCGTAGTGACGTCACCAGCGCTCCGAATCGCCCCCCAACGATCAGCGCCATTTAGTGGCGAAAATTGGACTACTCACACTCTGAAACTACTAGTTCTTTTATTTATGATCCTTTGATAAATTTTAGGACATCTGCCGGTTTCAGTGTAAATCTTCCTGTTCTATCCAATGTACTCCCCAAGTGTCAAACGTCGATATTCTGTATTGCCTTGCATTCAGAAAGTTTTTGTAAGGATGTCTCCTCCACTATCACACAGAATCTGCAGTAATCTCTTTCTACCAGTTCAAGAGTTTTTTGAGGTATTCATTCAGGTAACAACGTCCTCTTAAAACTTGCTCTGGTTAGTGCATTCTTCCAATTTCTTCTTGTCACAAATTCTCAGCAGTAACATCACATGTTCTTAAACTATTTTATCCTAGTATTCTAATCTTTTCCTTGTTTCTTTTTTTATTTCTTCCCATAATATTGTATCTGTACTGATTCCACAAAAGAGTTCCCCAGAAGGATGTTTGGATCCACTTCTTTCATAATTCATTAGCTATCTCATTTCCTTCTACTTCAGTATGCTTTGGTAACTATACTATTCCTGTCTAGTTCGCCTATGCCAGCCTGACTATCCGACGTGATTATTATTGAAATTATTATTCTTCATTATTTTGTAAAATTAGCTAGAAACGTTGAGTTTCATTTAAAACACTAATGTGATTATTATTCTCTAGCAGCATGGTTGCAAACCAAGATAGTAAGTATATAACATTTGAAGACATGAGTTGATAAAGTTGCGATGTCCACTTTTTTCAAATAATTAGGTTTTGGTTTATTTGGTTCTCTAATAACCCAATGCAACCCCTGAATAAACCTAGATTGTCAGATTTTCAATACTATGGGATATTTTTATTGATAAAGGTGCTATGTCAGTCACGCATTCGCCATATATTATAGTAGATAAAGGTGCTATGTCCAATTTGGTGACATAGCACCTTTATCCACTAAACTATTGGAAAGTTCTGTTCACATGTTCGGGTGCTATGTGATATTTTAAGGTTATGTTTATAATATTTATACTGTTTCTGTGACCAAATCCGGGATTTTTAAAGAAGGTTTTTCAAGGAATACGGTTTTAAAACTACATAATAATAGTTCATCATGAGTTCCAGAACTAAGAGAATGTTGGCATTGATAACAGATAAGAATTTATGTCTTCCTAGTGAAGGTAAGTTGTTTTAGTTTACTATTATTATTTTTGCTCTCCCCATTTACCATTAAATTTATTCTAAAAATGTAAACTTGGAATATTTTTAATATTATTCGTTTTTCGGTACTTTTCAGAGGATAAAAGTTATTCGAACTCCTGTCCAAGTACAGAGAAAATTGTTGAAGAAAACAATATAATGCAAGACATCGCCCAACAAAAGTCTCTGCAAAATGTGAATAGTGTTGAGCAACCAAGCACTAGCGGACTTCAAAAGCAGTGCAGCTCTGAAACAGGTTAGCATAAAATAACATTTTTCTAATTTTGACATATAATGTGACACTTTTTAAAACTGATTGACGTTATGAAAGGTCTTACTTTGTGTAACTAGTTACACAAAGTAAAATATTATGTAACTGGTTACGAAAAATGGGATATTATGTAACGTCAAACTGACATGAAGTGACAACTGTCAACAGACTTGATTTCTGTTTTCACAATTTTTATCAATAATATTCTATATTTACTATTACTTATTCAAAATTAGAAAAAATCTTGTATGTAATACGTTAAGAAATGCAATTTTGTGTAGCTTGTGAGATGTTTGCGGAACTCACTGCGTTCGTTCCACAAAAATCTCACGCGTTACACAAAATTAGGCATTTCGTAACTGATTACATAAATAGCTATTGGAAGCTCCCTACTAGAGAGAGAGCGTCACATCAGGCAGCGAATATTTACCTTCCAGTGATGGAGAATATTCTGACTCATATTTATTTTCCCCAATAGGCACAAACATGAAAATGTTGATAGAATTATACGTAAAGTGTTTTTTGATGACAAGGAAAATGACAAAGAGGCCGAAAACCTAGACAAAAAAACCATTGGAAATAATAAAAGACGGAATATTATGTAAAGAAAGTTGTCGCCTGAAGTGTAGTGAGAGATTTAGCATTCAAAGCAGAGAAAAAATTTTGGAAAAATTTTATAAACTGGATATTAATTCCAAAAATGTCTTGATTTTCAAAAGTATCAAAATGTACAATGTACGAAGTTAATCGTCATCGGTCTCGTAAAAATTTGAAAACCAAATCTTACTCTTTTAAATATACAGTAACATGTGACAAAGAAACCGCACTGGTGTGCAAAAATGCCTTCTGCTCTCTGTACAGAATTGGAAGGAAAAAAGTGTTTCGGGCTCAACAAGAGCTAAAAGCTGGTCAGGTAGCCCCCTCGCCGCATAAGCAGGGTCATCACACAAATCCTAAAAAGATTCCTGAAGATGTAATTACCTGTATTGAAAACCACATCAAGCAGTTTCCTTCTGAAGAATCACATTATTCTAGGAACAAAAATCAATATAAAAAATACATTTCTCCTTTACTTAATATTAATAAACTCCACCAACTTTATATAGAGCAATGCGAAGAGAGAAAACTCGAAAATAAATATATGGTTAAGGCCTCCTTCTATCGGCATATTTTCGAAACAAAGTTTAATTTGTCTTTTGGTGCCCCGAAAAGCGATACTTGCAGTATATGCGATGCTGAGGAAAATACCTCAGAGCACACCGAAAAAGTTGACCGAGAAGTTACAGTTGTTGATAAAGAAAAATGTTACATTACAATGGACCTCCAACAAACAATGCCACTACCAAAGTTATCAACGTCTAAATCATTTTATTTGAGGCAAATGTGGCTGTACAACTTTGGCATCCACTGTATAACTAGTTCAGGACACAAATCCTATTTTTTCACATGGACTGAAGACATCGCCAATAGAGGCAGCAATGAAATTGCAAGTTGTTTACTTCGATTTTTCAAGTTACTTAAAGAAGAAAATGCAGAGATAGAGCATTTGATAATTTGGTCAGATCAATGTGGGGGACAAAACAAAAACTTTTCTGTTCTAAGCCTCTACGAATACTTGATATTGAATAATGTCTTCAAAATTATCGATCACAAATTTCCTGAGGTTGGCCACAGCTACCTAGATTCAGATAGAGACTTTGGACGAATTGAGAAAGTTCTTCGGAAACACCAAAATATTTATATACCAGACCAATATCGGGAAATAATAAAATCTGCCAGTACCAGACAGAGTTTGTGTTTCAATATGGAACATTTTTTCTATGATTTTGAAACACTTCCAGCCAAACTCCATTTATACAAAAAAGTGACCAATACGCTTAATCAAAAAATATACTTCCGCGATAAGGTCAAATGGATTAGAGTGAATGAATTTGGCAAATACTCTTACAAAACTAATTTAGACCCATTCGGTCCCTTTATGGAAGTCGATTTGCAGAAAAAAAGGGAAACCGTAGTACAAGCTGAAAAAGTGGTTTTACAGAAGTTACCTAAATGCGGTGGTCTCACTAGTGAAAAGATATCGAATCTTCAAGATCAACTGAAATTCATCCCAACAGATTACAGATGGTACTTTGATATTGTTTTGGAAGAAACTAAAAAAAACCGTAAGAAAAATCGGAAGACCTATTAGGCTTTAAGTTTCTTTGTATCAACTTGTGTTTTGTTTAATTTCATAAGAAATAAAAATTTATTTCAATATACCTGAGTGATTTTCCAAGTTATTTCAAATCAAAAGTAACATAGCTCCTCTATCCACTAAAATAAATAGTATAACTCGCTTTAGATGTTAGTTGATAAAAGTGCTATGTCCATCAAAATCAAAATAACTATAAATCATTAAAGTTTATTTGATTATAAAATAACAAGCTAAGTAGTACAAACAAATACCGACCTTATGAGATACTGTTTGTATTGATTGAAAATTTTGTAAAAAAGTTCCGAGTTGAAACGCGTTTTCCTCATTTACTCAAAACTTTAAAAAGTGGACATAGCACCTTTATCATCTCATGTCTTCATTTGTTCCCTAATCCTTAAAGTTTTCTTCCGTGATCTTAAAATTCTGAGGTGTTCAAGTATTGTAAAGTGGAAGTGTTTTGATTGTGGTCTATCCATAGTTATATAGCAGATTATAATATTATAAGTACATATCTAGAAACTTTCACTTAAGTCCATTATTGAACTCGATACCATTGTCAGCTACATTCATGTGTTATATATCTTTGCACTACTCATAAAATTACCTCTAGCTATTATATTTTTTAAAGAAATGAGCAAAAAACGTAATTAGCATAAACAAATAAAATATTTACTGAATATTTTTACCTGTTTGGTGAGAAACACAAGGCGGTAATGATATCGTTGTGGTCCAAGGTATGTAAATGTTTACCATCGTTCAAATCCCACAGCATGGCTTTGCAATCTTTACCTCCGCTAGCACATAGGCTACCATCTGGCGAAACGGTTACGGTATTCAAGTATCCTGTGTGACCGGAATGGTTGATCTTTAGACGGCAATTCGTCAAATTCCATACTTTAACTAGACGATCCCAACCGGATGATACGATTATGGGATTGGAGTGATTTGGTGAGAATCTCACACACGATACCTGGAATAATTTATATCCTTATAATATAATACACTGTGGAAAGTGAAATTTAGTTTAATAGAATGGGATGTAAAAGAGAAAATGTTTTAATTCAGATTGAAGAGCATCAACATTGATTTTTGTGTGTGCTCACACCCTTGAATTAAATTTAATCTCCTTCCAGGCAACAACCAACAATGCTTTTGATAAAATATGCAAAGTTGGTGCTTTTAAGGAAGGAATTTGTTTTATCAAAATTAATTGGTTTCCATGAATGATTATCTATAGAATTAGTCCGGGAAAGTAAGGTCGAAAAATCTGTTCTGCTCTTGAAGGTGACGTAAATAGTTTTTCCAAAAAAAATTTTCCGACGTTAAATTTTCCAAAAATAGAAAAAAAATTCGTAAATCATATTTTTGGTTGGCAATTATAAATAAAATATTAATATCGAGATCAAAACATAGATAAACATAAGAGGGCGAACTTCTAAAAATTTACGTTTTTTCAGATTTAGAAAATTCAAAATGGCGTCTGCTCAAATTGGAAACAACATTTTTTTTTCAATCGCGTTTAAATTTATGAACATTAATGATATCGAGAAGCGGTTGGTTGCAATCGACAGAGTGAAAGTTATATTTATATAAATAAACAAAATTAAAAAAAAAATTTTTTAGAACATTTATCGAAAAAAAATTTCCATCTAGTTTTTTCTCGTTGATGGCAAAGTTGCTAAATTAAAAGTTTTTTTAGCTCAAGATTTTTAAAAACATGTAAATCGTAGTATGTTTAAAGATTCATAATGAGCGCTGATCTCCCACCACTACGCCAAGCAGCTGCCGCCGCACCGTTTGGCCGAGGGAGCTAGGATTACTGTTTTCTTTTGAATGGACTAATTAACGGTAGAAAAATGAAAAAAAGTTGAGTAGGGATTCAACAACCTAGCGAAGTGATCAAAATTTGAAAATTTTAATTAATGTGACAGTATCTAGCAGACTTCGAATTTGTTTATCTCAGCTTGTAAAAGTCGCATCTGAAAAAATTTTTTTTTCAAAATACTCGTTTTTCAAAAACAAACATATTTATAGATAACGTAAAAAGATATTTTTAAGAAATTTTTCAACGCCAAAATGAGAAAAAACTAGATGTAAAAATTTTTATTTTCGGTAAATGTTCTAATTTGCGCAGCCGCCATTTTGAATTTTCCAAATCTGAAAAAATGTAAATTTTTAGAAGTTTTCCCTCTATGTTTATCTATGTTTTGACCTCGATATTAATATTTTATTTATAATTACCAACCGAAAATATAATTTTCGTAATTTTTTTCAATTTTTGGAAAATTTAAGATCGGAAAATTTTTTTTGAAAAAACTTTTTACGTCACCTTCATGAGCATAAGATTTGCTTCAATTTTCATCTCTACGATTTTTTTGTAAGAACACATCCAGTAATGACACGAGCATAAATCACTTGAGTTTTAGGTGGTCTGAGCTGTGCTTGCAAGCTCCAGCGGAAATTATTAGACAATCTAGGAGAGTGATGCTGGGTCAATATATTTTCATTTAAAAATGAAAAATCAATTATGGGAAACTTTTGACTTTTATTTCCTTACTTTCCCGGACTAGCACTTCGCTCAACTGTAGGCTTTTGAACAGTAAGATATTTTTAGCATTTAGATCTAAGTTGTAAAATAGTTGGCATACATTGTATATTATGTAAAAATTGCAAGGCAAAAACTGTTGTAACATCGAAATTGTAAGCACGGTATTTGACAATGACGAGGATGATAATGAATCTCTGAGCGATGAGCTAAATTTTGATATGGCTCAATTAGTTGATTGTGAACTTGCAATTGATAGTAGCAATAATATCGATGATGATTTGATTGCTAATGATAATGACGAGGAAAATTGTACAGAGCCATTTCCTCAGAGACCAAAAAGGGCGAGAATTTGTAGAAAATAGATGTAAATTTGTAAATAAATATTATTCTTAGTATATACGTTTCGAATTATGTATAATATATATAATAAATGGATTTATATATATAAATTTCATTGTACCTTATTTCTAGCAATATGTAATGGTTGATAATAACCATACTATTAGCAAACACAAATGCAAAATTTTTACAAAGAAAACCAAAATAAAAGCTTAAGCTTCGTTCAGCTGCGAACGAGCGCTGACCCCCCACCACAACGCCAAGCAGCTGCCGCCGTACCGTTTGGCCGAGCGAGCTAGGATTACTATTCTCTTTTGAATGGACCAATTGACGGTAGAAAAATGAAAATTAGTGTTGGGATTCGACAACCTAGCGAAGTGATCAAAATTTGAAAATTTCAATCAATATTATCATAGAATCTAACAGACTTTGAATTTGTTTATCTCAACTTGTGAAAGTTTCATCTAAAATTTTTTTAAACACTCGTTTTTCAAAGACACATATTTATAACGTGAAAAGATATTTTTAACAAATTTTCCAACGTCAAAATGAGAAAATTTTTGTTTATGTTATTTATATAACTATAACTTTCACTGTGTCGATTGCAACCAACTGCTTCTCGATATCATTAATGTTCATAAATTTAAACGCGATTGAAAAAAAATATTTATTTCCAATTTGAGCAGCGGCCATTTTGAATTTTGGTTACCTGTATTTCTGCAATACATTTGTTAAGTTTTTAATGAGTGGTCTCTTACTTGACCCCCCAAACCCAAATAGTGGATTCAGTAGCTACATCGTCGAGGTTGGTAGACGGGTAGGGACCCAACCCGAAATCCTAGGGTTGGGATTAAACCCCTTATCGTCGCAATATATCCAAACAAGCAGAGTTTTTTAATTTAGTTATTGCTTGTTCAACTTCAAGCTCAGTATCTGGACTGAGAAAGTGCTCGGTTTGGGGAATGTATAGAGGTTTGTTAGGGCATTAATGTTGCCAGGAGGGTAGAAATTTTACAATTTTTTTTACATTTGTGAAAAAGATGTTTTATTTAAATTGCGCTCATAGTTAATTAACTTCCAAGCGTCCTTGGATTTGTTACCTGATTCATTAATGAAATTCTTTTGGCATTTTGTATGACGCTCTGGTATTGCTTTTTATAAACTTTGGATGCGTTGTGGTGTTCAGGCCTTCCAGTTGCAGCACTAATACTATTTAACGCCTGGAAATCTGTCATTAAAAAATGTCACTGGTCTTTTGGCCCTGATATCGATTCGTTTCAATGGGAAAATTTGATTTATAAGAGAACTATAGTTCATGTTGATAAATTCTGCTATTTTATTTATGTTGTTTTCGTCGTAAGTAATTTTCCAGTCAAGGCTACTTGTAGAGGGTTTAACTCTTTTTTTGTAATACATCTATTCAGTGTTATAGATACATTCACCACGATAGGTAGATATTGTAATAAACTGCCCTGCATGATCAGCAATACAGGGATCAAAAATCCATCATCAAACAACAATGACTCCATTCGGTGTCGAACCTTTGTGTATTACAGTTGTGCGCTCCGAAAGTATAAATAAAATAAGTAGTTAAAAACTAATTAGTGTATATTTCTCAGAGAATCCAGACAAACAGTAAGAATATCAGTTTGACTTTTTATTGATCGTTAGTAAAACAACAATTTACAACTAAAATTGAATCTGAATGTGATATCAGATATTAATAGTATTTAGAAAACATTTCGCCATACCCCTATTAAAGGTGTAGTAATCCCTAAAGGACATTAGCTTAGAAATAAGATTTAAATTTAGGTTAATATTAATTGTATTTAGCGAGCATTGATCTCGGAAGGCCCATTATAGTTATATGTGTAAGCACGTTCTAATTGCAATATAAACATACACGTACAATTAATAGACGGAGGTCAGGCTCACCGTATAGCGTGCGTACATTTCCTATAAAACGAAAGTATAATGAACTAGGATAATCAATTGTTATTGATAATTTGAATAAGTCGATTGATATTATATCTGTGTATTTTTAAATGTATTAAAAACGATCCCAGTGATTTTTATAAAAGTGATGTCGTTTATTCTATTCCCGAATACCGGTTGCTAGGTAAATGTTTGCCTTAAAGATAATATACCTTTATGGTAAACGTCCACAAGGGTCGCACTTAGGAGGAAGTGATGCCAGTTATTCTGCTGAAAATCTTTTATAAAATATGAATAACTTCGACATGGCGAGTACCTCTGACTACAGGGTTAATCAAATCAAGAAAACTCTTTGAATCCCCCAACTCAGTATTATTCTACAGTAGTACAAACATTGAAATACCAATCACATTCCCGCTATGGAAGAAGTGAAAATCCATGAATACATCATCGCCCTTGGAACCAAAGTTATAATTTTCTCATCTAAAATTTCGAACAACAGAGTATGCATCTTTCTCTCTAGTCAAACCATAATAGACACATTTCTAAATAAAGGAGGAGAAATTGAAGTTAACAGTCAAATCCTCAAAGCTCCCCATTTGATCTAACCATCTACTCGATTACTCCTTTCTAACGTATGTCCAACAATCCCTCACAACATTATAGAACAGTCTCAGAGATCTAGGATTATCCCTGATGTTACCTATAACATTTCTTCGTATTGGAATTTCACAACCCGAATACAGCCACATATTGAGTTTCCGCAGACAAGTCTTCATACAACCTGTTCCTAACAGCAATAATAGTTCTCCTTTACCTGAATCGATTCTCGTATACTATGACAATACTCCATACCGTATTTTCCTTTCTGAAGATAAACTTATGTGCTACAAATGTAAGAAGAATGGTCATATCTCTGTTAATTGTCATGAGACTGTTACTGAACCTATAGCAGACACTCTACAAGAACAACCAGTAGAAGATATAATTACTCAAGTTCAAGAAACTCCCTTGAATGTTACAGAACCTATAATCAGCCTTATCCAAGATAACATAATTGAAGATTTAGTCCCTAAAGGCCAAGAAATTTCCACCTTAATGAACACCTCCTCATTCAGAGATCAGTCCACCAATTCAGAATCCAGCGGAAGAGTTGGAGCCTCCTTTCATCATTCCCATTTCTCAGTCTCAGAAGAAATCCAGTCCGTTGAATCCCTGGTTTCTCCTGCCAAACAACTCATCTAATTTTTCACTGGACTATAGTCATATTGTTAGTTATCTGGAGGATTCGTTCAGTTCACCGGAAGCCCTCAGTGTGGCCTGCAGGTATACAATGAAAGTTCACGCACATCTAGCTATACTTACTAAGATATATCCAGCATTCACCGAACGTAGCATTAAGACCAGAATCACAAAATTGAAAAAGAACATAATGAAACAGCTCAACAGAGAACTAGAAACCGGCTGTGTCCAGAAGCGAAAGTGATATATTTCTGGAAACATTCTAAGACCTCCCAACTCCATACACAATGAGAATCATTCATCTTGCAATGGAAATTCAACAAGTGTCACATGAACATTACACTCAAACCATCCGGAAACTCACAATGAGTACATGACAAGCTCTTGAGAATAATAAGCTCAAAACAATCAATCCCAGCTTGAACCTCCAGAATTATGGATCATTCTCCCGTAGATACCAAACAATTCTAACCCGCCTTAGGATTGGCCACACTAGATAC
The DNA here is from genome assembly GCA_963921935.1 of Galeruca laticollis. NCBI lineage: Eukaryota > Metazoa > Arthropoda > Insecta > Coleoptera > Chrysomelidae > Galeruca > Galeruca laticollis. Next base: position 173,898,759 of record OY998181.1, read on the forward strand.
ACGCACCAGTTTCTACTAAAAAAAGAAAACCCCAAAATATGTGTCTCCTGTTACAAAGAACTGAACGTTAAACAAATAATCATGGAGTGTCCTGACTATAGTGAGGAGAGACTAACTTCAGGACTGCCCAAAAAACTTAGTGATGTTTTGAATCCGGATAACATTGAGTTGCTACTAAAGTTTTTGGATAATATAAACCTAATAAGTCTTACTGTACCACCACCGCTAGGTTGATGCGGTTTTTTCTTTGAATAAAAAAAACAATGACCCCCTAAGAAGAATTTGACACATCTAAACCTGTCGAGACAAGAATTATTGTGGAATTAAGTGAGGGGATAATTGAGGAAGTTGAAAACATTCATTAACTAGAGGTCAATAATACTTTCTATCCATATTCTACATTGGTTAAAACTTTGTTATAGAGGTTTTTGATCGTATCGGTAATGTAAGATTAGTTTTCAATAGCTTTTTAAGCTTTTTTTTCAAAGTTGTATTGTAAATGATATTCTACGTTAGACAAGAGTAATAATTTAACAATCAATAAAAAGTTTACACAACCTATGGGTCGCGATCACCAGGGGAGTCTCCACAGCAAAAATATGTAGTTTTTAAAATCACTGAAGCATGCCCCTGGGAATTGCTAGAATTTTTTCCCTTTTAAACAGATCACGTATTAAATAAACGGTTTTAAGGATTAAAACTAACTTTTCCGCATCTGTGGCCCTGAACAATATTCTATCATAAAATTGTTACTTGTATACACTTCGGGGGATGTATCGTGCTAAGAAACCGATAATTCTCCAAAAATAACCAAAAAGTTAGTACATCTGGATTTATAGGACCCACTCTAGTCAACTGAAAATCAATAGGGTACATCTGTGAGACACCTTGTACAATACTCAATCATAAAATTGATCAATCGTATACTCTTTGGAGGCTGTATCATGCTAACAAACTGAAAATTCTCCAAAAATGACAAAAATTAGGTACTTCAAGTACCATAGCACCCGTTGTACTGGCTTTATGAGTTGAATATCAATAGGGTTCATCTTTGAGACGCTCTGATTAATATCCAATCAAAAAATTGGTCACTTGTATATACTCTGGTGGCTGTATCGTGCTAACAAACTGAATTTTCTCCAAAAATGACAAAAATATCGTACTTAAAAGTACTGTAGCACCTGTTGTATTGGCTCCGGTGAGCTGAAAATCAATAGGGTTCATCAGTGAGATGCCCTGAATAATATTCAATCATCAAATTGGGGACTTATTGAACTCCAAAGGCTGTATCGTGCTAACAAACTGAAATCTCTCAAAAAATTACAAAATGTCATACTTCAAGTACCATAGCACCCGTTGTACTGGCTCTGGTGAACTGAAAATCAATAGGGATTATCTGTGACATGTCCTTAACAATATTCAATCATAAAATTGCTGACTTATTGCACTCCAGAGGCTGTATCGTGCTAACAAGACATGCACGGAAAAAAGTGGCCGACGACAACGACATACACACAGGATTTTTTTTCTAAAAACCGTTTTTTCGTGTTGTTGTTGATGGAAAACTTAAAAATAGCTCAAAAAAAATGTCAAAATTCCAACTTTTTTTGGGGTAAACCAATACTTTCCTCGCATATAGAAAGGTTGGGCAGAAAAGTAAAAATGTTGAAAAATAATGCCAATAAAACAATTTTATACCATTTAAACCTGTAATTATTGAAACAAAGAAGTGAATATAAAAATGACTTACCCAATCAGCATGTCCCTCATCTTGAATCGTGTACTTGCACTCAGCTAATGTATTCCATAATTTGATGGTTTTATCTCTTGAACCAGACACAATTTGCCGGTTATCAACGGAGAAAGCAACACTTAATACATCCTATAGCCAAACAATAATCAAAATGTAAAAAAATGAATTAAAGAAACCAAACAGTGTGTAAGATACTATCAGTTTGTTACGTTACATTTAATTTGAACATTACAATAAATTCTTGTTGATTTTCCATTTAGATATGAAATTAAGTGTTTCCGTTGGTCCAGTTGTTGGTTAATGTTACTAGTTTTCCATAAACAGTGCTAAATATTGGAAAGAATGACAAAATAGTGAGTCATATCGCATATAAAAACAAGATTGAATTAGTTTTGCGAAAATTCGATGCATTTGTCTGAATCGTTCTAGAAACATCAAATATTAGCCATTTATGCATTATAACTGGTAGATATCACAGAAATCAACTAATATAATTATAGATTAGGCATAATCTATCTAGATGTCGGTTCCTGCTACTAGTTTTTGGTATAAAGTACTAAATGTCAGAAAATCGCAAAAAATAGCAAGTTATATCGCATATAAATCTTTTATGAAGCTAACGATATCATAAATTATAACTAACCCTTGAAATGAACGCAATTAAAAGGGTAGAACCAACACACAGCTGGTCCGCTAGTTCTTCACCAATGCATCATTAATATTTTAAACATAATTGACAAATGTTATATTATTTTGTTGTTTTTCACTATTAATAAGAGAGGATACCCAATAAGCTTGTCAATTATGTAATTAAATATTAATGACGCATGGATAAAGAACCCAAAAGACTAACTGTATTAACAGTGTTTCTCGATAAAATGGCAAAAGTAGGAAATAATTAAAATCAAACACGTGAAGAAGCTTTTAATTAACACGACAAGAATATTTAGAAACTGGCAATTAGATTTCTATAAGATATTAATGTATATAATTTTTGTACTTCTAAATTACAACAGATAAAATTTGTAAAACTGGACATTATTTTCTTATCTTCAATAAGGTTTCTTGAATATTGTTTTTCGGATTTTTCAGAATGTCAGGCCCTGATATAGGTTCTTTTCTCTACAAGGCTGGAGTGGTATCTCTCCATGTGGTGTGGTGTCAGGGTTTTTGCGGACGTGTCTGTCTGTTGAAGTGGCTGCCGTGCCAGTCGAAAGTCGAGCACAAGTAAAGCCAGGACACAGCTGCCCACGACTGGAGCAAAATTTTTGCCCAATGAAAGTTAACCGAATTTTACGTCTGTCAGGTTCTCATCTAGATCATGTGGTATAATTTAAAGAAAATATAAATACCAAGTATAAAGTTGCCAAAGATTACTTAGTCATGGACAAATGGAATGAGCATAAAATTAAACACTTTCAATGGATGACTTCAACATATATTCCTAGCTGGGAACAACTAGCAGAAACGATAGAAAATTTGAGTAGAATGAGATGACAGTAAATTTTTTGATCAGTGGCAAAATTTCATAAAATTTTTACAAAGATAAAGATTATTCTGAATTTAAAAAACTATTAGCACATAAAAAAAGGGACTGCTTATTTTAGATCATTACTTAATGAAGAATTATATTCGGAACTACTTAAATTAGCATAATTTTATTTTGCTATTCCAGGTCACAACACAAATGTTGAATTAGTTTTCTCTTTAATAAATGTCCGGTGGACAAAAGAACGCAATACGTTGCAAACAGAGACAATTGCAAAGATGTTTCTAGTGTGCAATTAAAATTTTTTACATATTGGTTGGGATTCCTCGGAAATAATCTAAGAATAGAAAATATGAAGCCATATTTCAAAGGTTTGGGGTGTAATTCTCCTGGACTAACTGGCCAGTACAGAATTTTATGATATGAATTTCAAGGAAAATGATATTCTGAATAAAGTGGGTGAAAATTCCAACTAAAGAAAGATTTACGAAAAGACAGATAACTCATAAGTAAATAAGATATTTCTATTATTTTCAAATGGATGTCACTTTTTTTGTTGACAGATTAGTTACAAGTTAAATAAAAATATCTACTGTAAACTTAAAATATTTTGTCATACTAATTGAGGACAGAAAATTATTTATTTTGTTAGATAAGTTTGCAAACTATGATTAATGGGAACTTATTTTAGAGCAAATTCCAAATATATTAAAAATAAGTCCTATTTGCCAAAAATCAGATCCCTAATTCCAAGTTTACAACATATTTCGATTTTTGTCCAAAATGGATATTTTTGTTGTCGAGAGTTGAATAAACATATGTTATTAAAAAGATTTGCTATTTTTTATATAAGAAATAATAATGGATTTTGTGTAAGATAAGCTAGTTATGTGATTAATGAGTACATTTTCTTTATTATGAAAAATTGTGGAACTATACAACATATATGATGACTATAAACAAGCTATGATTAGCTATTAAAAAAAAGCATTTCCTGCTTTTAGAGTAAAATGTCCTGCCAAATTAAATACACAATCCAGATTTCGTTTTGTGGACCTTGCAACCCTTATATGGCATGTGTGAGGGTAAATGTGAAAAGTAGATGGTGGTGATGAATGGCTCATGAGAGAAACATGATTAGAACTTTAGATGAAATTATTTCAGTGCAGTAAGAGATAAAAGGAGTGTACAGTTTCAGTCAACCATTTGTCTGGTAAACAAGTTTATCTGGTTATATGAAACCCACAAGACCAAAGGTTATTTTTTGCTATACAAATAATCAACAATAACATATTACTAGCTGAATATATATATATATATATATATATATATATATATATATATATATATATATATATATATATATATATATATATATATATATATATATTACACACTCACAAAGCAAGTTTTTGTCACATAAGAAAAATTGTTTTAATTCCGATTGAGGAACAAAACAAGTAGTGCATTTTGTCCGCACCCAGGAAAAAAATTTGATATATTCCTACTTGACAACCAACTTGCTAATAAATTCACAATTTGGCGCTTTTGAGGAAATTATAAACAACATTGTATACTCACATTTCATTACACTGTAGTTTGTAGACAATCTTCAGACGAAGATCGAAGTTAAAAAAAAATAAACAAAAAATCTTCTCGCTGTTGTAAATTGTAGATTAGTAACTGTCGATAAACTGTACTCTGATACTTAATTCAAGTTTTCAAATTAAATTATATCTTACCTTGGTGTGATCTTCGAATCTCCTTGTAGTTTTACCTGCAGCCAAATCCCATAATCGGAGGGTTTTATCCCAAGAGCCAGAAAGAGCGTAATTTCCATCACTGGAAAGTACTACGTCAGAAATGAAATGGGAATGGCCATGTAAACGTTTTTGTGGTATACCACACTGGGTACTTTCACGTGTCAATTTCCATACAATTAGAGTTTTATCTAGGAAAAATATCAGATTTAAACACCTTAATGAATTCAATAATGATTATATGTTACGTAATATATTGAAAACAGCGAAATATTTGTGATATATAACGATTTTGTTATACCACGCGAATCCAAAAAAATAACATATTTACCTCTTGAAGATTTTATCTACGAAAAATATCAGATTTAAACGATTTAAAGAAGTGAATACTGATCATATGTTAGTTAATATATTTAAAACAACGAAAGATTGGCGAGATATATAATGATTTTTAAAAGAAACGCGAATCCAAAAATAAAATAAAAACACTTACCCCTTGACGATGATAAAATCATATCAGGATATTTGGGATTGGTTGCAATTTGCGTAACCCACCCATTGTGCCCTAAAAGGCTCCCTTTAAGTTGCAAAGTTTCACTCATTTTACTTCCTTGTGGTATTCGTCCGCAAGACGACTACTGTTCCGAAACTTCAAATGAAAAAGAAAAAATTAGGAAGAGTTTTGCACTTGTCAGTTTGAGCAGATATATGAAGTATGTTCCGCGATTAAGTGCGTTCCGAACGATTTATTCATTTACTTATTTAGGTATGTTTTATAGAATAAAAAGTTTAAGCATGAATGGATTTAGTGAAGCCAATGAAAACTGGCAGGCCAGTAAATTAAATCTGCACGTTTAAACATCAACTTCCATAAAAATGTAGTATTTGCATGCATAAACTGAAAAAGTCTGCACTCTTCTGAAATTACTGGCTCCAGTAGTGACCACTGTTTTTAGTTCAGTGGTGGTGACAGATACCAGATACGCACAGAAAAAGATTATTTACGTGTATAAATAAGTGCAAGCCCTAGCACGTCGTCGAAAATTTTTGTTGATTGTGTGCCGACTAGCGACCACAAACATTAAAAAACATTTTTGACTTCCCGGTCTAACATCATTAAAACTGACATATTAGTTGCGTTCGTTTATATCAATCTCAAGAGCGTTTTCAAAGGGCAAAACGACGTAGCTGACGATTCGTTATACGTCTGACAAGCATCCGTCAGCCAAGCTATATATTCCATATATACCCGGAACTTAACATTAGCCTGTCCAAGCGAGGATTGGTTAATACCAAAAGTAAATACCGCAGCGTCCAAGCGAGGATTGGTATTAAACGTTTCGTCATCGTTTGATGTCAAATTACGTCACTGTTAAAACCACCAGTAACCCTGTCGGGAGCGGAGTTAGAGCGGTTGACAGATGTGCTATTTGACATTAGTTTATAGCATTTTAATTAAAACTGAATTTCTTAAGTTACTAAATGGGAAAACGATTATGAACACTGAAAAACAAATCAAAACTGCGAAAATTTACATAAACAAATCCTCTAGACCGTACAGAAAGTAGATAACCACGGTTCTTAGCCCCACTCGCTCGCTTGGACAGGCAACATATTTTTTGGCGTGTTTCAGTCTGGTTTTCTTGGTTGGTGGGTGACCTCCAAAGATTTACGGAACGACTGTCAAATGTCAACGGTTAGTTGTCGTAAATTTTCGAATTTCGTATCAGCCACAAACCACGTGGTTTTGGTATCAGCATCAGATAAATAAATAAATGCTTCTTTTCTATTCCATTGTTCGTTTATTCTATCAAGGCCCATTCATTTAGAAGAATTGGATGAGGCAGCTACGTATTTCTATTTAAATATGGTTAGATGGTACAACATTATCTGTTCTTTTACAATTAGATCCATTGTCCCTAATTTTGTTTTTCAATGCTCACAAGAAAAAATTTCGTCATCCTAGAAAACAAAATGAAAATAGAGTATTTTGCAAGGACTTTTTCGGTTATTTTTATAACAGTTTTGAACTTACTGTACCCATCTCGGAAACAAAAACATATGATTTTTCTGTGAAAATAACTTCTACAAAAAACATCTTGACTGAACTTATAAATGTCCGCATATAAAGGTTATCTATGGATAAATGACATAAAAATACCAAAACGACCTACTCGAAAACGTTGGTTGTACCACAGAATACACAGCCACACTTATTTTACAAATAACTTTTATTACCTATGTATAATGTTTATTAAAAAATATTTCATAGTGAAATTTTTAATAACCTTCTAAAATAAAAGTAGAGAGGGTATTTAAATATAATAAAAACTTGTATTTTTTCAAAGCAGACCTGGAGGTCTATTTTTGAATCTCATTCAACAATTCTCGTATGCGAGAAATGTGGATATAGAATTTCGTATACGAAATCGAAACGCTACTTTTGAACACTCTTCGAGATGATATAATGAAAGTGTCGAATGATGATCTGGCAACAACGTTATTCCACTTTTGCCAGACGTCAAAATTTGGTAAATATCAAATTTCTCTGCTTACTGCATGCATAGATGTTTGAGGAGTTTGTTTTTGTTGTATATTACCTCTGGTTTTGTGTATTTAACATGAACAACAAAAAAGTTTACGCTACATGTGAGCAACGGGCGTCGTCGATAGAATTTATGGGGAAACATAAAAATTTACAATTAGGTAAATTCTCCAATGAATTTAGTTTTGTCGACGCCAAAAAATTATGGGAGGAAATATCGACCATTTTAAACGCCATGCCAGGGTGCCACCAAAAATTGGAATTCTTGGCGCAAGGTAAGTTCTGTTTATAAGCAGGAAAAATAAAAGTATAATCTATAATTAATATTGTACATTGCAGACTTGGCACGACATTAAAGGAGAGGCAAAAAATAAAAAGGCAAGCCTTGCCAAACATTTATCCATAACAGGTGGTGGACCCCCATCTGATAAGGAAATTACAAATGAAGATGATATGGTGCTATCAATGATAAATCCAACGGCAATAGAAGGACATTCCCAGATTGAAGAATCTATTGTCCTTGTCGATGGCACTTTTTCATTTGATTATGAAAATAATCTAACAAAAATAGGTCACGATTATGCTGATGTGTCGCATAAGAAAAATATTGTCAGAGACATTGAAAAAGCTGCTAGTTCATCAAATAAAACTGATGATGAACATTCTTGTGTTTCAGAAAAACCAAAGAAAAAAATTAAACTTTCAAAAAGTGAAAGGCTTTCTAAAACTGTCTTAGCTACAGAAACCTTGGCTGATCAAAATATGTCCTTTTTAGAAATAAAAGAATGGTACTATGAAAAAAAAATAGCACTAAAAGAAGCTGAAGTACATGAGAAACGGCGTATAGCAGATTGCTAGTTAACTGCGTTGTTTACTTTTAATTAAAGTTTTCTTTTTAACTATGCTTGTATACCATTAGTTATTTTTACTTACTTTCTGTATTTCCTTAATAAAATAAAGTATATTATGTGTTTGAAAATATTTAATTTTATTTTTATTTTGAAATTCCTGTGTACCTATGTACATAAATAATTAAAATTATTTAAATATGGTCAAAAACAGCTAAAGTAGATTAATATATAAAAACTAACTAAATGCTACAAAAATACATATTTATATAAACTGCAAATGGAATACATTCCAATTTTTTGCTAGAAATATTTAAAACTAAAAATGTGTTTTAATAAGCCTGTGCCTTGCCATTCTAACAGGTTCTGGATTTAAGTTATCAAACATTCCAAAATCAAATTCTTCGTCTTGTTCTAAATTCTCTTCCAGTATATTATTTTCAATACATATGTTGTGTAACACAACACATGCATTCATAATTAACGATGCTTTATTTGGTTTATAATGAAGGACCCTGTGTTTTAGTAGACAACGAAATCAATAAAAAAATGGCCGTCATATGAATCTCGAAGGGATGGCGCATGGTTTGACCCATGCGTTACATGTCGCATAAAAATTGTAGCATGCTAGATGATGTCGAATGGTCAAAAATACGGTTTGGTGAAAGTTATGCGACATTTCCCGCATTCTCGAATGCGACATGATGTCGTACGATTCAAAAATAGGCCCCCTGGGGGTCTATTCTCGAATGTCGAACAAAATATGTCGAATTCGACATTTGTCGATTAAAATTGTCGCACAACTTGAAATTGTGGTAATCTCCATAGACCGAAAAAGTGTGACGTCAGAACATGGCCGCTGACAGTTACCGAGGGAAAACAAATCAATTATTTAACTTATGTCTTGTCTTGACCATTCTAATATTTTAAAAGTTTATTCGTTCTTTCATTTGTAAAGTGACACTGCAATGACTATCAAGTAATTACGCCTTATTGCTTCGCTCCTAAATTTCCATCATATACTCTATATCTACGACCGAAGCGTTATATATAAACAAGGGTTATGACTGACCGAATATAATCCTGTCAATTTCTGTCAAATATTTCATGACGCGTGCGACATGAAATTGTTGACTGCTTCAAACCACTCTACAATTGTCAACAAGTCATCTATCGAAAATTTTCGAATTCGACATTCGAGAATAAAGAATAACGTTTTTTGTTCGAAAATTTAAAAATCTCGCATGCGACAAAATATGTCACCGTTTGAGAATAGACCCCCTGCTGCTAAATAATTTGTTCAGCTACATCATTCATTTTAAAATTATTATAAATAAAAATTTCTTCTTCGTCATTAACTTGTAATAATTGTCACCAATTTATATAAAAACGTAAATCTTAAGTGCGTACCCAGTGTCGGATTTGTAAGGTAAAGACAATATACTGCCACTGGGGGAAGTATATTGTGAACGATCGTTTCAATAAAACGCGCCCGGTAACGATTCACCCGAACGCACTCCTACTGGAAAAAACACATGAAAAATATGTTGGTAGGGCTGTTGTATGCGATTATGTCAGATGCCATATTTGTCATCATTCACACATGCGCTTTTGTTGTTTCTTTTCCATTTTCTAGCTCGAAGAGGTTAGTAGAAGTTAAAAAGAAATCTAAAAACATCGGGTTATTTTTGTACTTAAAACAATTCTTATTATATATTACTGTTAAAATAATAAGTTTACTATATATCAGTGATAATATCTACAAAATTTTGTGTATGTTTTAGGGCAAAATGGTCCAACGATTAGTGTTTAGGAGACGATTGTCTTACAATACAAAATCCAACAGAAGGCGAATGTAAGTAATTATTTTTATTACCTAACTATATCGAACTTTTATGCTTTATAATTTTTATTAATCAAAATAGTAATAAAGTCTAAGGTTATGTTTTTGTTAAAATTTAAACATTGTTCTCATTTCCATGATGAATAATTGGCTAGAGTACTGAATAAACTCATTGACGACAATAAATTCGTTCGTTAAAATCTGATATTCATAATTCAAAACATTTAAAAATTTAATTTTAAAAACAATTCTAATACAAGTATTTTGTTACTAGTGTTCGTACTCCTGGTGGTAAACTAGTATATCAATACCTTAAAAAACCCAAGAAGATCCCCAGATGTGGTCAATGTAAAGACAAACTAAGAGGTATTCTCCCAGCAAGACCACAAGAAAGATCCCGCTTATGTAGGAGAAAGAAGACCGTAAAAAGGGCGTACGGTGGAGTTTTATGTCACAAGTGCGTTAAAGAAAAGATCGTAAGAGCCTTCCTTATCGAAGAACAAAAGATTGTTGTTAAAGTTCTTAAAGCCCAACAAGCTGTAACTAAAGCTCCTAAGAAATAGACGATAATAAATGTTTGATTTATATATTTTATTTTTTATTAAGATCCTTGCTTTTGTTTTATTATTTTTCCTTTCAAAATAACATTAAATATCCATTATCATGTATAAATAAAGAGAAAGACACTACGTGGCTTGGGAAGGATGATATAGAATAGTTTGGAAATAGTGGGGTCTGAATAAAATATGGAAAAGATTGAAATGTGTATAAAAATGAGGATTTGCAAGATCAAAATAAGGGAGATCTGTTCTAATAGAAATTGAATAGATGAGGCTTTTACTTGAAGATCCATACAAACAATTTAATTTGTTTCAAACTTCATTATATTTGAACTAATGTTCAATTTAAACTAGTTGATGCGTTTTGCTAACACAGTAACTTTCTCAAAACGTTTAGAGAAAGCTATTGTGTTAGCGAAATGCGTCAACTAGTTTAAATTGAACATTAGTTCAAATATAATGAAGTTTTAAACAAATTAAATTGTTTCTAGTTCATCGTTCTAATAGAAATAACTACAATAGAAGATGAACAGGTATAATCGAATATGCTAAGTTTGTTATAACAAAATGTTATTACATTTTGTGATGACATGGAGAAATTTAAAAACAGTAGGAAGTTAATTTAGAATGTTTAATATTGTTTTCCTAGTTCTTTTTTTATTTGGTTTCAGTTATTAAACGTATCCTATATTTCAGTTTTACTTAAATGATACTAGTATCAATAGAAATAACTCAGTTAAAAGTTTAATTTCAATTAATTCTCCTTTTTTACATGTAATTGAAATATTCTTTTTCTTCAATATTAATTTTCATAGTTAAACTTCAAATTTAATGTCTGGTGTTAATGAGCCACTGAATAATTATTTAATGAATCTAATAATCCAACGAATTCATTCGAATAAATCATAAACATTTGGACAGCATAATTTTTTAAATAGTAATATTCGATGTTTTGAATCTTAGAAAATGAAATAGACGTATTTATTTAGTAGGTATTTTAAGATATTTTTTTTATTTAATGCATCAACTGCGTGGGTCATTAAGGTTTACAAAAAGGAGCAAGTTATACATAAAATAATGTCTATACGAGTCTCAGAACATCTATCGATTTGAGAAACTTTTTAAATAGTGCACGTTACATGATGATCCTACTATGTCTGCAAGATCACCAGAAGGAAGTTGGGCCTGTTGTCGTTTCGCTGGTAATTGCGGACACTGAGTAAGTAAGTGTTTTACGGAGAGTAGTTCATTGCAATAGTTGCATTTTGGTTTAGGATCCTTACTGAAAAGATGACTGTGTGTTAGTATAATGTGGCCTAGGCGTAGGATTTTTAGGTAACACAGACCAGGGCTTTATTGATTTTTTTACTTCATTTAACATGGATGTAGCACTTTTCCTCCGATTTTCCCACGCACTATTTATTTTAGATCTTATTGTACATTTTATATCCGTACTCACTGATAGTCTAATAGTTTCGGTTGTGTCAGTGGCTGCGGCTTCTTTGGCGTATTTATCTGCTTCTTCGTTACCATGAATTCCTATATGGGGGATGGTATCCTTATGAAACTAACATTCTTATAGCTTTGTTCGGCAGAGTAGAGTTCTTGTAAACATGTGGGTCGAGGTTGTGGTCACTACCGCAGCCCCGACTTTATTAGAAGACTTTGAGGCATCAGTATACATGTGGAAGTAGTCAGGGAACTTTTATAGTATGCTGTTTAGCGTAGATCTAATAATGTAGGGGTTTTCATGATATTTATTATAGGAAGAAAGACTGGTGATGCAAGTTGGAGTTTTGATTTGCCAGAATGGAATTGAACAAAGTTCATTGGGATAGCATTCTGGATATTTTAAGATAGATATATCAAAAATTGGTAATTTGTAAGGCATAGAGTAATTATTTATAGTTACAGAATTTGTTCATGAATACATATTGGTATTTTCAATGACAGTGTTACTTAAGTACTGCTAATACTTTATAAACCACCTGAGACACTTCAGTTATACTCCCAAAAAATGCGAAGACCAGATCGAATGATCATTTGTTTCACGCCAATGTAGATCCCTGTCGAGTCTCTCCCTCCCTGGAGGTCCACTCTGACCACTTTGGGAATCACTGATCTAGAAGAACAAAAATAAGAATATACAAGTACATAATAAAGACAACGGTTTTATACGGATGCGAAACATGGATATTAAATCAGCCCACGAGCGAAATATAAGATGGGAAAGGAAGATACATAGAAGAATTATAGGAGACGAATATTTAAGAACTAATGTAGAAGTGACTGAAATCTACAATAAACTGCAGATAGACATGGTAGTAAAATCGAGGGGGATGCAATGGCTGGGACATTTGAAAAGAATGTAAGAAACTAGGATGGTGAAGAACATATAGCATATAAAATACCAGAATCCAACAGGAAAAGGGGACGTCCAAAGAATCTAATGGTAAGGAACAGAAGGGAATTGAAAAATACAATAAAGCTCTGGGTCCAAAAGGTATGTCTGCCAAAAAAGCTAGTACATATAAAAAGGATTTAGATATTGTGTTTCTATTTGTACTTTTTAATATCATACTTAGACCAAAGAATACACTTAACAACTAACAATTGTGCATGCTCATTTAAATAAATTTGGAAATATCATATATGGGCGTAATCAGAAGAACAACGTTTTCACCAAGACAAAATGGACTTCTTATAGCCTTATTAGCGCCAATACTCTACTAATTTATAATGTTATGTAGTTTCTGTAGTATTTTTTGTTTTTTGGAAATCCCTGTCCTTTTTTGTAATTTTTATAGGTTTTTGATTTATAGTATTTCGCAGTTTTTGGGGAATTTATATGATTTATTGAATCTATTTGTACATTTTTCTAGTTTTTTTAAGTATTTCATAGTTTTCTTGTTGTTTTTTTTGTAAAGCTCTGTATTTTTTTGTAGTTTTTATCAATTTTTGGTAGTTCTTATAGCTTTTTTGTAGTTTTTCTGTGGTTTCTCGTAGTTTTTTGTAGTTATTTTGGAAAAATTTGTATGATAGTAAAAGTATGAACAATTTTTGGTGTATATTCTTTGCTTAGACTAAGAAAGAGAGGGGAGACGTAACGTAGCGATTTACTTTGCAGCCAGTTGGCACAAAAAACCCTAATCTAATTGTGCATAAAATACGTGCTATATTAACCTTTAAATAAAATTATTTTTGTAAATTTATTTCTATTGGGATCTGAAATTTGTGATTGTTTTTTAGCAATAAAACGTATTCTAATGTATTAATATTTTGTTAGTATAGATTCTATTAAAAAATAAATGTGGTTAAAACTACTTATTTTTGTTAATATGTGATTTTCCAGATTTTCGAAGAAACATCTCTGAATACGAATAAACATTATTTTGCTTTTTATAGTATAAAATATTTTTTCCCCTAAACAGTTTTTTTATTAATTTGTAAATAAAATTCCGCAATTTTACAAATTTCAATCACATTATTTGATGGATAATTTAAACCCCCTCAATTTTTTCGAGATATAAGATATTGTCCATTATTGCTCCAACGCAATGCTCGCATTTTATAGTCATTTGTAATTTTTGTGTAACAACCAGCTATATAAATTAAAATTTGAAAATAATATTCACTTATTAATGTGTTTGCATCTATTAAATAATCATGATGATCTCGCCAAAGTGATTCCGAAAGGGAGATTCTTGCGAAATCTAGTTCACCTTCAATAAATATGTCGTATATATACTTAATTTTCGGGTTATCTGTGGTACCAACTACTTCTTCATATAACAATATAAAGCACTTCTAAGTAAGATAACACCTATAAACCTAGTATTCCTATTGGAGGTAATAATTAATTGACCATTACTACTATAAAATTTGTAGTTTTTTTAATATTCTTATTGTTACATAATGCTTTTTTATATAAAGCTGGAACTATAGATCTGCTATTTAAAATGTCAAAAACATTATTAAAAACCTGAATAAACTTCACAGTCGCTTCACATTCCTCTAGATTTAACTCATTTTTACAATAAGATAGTGCATATCTGCTACAGAATTGCTAAGCAGCAAATTAACATGATGTTTTCGTAATTTGTTTCCTAAATATAGACCTTCAGGGTCTTTAATTGTTCCATTTTTTTTATATATTCCCATTTTACAAACTTACAATTATTATCAATTAAAGCTTGTTTTTCCCCTATTTTGTTTCTTATTAATTTAATCATATGGCTTGGATCATAAAATATATATATTATTATGCCCCACGTTTCAGGAGACAAATTTATTAGAATTATAACTATTGTACGTATACAATTTTTATTTTTTTTAAATTCAATTTAGATAAATAAAGTGTATACTATTTATGTAAATGTTATAGGGCGCCAACTTACCATTAATATGCAAATAAAATTTAATAAAAATTATTCAGACCTTATTGAAATTACCATAAAAAAATATCAAAATATATTTGCTCCGGCTCTATACAAAATGTCTTATTTACAGGGAGTCAGTTCTTAAAAAAATGGCAGTACTAAATTCTGTCTTTTGTTTTTTTTTTAATTAAATTCAAATTTGTTACAATTTTACAATTATAAAATTCTAATTAAAGAAACACCCTGTATTGTAATTTCTTTTGTTTATCCGAAATTTATTATATTCAATCTTTTTACTACTTTAATCTCAGTTTATTAATTAAATCTCTTACCTTTTGATATACAGGAACTGCTTCTTTTTGTATCCCTCAAACAAAGATCTTTGTTTCTGGATTTTCCTTTTCTATGTTAGGACTACCTTATAAGAAAATATATTAATTTAAGATCTACAAGAACATTCAATGTCTTATGATAAAAAAAAACTTCTGCAATATACACTATTTGAGAATTTTGATAACAATTAACCAGACCTTTTAAAGTGATTCTCTTCTTTCTTCCAATTCTTATAAACGAGTTCTATATGTATATAAATTTCTCCTCAAATCAATCTCTTCCGTCTTCCAACTCTTATAAACGTGTTCTATATGTATACAAATCTATTTTCAAATTAATCTCTTCTGTCCTCCAACTCCCACAAACGTGCTCTATATGTATATAAATCTCACCTCAAATCAATCCCTTCTGTCTTCCAATTCTTATAAACATGCTCCACATGTACGAGTATATAAATTTCTTCGATTATTCCAAAATATCCATCTGAATTGTCAATTACAATGTTTTAATTTTTAATTATCACTCCTTATATTAGCCAGTTAAATCCAATGCAATCAACTTTTTAACATTTCAAAAGTCCCAACTGCCTTAATATATCTTTTCGTACTTCCGGGCCTAAAGTGACAACTTATTCACTCCCTTGTGACAGGTACTAAAGTGTCACATTTAATCCCTCCGGGATTAAATATTGACGAAACTCCCGGAACGATTAAATCACAAACAAACGAATTTAAGGGATATTTTATTGAAAAATATAATTAATTAGAATGGTAATTAACGTTAATATTCAAATTTACAATGACACTAGTAATGACAATGTTTCTAAATTATAACTGTCACAACGCAATGTTACTATGGTAACTTATTTTAAAGACAGTTTATTAAATGAGTTGAAGAGAGAAAAAACTGATTGAAATTATTGAAATAATTAATAAAATCATACCGGAAGTACGAAAAGTATCGTATATACCTTGCGACTGAAGTACATTTAATCCTTCAGGTAAATTATGGCCCTCCCTGCGGTCGGGCCATAAACTTTACCTTCAGGATTAAATGTACTACTTCAGTCCCGCGGTATATAATATACTATTTTTTATCTTCTCAAAATTTTTATTTTCTTAACCGTCAAAAATATGTCAAGTACCTAGTTTTTCTTTTCAACAAACTCCATCCTAACTTAGCTACCTAAATTTTAAAGGATTGTTTGCAAACATTTCTATTTTAATAAATGTCATTTACTGTCAAATCCTAAAATATCATAAACATTCTTACATAATTCTATAAATGATACTTTCATCCCTCTGCAAAACTAACAGCCAAACAGAACTATGTGACTGTAAAAATCCTGGAGGTTCACTCAATATCTGCATAGCTTTGTACATATCATATGGAGAATATAATTGGATAAATAGACAAGTCGTTATCATCTACATTCGACAAGCAGATTCTCACACGTTAGATCCATCTATCGACAAATAACACGCTGTATACTTCATTATCTACTGACATTCATAATAAAACATACCACAAAATTTTACGATACAATGAAATTATAAAAATATGGAAAGTATATTGTGACAAATCTTTCAGAAGTAGTTTGTGTACGTAATATAAACTATAAATTGGTAGACAAGAGCTGACAGAGCAAATGCGACATTTACAAGACGTATGAATGAACTTATTGATAAAAATGTAGAAAATGTTGAACAAAATATATCAATATTGGATTTTATTCAATGGAAATTAACTGATAAAATATTAATAACGCGATTGTACTGAATCTACCATTTTGTTTTCAAATGATAATAATTTTTTAGCTAACATAATTCTTATTTCTGATTGGCGAAGACTTGTGTAAGACGTTAGCGCGAGTTTCATAGCTTTGTGTAGGACCTACACTAACAAATTTCTCATCACAATCAGAAATATTGTGTTTCTCAAATACAACTTCCACTTAAGTAATTAAAAATAAAATGTATTATCAACACATGTCACTACCATGGTGGGACAACCTGTATGTGACAATATTGATTAAGTTAATTTTTTTAGGGGATCTCACTGAGGAAGTATAATACAAACTTATTTTTTTTATATATTTTGATATATTTCGTTTCCATTTTTAATTCTCTGTCACCTGATATGATTGACATATCTTGTAATGGAATTTTGATCGAAATCTTCACTCGTTGGCTTGCTTGTAGTTTGTAGTGGACTTAATAATAATAACTAATCAGATGAAAGAACCTTTTAACAAAAAAACGGCGATAGAAATATCACTTTTTTAATCTTGACACTTCAAATACTGGTTGCATATACAGCCGGTGTAGCACCATTTTCTGATTAGGGAGAAGAGTGGCAAATATACACTGTGTCCCCAACATATCTAATTTCAGTGGTTGGAGTTACAGGGCGAAAAAAATGTTTGCAGTTGGCATTACGTTAAAGACACTTAATTAAAAATGAAACAATTAGTAACGCAATTTAATATTTTATTATGAGTATCTAAACCGTGACAGTTTTATTTGTCAAAAATAAAATCAATCTACTTAAAAAAATAGGAATAAAAATTTTACAAACAAACAAATTAATTTTACGAAAATATGAAAATTATAATAAATAAACTTACAAACAACAATAAACAACTAGAATTAATTAGACAAAAATATGAAAGTTATAATAAATGTAACACATTTTAAAGTTTTATTATGAGGATATACTTATTTGGATCTTCGGCAGTTTTATTTATCGAAACTAAATAAGTAATCACTTAATTATTATCCGTGTATTTGGCAGAAAAAAAGTGCTAGGAAGCGCTTGTAACCAAAATGGCGATCGCTAAGCGGTAAGCGCTGTCAACTGCTAAATAGCTACTTTCCTCTGAGACGCTAAGCTAGCTTTAA
Source organism: Galeruca laticollis (assembly GCA_963921935.1). Lineage (NCBI taxonomy): Eukaryota > Metazoa > Arthropoda > Insecta > Coleoptera > Chrysomelidae > Galeruca > Galeruca laticollis. The sequence continues at coordinate 173,917,169 of OY998181.1, forward strand.
CCGGGAATCCTAACCCAACTTGTTTGTTGGTAAAGTGCTCATATTAAAAGGTTATCAATTATGAATAACGCATTAATTAATGTAGTGGAAGATACTTTTGGTGATGTTATTGCGTAAAATTGATTTCAAAACAAAAATAAATAAGCAAAATGGCGGATTATGTCAGCGCTATTGAAGTTAGCAAACGTGTCCTGGACCACACAACTGTACAGTTCATTTCTCTGCCCTAACAAACGAAAGAGGTATACAGAACAGTGTAATGAAAACCCAAATGTAATATTTAGCTCGCATATCTAGTGCAGGAACATTTAACCAACACAATGAATTGTATTGGAACGACTCAAATCCCCACTTAATTCAGGGGATCAAGAGGCAAGGAAGATTCGGTATTAACGTTAGTTGTTTTGTCAGACGAAATTCCAATCTGTCAAATGTGATAGTTTCGATTCTACAAGACAAAAAAAGTCGAAGTATTCACGAAACTCTCACTTGCATTCAGGAATCGTTAATTCGGGCTCCACGTCAGGGCGCCAGTGTAGTAATAATTTTATTTAACAACAAACAAAAGTATTACTAAATGAAAATAACATGAACTATTTAAAATATATAATAATACGTAATCCGTGTTCGCTTCTACCCTTCACCATGCTACTATGTATAGGACTAGGTTACATCACTATCGGTGTGGTGTAAGGCGATTCGAGTGGCGCCATCTTACCATTTATTACAGAGTCTCAGACGTTGTGCGGGGCCTATCTACATGAAGGTGGTACTGTAGATAGAGCTGTATAGCCTGGTAGGGATCGTTCTGCTATACTATCAAATTTTTTAATATTTTTCTTAATAAAGATGTTCTAGAACCCTGTCGTTTTTGACACTTTTCTACAATCGCCCTCTGTACCTCTTTAATGAAGGAACCTATCGAAGATTTTATTGGGCAATCGTTACTTTAATAAAAAAAAATCATTACCTATCAGGATTGCTAGTTCGATTTTCATTTCATCTGTAAATATCTTGTTAAAAATTCAGTAGATTTATTTAAGCTATACCCTTGAGTATAAAGACTAATTGTGTATATAATCAAGGGCTATACCAATTTCAGGAAAGGATAATGAAATAAACCTATATGGCATTGAAAAATATGTATTTTTTAAAAACAAACTTTTTCATTTAAAAAAATAAAGTAAGCATATACCTAATTCTTCATTTTAAAAATACTAATCACAAAATAATTAGGTATAGGTACTCATCACATACAAAGAAATGTAAGAAAAAACTGTTACGGGTATATAAAAAATCGAAGTTAATCTGAATCTGATAAAGTTTTGTCCGTTTTTGGTTTATACTTATCATTATTATGCATTAGTACTATTTGCTTTTCTCGACTGCAAATAAGATGTGTAGATGCCTCACAATACTAGTTGTGGAAAGTTTGTTTCTTTCAATACACAATTGCAATTATAAATCTATGGTTTCTTTCGTTAATTTTCATTAGATTTACCTAAGAGAAAACTCTTTTTACAGTGGTTCCCGTAAATTAATTTATACAGAGCGTTCGGAAATATCACGCGAGATAAAAGTGTATGTGATTAATTAAAGAATAATAATAATAAACGAGTATTACATTTTTTTTTCAGTAGATTATGAAATTTCTCGGTAGATCAGTATATAAATATGCAAATCAGTAGATCTAATCCCTGTATATATAATCTTTGAGATCTACTGAATATTCAGTAGAACTGGCAACCCTGTTACATATTAACTACTTTTTTCTATCTGCAAACCATGCCAATTTTTGAGACACACTCACGGACTTAGGATCCATGGACTACTAATTGTATATTAGGTTTGACTCCTTTACTGTGATCGCCATGTTGTGCTAATTTTAAGTTGGCCGGCCCGAGTCACGTGATTCGTACAGTACCGGCTTAAACAATAAAGCAGAAATCATTTATAAGATAGGAAAATATGAAACGGTGAGAGAAAAAAGTATACCTACTGTATTATTTACACTAGCTACTGCGTATTGTGTATCTACCTAAGTTGGGATTATGGAAAACTTTTTCATAAATTTTAAGAAGTGTTTATTTATAAATTATATTATATATTCTTATTGAAATTCAATTACTCAGTAAATAAATAAAATAACCGTTAATTTTAATTTAATTTAATCACAGGCAAGCCCAATTCACATAAATACAATATGGAAATATAAAAAAATGCTACAATAACAAAAAAGAAAAATATGTAAAACTAGAACAAGATAGAACAATTAACACATGCATTAAACTTATCTATAAAACAAAAGGAAATACCTAAAGTATAGTACAAATCACAAGAAAAAAGCAAATAAAGTAAGAGGAGTGATAACACATCAAACCAGAAATAAGAGATATACGCTCTAAAGTGGAAGCTCCAGCAAATGTTTTTTAAACTTGAAAGTGGATACATCCAAAATTAAAATTCCATCTACAGAATTTGCTAATCTAAGTGTCCTAGGTAGAAAACTATTCATTGTATAGTTGTGCCTATGAAATGCAACATGAAACGTTTGTACCTGCCTAGAAAGACGAGAAGTGACAACTAAATATATTTTAGAGAGAAGCTTGAGACTATCACAAATACCATTTACTATATGTTGAACAGCTGTATCAGATCCCTTTGCCTTCTGCGAACGTCCAGAGTAGGAATGTTTAAAAAACGTTCTAAGAAATCATAACAAAGGTAAATGTGCATCTTAAAGGCAATGTATCTTAAAAAATTGTGCTGAACAGCTTCATGTAATATAATGAGGAGACCATACTGGTAAACAATAATCAAGATAAGTTCTGACCAATGAACAATATAGAGATATAATAGCAGTGATGTTAGTAAAATCAGAAGTGGTTCTCTTTATAAAACTCAACATCTTTAGATTTTTTAACAACAGCGATAACATGAGACTTATAATTAAGTGTGGAGTCCAATATAACACCCAAGTCCTTAGTTTGAGAAGCACATTTTAGAGTTTCATTATTAATATTGTAATCAAAAGCTATTGCGTGGTGTATTCCATGAAAACGCATTGCATGGCATTTTGATGCATTTATATTCACGCCATTAAGTGTATACCTTACTAAAATAACACTACTTATAAAATGTAATTAACCACTATTAATATGTAATAAACACGAATATAAAATATAATCCAAAAGTTAACACACAAATATCAAACTTGCGCTTAACTCAATAAAATACAATGCTAAAATTGCGAAATGTGACCTGATGCCACTCCTGACGCTGTCACAAATCAGTCAAATCACATTGCAACAACGGAACAAAGGAAACAGAAATTGACAGAACGAAAATGCCGCGTCAGTTCATCCAGCTAAATTCTAATTGGTTAATCAATTCTATTATGATGTCAATTATTTCGCGCAACCAACCAACGTTCCATCCCCAATATCAAGAAAACGCATATGTACTGTAGCTTCTTAATACCAACTTAAAATTAGCACAACATGGCGGCCATGTGTACGCAAAGTGAGGGGTCATTTCGGATATATGGGAAACATATACTATTAGAAGTCCATGGATCCTAAGTCCGTGGACACACTGTATAATCTAACTTAGAATTTGACATTTTAGTTTATACATCGAAATTTAAATTTCATGTTAAATAGGTATCTATACTGATATTTATAATGTCAACATCTTCATGTTTTATTAAAATATTTTTTTTTAATTTCTTTCAATTTATATGCATTCGAAGAAAAAAAATATCAGGTTTTATTCGAAGTAAAAGATACTCATCTGTATTTACCGACACAAAAGTATCACTTTTACTCCTAAAATAAAACAATATACCATTATTTGTAAAATTAAACTTCAAATTTAATACTGGTTATACATTCTTAAATATAATTTAAGGACGCCCCTGTACAGGTTGAATGTTCAATCACAAACGGCGGTGTTGCCGGATCTTTTATGATCCGACTGTTGGGACTTGAAGCTCCGCGTGCTAGAATGATTTTACATACGAGGGCGCATCTTGAATTTGTCGGAGTATTTTGGTGAAAACGGGATAGGTTAATAAAACGAAATTACGAATTGAACAATAGGTTTTTACTTTTTTCTGAAGTATAACATATATTGCCTTACAAAATAACTATTCCAAAAAGTTCTCAACAATATATAAGTTCTTCTACTAACATAATATTTTGCGTTAGGTTTTTTTGTATTGTTAAAAGTTGTAAAAGATTAAAAAATTATTTTACGCCACCTTACAAGACGCTAGATCAAACTACGGGCGCACGTATTTTACTTTATGTTCAAGATGAATCGAAATAAATTACTTTATATAGTATATTCTAATACTAAATAGATGTTGTAGAATGTGTTTATACGCTAAGTTTCTTAAAAGCATATATCGTGGATTAAATGTATCATTAAAAACTATGAAAACTAATAGTTTGTCAGTGATTCATAGTGGAAAAATAAACTAAGATATATTTTTTACGTTCAATACTTCATCTAGTTGCTACACAGTTTTTCTCAATAATTTTTCTACAGTGTAGTCAATAATAAACTCCCGGTTTATAGTATCACAAAATGCACCAGATACATTTTGATTCATTATAATTCCAATTCAGTTTTTGAAAATAAAAGTGGATATAATTCTATATTGAACAATATATAGACAAGTCCTTTGATTTATTGTTAATTACGGGTTAATTTTCTTTCAAACTAGGTACACTGATTTTCATTTGTGTCTGGAAAGGACAATGAATGCAGTTTTTACCACAAGAACTGTATATAGTTAGCAATATTTTACATCGTTTTTAATCAAAATTCTGTCAGTTCACAGACGTAAATATGCAAATTTAGGTACACTTTTTATCATATTCTGATAAAAAAAATGCTTCGGCTATTTTATCAAAAGGAATTATATTTCTCTAAATCCACCAATACTTTCAAAAACACCTTTCAAAAACAATCTTTCACTTCCTTCATTTATATATAGTCATTCGAATGCTCATACAAATTCTAATTGGTTCAGCATGTAAATTTATTAATTTAATAACATTCTGTACACATAATTGAAATAAATATTGTAATAAAAAGCTAACTGTACTGTTTTACTGGTCTTATTAAATTATTGCTATTGAAATTATCTAGTTTTTTTTTATTAACTGAAAACATTTAAATCTAACCAAAAATTGTTTATTCCGATATTTTCTTTTCTTATGGTTAGGTACATTTATACGTATGTATGTTTCTATAACGAAAAATATAATAACAATTAACGTAATTCCCTTTTAGGATCAGAATCCATACGATTTTTTTCCCATACTCGTACTTGAAGGAGAAACAAAATAAAAATATTTAATTCTTTTCTTCTTTATTAATTAGTTCAAATGAAAGTTCCTACATGAACTTAATTTAGTATAAACTCATTGAAATCGATTAAACTTACAGGAAAAGTGACCTAAATGCCTTCCCTGTAATATTTTGATGTTTATCTTTTTGATTTTAAAATGGTAACCTATGAATTTTGGGCTTAGACCGTTTGGGCGCGGCATGGTTCAAACCGCTTCTATGCTCTCATTGTGAGCCGTTCTCGAGCACTGCGCCTATATGTTGCTTGGACCATTATTTCTCGCCAGAAAGCGAGATGGATAAAATAGTTGAATTTTCGTTTTCAGATTTTCCTTGGTTGATTGGATTAAAATCACTGTAAATATAAAATATCTTTTTGTTTTATTAACGTTTCATTTCTCAAACCTAGAACAGTTTTCAAAGTGACATAAGACACTTTTTTTAATTGTCTTATGTCAATCAACGTTTTCTGGAGTGAAAAATGTTTCAAAAATATCTATTGGCGTTGAAAACTTTATTCAGATTGCCTTGCTTACAACCTGAATTTGACTTATCAAACTCAAATTTTTTTGTTAATTATTTCCAAATTTAAAACGGTTGAATATTTTCTTTTCTAAACTAATCTCACTTTCAACTCCACCCTCGTCCTCGTCGAAACTTCTTTCCAGCAACACAGTATTATTATCATCTACATCCTTTAAAATAGATAAAAATTCCTCATGACTTTCATGCAAACAAACACCACTCGAGTTCTGATTTCGTAAAATTTTTCGATAAGAAACATTATGAACCAAACAACAAAATAATTCCTGCTACTTAACACAACCTTTTATTTACGACTCACGTGCTCATATACAAATGCGCAAACTCCAAAATTTTCCCTCAAAGAAAGAGAAGAAAATATAGTTAATTCTTAACTATAGAACAAAATGGATGATGATAATATATTTATTATACAGGAAGGAGACTGTTATTATTGACCGAACACCAATGGGCTTTGCACCAAGCAGAATAAGGCGCGATGCCCATAAATATCTTCACCACTGGTGTATATACAATTTTGTCCACTTCTAGCCAAATTTAAGACAAAAATAAATGTCTTGTAAAAATCTAGTATCACAGTCACAATCTTTTATGGTCATCTCTATTCTGTCGTCATCAGTGTTGCCAGTGTTAGCGATTTTGAATAATAATTTGCGACCAGATTTTAGCATTTTGCGCTTTCGCCATAAATGCATACGGAGCATACACACCATCCTTAAATTAAGAAATTAAAACCATGAACAGGTGAAAGTGTAGACCATTGAACTGAATAACCTTTATTCATTTCAGTAGTGTAGACATACTTTGTCAACCACTTGTAAGTATCAAAACTGTCAAACAAAAATAATAGAAGTTTTCCTTTATAATCGTTATGGATGGTAGAGGAAAGGAGAATTGTCTCATATGAGGGAAACGTTTAAAACGTGTCCAGCTATAAACATTAAATAATCGTTCAAAAATCCTCCAAGATGGCGCTAGCGTAGGCAAATTGTGTGACACGTAGTTCATCCAATCATCATTTGTTTATTTTTCTACCTTTTTCTTATAACTTTTAGCACTCTTCTTAAAATCCACCCGGCGGCTACTATGGCGCCACGTTATATACCACATTTCCTCTACCCTCCATAATGATGATGTACGCTGTGGTCGCTATAGATTTAAAAACATTATTCTCTCTTTTTCTTTTGCCACATATGATATGTAATAAAAATCTATTGTTGCTCTAACTAACACAAATCAAAAGAAAAACACCCTCCATCCCACCAAAATAATTAAATTCTTTGATGCGATCAATGTAATTCAATATTAAAAGTTGTGTTGTTACTTATTAAGAAAATAGGAAAACATAGTAATATCAAAACATCTTTTTGAAAAGATTGGTAAAACATCCCTATATTTAAAGGAAAGTGGAATTAAATAATAAGTGATATTATTGATTTTTTAAGATTGGTTGGAACCTGGTCCACCTGAAAATGCCTGGTGTAAAATTGAATTTCGAGCTCAAAAGGCGGATTTAGGGCCAGTTTCACCACCTTCTGTTATTCCGTTATTCACAACTTTTATCTTTCTCACTTGGCATAAAATAAGAAAGAACAAAACATCCGTTTAAGCTATCAAAACACTTATCAGAAGGTGATGAAACTGACCCTTAAAAAGGCACACACAATTTAGCTTATTACAATTGGTGTAAGTGCACAGATTAGAGATTCTTTCTCTAATCTGTGGTAAGTGCAAAAGATACGCATTGACGTTTCGCGATCTTTATATTTAAAATACTGGCAACACTGCCTGTTATCACCATTCAAACTCTTGTAGTCTTGTTTTTTTAAGATAGTTTATCTATGGTCTTGTATATAAACGAACTGTTAGTTGCGGAAGAAAAGTGTGCTTTATAATGTTTAAACTATTAAATTAGTAATTAATTTTATTAAATTAGTGTCTAGATTACATTTAAAAATGAACTATTAAATATCGGTAATGAAATACTTAAAATCATAGGAGTTTGTGTTTATTCCAGTGTTTATATTCCCAGAAGACACCTAGTGACTACAGGTAAGTTAGGTTAAGTATTTTTAGACCTACTCCATAAAATCTAAGTAAGGAAAATAATAAAAATTCAAATTAATAGCAGTAAATGACCGTAAAGTGAATATTTATTAATATATTAACGTAAATTGATGAAGATATATATTTTTAACTTTAATTACTAAATAGCGCCATCTATCTGTCATAAAATCTAACAGTCTGTTGGTTAAACAATGATACCAACTTCCCCCTACATTTAGGAAGAAAAACTATATAGGGAGTTTTTTAGAAGGTGAAATTTTTTGGGGATATTTTTAAGGATAAAATTACACTGTTAAACATTTATTTAATTATAATACGATTATATTATTTAATATTACTAAATGAACATTTACTTGGATCACATTTGGGGAGTTTTGGTGTGAATTTAGGGAGAAATGTTTCAAGCAGTTGGGTTAAAAATTAAACTGATAAAATGTCAGTTGAATTATTTCGTCTGGATTCTGCCTTTTACATTTTGGAAAAATACGTTTCGTAAATCTAGGCTTACCAGAATCAACGTTCTTTTTTCCTCGTATAAAACGTTGCAAAAAATCACGTGCTTAATTCTAGGACTACAAGGTTTTTATCTTAAAAATTATTTTGAAAAATTCTAAAAGGAAATGATTTACGTGAGTCTGGTGTACATATCGTCTAATTGGGGCTTAAAGTAAGCTTTTAATTGTGGACGTTTCGACTTCATAGTCGGTGTGAGTAAACCATTTTGAATACTAAAGTTGTCAGGGTGAAGGTAGATGTCCTTAACCTAAATTAAATACAAAAATATATAATTAGTATTGGAAAATATATAATTAAAAATCTAACTATACTAAATCTGACATATATAGTGAAATGTTTAATTCAATAGACAAACATTTTACCTGTTCAAAGGATTTTAATCCAGCTTCTTTGCCCCACGTTACCATGTCGTCTAGGATCAATTGTTTTACTTCGGGATTATTGCAAAGGATACTGAGTGTTCCGGGTATGCCGTTTTCGTGAGCCCAACATTTAATTACGTCTACATCCGGTACTACGATTCCCACTATACACGACTGGAAAAAATAGGGATAAATAAATAACTCTTATAGTCCAGGCAGTAGAGCAGTGAAAGTAGGGTGTAATGGTTGTTGTTTGATAACGCAAAATTTTTATGCAGAAAGTTGCCTAACTGTTTGCCTACTCCAAAAAGTGCTTAATAAATGCTGTAGAACAACAAATGTACCGAAATATCGAAAAATCACACATTTTTCGATACATTTGTGTCTAAAACTTTGAAACAAAGCTTTAAATCAAAAAAATGTACTCTTTATTTTTTCTTTATTTGACGATTTCCTATAAGGTTATGAGAATCGCGAATCGAAAAACTTTAATTTTCCATGAATAATATGCGAAAATCATACGTAAACTTTGCGAAATTTTTTCGGTAAGTAAAAATTGATAAATATTTATCAAATTTTCAAAAAAGATAGTTAAACATATGACAATTACGCACAAAAATTTTTGTAACGATTGACCGCGTAGTCTTTCACTGCCAGAATTATTAGTTAACAAATTATAAAAAAGTTGATCGCGCGTACCTTGTTTAAACAACGGTGAAAAAGGAAAACGCAATTTTTAACAGTTACTTAGTGTCATAACAAACAATAAGCAATTATAAAAATATCCATTATACGTTTTAACAATTTTTTACAATTTTTTTCCATTATAAATAATTTCTCGTTTACAGCATCAGTTCGATCTAATTTAAAAATTGATTCCCATCTGAATACTGCTTTGCAAGCACTTTTATTTTAGCTCAAAACGACGAAATTTGACCGTGTACATCCGGAGATAGATACCCACAAAGTTAATAATAATTTATGGCTTACTTAATCGTTAAATCGAAATTAAAAAAATACTCTCTTATAGCTGGTTGCAAATACTTTCTATATTCGTCTTGTGCATTTTCGACAGATGAAAGCCTAATGAAAGAAAAATCGATGAAAATACCGTAATCAGAGGAGTTCGTCGGCCGAGCGGCGTGGGAGCAGTAGTGGGGTGGCGGAGAGCAGCTGTGCTGTCGCGCGGCCCGGGTGCTTCAAAATGCGAACACGCGGTAAAACATGAGTTATCTCGGCACGATTTTTTTTAATTGGATGTAGCGAAATAAGAGGAATCAGAATATGCCTTCAAAAAACAATATTACAAGAAATTTTGCACGAATTTCAAGATCAAAAAAGTATGCTATTTTCATTTGTATAAATAAAATAGTTGTATGATTGAAAAATTATTTTGTTGCTTAATGTTCATCAAATCATGCAACTAATTAAACGTTTCAATAATAAATATTGATAAAAAGTATATTTTCTTTCTTAACCCATTAACGACTAGCGTTACGAAAACGCAACGCATAACTGTAATATTTCAAAGGAATATTGTAACGTAATATATCAATATTTTCTTGAAAAACGGCAACAGTGTAGGTGGTAAATGCACCACTTGTAGGTTCGTGTAAACAGTGATGCCAACTTGGGGGTTTTCTCCCTAAATTTAGGGAGAAAAAATCTATACAGGGAGTTTTTTAGGGGGAATAATTTTTTGGGGGTATTTTTAGGGATAAAATTTTAATTATTTTTTTTTAATTGCACTACTCTCCATACTCCATACACTTGTATTCGATTATTAATTTATTATTTATAAATAATTATATAATTAATTTAATAATATTTAATTATTCATTTAATTAATAACATTTATTTATAATAATGTTTCTTTTAGAGGAATTTCAACGTAATTGTAGGGATTTTAGGGGTTTTTGGTTGGAGCATTAGGGAGAAAAAATTTTGAGAGTTGGGAACACTGCGTGTAAATGTTCAGTCTAGAACTAACGCTTGTCGTAGACAGTTTAGTGTTTTCTGTAAGTGTTTATAAATTTGTAATCTCGACATGGACTTCAAATTAGTGTAAATACTATTTTTCCATAGTTTATAATGAAAATTATTTATTTTTTATTTAGATTCAATAGTAAATTGATGTAGTTATTTATTAGTGACCATTTAAAAACTTTAAAAAATAAATTGTGATTTTGTTGCGTAATTTAGAGCGTTGCGAAAATGCAACGCCAGTCCTTATGACTACTGCTTTTTCAAATTTATTATATATTTTTTAGTGGTGGATTAATACTCGAAGAGGCTTTGCAAGTGGCTTACGCAGATGATTTAGACGTTGGAGAATATGCAACAACAGTGGATAGGACTTACGGAATAATACTAATCAGATGGAATGATAATAGTATTGTTACACTTGCAACAACATAGTATGGTGCGAATTCGTTGAACCATGTGAAAAGGTTTTCTCAGGCTGAGAAAAGAAATATCCAAATACAAGTACCGTTAGCTATTGCAAAATATAACTCATCAATGGGAGGTACAGATCTAATGAATGAAAATACCTCAAGGCATCGGATCAGCATTAGAGGAAAAAATGGTGGTGGAATCTATTCACTTGGCTAGATACTACAATACAAAATGCATGGATTTTACGTAAACGCGCAGGCAACAAATTAATTTTATTGCAATTCAGAAGGGAAATTGTGAAAAGTTACCTAACCAAGTATCAAACTCTTCCACGTCAAGTCGTTCCTCATCAAGAGTTAGTGACGATATTCGTTATGACAATGCAGGTCACATTTTAGACTATATTGCAAATAACAAACGATGGCGTTGTGCTGAAGACATAAGTACATCTATTACACGAACATACTGTATAAAATGTACCGTTGGAATGTGAAAAAATGTAATGTTGACCTTCATACTAGATTTTGAACATTTTGCTTAGTTAAAATTAATTTGATACTCCTAAGGACTGACGTTGCGTTTTTGCAACACGTGGTTTCTTATAAAATAAAAGGAAATTAAATTTGTTTCTTGGAAATACCTATTTTTTATTACCTACCAAATAAAGTAAACACGAAAAAAATTAGTTTTAAAAAAATAAATAAACTACGTCCTTAATGGATGAAATGGTCTGTTTATCATATGCAAATGAAAATAGCATACTTTTTTTATCTTGAAATTCGTGCAAAATTTCTTTGTAATATTGTTTTTTGATGGCATATTCTGATTCCTCTCATTTCGCTACATCGAATTGAAAAAAAGTCATATCGATAAGTGCTACCACCGTTATCGAGATAACTCATGTTTTACCGGGCATTCGCATTTAGAAACACCCGGGCCGCGCGACTTCACAGCTGCTCTCCGCCATCCCCACTCCTGCTCCCACGCCGCTCGGCCGACGAACTCCTGTGATTACGGTATTTTCATCGATTTTTCTTTCATTAGGCTTCTTTCATCTGTCGAAAATGCACAAGACGGATATAGAAAGTATTTGCAACCAGCTATAAGAGAGTATTTTTTTAATTTCGATTTAACGATTAAGTAAGCCATAAATTATTATTAACTTTGTGGGCCTCCATCTCCGGATCTACACGTTCAAATTTCGTCGTTTTGGGCTAAACTGAAAGTGCTTGCAAAGCAGTATTCAGATGGGAAACAATTTTTAAATTACATCAAACCGATGCTGTAAACGAGAAATTATTTATAAGGGGCCATCCATAAAGTACGTCACACGTTAATGGGGAGGGGGGGTATCACCGAAGTGTGACAAGGGGCATGGGGGGGGGGGTCAATACTTTTGTGACGTCACATGTTAAAATTTAAAATACTAAAACGCAAAGTTTGGATGTGAATTAAAAATTTTAAAAATTTACGAACTTGATCTATATTTATTAATAATTTAGCATTCTCGCTATGCGATAATCTCTCATGCAACGTCATTTAAGTTCTAGAGAATGATGTCGACACTAAGGATGTTCCTGACGTTCAAATTCAGAACGAAAATGAAGTGCCTGATTTACCAGTAATAGCTGATATAAAAGAGTGGATCCAAAGTCTCCATGGACACTCGATAATTAAGTTTTTTATCTTTAATTAATATAATTATAATCGTTTATTATTTTCTAACTAGTCGTTTGTTTTTTCGGTTTTATAAAATGTTGGACTTTATGTTGATTTTATTAGATTATTATTTAATAAAAATAAGTAAAAAATGAAAATAGCTGTTTTCTCTCGATTATTTTTAAATACATACATAAATTTAAAAAAATTGTGACGTCACATCAGGAGGGGGGGGGGGTTATAAAAATGTGACAACCTGTGACAAGGACGGGGGGAGGGGTTCAAAAGTCCTAAAATTCGTGTGACGTACTTTATGGATGGCCCCTAATGGAAAAAATTTGACAAAATTTAAAAAAATTGTAAAAAATTATTAAAACGTAAAATGGATATTTTTATAATTGCTTATTGTTTGTTATGACACTAAGTAACTGTTAAAAATTGCGTGCTCCTTTTTCACCATTGTTTAAACAAGGTACGCTCGATCAACTTTTTTATAATTTGTTAATTAATAATTGTGGCAGTTAAAAACTACGCGATCGATCGTTACAAAAATTATGCGTAATTTTCATATGTTTAACTATCTTTTCTGAAAATTTGATAAATATTTATAAATTTCTACTTACCGAAAAAATTTCTTTACGTTTACGTATGATTTTTGACTTTACTATTTTTCGCATATTATTCATGGAAAATGAAAGTTTTTCGTTTCGCCATTCTCATAACCTTATGGGAAATCGTCAAATAAACAAAAAAGAAAGAGTAAATTTTTTTGATTTAAGGCTTTGTTTCAAAATTTTAGAAAAATGAGTAATTTCTCGATATATCGGTACATTTGTTGTTCTACAGCATTTAGCAAGCACTTTTTGAAGTAGGCAAACATAGATTATTGTTGTACACAATATTCGGCAACTTTCTGCATACAATTTTTTGCGTTATCAAACAACATCCATTTCGATTGATCTATCGCCTGGACTATTATAGCATAGGAGCTTCCTCATTTAGAATCTTTAATATAATTTAGATACAGCTGTTACAGTAATACTAGTCACGCCATCTGTACATTCAACTCGATATCTAAATTAGGCGGCCTGTCAAAATGTATTCAATATGGCGTCTGTGTGTAAACAATAGTTATTTGTAAAACAAGTGTCACAATGACTCGTTTTGTAGTACGAGTGAAGTTTGCACAACGAACCGCGAAGCGGTGAGTTGTGCAAATCACGAGTACTACAGAAAGTCATTGTGGCACAAGTTTTACACAATATTTTTTATAATTCGCGTTTATTTAAATATTTAAATAAAATAGAATTTCATATAATCCCTGTTTTTAAACTAGGAGGAGTGGTTTGAATTTAAGTTGGCAATTCTGTAGATTCCTGATTAGTCAGACCACAGATGGATTTATTCAGTACTTCTGACTTTTGACATATTATAACCGAATAATTGTGTAAATTGTAAACAAACTTTCATTTAAGCAAAAAGAGGATTATTATTTGTTTAAAAAAGAGCTTCTTCGATCTATTTATATTATATCATGAACAGAATTATTTCTGTAATAGATCTTCACATAGATATCTGGTAATTTATCCCCAAAATCGAACGTTTTGTATAACTATATATTGATCCTATACAGTATAAAAATAAGCAATTGACAAATCATTGATAAATAAACGTTAGTGTACATTACTCATTAATATTTTTAATATATAAATCATTCTAATTTACCTTTAATATAATAATTTGCTAGCTAGAACAACGCTAGACCATTTTATTTATAATTTGTGTCAAGGTTAAAGTCAAATGTCAAATAAAAATACAATAACCAACTGTACTCTAAAAATTACTATAACAGTGTTCAAAGAGCTTCATTGTGACACTGTAAACAATGTTATAATGAAGTCTCTTTTATACGCGAATTATAAAAAGTTATTAACTGGTATAAGAATGCAGCAATTAAAGCTTTTTAAAATGCATTGTGTGATTGTTTTGTGACCAAACTATAGAATTTTTTATTTTATTCTTATTTTTAATTGAAAATGCTACAAAGGGTTCTTGTAGTTGATTGTGGAAGTTGTTCCAACAGGTCGACATTATTTATTAGCATCAAATTTAGAAGATATTTGTTAAAGAAATAAACATGAGATATGCAAACAAAAAACAACTGCACCAACATCTCGATTACTCTGAATTAATGTCTTTAAATATTCATTCTGCAGCTCGAAAAGTACTTTATAACAAAATCAAGTGAAATTAACTCGAAAATATTTTAAATAAACGTAAAATAACCACAAAAACATCCACAAACTTAATGCACTCATTGAAACTGTTTGACCACAGACGCCATATTGAATCAAGTGGTTTGGAGCGCTTAATATTTATTGGAGTTGCTAAAGATTGGAGTGTATCAATACTTACTTTCAATGATTCTCCGTATATAAAAACTTGACTAACGTATTGCGAACGTATGTAAATATTTTCAATTTTTTCTGGTACTATGTATTCTCCTTGCGATAATTTGAAGATATGCTTTCTTCTATCTATAATTTTCAATGTTCCATTCTAAAAAAAAAAAGAAATCGTGTACTGGGTGAATAAAAACCATTATTTCAATTACAAGAAAAAAATAGATTTAATCAGTGACGTGACATAGGAAACCAATCAAAAACCGGACCATCTATGCAACTCTCCTGTATAAAAGTCTATTTATAAACTTGCAGTGCCGTCGCCGTTACCGTTCCCGCTCCCGTTGCTGTTTGACGTTGCAGTTGCCGTGTTGTTAGTGTCAATTTATAAACCTGACGTTTGATGTTCATCGCCGTTGTGTGTAGGGTAGATAATCTTTATCTTTATTACCTCTTTCTACTTCTACAATGATTTCTTGAGTCAATGTCATGAAGAACATTATTCTCATCCATATCGAAATACATTCTTCACAAAGCACAAATCATCAAATCAATAAAAATAAATCTTAATCAACGTAAATCAGCTACCCAGGTTTTAATAACATATTTAAGGTCATGTTAAACCCACTAAACTCGATTCTTGCCAAACGACCAGGCTTTTGATTGGTTAATATACGAACGGCTCGAACAGCGAACTGCAAAACTTAAAACTTCGTTATGTCTGAACGTCAGGGAACGTCACGCTCAACGGCGAACGGTAACAGCAACGGAGAATATAAATGCGCAAATGTGAAAGTAGCTTTTTAACTTTCAACGGAAACGGCAACTGCGAGCGGAAACGGCAACTGCAAGTTTATAAATCGGCCTTAAAGTAACTGTAGTAATGACAAGATTCCAAGATGAATGAGCTGCGCCATCTATTAGTTTATTTTTGCACTGCCATTCCAAAGAGGCAACTGGAAATATGATAACAGAAAGCTGTAAATTCTATAACTTTCTCTTAAAGATAAAATCATTGAATAGAAAAATAAGAGAAATTTTGGTAGATTTCGTTGAGGAGAGCGGGGGAGTGAGATATCTTTTAAAATGGGAAGATATATATTTTATGGTGTAGATCTACAACGAACGGGGTACCTGCAAATTCATTGAAAACCGTTCAGCAACGGTCACGCTCATGCGCAGTACTTGACAAATCTTTTAATGTCATGAAAACTAACATTCAGCTAGCGGCGGTGTTGCCAGATTTTGTTAAAAAGGATACAAATTTCTTATTATCTAATTATATACTCTTTTTTTCTTTTCTTTCAATAATTAATAAGAAATATAATAACACTTATTTTGCATTTGAAACTACTTTTAGAATGCTAGAAAATATATAAGTGAACATAATTTTTCACAAAAGATAATTTCAAAATGCGAGAATTGACAAAAACGGCGGTGTTGCCGAATCTTGAATAATTTCCGAGACTGTCGAGACTTGAAGATCGACGTACTACATATGAGGCTATGAGCGGCAAAACGGACCAACCCTCTAAAATTGTATTTTGGGTTGCTTACCTAGTTTAAATCGTGATATTTAAACGAATTTATTACAAAATGGGCTAAACCACCTTGTACTTCTGTTCACTAGATGGCGCCACATATGCACTTTTGGTATTTAGAATTACTGTAATATGTACGGGAGCAAAGTGGACCAAGCCAGGTTGGTCCAGTTTGCCATTGAAGAGTTTTTACTGTTTACTGAAAGCGTTGTAGTTCTAACCTATCCTATCTTCGTTGGTACTTTGTGTGTATTAAAATAAAGTAACAAACACTATAGTGTTTATAAGCAGCGATATGGATAACGTAAGTGGTAAGTACTATTTTCGTAAGATAATAACATTGCTTTAAGTTTAGTTCAAATTTAGAGGTTAGAAAAAAACAATAACATAAGAATAAAGTTCTTTTTTGTATCTTTAATGGAAAACAGCCATTTGATTAGGTAGAATTAAAAAAAAAATGTTTTATTTTAATCGTTAGCAACACTTTACTAATGACCAACTCATTTTACTCGTTGGCAACATCTTTTCGTTAGCAACACAATCGTTTTTCTGTTTGTTTGTGTTGTTATCATGGAAGTTTTATGTGGTTTCTATGCTTTGTATATAACAGACAACTATGATAGTTATAACAAAAATTAAATTTTTAACATTTTTATTTCAATTTTCTACGTTTTCCATTAAGGATACAAAAAAATAGCATGTTTTACTCGTAAGAAAAGTGGGTTTCTATCTCGTGAAAACTTAATTTACTTGCTGATCGCTCGTAAATGAATCTGTTTTCACTCGATAGTAAACCACCACTTTTCTTTACTTGTATAACAATCTACTATTATATTTTTTATTTTATTAAAAATTGTCATTACCGAGTTAAGGATATTTTTGTTCAAGATATACTTCTTTCTTTCAGACGTTTTGTCGGATCTAGAACCATATCAAGATTCAGGATCTGAATATGTGCCTTCCGATGAAGACGACTCAAGAATGGCTGTTGAAACAAACAGTGCTATTGATGATGGTGGAAAAGACGATACAGGAAAACAACAGTTCAAACCGAAGAAGCGTATTCGCAATATGGAGAATTGGAAACGAAATTTAAATAAGAAGAAACGATGTGCTGGAGAGCAGTATACAACGCAATTAGGAAAAGTTGTTCCTGCAAAAGTATTCAAACATTTTGAATGTATGTGTCCAAATAAGTGTCATCTCAGAATTCCAGCAGCACGTCAAGCAGAGTTGCATAAAAATTATTATTCTTTAGAAAGCCGTGACTTGCAGACTTCTTATTTATTTGGTTTAATTAAAGTAGTGAATAAATTACGCACTTATACACAAAATCAGGTTTCTAAAAGAAACAACACTAGAATGTATTACTTACCTGATTCAAATGGAATTGAACAAAAAGTGTGCAAAATTTTTTTCCAATCTGTTTTTCAAGTTTCATCCGGTAGACTAGATAGATTGCTGAAACACAAATCAACTGGTTCTCCAGCACCATGTGACAAGCGTGGAAGACACCCACCATCCAATAAAACAAGTATCGAAAGAAAGAATGAAGTAAAGCAATTTATTGAGAGGTTTCCAAGCTATGAATCTCATTATTGTAGACCAAAAAGCAGTAATCGAAAATATCTTTCACCAGATCTAAGTCTTGGTAAAATGTACGAGCTATACAAAAACGATTCAAATAATCCGGTTTCTTTCTATATTTTTCGAAATGTGTTCAACACGGAATTTAATTTGACTTTCCACTCTCCAGTCACAGACTCATGTAAAAAATGTGATCTTTATAATATGCAAATAAAGTCAACAGCTGATGAACTCCTAAAGCATCGTTTAGAAATTGAACGGGAGCTTCATCAAAGGAAGGCCGAAAGTGCTAGGGAAGGTCTAAAGAAAGACACTGAGCTTGCAAAACAAGGAGAAGTTGCTGTTATTTGCTTTGATTTGATGAAGACTTTGCCTACACCGGTTCTAACTACTGGCATTTGTTACTACAAAAGACAACTGTGGACGTACTGCTTTGGTGTTCATGATATGGCTACTAATGATTCATACATGTTTGTATGGGACGAATCAGTAGCTTCTAGAGGCCCACAGGAAATAGGGTCATGCCTTATGTATTACATAAAAAATTTTGTTACTTCAAAGCGAATCATCATGTATTCTGATCAATGCGGAGGACAAAACCGTAATATCAAACTATCGATTTTGTGCAACCACATGGTTGCCTCCCCGGATTTTGTAGTAGAACAAATTGATCATAAATTTTTAGTTAGTGGACATTCATATTTACCGTGTGATCAAGATTTCGGTATAATCGAAAAAGAAAAAAAATTTCATCCCAATATTTTTGTACCAAGTGACTGGTACGTAGTTATTAGAAACGCTAGAAAAAGGAATCCATTTAAAGTAATTGAAATGAAGAGCAATAATTTCATTTCTACAGTGGTGCTTGAAAACAACATCACAAACCGAAAAATTGCACAATCTAAAATGAAAGTTGAATGGCTAAAAATTCAGTGGCTGCAATTCCAAAAGCAAGCTCCTTATTCAATTAATTTCAAATATTCCAACCAGAATGACGTACCGTTTGAAACTGTTGATATAAGTAAAAGAAAATCAAGTGGAGGAGTAACAGAACTGCAAATGCTTTACCCAAACGGAAACGTAATAAACGATCTAAAAAAGAAAGATCTTCTCCTGCTAATAAAATTTATTCCTCCAGTCTTTCATGAATTTTATCAAAGTCTTCGATCTTCTGCACAGGGAAGAGGAGGGGATTTAGGTGTAGATTCCGATAATGAAGAAAATTAAGATGAATATTTTTTATCGAGTTTTGTACCGTTTGTTTACTTTTTAATATAGGAACAATTTTTGTATTGCATTGAGTTTTCTGTTCAAATAAATTGGTTTTTTGTCATATTAGTTTTATTACATTGTTAACCATCCCACAAAATACAACAATTGCAAAATGGACTAACCCACAACAAAAAACAAAAAAAAACAATTTTTTAAATTTTTTTCTACTTCTATTAAATCTACGAAATTTTATTCTATTTAGACCAAGTTGCAATTTGTGAAAAGCAAAAAATAAACGGTATAGGCGATTTTCAATTTACAGTACATCTTTCATTCTAATTTTCGGCGTTCACTCGTAAATGGCTTGGTCCATTTTGCCACTCATAGCCTCATATATATATGATTTGTTACATACGAGGGGGTATCTACAATTTGTAGGAAATCAGATCTGTTAATAAAACGATATAAATGAAACTATATTTTATATCAAACTGAACTTACCGGTAACCACATTCCTATATCTCCCGTATGATGCCAACCGGCTTCGTCTATAACCTCTTCCGTTTTTTCCGGATCTTTGTAATAACCTTGAAAAACGTTGGTGCCTTTAACGCAAACTTCGCCTTGATTATTACGCGACCAATATTCCATTTCGGGTACGTCTACCAATTTGACGCAGCAACAAGCTACCGGCGGTCCGACGTGACCTGGAGTATGATCTCCTTGTATGGTTAACGTTATGGGAGCCGTACATTCAGTTTGACCATAACCTTCAACTACCTGCATAAAGAAAAGAAAATCTTAAGACAAAAATTCCTATTTATTTAGTTAACTTATTAAGCTATTGCATTAGTTTCTATCGCGGGCCTTGAGCGTGGAGACCGAATCCAGAAATTCCGTAACGAAAATAACCTGACACGATACGAGGACTGTCCAGTAAATTTTAATACCCATATGCTTATACGAGGACTGTCTAATAAATTTTGATTTTTTTATAATGATACGAGGACTGTCCAATAAATTTTAATTTTTTTATACTTATACGAGGACTGCCCAATAAATGTTGATACTTTTATGACTATACAAGGACTGTCCAATAAATTTTAATTATTTTATGATGATACGAGGACTGTCCAATACATTTTGATTGTTTTATACTTATACGAGGACTGTCCAATAAATTTTAATTCTTTTATACTTATACGAGGACTGCCCAAGATATGTTGATACTTTTATGACTATACGAAGAATGTCCAATAAGTCTTGATTATTTTATGATGATACGAGGACTGTCCAATAAGTTTTAATACATATATATTTGTACGAGGACTGTACAATAATTATTGATTATTTTATGCTTATACGATTATTGTCGAATACGTTTCGATTATTTCATACTTATACGAGGACTGCCCAATAAATGTTGATATTTTTATGATTATACGAGGACTGTCCAATAAGTTTTGATTATTTTATGCTGATACGAGGACTGTCCAATAAATTTCGATTTTTTATACTTATACAAGGACTGCCCAATAAATGTTGATTTTTTATAATGATACGAGGACTGTCCAATAAATTTTGATTATTTTATGATGATATGAGGACTGTCCAATACATTTTGATTGTTTTATACTTATACGAGGACTGTCCAATAAATTTTAATTCTTTTATACTTATACGAGGACTGCCCAAGAAATGTTGATACTTTTATGATGATACGAAGAATGTCCAATAAGTCTTGATTATTTTATGATGATACGAGGACTGTCCAATAAATTTAGATTCTTTTATACTTATACGAGGACTGCTCAATAAATTTTAATACTTTTATGATTATTTTATGCTGATACGAGAACTGTCCAATAAGTTTTAATACATATATGCTTGTACGAGGACTGTCCAATAATTATTGATTATTTTATGCTTATACGAGGATTGTCGAATACGTTTCGATTATTTCATACTTATACGAGGACTGCCCAATAAATGTTGATATTTTTATGATTATACGAGGACTGTCCAATAAGTTTTGATTATTTTATGCTGATACGAGGACTGTCCAATAAATTTTGATACTTGTATGATTATACGAGGACTGTCCAATAAGTTTTGATTATTTTATGCTGATACCAGGACTGTCCAATAAATTTTGATTTTTTATACTTATACAAGGACTGCCCAATAAGTTTTGATTATTTTATGCTGATACAATAACTGTCCAATAAATTTTGATACTTGTATGATTATACGAGGACTGTCCAATAAGTTTTCATTATTTTATGCTGATACGAGGACTGTGAAAGTGAAACTTCTAATGCTAAAAAAGAGCTAAAAAAAAAGAAATTGTGAACGTCAAAGTGTAAAACTCTATGCAATAGCTTTACCGCGGCAGTCTCCGAGTGCCACACGTCTTTTTTTTAATTTAATGCACGACTTCATCTGTGACAGATTTGACAGCTTTCCTTACTGTAGGGAATATTGAACCTTTGTGGACTAAACCATGCCATGATTTAATTACAAGACAAATTAAGGTTATACTAGATATTAATTATTCCAAAAAGTTTCGAACGATATTCAAAATAAACAATTTAATCTATATTTAATAAACCTATGAAAATAGTTGTATTCTTCAGTGGCGTAACTACGGAGGGGGATGAAGGGGATGAAACCCCCCAAAAACTTTAAAAATTAAAAAAATTTCTAAAACATAATTACAGCAAGCTTTATTGAAATGTACGAAAAGCTAGGAACGGTAGGCTATAATTTGATAAAAAAAACAAAGTAAAATGCAGTTTTGGGACTTATAATTTAAAAAAATTCCGGTACCCAGATCTCCCGGTCGTTCATCGATACCCCCCTCCCCCCCAACTTCATTCTAGCTACGCCACTGGTATTCTATATACATACTATAAAAGAAAAAAAGTTTATGTTCAAATAATACAAATACCAAGTTACCCAATGTTTAAGTAACACAAATATCATATTACGTAATAATAACAATTTCTGTAGTTTCATGGGAATGACGCTATGTTCGGTTCTCCATAAAAATAAACGCTGACGTTTTAAGGCTAAAGTTTATAAATTCTTTGATTTAATGTAAAACTACAATATTATTACTTTTATACTATATAAAATTTGTGCAATTCAATAATAATTAATAAAAAATTGGTTTTTAAAAAGTCAATTGCACTTTTTTTAATATAACATACATATCATTATAATAATAACATAAACAACTTAGTTAAACATACATGGTTGTTATGAACTTTTACTTAGGTCAATTTTTAGTATTTAACAGATGTCAAATCAAGACCTCAGGGAATGGTACTGTAAGATTAGGAAAGGGTAAATATTATAATAAAACTCGGTGATACTGTAACTATGTAAATTTACTCGCTTCGGTATTGTGATTATACCTAGACTAAACATTTTTAACCATCCAAATCCCAAACAGCCCTCTTTACCCTTCACCCCGGTCGTATCTATTTTATGAGAACGATGATATAAGGTCGAATAACGTAAACAACACGTGTTCGAAAGTATGTTCCGTCTCAATCTTGTATAATAAATACGGTGTGCAAAATAAAATATAATAGTACTCTACCGGGTGTATTAATTGTTATATGTATAAATCGTAATGTAAGTGTTATTTATTTTGTATAAATAAATCCCAGTAATACATGTAATCGATGGTTTAATTCCTCCAAAAGTCCACCTTTGGGGTTATGTACCTTCACATATCACACAATATAACTATTTTTTTTTCATTTATTTACTTACCACACAGCCTAAGGCACACCTAACAAAGGAAAGAACGTTCTCAGCTAACGGTGCCGATCCAACCAACATCAATCTCAGATGACCTCCCATACCTTCTTGTACCTTCCTGAATACCAGCATGTCCCAAAAACTGTTCTTTCTCACAATTCCCCTGAAAACGATATATATAAAAAACGTACACATTGAACTAGTCGCTTGATAACAAACCTTTTTAGTTCTTTCTCTTTCGCGCTGAGGGCCATGTTGAAGAGAGCCTTTTTGACACAGCTGGAGTTGATGTCGGCTTGAACTTTGTCGTATATTCTGTTGAGTAATCTGGGAACTGCAGGTGTCACTGTTGGTTTCAAGGCTTTCATGTCATCTGACAATCTTCTGATGTCGCCTAGATAGAAACCCACCGCACCTCCGACGCAATACATGGCGTTCTAAAAAATTACGAAACGTATAAATATTCAAACGAAATAATGAAAATCAGCTTAAGTCATCGGCCATTAGGATGTTGGCTGCTTACCAAAGGCGTGTAAATTGCATTATAGTTGATAACAATTGTTTTGGCATATGTAGTAGCCGAGAGAACAATTGTTTAGAATTCCGTCGCTTTGAATTATCGACCAACCGGTTATCATTTGATTTATTATAATTGATTATGGCGAAAAGTAAAATTGATTTCCTTTTTCCCTCACTATAACACACTGACAAGAGAGCTAATTACCAATTTTTGGTAATCAATCTGGTCCTACCTAGTGAATCACAATCTCAATACCAATTGGGTCACTGACCTGGAAGACAGACACAGCCACATACAAACACAAAACAATAATATCATCATATCGACCGAAAAAGTTCAATCTGCAATAAAAAAAATAACAAAACTGGTAAGCTCCCGGCCCTGCTGGGATGCAAAACTATTGGCTAAAATCATCCACCATACTACATAACAAACTCGCTGAACTAATCACATACATCATCCAAAACCCTTCAGAACTAACCACCTACCTGACAAAAGGCATCACGTTTATCAAACCGAAAAATTACGACACCCTAAATACAGCTATTTATAGACCTGCCTTCCTACCTTATACAAAATAATCACATCCATCCTAATGCAACTTATTCAGGAACACCTTGACACTTACCAAATCTTAACAGAAGATCATAAAGGATGCAAAAAACACAGCCAAGGCTGCAAAGAGCAATTCATTATAGACTCAGTCATACACCAACCCTTTTTTTCGGGCTGAGATGGGAAACTCATGTTCGAATGAGTCCTTCCCAGTACCCAAACAGTGTTGCACTCATCCCCAAGAGGATCCCTACCAACCAAACCCATCTCTGTCTTGCCGTTACTCCCGCCTCCTTGGAATCACTACCTTAGCATACTTCAAGGCGGACGGTGGTCCGTCACACACTCGCCTTCATCTTCTCCCTTCTACTTCTACCTCTCATGCCATATCCAGTCCCTCTCTCGCCCTAATCATGCTCTCCACTACACTACTGACCTCCATATATTCCTCCTCCCCCTCAGCATTATCTCCACCATGTTTTCCCAATACACAGTCCCCCTAGTTTCTTTGCCAACCTCATCAACACTACCACATTCTTCCAGCATCTAAACACATGTCTCACATTATCCCACACCTTGCACAGTCCCGAGTCCCTTCTCCAAATCTTGTGAAGATATCTTACTCTCGACCCATGTCCAGTAAGTACCTGTGTCAAGTAGTAGTTCACCTCCCCGAACTTCCGGTCCATCCAATCTCTCCTACTCCCAATAGATCCTTTTAGAGCGCTTTCATACTTCTCCCACTTTCTCTCCATATCCTCCTCCATCCATTATTGTACTTCCTCTCTGGTCGCACCCCTCCATTGTTTATTCCTGGCTCTGGCCATCACGTCCGCTAGGTATGACCTTGACAGCACCACTGCTGCTAGTCTCCCCCTGTCCTGTAGCCCTGCACCACCCTAAGGAGTATCCTTCTCTGCACCCGCAGGAGTGGCCTAAGCCACGCATTTACCCCCGCTTGTTCACCCTACACTTCCGCAACATACAGCATACTCTGCTCTATCGTCCTCCCAATTACCCTTCTCTTTCACTCTCCCGGCCCTCACGTTACAGCGCAATCTTCCCAGCCATGCTGCCCTTACTTTCACCTTCTGTGCGGTCTTAGCCATATGCGTTTTGAACGATAGTTGGCTATCCAACCACACTCCTAGGTATTTGACCGACTCCTTCATAAGAATTCTCCTACCCTTGAGGTACTCCAGCCTCCATCTCATACCTCCTCCTTTTAGAGTCCACTATCACTCGCCCCGTCAAATAATCCTCTACTAGACTGACCAAACCCTCCCCCACCCCAAGCAACGAGCTCATTGCTGATTATTTATAAAAAAATTTTATTATTACGTCCTTTATCAATGTGGTTTTTGAGTTTATCCTTGACAAGCGCTATAAAAGTAAAATTTTTTATAAGATTTCAAAGTATTGTCTATGATTATTAATTTTGTTCTGTTTGATCTATCTAGTAATATAATGTGACTGTTTGTTGAAGATTATAAAGGCTTTTTAATTTCTTTCTGACATTCAATATATTTCAATAAACATTCTGTCACCAATAATCCACAAATGTCACTGTCACAAATAAATTTTTATCAAATTAAGTAAATTTAATTTCTATAAATTATTCAAATATATTACAAAACTATATCTAAAGTAAGTCGAATTCAAAAGTCATATACAATTACTAAATCACAGAAAATAAACAAATACTAGTTTTCCTTTTTTTTATCAAATAACAAAAATTTTATCTACAATGAACAAAAATTAAGTGAGTTACGAATGAAGTTAATTATCAACAAGCAAAATCTTATCTGTAATAAATACAAATTAAATGAGTTACGAACGAAATTGATAAATTTCTCGAATTGTCCAAACGATTTTCGAATTTTAACTTTTAATTCGCGAATGTCAAATACCCATTCACAGTCCCAACTTCTTTTAATATACTTTATCAATTGTATAATTGTTCAATATTAAATTTCTGTATTTATTCTCAATTTAAAATTTTGTAATTTATTATTCAGATGCATCTATTGTTAATTTTGATTAAGGCCTGATATTTTTCGTCGAAAAAATGCATTATTTAAAATTATCAATAATCTGGAGCAGACTCACCAAATCTGGACTCCTCCAAACTCGTACACTTCTAAATCTAAATTAGAATTCAGGATCATTCACTTTTCCGAATTGATGACTAAATTTTCCAATAAAAAAAACACGCACAGAATTTACAATTATAGACACCGATTAACAATTTCTATTATTAATTATTATACTATTCAACTAACTATCTATTACTTGGAGAAATTTTGGAGAACTCTCAAATTACGAGTACATGTTCTTCGTTCGGGATCTCAAATTCAACAAAATAACCACATTCTTATTTAAAAAAAAATGTTATTTTCGTGCAACAAGGATTTGGAATTGTTTTATTATCTAAATACCTTATCATGACTTCTGTTTTCTTTAACCTTCAATATATTTTTCAACTGTGACATGTAAATGTCATCAGAAATTAAATAATGTGCCAAAATTTAATTATACAGGGTTTTTCAACCATATTGATTTTATAGACAATACAGGGTTTGCCAAAAGTATTGAATAAAAAAATTAAATGAATTCTTTAAAATTTGAAATAATCGAACTAACTGTATTAATATATATTATATATCTATTTTAATGTATAGTTGCGTTTTACAATCTGTGATTGTAGCGACACTATTGCACACACACCTTTAGCAGCGTATGTAACCTATTTCAATTTTGACAGTAGTTGTCAAACAATGCCCGGCTAAGATAAATATTAATTTTGTATTTAGAAAGATGAACTTCTTCACAATCGACTTAATAACTCTTGTCTCAGGGTGGGATAAAATTTTTTTAAAAATAATAATTCAAATTTTATAATTTTAACGTATTCTCCAAATTAAATATTACTCTATTATTCAGAATCTCGAGTAACTGTTTATTCAATATAATAAAAGGCACTTTAATTATCTTATGACATTTACGATTTTACTGTCACTGAAAATTAACCAAATGTCACTGATTAGATCGAAAATTCTATTGAATGCAAAATGTTAAATTCGATGAAAATAGATACTGAATGAATAACACAGTGAGTTGGAATCAAAATTATATATTATACTATCAGATAACAAATTTCAAAAAAAAATTATTGTTTCCCAAAAATATCACAAAAGAATAAAGATATTATTTTCTACCAACCTTAAAATTAGAACAACCTATGCTAAAAATCAACCTAATTAAATATTTTTATCAAAAGTTCAAATCGTCGAATTTACAAGTGACGTGTATCAATGTCAAGTAACACAATCTCCGTTCAAAATTGTCTATTCAAATAATTTCTTCACTTGATGTAAAATTTCATATATGTAACGTTAATTTGTTTTAATTCAAATTATCCTATAGATACATCTATTTTTAAATGTATTTAAAAGGCCTGTTAATTCTCGAGAAATAATTTAAACACTGGAGCGGACTCACCAACTAGGAACAGGAAAACTCGTACGTATTCTAAACGTATTTAGAATTCTGCATACTTTCTAAATATATAATTTAGAAAACTGGAACCACTTACACTATTTACGATGCAATTCTTCTTCGAATTATGCACGCACTGGCTTTATAATGTAATGTATGGCTTTATGATCTGATTGTATAATAGACTAATTTCTATTATATTTTCAGAAAAATGAGACAACTCTAAATGTGATGTTGTCTCGTGGGGGTTTCAAATTCAACTAACTAAACTTTTTTCAAATAAATAAATCTCTTCTCCTGTGGTTACGAAAAATTCTTTTTTAAAAAAAAATACTAATTTATGTTTCCCAATAAGAAAGAGATATTTGAATTATTTTATTACAATTGTAATTCTGCTAGCAGATACATCTGTATTTGGAAATTTCAAATATATTTTCCAAATCGTAATATGATCTATCTATCATTAGATATATTCTGCATAAATGTCATCAGAAATTAAAATGTCAAATTTAATATGTATACCGAATCTTTCAAAATTATTGATACTACATATAATACAGTGTGTATCGAAAGTATTGCAAACAAAAATAAATAATTTTCCTTATTTTAATGTTTCTTTCAAATTTCAAATAGAGGAACTGTATTTATATATATATATATATATATATTAATATATTGCATTCTGAAATAAGCCTAAAAATAAATAGTGTAACTAAGGCTGAATTCACAACCTGAGCAGAGTCCCAAGTATGGGAAAACTCACGTGACAAATTGGCGCCCAGCGTGCGCTCATGGAGATTCCTTCTTAAGTGCCCTCTTGTTCTGTATATGCCTCAACCCAATTTCCCAAGCCCTCTCTAACACAAGCTACTGTTTCCAACTCAAATACAACCAGAACAATAACTATAAATCTGTTTTACATGGACAATATAAAACTATACAAATCTACAAAAAATCAAATAGACTCCCTTATCAAAATCACAGAAACAATAACGACAGTTTACCTGGTTAACCACCTTTCACTGATCCAGACAAATTCAAGTTGATAATTCAATAATAATAATAAATAATAATGAGCATCGTTTGGAGTTAAGTTTGCACTTTTCTTTGACTTTTTGCAATATTGCATTAAAAAATCAAAATATGCGTTTTTGTTGTGCTTCTCTTATATGTCAATATTTCAAAGCGAATCAATACTTACCTCACAGCTCCTTTCCAGCATATGAGCCAACGGCAAAAAAGATATCAAGATATCCGTATTTCTAAGCTTATGGTCTCCGAACTGTAATAAGACGGCACTCATGGAGGCCACTATATTTTCATGCGTTAACATTACTCCTTTCGGGTTACCCGTCGTTCCGCTAGTGTAGCAGATAGTCGCTAAATCTGAAGGCTTCGGAGGCTAAAAATATTAATACGAATTCAAATGACGAGATCTTAAACAAGAACTTCATCTCCCAGAAACCCCATAAATTTAATCCCGATTCTTTTTAATGATAAGCGAGACCATCGTTTGAAAAGTAATGTTGTGCCAGTACGGTTCTGTTCTTTCTTTACGTTGCCTGTCAAATGACATTTACTTGAAATTTCGAGACGCGATGTCAATGCTTGGCCTGGAGGAATCGTGAAGCGTTTAGAATAATTTAGTCAGGTCTCTGGAACCACACATTGCCAATATAAATAGCGCAACGTTGTCAAAATGGACAGATCAGTTCAGTAGTACATAAATATTGTTGAATAATTAATTTAAAAATGTAAAAGTAATAGAAGATAAATTAAAATCACCTTGTAAAAAATTAATAAAAGTCTCAGTATAACCCTTACTTCCTGAGTTTCTAGTGTGGGCTTTCAAGTTCTCGTTACTTAAAATCTATTTTTTAGAATTAAAATCTTTTATATCATATCGTTGATTCAGTTCGTTAATGAAATACTCACAACTTCGGGATGATTGGTTTTTGCTCCTAAGTCTTCGACGTCGCTAAATTTAATTACTTCCACTCCCCTATTTTTAGCTCGTTGTTTCGTAGCTGCCCTCACGTCCCTCATTACTATCAATTTTTTTAGACAATTAGGGGATCTCTCTAATAAAAGATTGCATTTAGCGTCGTCATCACAAATCACAGTAGATATTTCAGCTGAAAAAGAAAAAAAAATCATTCATAACCTACTTTAATTTGGAATTCTTCAATTGGTTTTAAAAACACTATAATGTGGAATTTAATAGATGAGGCTTTTACTTGATGAAGATCCATACTGAACGATGAAATAAAACAATATAGTTTGTTTAAATCTTCATTTATTTGAACTAATGTTCAATTTAAACTTGTTGACGCGTTTCACTAACACAGTAGCTTTGTCAAAACGAATGAAGGTAATATAAAAATGTCTTAATATATACAGTGCTAAATCTATTTACTAAGGTTAACAATGGTATTAAAAGATAATTACCTGGAAATTCATTCACTACAAACATTCCTAAGCTATCTTCTTGGTAAAAAGGTTCAATAAAGGAGACTGATTGATATCTATTTGGTCGTTAAGGAGATTACCTGAATATTTATTTTTGTTAATCTCTAGGGCTTCTAATAAATTTAAACTAAAGGATTTACCGACTACATGGAGAATTTTAAAATTTGGGTCGAAAATGTGTTGGTTTTCTAATAAATGATTTGAATAGTTAGAATCTAATTTTTTGTTGTCATAGCTACGTTTGTGTTCCGAAAAACTAGTTTTTAAATTTCTAAAAGTTCTACCGATATAAATTTTATCACAATTGTCATTACCACATTTTAATTTATAAACATCTGATTTGTTTAATTTTGAAGATTTAGATTTATTATTTTTAATGAATTTGGATAAATTGTGATCAGTTTTAAAGGAAATATTCATGTCTAAAGTTTCTAAAAATGATTTAATTTTTAAGGATGGTGTTCCAAAGTATGTTAAGCTTTTAAATTGTCTATAATTTTTATCTGGAATACTTGTTCTAAAGTCTGTTTTTTTATCTTTTTATTTATGATATTGTCAATTAAATTTGGATCGTAATTATTATTAACTGCTATTTGTTTTATGATATTTAATTCTTTGGTATAATTATTAATATTTAATGGGACTGTTAAGAGTCTGTGTATCATACTATTGAAAGCTGCTAGTTTATGACTGAATGGGTGGATCGAACTATTATGAATTGTAATATCTGTATGTGATGGTTTATGAAATATAGAAAAATCATGTTTATTATTTATATTTGAAATTGTAAGGTCTAGAAAGTTTATAGACTTATTTTGTTCAAGTTCTACGGTAAATTTGATATTATTGTGAATCGAGTTTATGTAAGTAATGAAGCTCTCTAATTGTCTATTTGTACCGATGAAGCTAGCTAAAATGTCGTCCACATATCGGTGCCAGTACATAAATTTTTTACTAAGGGGGTGTTCATGAATTATTTTTTCTATATTATCCATGAATATTTCTTCTAGTAGGGGGCTGAGAGGGTTGCCCATAATCAAACCATCTTTACTGCTATAAACCTCTCCATTGAAATGAAAATAATTTTGATTCAAACACACTTTTAATAAAGTAATGATATCAGAGTGAATTATAGGATTAACATTATTGTAAGTGAGCAAGTTATCAACAAGAGTTATAGTTTCTTTAGGAGGTATACTAGGGAATAGATTTGTTACATCGAACGATATGAATTTAGAACTATGGGGTAGTATTATATCTTGAATATTATTAATTAATTCCGTTGAGTTTTTAACTGAAAATCGAGGTATGAATGAACAATATTTAGAAATGACATCTATGAGAATCTTTGAAATTTTGAATGAAGGTGCTGTGAAATAAGAAACAACTGGCCTGATAGGGTACCCCTCTTTATGGAGTTTAATTAATGAATAAAGTTCAGGGTGTTGCGGATTGGTTAAAAATAATTTATATTTTTCTTTATCGTTAATTATTGATTTAACGTTATCTACTGCTAATTTTATTTCTCTCTGAAATTTATTAGTTGGGTATTTTTTAAGGGTCTCAAAATTGCTTGCCTGAATAAAATTGTTGGTTTTTAATAAATAATCTTCTTTAGGTAATGAATGCTATTACCGTATTTCCTTTATCTGCTTTTGTGAAAATAAGACTATTTGACTTTGATTTTTGTTGAATTGATTTGGCCGCTGATAATTCAAAATTGGGTTTGTTAAACTCGACGAATTCTTTTTTAATAATTTCTGAAGCTTTGTGTTTTAGATTAGAATTATTTGGAATATTATACAAGTTAATTTCTGTTTCTGTACCTAGTTTGTTGAAGTTATCCAATGAACATGTGGGTTGAATATTATGTTTAAAACCTTTTTGTAATAATTGAATTTCTTTATCTGTAAAAATTGTATTTGAAAGATTGACGAATCTATTTAAAAATTTATGTTCTGAGAATTTGGTTTGTGGGTTTCTTGATACTGGTTTGTTGGTTAATAATGACTTTAATTTACGTTTTTGTCCTTGGTACTTTTTGTGAATAATTACTTTAATCTTATCTCTTATGTCCCTATCTAAAATGTCAAACTCTATGGGATGTAGTATATGTGATAGTTGTGAATGAATTACCTTAACATAAATACTAAAAATATATCTCTTACTATACTGAATGTTCTTTTCTTCTTTTAACCATTTTTCTTTGCCATAGATACTGGCTTTGTTGGCTGGACTGCTCTTGTTGTCTGTTTTTAATTTCATGTATCTAGGGAATACGTGATTTCTGGAACACTGCCCGAAGAACCACAAATTTTGCGTACACACTGCACTTTTTAAAAGTAATTTAAAATACCATATAGCCAAATAGCTGATATCAGCTTTCTTCAAAAATTGAATAGATGACAATATCATAAATAAAAAGATAAAAAAACAGACTTTAGAACAAGTATTCCCTTCAGATAAAAATTATAGACAATTTAAAAGCTTAACATACTTTGGAACACCATCCTTAAAAATTAAATCATTTTTAGAAACTTTAGACATGAATATTTCCTTTAAAACTGATCACACAATTTATCCAAATTCATTAAAAATAATAAATCTAAATCTTCAAAATTAAACAAATCATGAGTTTATGAATTAAAATGTGGTAATGACAATTGTGATAAAATTTATATCGGTAGAACTTTTAGAAATTTTAAAACTAGAATTTCGGAACACAAACGTAGCTATGACAACAAAAAATTAGATTCTAACTATTCAAATCATTTATTAGAAAACCAACACATTTTCGACCCAAATTTTGAAATTCTCCATGTAGTCGGTAAATCCTTTAGTTTAAATTTATTAGAGGCCCTAGAGATTAACAAAAATAAATATTCAGGTAATCTCCTTAACGACCAAATAGATATCAATCAGTCTCCTTTATTGAACCTTTTTACCTAGAAGATAGCTTAGGAATGTTTGTAGTGAATGAATTTCCAGGTAATATCTTTTAATACCATTGTTAACCTTAGTAAATAGATTTAGCACTGTATATATTAAAACATTTTTATATTTTACCTTCATTCGTTTTGACAAAGCTACTGTGTTAGTGAAACGCGTCAACAAGTTTAAATTGAACATTAGTTCAAATATATCAAGATTTAAACAAACTATATTGTTTTATTTCATCGTTCACTATAATGTGGGCAAAATTCTTGCTTTGGGTTTAGAGTTTCTATGGCTTTAAAAATACTATACCGTGAACGAGCCTGTTTTCTAGCTCTTACTTCTTATTTAGCAAGGACGTTTTGCATTTCTATTTTTGACTACATCAATAGGTAAGTTTTTTTTTTTAATTTACCTTGTTTGATGATGAAAGCACATGCTTCTGGACCTAAAGTATCGTACAAAGGTACTAGTATCATACTATAGCAGTACAAAGCTTGTTCCGTTAGAATCCATTCGGGACAATTTTGTGAATAGATGCCTATGATGGTACTTTGCCCGGGAGGTAAACCGCTTGCCACCAATCCAGAACCGAAATTCTTAGCTCGCAGCAGAGCCTCGTTGTAGTTTACCCATTGGTATGGCTTCGAATACGATTCTCTCCAGCCCAAACAAGGCCCGTTATCTGAAATTGAATAAAAATTTGCATTAAAACGTTTGGATTTGAAACATTTAACTGAAATTAACTGTCTCGACCCTTACTTCGTGGAATCTACTCATATTAGTGTTTTAAATGAAACTCACTGTTTCTAGCTAATTCCACAATATAATAAAAATTGTTGAAAATTCTAAAAAATTGACAATTTTAATTGTATTGTGGAATTAGCTAGAAACAGTGAGTTTCATATAAAACACTAACATTTAACTGCATTAAGAAATAACTAAATCGTAAAAATAAAAATTTCATTACGGTTAAAATGCTTGACAACAAAAGTTCGGTACAAAGTAAAAGGTGGAGATAATTGTGGCGATAAAACCGTAATGAAATCGTTTTATTTACTAGTCAGGAGTGGGCCAGATGTTCAAATCATGATCGTTAATATGATCTTAGTTGTGCATTGAAAAATCACTTGATTCATTTTATTTCGAGTAATAAAATATGTCAAAAATGCGTATAAACAGCGAACGTGATCGTTAAAATATTTATAGGATATAATGTAAGAAAGTTATTGGGTCGAAACAGCAAATGGAAGCGTTGTAAAACTAACTGTATCTAAAGTGCGTATAATCGTAAGAAATATGGAAACATATATCGATAGTACGGATAATCGTAAAAAACATTGTAAAACCGTATCGATAGTGCGGATAATCGTTAGAAATATTAGAAAACTGCATCCAAATTGCGGATTATCGTTAGAAACATTGTAAAACTATATAAAGTTTGGGTAATCGTTAGAAACATGAAAAAACTGTATGGAAAGTACAAATCATTGTTAGAAATTGCATCGAAATTACGGATTATCATCAGAAATATTATAAAACTGTATTGAAATTGCAGATAATCGTTAGAAATATAGAAAAACTGCATGGAAAACGCGGATTCTCGTCAGAAACAGTGCAAACGTGTATCGGAATTGCGGATAATCGTCAGAAACATTGTAACACGGTATCGAAAATGCGGATAATCGTCGGAAACATTGTAAATCTGTGTTGAGAGTGCATATAATCGTTAGAAAGATGAAAACATGTACAAAAATGTGGTTCACTAGTTACGTTGAAAAGTACAGGGGAAGTGCTGAGAATCGTCCGAAACATTGTATCGACAGAGTAGATAATCGTCAGAAATATTGAAAAACTGCATTGAAAGTACGGATAATCGTTAGAAACATTGTAAATCTGTATCGAAATTGCGGATAATAGCCAGAAACATTGTAAAACTATGTCGAAAGTACAAATCATCGTTAGAAATATAAAAAATGTACAGAAATTCAAGATAGTTATTGATATGGAAAATTATGTAGGTCACTAATTACGTTAAGAAGTACATGGAAAGTGAGGATAATCGTCCGAAACACTGTAAAATTGTATCGAAAGCGCGGATAATCGTCAGAAACTCTATAAAACTGCATATAAAGTACGGATAGTCGTTAGAAAGATTGGAAAATTGCATGGAAAGTGCAGATAATTGTCAGAAACATATGAAACTGTCTCGAAATTGTGGATAATAGCCAGTATGTATAACTGTTTTGAAAGTGCAGATAATCGTTAAAAACATGGAAAATGTAAAAAATGTACAGAAATCTAAAATAGTTCTTTGAAACTCTGTAATCCCTAATAGGAAATGAATAAGAATAATTAGTTACGTTAAAAGTTATATGGAAAGTGCAGATAATCGTTAGAAACTTGGGATGACTGTATGGAAAGTGCAGATAATCGTCAGATACATTATATAGCTGTATCTAAAGTGCGCATAATCGTTAGAAACACTGCATGGGAAGTGCAGATACTCGTCAGAAACATTCTAAAATTGTGTCAAAAGTGTAGATAACCGCTAGAAATATGGAAAAATCTACAGATATTAAAGATAGTTATTTGAAACTTTGTAATCTTATATGGAAAATGATGTGGAAAACTTGTTACGTTCAAAAGTATGTATAAAATGCGATTAATCATCAGACACAATGTAAAAATGTGCAGATAATCGTTAGAAACATGGAATGACTGTATGGAAAGTGCAGATAATCATCAGAAACATTATAAAACTGTATCTAAAGTGCGCATAATCGTTAGAAACACTGAATGGAAAGTGCAGATAACCGTGAGAAACATTGTAAAGCTGTATATAAAGTGCGGATAATCGTTAGTACGTTGGTAACATACAAACACTGCATGGAAACTTGAAATGTTATTATCTTATATTATGAAGAATGGTTTGGGTCACTAGTATAGTTAAAATGTACATAGAAAGTTCAGATAATCGTCAGTAACATTGCAAAGCTGTAACGAAAGTGCGGATAATCGTCAGAAAGATGGTAAAATTGTATCGTAAGTGCAGATAATCATCAGAAATATTGTAAAACTTCATCTAATGTGCGAATAATTATTAGAAACATGTAAAAATTTGTAGAAATCTAAGATAATCATCTGATTGCAATTTTATAAGAAAAGTAATGTAGATCGCTAGTTACGTTCAAAATGTACATAGTAGGTGCCGATAATCGCCACAAATAATGCAAAAGTGCAAATAATCGTTAGAAATATGGGAAAATATAAGCAAATCGAAGATAACCGTTAGAATCTTTGCACTAGGTACATAAAAATATATAGAAAGATCATATAATCGTTAGTAACATTCTAAAACTGTATCAAAATTGCAGATAATCGTTAGTTATTAGTTACATTGCCAAGTAGTAGAAAATAATTAATTTACACGAGATATCAGAAAAATTTAAGGTAACGATGTTTTTAACAACTTCAAAATTTATAATTTTCGTCAATTAAATAATGTTAAGATGATATTACTTCTACATATTTTCTTTGCTAAATATATATCAGAACCAACGCGATCATACATCTCTGGATATTCCGCCGCATCTCCCTTTTCACCCACTAACGACCGACACTAATTAAATTGATCCGACAATGAAACTTTAAGTGACAGCTTTCGAAATAAAATTTATTTTGCGTATAAAAATATCTGAGCGTGTGTGCCATGTCCTTGAAAAAAATGTAAACACGCTCCTGATGCTTGTGACGAAATTATAACCTAGACATTTTAACGTTAATCTGGTTTATATTTAAAATCCTTAAGCGAAAATGCCGCCTAAGCACTTTGAGATATAACAAAACAATGCATGGTGGGATGGCATATATCTATCTATCTATCTTTAAAAAAAAAGGTTACGGATTATTCCTTTTTAATAAAGTTTGAATTTCAGATCTTCGTTAAATAGAAAAAAAATTATTGCCATTGACTTTGTAAACGTTGAAACACAACATGGTTTCAATATTGGCACACCTCAACATATTTCCACCGATTTGACAAAACATCCTAATTTATAGGTAGTTGTCGTATTTTGAACTTTACAATGTTATTTTTATTTATTAACACGTAGACAATAAATATTCGAAAAACTAAGATAATGATTTATCACGATAATTGGGCGAAACAATGTAATATGCCACTTTTACGATTTTTTTTGTTAACAACCGAATAAAAGGGAATTTACCTGATTATCATTCAAAAATTGTAAAGGATGGAACAGATATTCGACAATAAAAAACTACATTCTTCTTTTGATATAATTTAAAGAAAAAATCCGGATCGAATGACCATGTTTGGTTTTATTGTAGTAGTCATACGCTTAAAAGTATGTTCTAGTTTCTTTTTTTAAACATCTCAGTTTTAGTAGACGATATTGTGTCTTATTAATCAATTATAGAGGATTTTGGTATGTTTGGTTTTTTGATATATTTAATATGCCACTTATACGATTTTTTTCGTTAACTGAATAAACGGGAATTACTTCATTTATAATTCAAAAATTGTAAGGAATGGAACAGAGATTCGACATAAGTAATTGTGTGAATTGTAGCTTGCACATTCTTCTTGTGATAGAATTTAAAGAAAAATCCGGCTCGAAGACCATGTTTGGTTTGATTGTAGTAGTCATACGCTTAAAAGTATGTTCTAGTTTAATTGTTTTCAAACATCTCAGTTTTAATAAGTCTGTCTTACTAATCAATTACAGAGAATTCTGATATATTTACTATTCAAAATATGTTGAATATGTATATAGAATCAACGACTTTTTGATTGAATCGAAAGAAAAAATCCGGCTTGAAGGTCCATTTTTCGAACTTAGTTTAAAAATATTTTAGCATTAAATATAGCAAACACAAAACAAAATAAAAATTACACATTTAATAATATTCTTTTTAGTGAACAAATGTATACAAAAATAACAGATAAACGCGTTAGTTGGGGATGGAATAAATAACTTACTTGAGACTTTTGCTCCTCTTCTAAATGATTCGTAAAGAGTTTTAGCATCTGAGTATACGTAACTGATGAATTTTCCTTCTTTTGCCTGATTGAAGAATCTGGAAACTCTGATAACATCTGGACCCTGAAAGTTTATTTATACTTAAAATTCAATAAATCCTATACAATAAATAACACATCTCTCTATTAGCCTAGAAATTTCTGGGCATTTACGAGATTGATATAAAACTCTCCCAATAAAATGACAGGCGTCACACACGAATAAAGCAGCACCTAATAAGGGGAGTGTAGATTTTTGTTTGTTTTTCCAAAACCACAGAGATTGCACTGAAGTGACTATTCTCCTCAGTCAATCGTCATGATCACAACTTATATCTGCTCTCACAGCAAAAGTTACTCGAGAGATCAAATCCGCGCTTCTTACAAAAGCAATCATCGTTATTCTATGGATGTGTTATAATTTTTTACGTTTAACGATGAATATTTGTATACAAAGTGAGTTGAAAAATGATTCTCTTGTTTATTTCAAGGTTTCTTGCATAAATTCGTATTTCTGTTAGTTGTAGTTTATATTACCACATTCACAGTGATACAAAAAAGGAGAAAAGGCTTATATAACTATAATTTACAGTTAGGTTCTTGTTTTAATCTTATTATGATAAAACCAAACTTACTACGTAGTTGTAAGTATCCGATTGGTTGTTTAAATTTATTGGAACGCTTATGGGAGGCACAGTTTTACAGCCGCAACATCCGCACATTATATTCACTTTCAGAATTTACAAGAACGCGAATTCTTAAATTTCAACTTTTCATTTTCGAAAACTGGCACTATATTATAATAGATACTGTTGAAAATAAAAAAAGACTCATTTACAGTGTGTTTCAATAAAAACTAACCACCTTGGATGATTTTAAAGACATTTTGGTCATACTTTCAAGTCAATATACAACTTTTCGCAGTTTTGTATTTATAATGAGGGTGTTTAGCTGCCATTGAAAAAAGGATAGACTTCAATCGGAACAATACTGTTACGAGACAGCACACTGGTATAGTTCCCGAGACCGACTCTGCCTAAGCCAGGTATGAAAGTTAAAATTGTGGCGAATACGCAGGGATTTCTTAGAACTGTTTACGATTTTTTGTGACTATCTTATCTAGACATTGTTTTTGTGATCAGTCTTATCTAGAAAATGCCAGAGAGCCAATTGTTTTTGTATAAGCCGCAATCTGGAATTGTCTAGTAAAAAAGGCACTAATATATAAAGGACGACCAGGGAGAGTTAGTTAGTTTATAATTTGATATCGTGAGATAAACAGTAAATAAGTGTTTATATAAATTAGTTTAAGTGCATATACTGTGTATAAAATATAAATTAGTGAATAGTGTAGTGATTAAATAAATGAAGTTAGTAGACATAATGTCTGTGTATAAATTTATACCACCCGTAATAAAAACGTTTAAATAAATAAAAAACATTTCATTGGTGTCAGAAGTGGGATTATATAAATAAATTGCTACGTAAAAATGACCAAGAGACTATGTCACCTGAAAGTGGCGGAACTAAGAGCAGAATTGGAAGATCGTGAGTTGGAAACGTCCGGTAAGAAAAGTGAATTAGTAGAAAGACTTAAAGTGGCACTGGAAAATGACGGCTTTGATCCATAAACAGTTTTATTTAATGACGAGGCTTCCACCTTAATCTCCTCAATTTCTGCTGACATAGGCGAAAAGATTTCTGCCATGGAAGAGAATATTGACGAGAAGATTTCTGCTATGAAGAACGATATATCTGCCGATATCTTATTAATGAAAAACGACATTGCCGCTGACGTTGAAAATGAAATTTCGTCTCTAAAATCTTAAATCGAGAATAAGATGTCAACGATGAACGAGAAAATCGAAAATAAGATAACAACGTAACAAAGAAAGACAGCTATCCTCTTCCTCGAATTGACGATATGCTAGATACTTTGGCCGGCAGCAAATTGTTTTCCACCTTGGACCTGAAGTCTGGTCATTGGCAAGTGGAAATGGACCCAGAAGACAAAGAGAAGACTGCTTTTACCACCGGCTTTGTATTATGCCAATTCAACGTCATGCCATTCGGGTTCTGTAATGCGCCTGTGACATTTGAAAGACTCATGGAAAATGTCTTGAGAGGGTTGTCTTGGAAGACATGCCTGGTCTATTTGGGCGACATCGTAGTACTGGGGAAGACATTTGACGAACACCTGAAGAATTTGGAGGACGTATTCAAACGACTCCAAGCTGCCCAGCTCATGTTAAACCCGACACTAAATAAGTGAATATAAATTAGTGAAGTGTTTATATAAATTAGTTTAAGTGCATATACTGTGTATATAATATAAATTAGTGAATAGTGTAGTGAATAAATAAATTAAGTTAGTAGACACAACGTGTGTGTATGAATTTATCCCACCCGTAATAAAAACGTTTAAATAAATAAGAAAAACATTTCAATACAATAAAAATATTATCACTGGCTTAAAAACATACGTTATAATTTTCAAATTAAATCGCACACACTTATTGGGACATCCTGTACTTGAAATTTGTTGTCTAAGTAATCCGACAGCTGATAAAATGCTGCGATTTTTATTATTATTCAATATAAACATCTATCATCACTGTCATTTTGTTTCAAATATTGTTTTGAAGATGATTGATTGGATTCGAAAGCAATAAAATATTTATCATCATAATGTTACATAAATGTATAGATGGCGAAGTTGAAATTGAGCCAAAAAATGTGTGAATCAAACTTGAAAATGTACTTTTGCTTATGTAAATGTTTTATTATTAATTAAACGGGTCAGTATGATTTTTTTTCTTTAAAAATGAAGTCATTTGTGACGTAATTTTCTCCCGAGTCGGAACTGGCTAATGGCGTCCAGATTTTGAATAATTTGAGGTTATTTACTTGAAAAGTGGCATTTTTCACTACTTTTGAGGTTATGTAGATATACGAAATACACAATTTTTAAACGGTTTTATTTAGCTCACCCCGTTTGTTTTATTTATTATTTATTCTTGGGTCAAATTTAGTAATTCAAATTTCACCCTCTTCCTGTCAACCGATTAATCTGAAATTTTGTATACACTTTGGATTTTGGTGACAATACAATTATGTTTATTCATTATTATTATAAATTCAAGATGGCCGCCGCTACAAAATGGCGGATAATTTATGTTTTATTAATCCCATCAATATGGGTATCAAATGAAAGGGCTCAACAAGCAGAATACAATATACTATGAAAAATTGAAATCCAAGATGGCGGCCGCTACAAAATGGCGGATAACGTAGGTTTTATCAATCCCATCAACATGGGTATCAAATGAAAGGGCTCAACAAGCAGAATACAATATACTATAAAAAATTTAAATCCAAGATGGCGGCCGCTACAAAATGGCGGATAACGTAGGTTTTATCAATCCCATCAATATGGGTATCAAATGAAAGTGCTCAACCAGTAGAATAGAATATACTATATAAAATTAAAATCCAAGATAACGGCCTCTACAAAATGGCGGATAACGTAGGTTTTATCAATCCCATCAACATGGGTATCAAATGAAAGGTCTCAACAAGTAGAATACAATTTACTATGCAAAATTGAAATCTAAGATGGCCGCCGCTACCAAATGGCTGATAACAATTTTTTATCAATCCCACGAAATAAAAACTAAAAACCAAAAAATAAAAATAGGTAAAAAAACTTTTTAAGTTAAACGGTTTTATGTTAAACATACATTGCAATGTTTAAGATAAATGTACTAAAAACCAAAAAATAATAAAATAGATACAGTCGTGGGAATTATAAACATATGCATAGACTAGACTAAAATAAAACCGTGGGGCACGTCAATTGTCTACAAATTATCGACTTAATGTGCGATAGAAGAATCGTTTAATTCGTCGTTAGGCAGTTGGCCCGCAGACGGTGAGGACATTACTTACTATTTTCTTGCTCATGGAAATTCCAATAGTTATACACTCCATGTAAATAACAGAGATGTTTCAACTAGTTTATCGTTGGACATTCACACTGCTGGCTGGCGAGGAATCGTTTCACTGCTCGTAGTTTGTCTTTAATCGACAAAACATATGATAAAAGTACTACTCGCTCACCACTATGAAACCCTAAAACTCGCTTATAATCGTGCTTGCTAGCTTGTTTCCACATTCTAGCCCTACTTATCACACGTCCATCGTTGTCGGTTGAACAACTGCCTAATTATAGTGTAACATTACAAAACAAAAATTTTAATCAACGATTGTAGACAATTGACGTGCCCCACGGTTTTATTTTAGTCTCGTCTATGCATATGTTTATAATTCCCACGACTGTATCTATTTTATTATTTTTTGGTTTTTACTACATTCATCTTAAACATTGCAATGTATGTTTAACATAAAACCGTTTAACTTAAAAAGTTTTTTTACCTATTTTTTTATGAAGTTTCTTCTGTGATTAGGTAGAAATCGTAAAAATCTGTATATGTATATAAGGCCTAATGAAAATAAATGAGAAGAATCAAGACCATTAAAGAACTACAAATTTGTCCATTCATTAAACAAAGAAAATATTGTAAGACGATTTAAGTCACAAAAAATTAGGTGGTATGGACACATATTCAGAAAGGAAAGTAATACAGCAGTGAGGAAGATTAAAGAATGAAAACAACAACCCGAAAGGCCAAGAACAGACTAAACTAAATGGTAAGAACAAGTAAAAGAGGACATCAGAAGGATGATGATAACAAATTGGAGAGAAAACGTACGGAGGAATGCAGACTAATAGTAAATGAGTCAAAGGCACACCAAAAGCAGGGAGTTTTGTGAAATTTTCCAAGTAGCAACAATTACGTAAAATGTAGCGTTAGGACCAAATATACCTTAATAAAATAGTGCTGTGGAATAAAATACAAGACGTTAATGTTAAATTATTTTTTTTCTGATATTCAATGTATATTTATCAACATCCTGATGACAAAATTAAGTATTACCTTCTTGACGAAACGTTTTAATGATTTTCATTACAAAATATGACGTAAACATCATTTTTACGTAATATTAGTACTACTACTAGTAATAACCTAACAATTACAGAATCCGACAAGGGGAATGCTAATGTTATATTAAAAACCGAAGATTATAAGTCAAAAACAAATAACTTTATAAAATCTAGCAATGTACAAATTCTTAGAGCAGATCTAACGAAAAAGTTTTCTAATAATGTAAGAGGTATTGTTAAAAATTTAAATCATCTTTTAAGTGATTACGAAAAGATGTCGATCATTAATAAAAATCCTCATTGTCCACAATTATATGGAACCGTTAAATTACATAAAATAACGAAACCAATTAAACCTGTAGTTTCTTATGTTAATACTCCTAATAATATATTGGCAAAGAGGCTTAACAATATACTTAATAGTTATGGATATACATCTCAGTACTCAATTAGAAATTCAATAGAAGCATTCAACTTGCAAGATAACTGTTCACTAAAATGTTGTAAGAAATGTAGTTTTTACTAATTTATTTGAATGAGCACCAATTCAAATCTTTAATTTGCCCGAAGATGATGAACTAAATCAAAAAAGTTAAGAAGAACAACCAAGTCAAGAAGAAAAGGGGAAATACTAAGTCTAAACCAAAAACATAAAAAAATAAAATACTGCCAAATCGTTATGATGATTTTGTGATATCTGCTTTACTGACTGAAGGTGAGCTAATATTACGTAGAAATGATGTTTACATCACATTTGTCATTTAAAATGTAGTGAAAAAAGCATGATTCACGTGGAATCCCCTATTTCAAAACGTGGAATAATAGATAGTTATATTCTTTGTTTAAAGCTATTGATAACAATGGATAAATACATAGTGATATTATCAGTATCAAAAATTTAAGGCCCTATATGTTATTCCACAGTAATATTTTATTTGATCCTAACGGCATAGTTGCATCACCCTGTATATATTTTATATTATCGATTTAATTTCGACGTTTATCGTAACAGAATTTATAAA
Organism: Galeruca laticollis; assembly: GCA_963921935.1. Taxonomy (NCBI): domain Eukaryota; kingdom Metazoa; phylum Arthropoda; class Insecta; order Coleoptera; family Chrysomelidae; genus Galeruca; species Galeruca laticollis. Next base: position 173,961,631 of record OY998181.1, read on the forward strand.
CACACTGTAGACGAGTTTGTTCACTTTATAATCGTGAATATAAATTTTATATTAAATAAAAAATATTTTACTATTTTACACCACTACCACAAGATTCACTAAACGTACGGGATTTTATATAAATATAAAATCGCTGGTCAATTTGCGAAACCGTTTTGTCACGTCAAGCGTCGCGACGTTAAAATTTCGACTGGGCGCGTCCAACTACATAATAATTGTTTTCAAATATTTATGCCCACACTCTAGCCGCATCCAGCCAATTCAGCGACTTGTTTTAATTTTATTTTATAAATAAATGGTACTAGGTAGTACGAAATCATTTTAGCATTGACATTTTTATCGGATGATTGTAGTGTAATATAAAATTTTGGCAGGTCACTTAATGTACTAACATTAGACAGCAAAAATATTTTTTTAACTATTTTACGAGGGTGGTTTTAAAAGTTTTCAACCTCAACATCAAAATGATATACAATGTTGAAAAATACTTCCTAAAGCTTGAATAGTATATAGAAGTACATGGAAAGTGGGGTGTAATATATTGATCTGATCTTCGTTGAGATTTTTGTTCAGTTGATTTTGTCAATGTCAAGTTGTTAAAAGTCGAATATAGCCTATTTCAGTTCAGGTTTATTTACTACAATTTATTCGACTTTTTTTTTTGATTCTACATAAGATGGATAAACTACTCAGACCAGAAAGGTTAGAAGTTGAACCAAGCTCTAGTACTGCCGCTCAACAGTGGACACATTGGATTCGGTCATTCGAGAATTTTATTGAAGCTGTCAATGCCACAGAAAACAATAAGCAACTGAATATCCTAATTAACTATGTCAGTCCCACTATTTATGGATTTATCAGTGAATGTTCAACCTATGATGAAGCACTCGCAATCTTGAAAAAGATCTATGTCAAACCACGCAATGAAATTTTTGCTCGATACTCCCTTGCAACAAGGCGTCAACAAGTTAGTGAGTCTATTGACCAATATTTACAAGTTCTGAAGGAAATGAGCAAAGAATGTAATTTTAAATCTGTATCTGCAGACGAAAACAAAAATAATTACATAAGAAATTCGTTCATCAGTGGTCTCAGTTCTCCTCACATCAGACAACGACTTCTGAAAAATAATACACTAACCTTACAAGATGCTTTCGACAAAGCCAGAGCTCTTGAAATGGCTCATTATCATTCAGAGGCTTATGTATCTTCATATGGATCCTTTAATGCAGCAGCTAATATGAATACAGACAATCGCTCTGAACAAATTCAAGAATGTTCCGATCAACCAACTACTTCCGCAATTTCTTCTAAATGTTTATTTTGCGGTTTTGATTATCACTCTCGTGATATGTGTCCAGCTAGAAATTGCAACTGCCATGGATGCGGGAAGAAGGGACATTTTTCAAAAGTCTGTAAATCTCGACGCAGTTCAGCAAAATCCACCAAATACTCAACCAAACAGACATCAGCAACAATCCTGGCTACAATTTCAGCTGCATCCCCAGCTTGCCTGTCAAGAGCAATCCTTCAAATTGACAGGATACAGAAAGTTCAGATAGTTTCATAAATAATAAAATAGTACGAGCAAGTAAAAATGAAGATATTTCCTTCCTCATGTAATGTAGCCATGACCTCTACATCTAAAGTGTCTCAAGTGATCGGATGCTGTATCGTGACCATTAAAATGTTGCAGAATATATACGAAAACTTCTAATTACTGGTACTTGATGATTTGTGTGCAGATATGATAATAGGTCATGATTTACTCAAAGATCATTCAGGTGTAGAAGTGACTTTTGGTGGACCAAGAGATTCTTTGGCAGTATGTAATCTAGCTTTGGCTAACGTTGATCCATTTCCTCTATTCTCACATTTGGCTCCAAATTGTAAACCTGTCGCAGTGAGATCTCGCCGATACACATCTGATGATTCTAAATTCATTGATAATGAAGTGAAGAGACTATTAGAAGAAAATATTATTGAGCCAAGTAACTCACCGTGGCGTGTACAAGTTTTAGTCACCTCAAGCGAAACTCATAAAAAGCGAATGGTAATTGATTATTCACAAACAATCAATAGGTTTACATTACTTGATGCTTATCCATTACCACGGATAGATGATATTGTTAATCAAATAGCAAAGTACGAAATATTCTGTACAATTGATCTACGCAATGCTTACCACCAGATTCCCATCAGAGATAACGAAAAAAAGTATACTGCTTTTGAAGCTTGCGGTAAACTTTACCAATTCCGTAGAATTCCATTCGGAGTAACTAATGGAGTAGCCTGCTTCCAGAGGACAATCCAAAATATAATCGAAAGTAAGGGTTTGAAAGATACCTATGCTTACTTGGATGACGTAACCATTTGTGGATCGAACAAGATGGACCACGATCATAATTTACAACTCATCATGAATGCTGCAGAGAAGTATAGTTTAACGTTGAACAAGAAGAAATGTATGTTTTCCACAGTCAAAATAAATATTCTTGGCTATACTATTACGGGGAAAACAATTAAACCAGACCCAGAGAGACTCGGACCACTTTTGGAACTTCCCGCACCAAATAGTTTAGCTTCCCTTCGCCGTATAATGGGAATGTTTGCTCATTATTCGAAATGGGTGCCTAATTTCTCTGAGAAAATTCAACTACTGGTACAGTGTAAAACATTTCCCATGTCTGAAAATGCTATTACAGCATTCGAACTATTGAAGAAAATTATTTCCAGTGCTGCCGTGAAATCTATTGACGAATCCGTTATGTTCACCGTAGAAACTGATGCGTGGGGTTTTGCTATTGCTGTCCAACTCTCTCAGAATGGAAGACCTGTAGCGTTGTTTTCAAGAACTCTTTCAAGTACCGAACAGAGACATTCATCCGTTGAAAAAGAAGCATATGCTATTGTGGAAGCCCTCTGGAAATGGAGACATTTCCTTATTGGCCGATATTTTCAGTTGATTACTGATCAAAAATCGGTATCTTTCATGTTTGATCACAAGGTTTCCAGTAAAATCAAAAACGATAAAATCATGCGGTGGCGCCTAGAACTATCGTGTTTCAAATATGATATATATAGACCTGGAATCGAAAATACAGTAGCAGACACTTTCTCGAGAATAACTTCATCATTGTTGAATGAAGATAACAGGAAGACTCTTTATAATCTACATAACTCTCTGTGTCATCCTGGAGTTACTCGAATGAACCATTGGATTCGCTGTAAAAATTTACCTTTCTCTATGGAAGACATTCGAAAACTAACTGCATCATGTCCCATTTGCGCTGAAGTAAAGCCTCGATTCCATAGAAATCGAGGAACTCTAATAAAATCTACATCTCCATTTGAAAGGCTGAATATAGATTTCAAGGGGCCTCTACATTCTTCAACAAATAATAAATATATATTAACTATTGTGGATGAATATTCACGATTTCCTTTCGCTTTTGCTTGTCCAGATACGACCTCTACGACAGTTATAAAATGCCTTCGTCAACTTTTCGTTATTTTTGGTACGCCATCTTATGTACATTCTGAACGAGGAACTTGTTTCATATCTCAGGAACTAAAAGGATTTCTAGGATCACTTGGTATAGCTTCAAGTCATACAACAGCTTACAATCCCCAAGGAAACGGCCAATGTGAGCGTTATAATGGTATTATATGGAGAACAATTCAACTTTCGTTGAAATCACAGAGACTCAGGATCGATCAGTGGGAATCAGTGTTACAAGAAGCTCTTCATGCAATAAGATCTTTGTTATGTACAGCAACCAATTGCACTCCACACGAGAGGATGTTCAGTTATCATCGACGATCCTCTAATGGTACTACAGTTCCATCATGGCTTTCTGTTCCTGGTCCGGTATATCTTAGAAAACATGTAAGAACCAACAAGTACGAACCATTGGTGGAAGAAGTTCAACTAATCGAAGCAAACCCTAATTATGCACATGTACGCTTTTTGAATGGTAACAAAACCACTGTTTCAACCCGTCATTTAGCTCCTCAAGGAGATATGACCTTGTTGAGTGAATCAACTTCAAATCTACATCAAGAAAACTCAAATACAACCTCGAATGGCAATACCGATCTAGTTTTGATGGAGAAGCGAAAATCCAATCTTCCACAGGAGACAGCTGAAATTAGTCAAGTAGAGATGCCAGAAAGAATAGATGATATTGCTGTTGGACGACCAGTTCGAATTAGGAAGTCTCCCAAGTATTTGGAGGACTTCGTGATAAACTGAGGGGGGATGAATGTAATATATTGATCTGATCTTCGTTGAGATTTTTGTTCAGTTGATTTTGTCAATGTCAAGTTGTTAAAAGTCGAATATAGCCTATTTCAGTTCAGGTTTATTTACTACATGGGGATAATCATCCGAAACATTATAAAATTATTTCGAAAGCGCGGATAATCGTCAGAAACTCTATAAAACTGCATATAAAGTACGGATAATCGATAGAAACATTGGAAAATTGCATGGAAAGTGCAGATAATGTCAGAAATATATTAAACTGTACCGAAATTGCGAATAATAGCCAGAAACATTGTAAAATTATGTCGAAAGTGTAGATAACCGTTAGAAATATGAAAAAATGTACAGAAATTAAAGATAGTTATTTGAAACTTTGTAATCGTATATGGGAAATGATGTGGACCAGTAGTTACGTTAAAAAGTATATGGAAAATGCAAATAATCATCAGAAACAATGTAAAAGTGTATCGAAACTGCGGACGGTTGTTAGAAACATTGGAAAACTGCATGGAAACTGCAGATAAACATTGTAAATTTGTATATAAAGTACGTATAATCATCAGAAACATTGTAAAACTACATGGAAAGTGTGGATAATCATTAGGAACATTGGCCAAATATATGGAAAGTGCAGATCATTGTCAGAAACACTGTATCGAAATTGCGGATAATAGCCAGATACATTCTAAAATTGTGTCGATAACCGCTAGAAATATGGAAAAATGTACAGATATTGAAGATATTTATTTGAAACTTTGTAAGCTTATATGGAAAATGATACGGAAAACTACGCTAAAAAGTATATATAAAATGCGATTAATCAGAAACAATGTAAAAATTTATCGAAAGTGCGGATAATCGTTAGAAACATAGAAAAACTGCATGGCAAGTGCAGATAGTCGTTAGAAATATGGAAGAATGTACAGGAATATAAGGAAATTTTTTGAAACTTTGTAATCCTATATGGAAAATGATTTGGTTCATTAGTTACGTTCAGAAATACATGGAAATTACAGATAATCGTCATAAACATTGTAAAACTATATAAAGTGCGGATAATCGTCGGAAATAGTGTATAACTGTATTGAAAGCGCAGATAATCGTTAAAAACATGGAAAATGTAAAAAATGTACAGAAATCTAAAATAGTTCTTTGAAACGCTGTAATCCCTTATAGAAAATGATATGAATAACTAGTTACGTTAAAAATTATATGCAGATAATCGTTAGAAACTTGGAATGACTGTATGGAAATTGCAGATAATCGTCTGATACATTATATAACTGTATCTAAAGTGCGCATAATCGTTAGAAACACTGCATGGAAAGTGCGGATAATCGTTAGAAACATTGGAAAACTGGATACACACGGATACAAAATTTACTTTGTGACATCGAAAACAGTTTCACAATATAACCATTTCAGCATCGTTTTTGGTAACTTTTTATACAGTTGGATGTACTGTTTACCTTATGGCTGAGAGTCTGACATTTATAGCTGACATTGGACACCACTTGATACATTTTTAAGAATTAAAACAATTTGACTACAAACAATATACAGGGTGTCCCACGACGATTAAGGCAAGTAATATATCAGAATTGGGCTGTAGTAGATAATTATAATTTAGGGGGTGTAAATTAGAGCAAATGTTGCATCTTTTCTTGTTATTGTGTTACCCAATGAGGTATTTGTTTTTGGTCACGTGACGTCGCATTCAAAATTATTAATGGGACAACCTGTAGATTTGTGCCTTTCTGTGTTCCTCCCGATAAAACAATTCCAACTAACTAGCACACTTGGGGTCTAAAGTGATTGATTGAAGAGCTACATGTACTTAAAGGATTGTCAGCGCTCGTTCGCAGTTGAACGAAGCTCAAGCTTTTATTTTGGTTTTCTTTGTAAAAATTTTGCATTTGTGGTTTGCTAATAATATGGTTATTATCAACCATTCTTATTGCTAGAATATAATTTATATCTATAAATCCATTTATTATATATATATATATATTTTACATAATTCGAAACGTAGATACTAAAAATAATATTTATTTACAAATTTACATCTATTTTCTACAAATTCTCGCCTTTTTTGGTCTCTGAGGAAATGGCTCTGTACAATTTTCCTCGTCATTATCATTAGCAAACAAATCCTCATCGATATTATTGCTACTATCAATTGCAAGTTCACAATCAACTAATTGAGTCATATCAAAATTTAGCTCATCACTCAGAGATTCATTATCATCCTCGTCATTGTCAAATACCGTACTTACAATTTCGATGTTACAACAGTTTTTGCCCTCGCAATTTTTACATAATATCGTACAATGTATGCTATGTACTTTTTTACAACCACACCTGGTAGTAGAGCACCCTGTGGTACAAGAACACGAAATAATGTTCAATAATTCGTCGAGTACAAGTACGTCGTCAGTCATGTTAGTAAGGGTCTTTTGGGCGTTCGAAGAGAATGAGCGCTGACCCCCCACCAGAACGCCAAGCAGCTGCCGCCGCACCGTTTGGCCGAACGAGCTAGAATTACTGTTCTCTTTTGAATGGACCAATTAACGGTAGAAAAACGAAAAATTGTGTTTAAGTTGAGTTGGGATTCAACAACCTAGCGAAGTGATCAAAATTTGAAAATTTCAATTAATATTATGACAGTATCTAGCAGATTTTGAATTTATTTATCTCAGCTTATAAAAGTCGCATCTGAAATTTTTTTTTTAAAATACTTGTCTTTGAAAAACAAACATATGTATAACGTAAAAAGATATTTTAAAGACATTTTTGAACGCCAAAATGAGAAAAAACTAGATGTAAAAATTATTATTTTCGGTAAATGTTCTAAAAAAATTATGTAAATTTTTTTTTAAAAATTTTGTTTATGTTATTTATAAAAATATAACTTTCACTCTGTCGATTGCAACAAACCGTTTCTCGTTAATGTTCATAAATTTAGAAGCGATTGAAAAAAAAAATGTTTCCAATTTGCGCAGCCGCTATTTGAATTTTCCAAATCTGAAAAAACGTTAATTTTTAGAAGTTTGCCCTCTATGTTTAACTATGTTTTGACCTCAATATTAATATTTTATTTATAATTACCAACCAAAAATATAATTTTCGTGAATTTTTTCAATTTTTGGAAAATTTAAGATCGGAAATTTTTTTTTTGAAAAAACTATTTACGTCACCTTCAAGAGCATAAGATTTGCTTCAATTTTCATCTCTACGATTTTTTTTTTGTAAGAACACATCCAGGAATGACACGAGCATAAATCACTTGAATTTTAGGTGGTCTGAGCTGTGCTTGCAAGCTGCGTCGCAAGCTCCAGCGAAAATTATTAGACAATCTAGGAGAGTGATGCTGGGTCAATATATTTTCATTTAAAAATGAAAAATCAGTTATGGGAAAGTTTTGATAATTAACAGATTTTTCGACCTTACTTTCCCGGACTACTACAAGAGATAGGACTGTAAGGCGCAAAAGTAATGAAGAAATAGAGGATGAACTGCAATGCGAAAACATTATCATGTTCATAAAAGCCCAAAGATCACAATCGGCAGTACATAAAATGAGAAGAAAATGATCAGGAAAATTACAGAGTGGGTCTCGATCTGACGAAGACTAAGAGGAAGACCCAGAAAAAAATGGAAATAGGCAATTGATGAAGATTCAAAGAGCGTAGGAATGAATAACTGGAAACTAAGATGCATAGAGGCAAAAGATAACGAGAATAGCCAGGACTCCCAACAAACTGCAAAAAAATAGAGTAGAAGGGGAATGATCCACCTCAATAAATGGATGAAAATGCAATGCATTAGCATTAGCCATAATCCGTAAGGATTGAACGACTTGATGAAGATACCTCTGATAAGATTAGCCAAGATTATATGGAATTCAATAATATTTTTGTTTGTTTTATTAAGAGATTGTCAATGAAAACAATATTCAACATATAATTGGCATTTATGTTTAAAAATATTTATGTTTCCAAACCCATATAGATTGCGATTCAGTAATAGCTGTTTGCGTATGAAAATAAAAGCAAAATTTCAATAAAAAAGCCCACACTTAAATTTAAACCATAATCCATTGCCTAAAATAATATTCTCTATTAAAAATATTTCAATAAAATAAACACATTCGTCGTGTCCGTTTGCGTAATTGTGTGCGCGCGTTATCCTTCTATCCCGATCGGCTGTTTATTTGTGTATAAATAATATTGTTGGTAGGTATTCAATGTACCGTTTCATTTTGTTAGATTTATAATCGACATAGAATAGCGGTTTGTTTGGAGAAGAAGAGAGAATGTCACTCCAGTCTTCAATTACAACAAATATCTAGTTTATCATTATATATGCAAATATTCGTCATTGTTTTGTTTTTTTGAATTTAACTATTACCGAGGTATTCTAGGATCGGTATTAAAGACGCTAGCACATAAAAAGAGGTTTTTTCAAAGAAATCTTTTATACAGTCTATTAGCCAATCTAACGTTTTCAGAATTTTACATCCGTACAAAATTAAATTAATTCATGAATTAAATGATGATGATTTGGATCGAAGGCAAGAGTTTTGCGAAATTATGGCCGAGCGCATCAACAATAACCTAAATTTCTTGTACAACGTTTGCTTTTCTGACGAATTCACTTTTTCACTTAAAGGTGAGGTTAACCGGCATAACTGTAGAATTAATTTGGAGCGATACAAATCCTCATGTATATCGAGAAGCTCACACTCAATATCCGAAACAACTAAACGCTTGGGTAGGAATTTTGGGAGAACACCTAATTGGACCTCTGTATATTCCTGGTAATTTAAATGGAGACATATATCTTGAAATGCTGGAAAATTTGATTGATCCGTTAATAACAGAAAAATTAGAAAACGATCCTCTACTAATTGAACAACAATTGCATTTCCAACAAGACGGAGCTCCTTCTCAGTACGCCGCACCAGTTCGCCAATACCTCAATTTACAATACCCTGGTCGTTGGATTGGAAGAAGAGGTCCTGTGGAGTGGCCTGTCCGATCTCTTGACCTGAACCCTCTTGTGGGAATATCTTAAGTCCAAGATTTTTGTAACTCAACCTGATATTTTTTTTTATTCAATTAACGTGCTCGGCAACTATGGCCACTTGTACAGGTGCGATTACAAAAAACAGTAGTTATTACAGATAGTTAAAAAACATAGTTTAAAGTTTATGATATATCTTTTAAGAATTTCAGTGTAGACTCGATTTGGTTTGGGTCCCCTAGGATGTCTTGCAGCTGGGTGACAATCAACCAGAATGTGTTTAACAGTAAGTTGGCACTGGCAGCTTTGGCAGGAAGGTCTGATGCTTGAGGTCATTAAGTAGCTGTCTGTAAGTTCGGTGTGACCTATTCGAAATCTACGTAGTATTGAGAATTCTTGTCTAGAGAGTCCAGTGGGCTCAGTATACAGAGGTGTGTTGAGAACAGGCTGGATAGATAGTAGGAAAGTCTTGTTGGAGTTCCAGTGAGTTTACCATATATATCTGACGATTCTTTTTGCTTCTGCCTTAACATCCTTGCAAATTTGGATATGAGAAGCTATTATGGCTGCAGTTGACGCTGTTTTGGCATACTGATCGGCCAGTTCATTTCCAGGTATACCAATGTGTGATGGTATCCATATAATAGTGACTGTGGTATTTAGGGAATAAAGGTGGTGACAAGAGTGATGGATATCTTGGACAATGGGATGTTCAGTAAATAATTCTTGGATAGATAGGATAGACGCTAGAGAGTCTGTACAAATGGCAACTTTTTTATTGGAACGTTTGATTTGCTTAAAAGCTTGTAGAATACTATACAATTCTCTAGTATACACACTGTATAAAGGAAGGATTAGATTGTTGGCTGTGGTAACTGAGCAGCCAACGCCAGTATCACTTTTGGAAGCATCGGAGTATAATACAAAGTCGTAGTGATTGTTATGAATGATTTCATAAAAATATTTAATCATGAGCGTTTTAGGTGTTTCGTGTTTATTAAATTTGCATAATCCAGGAAGGGGTTGAAGAAAAAGGAATGGGGTTAGTGAGTGAGAGGTTAATGTTATTTGTTAATGAGGATAATATAAGAGCGATAGGTTTAATTATTGGTGAAGGGTTGTTAAGAGGGCTGGCAGTTGATATGAACAGAGAATAGACAGGATTGAGAGGGTTAGATGAGACTGAGGCTGCGTAGGATAGAAGCAGATATTGTCGTCTAATCCATAGTGGGGGTTCATCAGCTTCGCAGTAGAGACTTTCAGATAGGCTGCTACCGAAAGCGCCTAAGCAAAGTCGCAGGGCCGTATTATGAATAGGATTTAGAGATCCTAGATCTGTCTTAGAAGCTGACATGTAAACGATGCAGCCATAATCTAATTTGGAGCGAATGAGTGCTTTATAAATTTTCAGAAGGGATCTCTCGTTCGCACCCCAGTGATAATAAGATAGGGTTTTAATTATATTTAATCGTTTGTAACAGATACCTTTTGTTTCAAGAATATGCTGTTTCCAAGAGAGGCGAGAATCAAATGTCATACCTAGTATTTTGCAGTGATTAACCACTGGGAGGGGGGAATCATTTATGAATATGTCACATTAGTCTGTGTTGGTTTTCGGTAAATTGAATAATCAAGTACATTATTAACTCTTTGAATTTTTAAATCAAGAAAATTTTCTATATCATTGCACAGTTATACTGATCTTAATTGGAAAAATGATATCCAGGATATCACCATAGGGCTAATAATATCTAAGCTTCAATATTTGTAATATCACATCTTCTTCTTTTTTCTATAAACATATATTTAGCCAATCACAAGTTAGGTCACTTCTTGGTCTAGCCAAAAATAACTACTAAACATCAGGTAGGCATCAAATGAAATGTAACTTCTGTCATTCTGACGATGATATTGATTTATCGAAACAATTGTCAATTTTTTAGAATTTTCAATAACTTGTATTATATTGTGGAATTAACTAGAGACCGTGAGTTTCATTTAAAAACACTGAAAATAGAAGGGTTATAAAAGATGTAGGGATTAAAGAGTTAGTATTCGTTATGTGAGCTGTGGTTAGATTCTGTATCTGTAAGGTTATCCGAAGATATGCTTAGGTTGTCGGGGAAATCAATTGGGTTATGCAGGTGTTTTAATTTGTTTAAAAGTCTTGTGAGACGATTTTTAGAGCTCTTTCCTTTGTAGCAGCGTAAAGATGTGCTAAGTCCTTTTGTATACCATCTATATCAGAGGAGAATTTTTGTGCTTCCTGTAGCGGGTAAGGACATCCAAAAGAATTTTCGAGAAAAGCGATTAGTTGGGTTGAGGTAAGAGTGAAGTTAGATGAGTTGTCTTTGTAGAGATTTTGGATAACAGAAACACAGTCCTAATTAATGATCTGAGGGATTATTAGCATTGGTTTTCGAAAGAAAGAGGTAATGTGGAACTTGAGGCTGATAAAGTAATGGAGGGAGACAGTATTGGAGGAGTGTCAAGAGGGCTGTCGGTAGAAGAGTGGCCTCTTTTTTGGCCTGTGGCTATTGGAGGGAAGGTAGCAGAAGATGTAGTTAGAGGTTCAGGATTCTTTGTAAGATGTAGAGAGAAATTATCTAGGAAGGGCTCATGTTCTATCGGTGTAGGGCTAATAAGTGTAGTTAAAGAGTCAACAGGGGAGGATGAAGAGGGCGGAGGATTGGTTGAGAGTAAATTGGTATCAGGACCAGTAGGGACTTTAGGGCAGGAGTCTGCGGTATGTCCGGTGAGTTTACAGAGAAAACATTCAAGTCTGTCGGTGGATATGAATATTCTAAAGGATGTATTTTCGTGATTAATTAGTAAGGAGGTTTGTAACTCAAAGTCATCCTTATCGGGGATGACGAAGGTTACCCTGCGAAAACTCATGATATGAGCATATTGATCGTCTATTGTTCCACGTTTCACAAAAGTGATAGGAGTTGCAAGCTGCAAACCAAGATTTTTTAGAGATTTCTCAATTAGAGTATGTGGAATGGAAGGGCATACGTTTGAGATCAGAATTCTCTTAGAAGGCGAGATTAGTCTCCGAATGGGAACGACAGTGGAGTTAATCGTGATATATGATGTATTGTTCAGAAGTTCATCAACCATTTGAGTGGAAGATGCAAATTCTGTTATTGGAAATACGAGAAGCAAATTTGATATTTTTTGGAGTAACTATTTCACCAATGGATTTAATATATTCACTTTTATATTGTAACGTTTTTTTTTGTTATTTATTTAAACAATAAACGGGTGGGATAAATTTCAAACACTCGGTATGGCTACTTACTAATTTATTTAAACACTAACTCACTAATCACTAACACTTAATTTATATATATACAGTATATTCACTCAATCCACTTAGACTAATTTATATAAACAGTTCACTAATTTATATTCACTAATTTATTTGTTTATCTCACGATGTCAAATTATCAACTAACTCTTCCGCTGATCGGTCCTTATTTATATTAAAGCCATTTTTACTAGTAAATTCCAGGCTGCGGCTTATACACACAAATAATTTTTCTGCCCTTTTCTAGATAACTCTGGTCACAAAATCCAGTTCTAGATAAGATAGTCTCAATCGTAAACAGTTTTTTATAACTGCGTATCCGCCATAATTTTAACTATTATACCTGGCTTAGACAGGGTCGGGGTTTTAGGGACTATACCAGTGTGCTGTTTCGTAACAATATTGATTCATAAAAGGCAAAAAAATAACCTCGTAGTTAGGAGCCAACAATATACCAACACCTAATACGATACCTCTTATTAATAATTGTATTCTTATCTCGTGTTACTTGTTAATTATTTTATTATAGTTGTTTCATTTTCTTTCTAGCTTTGGTGATATTATATAAAATTGTAATTAAAATATATTTTTTAAAAACTGTCTTAAAATGTATAAATCTTTATCTTCGTTCATTAGATGTTTCATATAAAAATTGTAATGTGACGATGTAAAAATGTTGGCATAAATTCAGAGGGTCACGTGAAGCATCACACGGATTTATTCAAGGTTCCTACTGTTGACAATGAACCAATGGATTGTTTTATTTTCGGTATTATCAATAATAGGCCAATCTCTAACAAAAATGTTTTAAATATATAAATGAATAAATTCATATGACTTGGGGTTAATATATAAAATAAAAAAATAATTAAAAAACGCATCTATAGGATATAGGTATTTTAACCGAATAATAAGTACGCTTAATCAAGTTATTTGAGGTTAGTTTTATCGGACATAAAAGGCTGACCGGGGTCTGAAGAGACCCCTGGAATATAAAACTATTTTTTGTTTATACCAGCCAATAAAAACTACTAAATACATCATATTTTATCAAGATAATTCATAAACTGCAGCTAGATGAAAGATCAATGTTTAAAAATTTGCGTTTGCAAAGATACAGCAAAAACATAAGTCATGGGGTACAAACGGACCCCGGCCAGTCCTATGAAGGTTAATAATGTACGGCGGAACTTTTATGATCGTTTGGGACACTATTTACCAGCAAACGGAAAACAATTTGAGTATTTAATTAAATAAATAAATTTGTAACCTAAAAAAATTGTCTCATTTTAAATATCTCTACTTAAAATTTCTTTTTGGACAAAAATTAAGAAAAAAAACATTTCGGACATACTGCGAGAGCGAACCACGACCCATTACGTTCAACTTTAAATTTTGAGTACTAAGTACCAACTCGGCCACATCGGCACCGGTCTTTAGTATTTCAAAGTTTTATAAAAATGGCGTACGACTTTTAAAAACATAATTATGCATTTTCTTAGTAAACCAGACCGAATTTAAGAAAATTATAAGTGCACTTGAATTTATTTTTTAACGACCTTTTCAAATCTGTTATTATTTTTCACGAACGCTATTTGGTAAAAAAGTTAGCTCGCGTTTGACAGTTTTGTACAGGAAACCCTATGTCGCATTTTGTTGGAATTTACACTAAGTAAGATGGTGGAATTTACACTAAGTAATTCCAACTGTTCTAATTATATATTTCGAGACACCCTGTACATATGTATTGGAACCGGCGTAGATGTCGCTGGGTGTCTAACAGTAACGAATCTCTGCGCGCGTAATTTCATTTTTAAAAAAGTACTGCAGTAGCTTTCACACTAGGCACACCTATTGTGAGAGTGTCTACACTTTTTAGACAGAAACTAGCCCTATGTAAGAGTTTCGATCTTTACAGATTTATTGTGAAGTTAGTGCGTTGTTGTTCAAGTTGTGTGTTTTAGTTGTGTAACTAACTCAGTTATTCGCCGTGGTCTTTCCTAAAAAAGCCGGTAGTTGGTTCTCTCTCTAACATGTTTAGATTGCCGTGTACGTTGCCCACGAAGCTGGTATTATATATTTCTCTCTCTCTCTCTCTCTCTCTCTCTCTCTCTCTCTCTCTCTCTCTACATCAAATCACAATTACATCCATCGCACGTTATCAATTCTCTCTTCTTTCTATTGAAACATTTATCAAGTTTCTGATACATAGTTTTTCTTTTTCTTTTTATGTAATAATTGAAGGGGTAAGTGGATGAAAGATGTATGTAACAAAAGGGTATTGTTGAGATATTTAACCTTGAAGTTGTCATTGTGGTACTTTTTTTGTATTCATTTTTTTCAAGGGCTATGCAAACCATACTATTCCTATTAGTGGTGAAATTGGGGTAAGGTGAAGAGAAGGGTGGAATATCTGCTGGATAAATTAGAAAAAAAATGTTTTTGTACATACCCCCTTCTTCCTCATTAATTTGTTCATATTTGCATTGGCCTAAAGGAACGAAATGGGTATGTGCATACAATTCAAAATACTTTTGTATATATATTCAAAATTATATTTTCTTCTGTATATTAAAATTAAATCAAGATTCTATTGAGTATTTTAATAAGAGCGGGTATGCTATAACTGTTTCCAAGCAGATACCTTTTCATCTTAGATTCTTTCATGTTCTTCGTGTAAAACATAAAACCATTTGTGTTGATCCGGAATGAAGCAAAGTTGTTCTTTTAAGTTTTCACGTTTTTCCTTAGATAATACGCCAGTTTTTCTGAAGGATCTGGGAATATCAAAACTTTCAGGAAGAGAAGACGGATTTTTCAAATTTTTGTGAATATTGACCTCCTTGAAGGGAGTATAATAATCAAAGCTTTGCTTAAAGAGGTATGACCCATAGGTATCTACACGGATCCATTTAATTCCATCTCTGAAATATACTTTTTCATTCAGAACATCTTTTTTTCTATTCATAAGTTTCATTTTTTGTGGTAGGTCCTCAGTGTCTCTGAAATGATGTTCCATGTCAATGACCATGCTTTTTTTATTGGAAGAGGCAATAATTTCTCGATACTGCTGAGGAGTACAAATAGTTTGGTGTTTTCTCAATATTTTTTCTATTCGACCAAAATCCCGGTCTGAATCCAAGTATGAATGACCTACTTCAGGAAACTTGTGGTCGATTATTTTGAATATATTTTTCTGTATAAGATATTGATAAATACAGAGCATTAGGAAATTTTTGTTCTGCCCTGCACAGGAGTCTGTCCAAATAATCAAATGATTTTTTTGTTTAAGTGCCAGTTCAACTTCAATGGTTCTTAAAAGACAACTGGAAATCTCACTACTACCCCTACATGCTAAATCTTCGGTCCATGTGCAAAAAACTGTCTTGTCCACTTCTTTAGTTATAATATGAATGCCTAGATTATAAAACCACATTTGGCGGAGAAAAAATGCTTTGGAAGTACTGAGTCGGGGCAAAGGCATGGTTTGTTGGAGATCGAATGTTATATATGCGACCCCATCAGAATTTTTGGCTAGTTCTCTATCGACGACCTGAGCCGCAAAAGCTGCTTTGTAGTTTTCGGTATGTCCCTCATTTCCAGTACCTGAATCGCAGTTGCTGCAAGTGTCACTTTTGGGATGTCCAAATGACAAATTAAATTCATTGTTGAAGAATTGAAGATATAACGGTATGTGCATTCCTTGACTTTGAATCGATTAGGGACTTTGTTAGCATTACATGTCTCGATATAAAGTTTATGCATAATTGGGAGTGACAGAAGAGGAGAAAGGTACTTCTTATGGATATTACAATTTCTTGAGTAGTGCGATGATTCTGAAGGGAAACTTGAAATATGCTTGATTATGTAAGCAGTGACATCTTCGGGAGTTTTGTTGGGTCTATTGTTATGTTTTCCTCTTTTGTCTGGTAGGGGGGCAGCTAAACCTTTCTTTATTGACTGCTGGATCAAGTCAACCTTTTTCATGCTGATATTGTATATTGAAACAAAAGCTCTTTTACATACAGCAGTTTGTTTTCCCCCATATGTTATATTATATTGGAATGAGGCTGTTTTGTGTTGTAAAGCTTCGGTTCTCTGTCTTTTTGTAGGGGTTATTTTTAAACTGTTATACAGTAGAGAATTTTTGGCATTTATATCCAGTTTGTAAAAAGATGACATTATGATTTTTCTGTCTTCAATTGTAAATGACTGCGAACACTGTCGGCGACAATTTTCAGGGCATAAGTTGCCTGTAACACTAGTTTTAGCAGGTTTCAACTGACCCTTATAATTTCTGTAGGCCTCTCCTCTTTGTCTGCAGAGTGCAGCTTTATTTTTTTTCCATTCAGAAGGATTTCTTTGCCTTTTTCTACTTACTTTTATTTTAGGTTCAAAATATTTCTTTTTAACACCGGCAGTAAGCAAAGTATTCCCTTCTTTATTTTGTTTAACACTACTTTCATTATTTGTCTGACGTATCGATATGTTGTCGTCCTCCATCAGTTCCATATTATTATGATCTTCAGTCGGTTCATCACTACCTTGTACATCCATCATTTCACTAGCACTCTTCTTTTCCATTACTCTGTGACTGCATTTCTTGATTTTATGGTCATTTTGATCTTCTGCAATTCCGTCGTCCGATGAATCAACGTAATCCTTCTCATCTGGCACGTATTCATCACTAGAATTGTCGCCAAATAAGTCATCGCAACTGTTGTCGGAAGTATTTTCTTCTCCAACATCTGCAAGAAAGATATACTGTATGTATTGTACTAAATGCGTTAATATAGGTACTCAATGTACCATTTCACTATTAGGCCGACAACACCGAGTATTATAAGGATCAATATCTTAAATGCACGTGCACTAAGATACAATAGTAGGTTTATTGTCACTTACGTAATTGTCTATACATTCCATTAGTGTTTTTATTTGTGTGTCTTGTTGTTTGTATTCCATCGAAGTTAGCTGCCCTAACTGCAGCATGTGGTTCCGACACTACAACAATCAAATTGCATTTGAAGGACTGTGGAGAAGGTAAGCTCAAATGAGTTTAATATTTTATAACAAACAATCTTACCATCATCCTGGTACGATTCATTCATTTCGGTAAAATTATCATCACCTTTTGACGATGTTGATATTACATTTTCTAGGTTAGAATTCACGTTTTCATTGACATTCTTGTCAATACTTCCGCTCGCACTGCTCGCAGTTGAACTATCTGCATTCAAAGCTAATCGTAATATCACCTTTCCTCTGGAAGTCATTTTAACTGTCTTTATAAATATTTTAAATCACTCAATATGTGCACGTGCTCTTCAAAACAACCGTCGTTGTGAACTGATTCACACAGCTGTTAAGTGCATGAAGGCAGTATGTTGCACAGTGAATTCACGGCACTAGTGGAAGAAAGAGGTATGTGCTATTTTACGTTTCATACCTCATTCATCCAATACACATTAAATAAAAATTGTTGTAGGCACTGGTGGAAGAAAGACGTATGTCTCATGTTATGTTTCATACCTCCTTCATGCCCTACAAACATAAATTGTTGCGGTCACATAACTCCTTCATGACACTGCTATATCTGTAAATAATATTCTTAGAGAGCTGGTGATAGTTTCACAAAACAGGCCAACACATACCTCCTTCATCTACGACAAATCTCTATTTTTGTACAAATGTTACATACCTCCTTCATCCACTCACCCCTTGAATTATTTTATGGTAATCGCTAAGATTACAGTGTTGCCAAATATTGGCAAGAAAAATTCATGGTGATAATATTTTATGTTTATTTATTTTGTTTTATATGATCTTTCGAAGTTATTTCATTAAAGATGAGTTGAAATTAAACTGACTATTTATTGACATCTCAGTAGTTTGTTTAACCTTTCGTGGTCAGCGGAGACAGGATAGTTCACTTAGATGTCAACAACCACGTCCCCAAAAATTATACAGTCCACTGAAATTACTGCCCGTCTTCGCTCCCCGACACATTTTATAAATAACTAAGTGTATATACAGCAAAACATCAACTACTAATTATGCAACCTCCCATTCACATATCCTCCACTTGGCAACGCTGTAATAACCTATCACCACCAACGTAGAAGCTCGTTCTAGAATTTTCGGTAAGTACCTACCCTTTTCATCTCTCATACTATTCATCTATAAATAAGCCGCAAATTCTACATTCCCCCCATAGACAAATAATAATATAAGAGACAATTTGATGCATAGGCGGTATGTGGCACAACGTTTCTGCGCAACTGACCCGCGCATGGAGTTTCTACTGTCGCGAACTACAAGACTGTTTCACATAAACAAAATAGAATAAAATATCATAAATTTCAATACATTTCAACATATCGCCTTTAATGTGGATAAATATTATAAAATATCCTAGTATATTAACTTTTACGTTATTAAAAATGAAAATATACAAAATCAATCTTACATTGGTTGGTGTGAATATGGCTTATGTTTATCAAAGTCAAAAAATTGTTGAAAATATGGTTATGGTGTGACAAACAATGGTGAATATTTTAGGATAACTTTTAGTTTGTTTCTTAATTTATTTAGGATTTTGTTTGTAATAAAAGTATGTGAACCTTTAAAATGTCATCACCAGGTATAATTCGTCATAGTTTTAATATTAAATATTTTGGCCACTTGGCAATTTGGAGCTAAAGACCAAAACATTTTTCAAACTTCCGTCTGACATTATAGTATGTACAAAAAGTACGAGGAGTAATAAATCATTCATTTAAGTAGATTTCATAGACGTACCAAAATATATTTTAAGAGGGTATACCGTAAGGTACATTTTGTATTGAACGAATGAGTTACAGCTATGCTAAATAATATACGATTTAGGTCAGAGGTAACGGGATGTACTAATTTTAATAAAAAAAAGTGATAGAGGTAGAGGTCATTCGAAAGCAAAAAATGTAGTTCATTATAAAAAAATTCTACAACTTCCTCAGGACTAAGATACATAATACCGAAATGTACTTTTAAGTATTCGCCAATTACAGAACCTTTGTATCTGTACTCTTGTACCAAATGAAACTCTTGAATCTTACGAAACCAAGCTTGACAGAGATGAAATTTACAACCAAAAAGAATTTGATCTCTGCCAAAACATTCATATATAGCGTTATGAATGCTTAGTTCAAAATCTACTACGACTTCTTTAGGTTGAAAATTTAAGCCTACTTCTTTACATTTTTGTCTTAAAATTAAAAACAAATTTGAATATGTTTGACTTGATTTGTCCGGCAGCAAACAAAAAACAAGAGGTACGTAATAGCCGTTTTTAAAACCATGAATGGTAAACATTTGGTAAAAAAAAGTTGAACAGTATTTAAAAGTTCCATCCATCAAAATACAATCCGAATTACATAAAAAATTAAGGTTGGAAAAACAGGAGAACACAATAATTTTAAATACCTGGTCTGCTGTTAATAGAAATTCCTCTTCTCGGTTCGTTCGTAATTGTAATTCACGAACACTATTAAATACTTCTTCCTGATCTTTAGGCAATAGTGTAAGTGCATCAACATCCTTCCCCTAATCCCCTAAATATCGATCAAAACAATCAAGATTTCTTCAAAATATTTAATTCAAGAAATCTTTGAAACCTTTCAGAAATATACATAATTCTATGGACCTCCGATTTTATCTATTATAAACCCTAATGACTCTAATAGGATTAAACTAAATGGTTGCGGCACAGTTCGAACATTTCAGTAATCCTCAAATTGATACAAGTCAGGTAAAATTTTATTTTGTGGCAGAGTTCGGATATGCCCGTTTATTCATAATATTTTTTATTTGTATTACTCCTATATGTAGTGTTTGGGGAATTTTTCTCAGAAATTTTAAATGGCAAGTGGCCTACTGTAATCGGCTTAATACGATTACACCTATTTACAGATTATTCGATTATTGAGAGGAATTTTCCAAACAACCCAGTTTTCTTAGAAACATTATCGGGAATATTATTTTAAAAGAAAGTAGGTACATTAAATCAGTACTTAGTATTAGTTCTTTGAGTAAAGTTGTATGGTTGTCATAATATTGTAAACAGTTGGAATATATTTAAAACATTTGTTGAATGTTAATTGTGCAAGTACCAAACAATGTCGATAAGCCAAGGACCATCTAAACGACCAAAAACAGGTCCATTATCTTTAAATGAAAAAACTCTGATATTGAATTGTTATATATCATTGAAAAACAAGGATCCAAGTGCAAGTGTTGATGATATTGTGGAATTAACGGCTGCTATGTTGTGTGTTGCTAAATCAACAATTTATAGATTACTAAAAGAAAGCAAGAATGGAACTCTTCAACCCCCTAAAACTCCTTCAGGCCAAAAACCAATTGAGATCGATGAGTCATTAAAACAAAGACTAAGGCGTAAAGTCCATGGATTTTACTTACGAAACGAAATTCCAACACTTGACAAAATTATGACATCAGTGCAAGAAGATACGGACTATCCAAAATTCTCCAGAATGACATTATGCAAACTTTTGAAAGATGTGGGTTTCAGATATACAAAACATAATAGAAAATCTCTCTTGATAGATAAACCGGAAATAGTTTTTTGGAGAAGAGACTATTTAAGAAGCATTCGACATGCCAGAGAACAAAATTTGAAAATCTTCTACTTAGACGAAACATGGATAAATGCTGGATATACAGTTTCCAAATCTTGGCAAGATGAAAACATTAAAAGCGGAAGGCAGGCATTCGTGGAAGGTTTGTCGTTAGGTTTGCAGCCACCATCTGGAAAAGGAAAAAGACTTATCATTGTCCATGTTGGAAGTTCTGAAGGTTTTGTTGATGGTGGATTATTAACTTTTATTTCAAAACGCACGGGGGACTATCACGAAGATATGAATGGGAATGTCTTCGAGGAATGGTTTGTTCAAATGTTGGATCTGATTCCAAAAGGGGCTGTTATTGTTATGGACAACGCAAGTTACCATTCACGATTACGAGAAGCATTGCCCACAAGTCGTTGGCGTAAAGCAGAGCTTTTGGAGTGGCTTATTTCGAAAAATATTAAGTTTCCAAAAGATCCACTAAGGAAAGAACTTTACAGAATTGCAAAAGTGAACAAGAATAAATACAAAACCTACATTGTAGATGAAATGGCTTCTTCTCGTGGTATATCAGTTCTTCGACTTCCCCCTTATCATTGTGAACTTAATCCCATAGAATTAATATGGGCTCAGGTAAAGGGGGAAGTTGGAAAAAAAATACTACTTTTAAAATAAACGATGTTGTGAAATTGTTTGAGAGTGCTGTAAGTCATGTGAGTAAGGAAAATTGGACAAACTGTATCGAGCATGTTATCAAAGTAGAGGCAAATATGTGGAAAATTGACAATATTTGTGATGATTTAATCGACCCTATTATTATTAATGTCAACAACGATTCGGATATAGAATAAAATGTAAGTAATAAATGTATTCCAATAATTATTTCTTTTCATTTTTTATTATATTATAATTTAAAACGTATTTTTTTCCCAAAATACACACCACTGCATTGCGTTATTGCTTATCTGCTAATCCTTTAACAATGAATAAACCCTAAACTTTGCTACAACTGAAACAAATACGGGGTCGATCTACCTGGTTTTTAGATTTACGGAAGAAATGTAATTTAAAGTAAGAGATTTATCAAAAATTTCATGGTGCTCCCTGTAAAGGTTTTGCATACTTAATTAGGGTTTATTATTCCTCGTACTTTTTGTACATACTACTGTATTATCCGTGGAAAGAAAGCTTATTTTTTGTAATAATATTGTTCTTGACTATCTTTATATAATGATAGTCAAGAACTACAACACAAATTATGAAGCAAATCACTGCAGTTTATTGTATTATTTTTTAAATTTTCATAATAAACTAAAACCATTCACTATTAACTACTACTATTAATAACTAAATGATTTAAATATTGACACTCAAACAATAAGCTTCGCAATAAGCTTAATTGCGAAGAATGTAAGGCTAATTTGCTGACAGATATTTTAGACATTCACCGTAGGTTCACTTCCATCAAAGAAAACACATCTGATTTATGTACAAAGAGAAGATAAATTTATTTCAATACTGCATGACTTTGTTATCATATTTTACCACTTTTAGGTTATGTAAAAAATATTGCTGAAAAAACTTGTAGTGATCCCTAAAGGACAGTAACGGCAAAAGGACATTAGCTTAGAAATAAGATTTAAATTTAGGTTAATATTAATTATAGTATTTAGCGGGCATTGATCTGAGACGAGCAATGTCAGTCACGTTCTTGTTAATGTATAAACAAACACGTACAACTTATAGACGGAGGTCAGGCATGTAGTAAAACATAGCTACACTTCCTATAAAATGAGAGTGAACGAACCAGGGAATTGGAATTGTTATTAATACTTTGACTAAGTCGATTTATATTTATAATTGTGTATTTTAACGTATTAAAACTCGATCCAGTGATTTTATAAATGTGATGTTGTTTATTCTATTCCCGAATACAGGTTGCTAGGTAAGTGGTTTCCTCAATGATAATATGCCTTTATGGTAAACGTCGAGTATATGAGGGACACTTACTAAGTAACCACCACAAACTGAACACTTTGCAAAAGGTCGTATACATTTTGATTTGTCGAGAACATAAATCATACGTATTTTCTCAACTCCTGAAAGTTTGTGTGAAAGGACTAACAAAGATATTTTTTCGGTAACTTAATGTATTGCGTTTAATTTATTTTTTGTTCCAGACCTGTTCCTGTCTTCATGGAAATGGGGAATTTAGTTTTTAACTCCTTTTTATTAAAATATTTGTTGTCAATAATTTTAAAATAACTTGAGCAATTTGATCTGAATTCTATTGAGTTAACTCTCTTAAATATAATGTAATGTAATTTTAGTAAAAATATGTAGTTTTGTGATAAATACATTTTTTATTATGTGCCGGTTAATAAAAAATTTAAATGTATGCCGTTTTATTATTTATTACCAAAATTATTTGTCTAACAATTGTTTATTATAATTATTGCATTACAAAAAATGAAACATAATTTTATTTTTTGGAATGAAATAATTATATAATAAACAATTTTAAGACAAACTGTAAAATTTACCTTCCCATAATCCAAACTACCAAATTTAAATATCCCGCCTTTAAGAATTAGTTCCGACAACCGCAAGGGGTGCGCTGAGATCGACGCGATGCCAGCTGTTTATACGGGAACGAACACTCTCTTAATATGTTAATTTCTCTATGATTCCCCCCATTCCATCAGAAACCACAGTATGACCGCGTACTTTCTCTTTAACAATAAACCGGGTAAAATTATAACCTAATAGGTACAATGCCGCAAAACTCTCTATAAAATAAACCTCAACAAACTCCACATTCTAAATAAGTTCTTAATTCGATTGCAATAAAATAAAACTCAGAAACAGTTGAATGAATTGAGTAATAAGTGACTACGTTTTTAATTACATTACCACGCCTAAAAAAAGTGCACCTTACAAATCTCAAACGGAACTCATTGTCACAAGAACCAGCATATACCTATTAAAAACCACTCATATAATTAAATCACCACTAGTTCCTGCGTAATTATAAAGTTATGACGTGAATAAATATCATCAAAATAGAAATACTTGTGTTTCATTTACTCACCTCTTCTTCCTCTATACATTGAGCTTCTAATGGAAACAATGGCCTTTGTGGGACTGGATTGGAACCTTTGGCCAAATAATACGCAGAAGCTGCAGCCACTCCTGTTAATGCCAAAGCTCCAGCTCCTCCCCCTATATAGAGTAGGCATCGCTCCATATTATCAACTGCAAATTAAACATATTTTTATTAAAACAATGAGTCTTTTTAATATATCGATATTAATGAAAATTTTATTTTAATTTTGACTGGACTATTTAGCTTGATAATTTTGTAAAGTCAGAGTTGGGCTCGCCCCTTCGGTAACCAATAAACAACATTAAAATAATATACAGTGCGGCGGAAATCAAACCTGCATTTTTGAAATAAATATAAAATACACTGTTGCATTTTCAAAATTTTATTGATACTGTTTTAATTGTAATTTAGTTTCAACAAAAAGTCCTCTCTCAACATCCCTTTTTTCTATTTATCTTAGGTATCCATATAAAATCTCGTTAACACATGGCTATCCTTTGAGGTGGGGTTGGATTTTTATTATCTCCATTTTGGAAGGGGTAGCTGAAGATTCAGTTCATTTTATTATATAGAAAAGTCAGCATATGGCTTACATATATAAAAAGAAACCAGATGTTGCTCTAGATATGAGAAACTAAAGAGAATATAATTTAGTAAGAGAACGACATACCTTCTTAATGCTCAATTTAATAAATAAACAGCATTCTTAAAACTGAAATTAAATCCATCCAATAAATAATACATTCACCCTTCCCCTTCTTGAAAAATATCTAATACTTTATAACGCTCAGATCACCTTATTCAAGAAGGGGAAGGGTGAATCCAATGATTATATTCCCTTCCCCTTCTTATGTTAATTGACGTTTAGGAAACATTATTATATATTTTTAAATTAAAAATAACGTTATTGAGATGTTGTCCATTTCAATCGATGCATTTTTGAAGGCGATCTTTAAAACTTTGATCTTTAGGTAACCCCACAAGAAAAAATCGCATGCAGTGAGGTGGGGTGAATAGCTCCTTTGCGGGATATTACTCGATTTAGGAAAATTAATCTCCACACGGACCACGTGGTTGTGGCTTTAATTCTGTTGAAATACAGTTTCATCATTCAGTCCATGTTCGCGAAGACGAGGAATGTTCCGAGTAGTTCACGGTAACAGCTTGCTCCACTTGCCTTTTTAAAAAGAGAATAGGCCTATGATTCCCGTTGAAGTAGCAAACTGTTTCCTGTGCCGAATGGGGAGGTTTTTGATTGAGATTTAAAAAGAATTAAGTAACTATATAAACATTTCAACTATGAAAAGAACAATTATAAGCAATTAAAAATTGTTATTAAGAAAAAAACTTTTTAAATATCATAATAATTTTGAAACAACAAAATTGTAAAATATTTTTTTTAAAATATCAAATTAGTCTATTTTATTCATGCATGAACCAATTTACCTCCAAAAAATCCCAACGGCACAGGACAGGCTTATTTCAGTAACATTTTTGCATAAAACCCAAAATAAAAAATTAGATACAAATGTAATAGAATGTTTTGTGATGTACATTTTGGCATCATATAAAAAACAAAAAAAAAGTTTCTGGTAAATTTATGAATTTTCTTAAATAAATGTTTTAATGTACGATTTAGAGAAAAATGTTAATAACAAAAGTTATAGAAAGTGTTAAGGTCTATGGAAAAGCTCAGCAACTTTTTTGCGTCAAATGAAAAACAAAGGAAATACGATTTTTTTTAAACTTCGACATGTCGCCATTTTGTTTTTACAGGGCCGATTTGGCTCATTAACGAACTTGTCCAAGATTTTGGCCTAACCGAATTTTGTAGCGAGTTTGGTTTCGATCCGTCGAAAAATACGCTCTCTATCGTGCTTACAAATTCCGTTATAACACATACCTTTGGAACGGGGGTGATTTTGGCATCTAGGAACACCAAAACGAAAAACTGCATTGAATTTTTTCCTTTTGATAGAGGGTGGACGTGTTACGAAGGACTGCAAGATCCTATAACTGTTATGTCTGCAGAGGTTACAGATATTTACTTTTGAACATATTGAAAATCAAAGAAACCCTGATTTGTCGAAAACTGATTCAATTAGTCTTTTAAATTTTTTAAACGAGTATCGTCACTATTTCGCTACATAACTTGCAGCGGTTGACAAAACTAATGATACGAAAATGAAAATTGACGTCATGGATTCTGTGAAAGGCAGTAAATACTTTATTACCTTAGATATGGTTTCGGGATATCACCAACTTCCAATGGACGAAGAATCAATACCTAAGACGACTTTAGTGACGCCAGATGGACATTATGAGTTTTTGAGAATGCCTTTTGGTATTGCGGAAACATAATTAAAACGCTGGTACGACCAGCAAACAATGAGGAGTCAAGAGACTTACATTCTAATTACTGCCTAATAAACAATCCCATATACAGCAAAACCAATACAGGAAAGAAATGGGTTATTCCTAAAACTGCAAGAAGTAGAATATTTATGTACTATCACGACGAAGCTGGCCACTTCGCCTTCGATAAAACCTTGGAAGTTATAAGTTCTAACTACTGGTTACCCTCCATGAGAACATACCTACGTCAAAAATTATATTAGGTCGTGTTTAGGTTATCTTTACAACAAAGCACCCTCAAGAAAGCAACCAGGACGGCTGAATCCAATAGAAAAACAAAAGGTTCCTATGGACACGTTGCACATCGATCATTTGGGTCCATTTGTTACGAGTGTAAAAAGAATCGCCTGTAAAAAAATTTTGATATGCAATAAAGTAAGAGTTGCTAATTTCACCCCCGTATAATATAACAGGAATATTGAAAAAATACCTGTGGTTAGTCCTTTGCGAGTGCACCAAAATTACACAATTTCAAGTTTCTAGCTTTACTGAAATTTTAGAAAAAAAAATAAAAATTCCACCACCTTTTAAGGATGATATCTCGAAAAGGGGTGGACTGAGGAAATTTTGTTATAGGAAAGACCCATCTTAATTTCATACGAGCAATATCACCTGAATTTTGTCGCATGAATTTAGAAACACCCTGTATATTAAAGTGATATCCAAAAGTTGAAAAAATAATTAAAATGTAGGGGGGATAAATGAGACTCTTAATTATAAAAAAATTTATGATAGGTATAGATGTGTATAAATAATAAATTAGGGCGGAAAGTAACTTTCCGCACGGCTGTCAATAAGCCATCAAACCTGCGAATCCTGTAAGATTTACAGATGTATTTATTGATTGCTCTTCCTTATTGATATTATTTACATAGAAACTAGACTAAAAACTAATTATTTATAAAAAATAAATTCGATTTTCTATTTTCGGTTTTCGATTTTAAATAAAACGTAAGATTAGTCAAGCAACTCAATATACACGATCTGATATTTACATATTGTTTAATAAAATGGGTGGTCGTAGGAAAAATATTGTACATTACTTGTGCGAAAGTGACTTTTCACACTCGTAACGTAATATACTATTACAACTACATTAAAGACTTTATTCATTTTCAACAACGATTTGAATTTTACAAGAGTAAACTCAGTATCGTCAAAAGTATTTGATTTCGTCAACATGAATTCAATTGCGGGGAAAATAAAAAATAGGTACAAAGATCCAGGAACAGCTATTTTAAATTATATTGATCCTAATATGAATAATAAGCAGAAGCTGTTATCAAAAATCCCTCAGGAGACAAAAATGTAATGCCTGATCTACAGTAACTCAATTTGACTTGATATTCATGACAATGATTCTAAAAGTTTTCTAATTTTTGATGACTAAAAATTTACTATACGACTCATTTAGTCTTGAAAATTCGACTATAATAATTTAATTGAATTTAGTTTTAATAAATAAATTAATTATCCCTAGTTTATTTTAAAAATAAGTAAATATGTAAATAGAGTTTCAGATGACATTTAGGATAAGTGATATGATTTTAATCGCAATCAAGTAGGATATTTGGTTGTCATAACAATATAAAAATTTGTAGGGAAATCCATTGTTTTTGGAAATTAGAAAAGAGGGTTGTCAGTTTTGAAGTGTGAGAAAAGTAGTAAAAAGTCGATTGAAATCGAGAATGTAATACGAAATTTGAAAAGAAATATAAAAAATAGATTCAAATCGGGAATTGTAGACGAATTCTGATGAGGAATATAAAAAATAGATACAAGTCGAGAATTGAAAAGAGTTTTTGAAGTTTAATGAAGAGTTTTTTTCAAGTTCAAAAAGATAGAAAGCAAATCAAAAACTGAGAAGAATAAATATAAATTAATCTGAACAAAATTTTGTTCACTAATCACAATAGAATATAACCTTAAAAAATAATAAATTAAATACAAATTGAGGCATAATACTGATACATATTTGGCAAGCTATGTATATGTATCTTTTCTTTTTGAGTTTATCAAAATATGTATTACTAAAATATTGTACTGTTTTTCTTATTTATTTAAACAGTAAACGGGTGGGATAGATTTTAAACACACGGTATGGCTACTTACGAATTTATTTAAACACTAAACTACTCACTAACACCACTTAATTCATATACAATTAACTATTCACTTAAATTTAATTTATATACACACAACCTTAACTTTACTGTTCGCTATTTCGGTGTATTCTTGTTTATTTGTCGAAATCACTTTAAAAATTAAACTAAACTTCTCCGCTGGTCGGTCCTTTATATATATATATTAGTACTTTTTTACTAGATAATTCTAGATTGCGACTTACACAAAAACAATTGGCTCTCGCATTTTGTAGATAAGACTGGTCATAAAAACAATGTCTAGATAAGATAGTCACAATCGTAAACAATTCTAAGAAATCTCTGCGCATCCGTCATAATTTTAACTTTCATATATGGCTTAGGCAGAGTCGGATTCAGGGACTATACCGGTGTGCTGTTTCGTAGCATTACCCCCTCCTTAAATGGCAGTTACTCCTGGAACTTTTGTGTAGCCGAGACTGGATGTTTGAGTCGGCAACTAGCCCCATTTCTACACTTTCCGATCTTATGGAAATAGCAGGGCACCGTCTTCATCGGATACTGATAACGGGGGTTGTAGCTGCAAATTAATATCTGAATACCGGTATATCTCTACCATGTTCCTGATAACTCGCCAATCCAACTGGTTACTCGCTATCTTAGGCATAGCCAGTTTCTTCACGCTGGATCTAGCATATGGTCTCGGATGTTTCGAAGTGCTTCCCACACATCGCGGTAGGTAGATCGATCTTGTTGAAACCACACACGTTCAATAATTTGTTATTTTCATGTATAGTATTCAGAACACATTAAAATTAAATAGGCTGGGCTTGTTTCTACGCAACTTGTTTTAGATATGTAAATAAATAAATGTCAGTGTCACTGTCAAACAATTTTTTCCCACCTGAACGGTCTCTCAGTTAAGACCTAAATGATTAAGTATTTTCAGAAAGTAATACATTCCGTCTTTCCTGCATTAGTGCATTTTTTTTGTATAAAGTTAAAGATAAGTTATTTTTATAGTGTTTTGGAAACAAAAAGGAGAAAAAAAGTAAGATTGTTCTTTATTCTTAGATCTAACTGAAAGGCTTGTCCCCATTTATTGTTTCAACTATATATATTTCTGTCAGTTAAAGTTTATTAAATATTACTGGATTGTTGACGAAATTACAGTGTATTTATTTTTGCTCAGAACCGGCTACTACGAAGACGCAGTCCGCTAATCGAAGGCAGATTTATCCAAACTGTGTTAAGGTAAAACGGCCGTAACATATGGTCCTTCGAGCAGGATATATATTTTGCATTAATAATAAAACATTGTATCGTTGAAATTCTGTTTGACAGCAAAAACTGCTGTTTTTTCTACACATTTCATAAGTTTCCAACCAGGAGCCGTTAGGCGACGTTGCCGGATTCCAGTCATAGGTGTTACAACAAGCAGTTGAGTTAGTTAGTCATAGTTGTATTCGTAGCATTTTAAATATTTTCTATTTATATTGAGACAAAGCCTTTCAGAGTCGATTTAATTTAAAAGTATTAACTCAGGAGAAAAAGTAAGATTGTTCTTTATTCTTAGATCTAACTGAAAGGCTTGTCCCCATTTATTATTTCAACTATATATATTTCTGTCAGTTAAAGTTTATTAAATATTACTGGATTGTTGACGAAATTACAGTGTATTTATTTTTGCCCAGAACCGGCTACTACAAAGACGTACCGCGAATTATGTTTTAGTTTCAGTGTCTTGCCAGGGGCTGGAATCTGGTCTTCAAGTTTTTCTAATTGCTCGAACTTCTTTCGAAAGACGGATACCAACCCTCGTGCGTTCTTGAGACGGGCGGGGATGTTGTATACCAGTGAATAATTTTCCGGGAGAATGGACAAATCTTGTCGTTGTTCTGAAGTGACTCCGTATCTAGCTTTCCCGGTACCTCCATACGCGCCCATAAATTCATCGAAGGTAGGGTCAGACACATCTCGAATATGGTTTACTCCTTTCTCTGGTCATGGTCTCCTCCGAATGGCGCTAGTCGGTTTTGGTGAACTACTTTAGGTTTTCCGTTGGGGATCTTGCTTATGCGATATTTTAACATCATTGATCCTTTTCTTGATTAAGTATGGACCTAACCAAGATTTTTGTAATTTAGGAGAAAATCCTTTTCTCCTCGTCGGGTTGTGTAACCATACTTTGTCCCCTTCTTTAAAACCGCCTTCTGTGGCCTGCCTGTCGTACCGACTTTTCATTCTGTCGCTGGCAACTTGAAGATTTGTTCGAACTAATTCATAAATATTGTCCAGCCTTCTTCTCAATCGGATCACGTAGTCTTCTCCAAGCCGACAGCCAAATTCCAGGTCACAAGGAAGCCTCATTTCACGTCCAAATAGGATTTTCGCAGGTGTTTCACGATTGGACTCATTGATGACAGATCGATAAGCCAATGCGAATAAGGAAAGATACTGGTCCCAATCTCTCTGATGGCTGGAAATTACTTTGGACAGGTATTTTCACGGACTCGCTGACCTCCCGATGGACTGTCGTTTAACTTATTCAGTACCTCAGCTACTCTCATTCTAGGGATAACTAGCTGTCTCCTCATCTCGGAACCATCATCGTTTTCAAGGACCCTTTTCAACAGCCATTCTTCCAGGACAAGGGAGTCCCACTGAGCCCAATATGCCTCGAGTTTCAGTGAAAATCTTGACACTTCTTGCCATGTAGGTCGCCGATTTTCTTCCTTCCACTGCCGAATCTTCTTTAGGCAAGGATCATTCTCCTGATCTTCTCTGATCCTGGTGGGTGACCATTCTTCATTGACTACTGTAGTTCTTGAAACTGCAACTTTCTTAGATTTTGACTTGTTGCATTGAGAATAGTCTACAGGGTATGACCGTCTAGGCAAAGAGTTGGCTTTTCGGTGATTCACATCAGCTGGATGTTCATCCGTATCTGATTTCCCCTGTGACTGGAGTTCTAGGTTTGCAGGAGTCCTGGGGCGCTTACACGAACTACGTACATGCCCTAGCTCGCCACAATTCCAGCATCTGATCTTTCTCGGCTTCTTGTCCATCATACTTTTTATTAAACTGACGAACTGGTCAAATCTGTCGTCGTCGCTTTCTTCTCGGATGGTCCTAACTTTGTTATAACTCTGTCTTCGTTGCTGCTTCATATTCAAGAGCAGGTGTCAATGCGTCAACTAATGTTTTGGGATGGGCTAATCGAAGCGTCCTCTGTATATTGGGGTCGCGTAAGCCATCGATAAAGGCCTGGATGCCCAGACATTGACGTCTAGAATGTATGAAGCCCTCGATATCACCAAACCAGCATTATATATTTTTATTGACCTTGCTAAGGCATTTGACACCGTAGACCATGCACAATTATTGGGGGCCTTGCAAAATATGGGTTGTAGAGGGCGTGATCATGAGCTTTTTAGAAGTGATATCTCAAACCGCCAACAATATCAGTAATGTTAAGGAAGTGGAATGCGGAGTACCACAAGGTACCGTTTTAGGTCCACTATTATTAATAATCTACATAAATAGCTTGCTTAATATCAATACCAGCGGAGAAATCTTCAGTTTTGCTGACGATACTGCAGTGCTTTATACCGCTGACACATGGAATGATCTGAAACGGAATGCTGAGAATGATTTCACTAAATTCATAGACAGGTTCAATATGGATTACCTGACTTCGATACACTAGATATTACATATGACAACCAAATTATTGAAATTGAACTGACAGATAAAATGAAATATTTAGGTGTCACAATAGATCGCCACTTGAGATGGAATATTCACATTGAACAAGTCAGTAATACGCTTCGGACAATGATATATAAATTCAAATATCTTGCTAAAGTAATGAAAGTACCTCAATTGAAAATGGTATATTTTGCCTTTGTTGACTCTAGGATAAGTTATGGTATATTAGGGTGGGGAGGACTCGCTTCATCAAATCTGGAGAGGATCAATGTACTGCAAACATTTTTTCTGAAAATTATTTTGAAAAAGGACCGTAACTTTTGAAGTGATGCTCTCTATGAAGAAAGCAGAATACTTGACCCACGTCAGATTTATTTTTATAAAATAGCATTGTGTTGTCAAAAAAACAAGAATAAGTTCTTGCTTGTTTCCCATTTTCATGAGACTAGAAATAAAACCAATAAAAGATTTGTCCTATCAACTTCAAATAAAACTGTTGGTCAAAAATGTTACACCTTTCGTGCCCCTAGAGTCTTCAACTACATTCCCCAGCAATTGAAAAGTATAGTTAATTATAATTTATTTAAATCGAAGCTTAAGCAGTTTGTTTTGATAGAAGATAGAAGAAAAATACACCATATAATAGAGAATAAACTGAATGTATAGAGTAGCACTTATAATTTCACATTTGACTTTCTGCTTATGTTTAGTATTCCCGTTTTTATTGGTATTAAATTGAAAATTGGAACTTGAAGTTCATATTACTCGTAACAATTCTTTTAGCGGACAGCCTCTTGGCTTTGTTAATTTGTCACTAATAGACATACACTTACTGTTAATTAAGAAAACATAATGTACTACAACGAAATTGTTGCCAACTCTTTAATGATGTTCCGCATGGTTCGCAAAAGTCCAACGCAGACAGCCCTTTGGCTTTGTGGTTTTGCGGATTTATGCTGAACATTCTTGATATGTTTTGAGATAGTATTATGATGATTAGTCTAAACACGTTTTTATTGTATACACTATCCGCAGACAGCCAATTAGGCTTTGCGGTTTCTTTTTGTTTATTTGTCCGATTATTTATGCAATTATATTTTTTTGTATTGTATAAATAAACATTATTATTATTATTATTATTCCATCATGTTCTCTGGTGCTGATGGATTAGCGAATCGAACTAATCGGGAAATGTCCACTTCATACTCTTGAAGGGCTTCATTACGTTTCTGTCTTCGGTTCTTCAGCTGGGATTGGTACAAGTGCCCTAGATGTTCGTGGCCATATCGCATGTCCAACCTCTTCTTCAGCTGCTCGAAGTCATTCGTTTCTTCAAGTGGTATCGTCTGTAGTACATCTAAGGCATCTCCCCGAAGCGCGATAGTTAAGTTCACTGCCTTCTCTCTATCGGACCAATTATTCACTCTAATGGCTGCTTCAAACTGTTTCACATAATTGGTCCACGACATCTTTCCGTCGAACGTTGGGGCCTTGACTCGGTCAAAACTGCTAATATCTTCTGTCTTGGGATGTGTTGCTGGCTTGCGTATCTCGATCTTCTTTTGTTCAGCTGGCGTATCTTGTGTTCTTAAATCTGTTGTTATCTTACTCTCTAACTCTCTGATTTTTTCGTCCATTGTTGTCATTTTATTCTCCATTTTCTCGTCCATCGTTGTGGTTTTATCCTCAATATCCGATTTAAGAGACGAAATTTTATTTTTCACGTCAGCGACAATGTCATTTTTCATTAATAAGATATCGGCAGAAAGTTTGTCCATATTAGCAGATATCGTTCTTCATGGTTGAAATCTTCTCGTCCATGGCAGAAAAATCGTTCTTTATAGCAGAAATATCGTTTTTCACATTAGTTGACATCTTTTCTTCCATGGCAGAAATATCGTTCTTTATATTAGCAGAAATTGACGAAATTAAGGTGGAAGCCTCGTAATTAAATAAAACTGTTTCTGGATCAAAGCCGTAATTTTCCAGTAGTCTTTCTACTAATTCACTTTTCATACCGGGCGTTTCCAACTCACGATCTTCCAATTCTGCTCTTAGTTCCGTCACTTTCAGGTCGCATAGTCTCTTGGCTATTTTTCGTAGCAATTTATTTATATTATCCCACTTCTGACACCAATGTAATGTTTTTTTTCTCATTTATTTAAACAGTAAACGGGTGGAATAAACTTTTAACACACGGTATGACTACTTACGAATTTATTTAAACACTAAACTACTCACTAACACTTAATTTATATACATTTAACTATTCACTTAAATTTAATTTATATACACACAACCTTAATTATTAATTTATATCAACACTTACTGTTCGCTATTTCGGTGTATTCTTGTTTATTTGTCGAGATCACTTTAAAAACTAAACTGAATTTCTCCGCTGGTCTGTCCTTTATATATATTAGTGCCTTTTTTACTAGATAATTCTAGATTGCGGCTTACATTACGGCTCGCATTTTCTAGATAAGACTGGTCAAAAAACAATGTCTAGATAAGATAGTCACAATCGTAAACAATTCTAAGAAATCCCTGCGCATCCGCCATAATTTTAACTTTCATACATTGCTTAGACAGAGTCGGATTCAGGAACTATACCAGTGTGCTGTTTCGTAACAATATTGTAACCATCTCAATAATGAAAGTTTGTATTTTTTCTGAATGATAATTGAAAATATATCTACTAAAACCGCACTTTGAACACGGGTTTGACATGCACAAGACGACTCTTTAAACACTAGTGTTTAAAATGCGAAAAGTCACATCTCGTTTAACATTTGTTGTTTAAACGTCAAATTAAGTGTATCATTTGTATGTTAAATTTCATGTTCCGTAGTAATTTTGTTATTTTGCGTCATTTGATTTATCAGGCAGCTGTCAGTCATCGTCCGTCATGTAATGGATATAATTAAAATATAATATACTTTTTTCAATCCTGCACACTCGTTCCGCTTCGCTACACTCGTGACTAAAGTAGCCTTTTGACGCTTGGTACTTAATATACTATTAAAACTGTTAATATATTACTTAATTACGGAAGAATAACTTCATAATACATTATTTTAGAAATTATTCTATTCTAGTGTTAACGATATTTAACAAAACGAGACGAGAAAACTGGCCACGAGATGATATAGAGACTAAAACGAAACTTATTATTTTTTTAAATTTATCGAGATTTTTGTCTATAAAATAAATACTAAATACAAATCAATTGCACTTGCGCACTTCACAAATGAATCAGTCATAACGTAATTAAAGCAATAATATCGTCATTTTGTATTCTTTGTACGATGTAACGAACCCACGTTCTAAAAATATAACGAGCGATATTTTGAACTGAAATAATATTATCTAACGGTAGTTTAAAATACGTAATTTAATATAACAGTCAAATAAATAAGAAAAACAAAGAACTTACAATATATTTTTTTTCGGTTTTTGATAAGCCAAAAATTCAATTATAGAAACGCGTGGAATCCACTATAAACACTTGGATAATTTTAAATTGAAGTACGGGTATTTTTAGAACCACCGTACGAAAATATCGTTTGACAAGATTTATGTCGAGATTGGTATTATATAACCAAAACGACAACAATATAATATATTTGCATAAAAATTAAGAGCTCGGGTGATTATTTGGAAGCTCGAATTAGAAAACCTTTATCAAAGGTGGCAATCGGCTGTATCTAGGAAATCTATCCTATAACTTTGGGAAAAATATTCTTATAACAATTTCGACCCAAAAGAAGTGTTTTAAAATATTTTTAAGTTCGTTGTTTTTTAGTTAGATGGCGCAATCAGTCACAAAATATATTTACGTATTTTACAAAATATACCTTGATCAAGGTTGGTAAAAAACTGCTGTTTCTATGTAACAACTTTTGTTTTATTCATTTTCTTATATTACCTATTTGTAAGTGGTGGGGTTATATACTTCAGTTGAGAGAAACATATTGTAACTTCAGTATGCGTGAACCGATTTTCATAAACATAAATTCAAAGAGCATTAAACATACATTTCAGAAATAGTTAATAGCAGTATATTTATTGTTTCAATTGGAAACTAGAGGGTGTTATGTCATGTATGACATCTATAGTCTATTTCAGAAAGCTATAGAGTAATAAAACCTCATTAGGTATATAAAGTGACTACAGAGTGACCAAATAAGTATTTAGACCCCTTTCATAGTTTGGCATTGATTTAATTGTAAAATATTTTCTTTTTATCAAGTGCAGGTGACTTGAAGGCAGCTTTTGACACAGTGGAAAGAGAAAAAATTTGGGAGTTATTGGAAGATTTAGAAGTACCGAAAGCTCTAATTAATATAATTAATAGCACATACGAGACAGTCAAATTAAGAGTGCAGATAGGAGGTCAAAGATCGGAAGAGTTTCTAATGAAAAAAGGTATAAAACAAGGCGATAGCTTAAGCCCACTGTTGTTTGTCATTATAATGGACAAAATAGTGAAGGGAATAAAAAGACAAGGAGGAAATCTGGACATGATAATAGGGTACAGAAACATGGTGCCGGTCAGATTAAGTAATTTACTGTATGCAGACGATATTGTACTCATAGCAAAATCAAAAAATAAAATGCAGAAACTAATCAACTTATTGGCAAGAGAAATCGAAAATATGAAAATGACAATAAATACAGAAAAAACCAAAGTAATGATAGTAAATGAAAAACAGCGAGAGGGGAGTAACTGCAAGAAGTTGAAATGTAATTACAAAACATTGACAGAGTAACGACTTATAATTACCTAGGAAGTATAATAACAGAAGAAGGGAAAATAGATGCAGAACTTAATAACAGAGCAAATAAATCAACAAGATTATATTATTCAATAAATCGAACAATATTAAGCCATAAACACATTGATATGGACACACAGCTTGAAATCTACAACAAAATTACAGTTCCAACTATAACTTATGCTAGTGAGAACTGGGCAATGCAGAAAAAGCAGGAAACAAAAATAAATGCAATGGAAATGAAATATTTAAGGAAAATAGCAGGTAAAAAAAATGGGATAAAGCAAGGAACGAAGAAATCAGAAGCATAACTAATCAAAAACCAATAATATCAAAGATTAAAAAGAAACAATTAAACTGGTATGGCCACCTAGTAAGAATGTAGCAAGATAGAATTGCGAGAAAAGTTATGGAAATAGGAATATCAAGAAAAATACAAAGGGGAAGACCCAGGAGGAAATGTATAGATCAGATTGAAGAAATTGGAAAAAACATTAAGAGAGATGAAGGCATTAGCCAGGGACAGAAAAGAATGGAAAAAAATGGGTACATGAAGAACTCCAATCCGACGCCGGATAAGGCATAAGGATAAGAGAAAGAGAGTAAGTTTCTGTTTTTTTAGTCGTTTTATTTTGTTTTTTGCTTTTTCATATGTTTAGAATTCGTTTTTATTTGCTTTCTCAGTTATTTGTCGTTTCTATTTTGCTTTTTCACGAGTTTACATTTTGTTTCTTACTTTTCCAGTTATTTATATTTTGTATTTTGTTTTTTCATAAGTTTCAATTTAGTTTGTCTTTGTTTTTCCAGTTGTTTAGTTTTTCTTTTTTGCGTTTTCACGAATTTTCATTTTGTTTCTTACTTTTTCAATTAATAAGATTTTGTTTTTTGCTTTTCCAGTTGTTTAGATTTCGTTTTTTTTACTTTCTTTTTTTCTTTTTCACGAGCTTACATTTTGTCACTGACGAGACATTCCAGTTAAAGTGCCTTATAGTTTTTTTAAATTGACTTGGCAAATTTCTTACAATTTTAACAATTTTAAATGTGCAAATGAACTGTGAATTTTGTTTACCATACAATGGATAATTTAAAACCCCTCAATATCGTGTATTGACAATGACCGCACTGATGATGGCATATAGCTGAAAGTGCTCTGCAAAAATTATTTTACAATAAACTCTGCACAATTATTCAAAAGTATTCTCTTCAAAGAAATCTTATGACATTCAGCACACAACTACGTATCTCATTTACTAAGATTTTGTTTTTTGCTTTTCTAGTTGTTTCTTGCTATTTCAATTCTTTAGATTTTGTTTTTTCAATTGTCGAGTTTTTGCTTTTTCAGTTATTTTTTCTTTTTCCTCAGTCATTTAGATTTTGTTTTTTGCATTTCCAATTGTTTAGATTTTCTTTTTAGATTTTTCAGTTATTTAGTTATTGCTTCCTTAGTCGTTTTGATTTTTTTAAATTTTCAGTTGTATAGATCTTTTTTCTTGCTTTTTGAGTTGTTTAGATTGTTGTTTTTTTCTTTCTATTGCTGGTTTTGTTGTTCCCGTTATATAGTTTTTATTTTTTTGCTTTTAAACTTGTTAAGATTCTGTTTTTTACTCTTCCAAGTGTTTAGATTTTTGTTTTTGAATAGTTGAGTTTTTGTTTCTTTTTAAATTAGAGATTTTGTTTTTTGCTTCTCCAGTTGTTTAGATTTTATTTCTACGTTTTGAGCTGTGTAGATTTTGTTTTTGATTTTTCAATTGCTTATATTTTCTTTTTTGCTTTTAAATTTGTGAAAATTATGTTTTTTGCTATTTCAATTGTTTATATTTTGTTTTTTCAATTGTTGAATTTTCGTTTTTTGCTTTTTCAGTGTTTTACATTTTGTATGTCTATAGAGTACTGTAACTAGTTCAACAAACAGTACTTTGTATATGGGAAAGTTAATAAAGAATTGCGTAAAAAAATTATTACCTCGAAATACAGAGTGTTTAAATAATATTTTACAATAAACGTTTATGGTCACACACCTGACTTATTAAAATTCGACAAAATTATCACTATTGATGTGTTTTGAAGAGACTATAACCTATAAAAGTTTTTAAATTTGTATCTCTATCCCCTGAGAATATGAGCAATAAAATCTGTATTTATTCTACACTTTTTATAAGCCTGTATCTCACAAGCAAGCAAGGTTATAGAAAAATTGTATTTAGGTATTTTGAATATCTCTTAATAATTTACAATTCCTCAAATTTACTGTACTTATATGTGGGACATACCCGACACCATAAATAATGTGGTAAAACTTTATCCGATTTTAGTTAATTCCACAATATAATAAAAGTTATTGAAAATTCTAAAAAAATTGACAATTGTTTCGATAAATCAATATCATCGTCAGAATGACAGAAGTTACATTTCATTTTATGCATACCTGATGTTTAGTAGTTATATTTTTGGCTAGACCAAGAAGTAACCTAACTTGTGATTGGCTTAATATATGTTTATAGAAAAAAGAAGAAGATGTGATATTACAAATATTGAAGCTTAGATATTATTAGCCCTATGGTGATATCCTGGATATCATTTTTCCAATTAAGATCAGTATAACTGTGCAATGATATAGAAAACCAGGAAAACTATATCTGCTGATCTTTACAATTATCATTTAAGAAGACAGTTTATTAGTGGAGAACTCCCTAGATTTAACTGTTCATTGACAACTTCATATTGTGGGTTTGTTAAATGTCTTCTAATTTCCAATTCTTCAAGGAAATCCAGTTCTTGTTTCTTTTCACAAATATGCAGGACTTCTAGTTTTGTGTTAGGTGTCAATGAATGATTGGTATCAAGTAGATTTTGTGTAGTGGGATTTATCTGGTTGTTTTAATCTGTATGTTCGTAAGTGTTACTAGGAATTTTGAAATCCGATACAGTGAACATTTACGAGCATACAGATTAAAACAACCCGATAAATCCCACTTCGCAAAACATCTACTTGATACCAATCATTCATTGACACCTAAGACAAAACTAGAAGTGCTGCATATTTGTGAAAAGAAACAAGAACTGGATTTCCTTGAAGAATTGGAAATTAGAAGACATTCAAGAAACCCACAATATGAAGTTGGCAATGAACAGTTAAATCT
This sequence comes from Galeruca laticollis, assembly GCA_963921935.1. Taxonomy (NCBI): domain Eukaryota; kingdom Metazoa; phylum Arthropoda; class Insecta; order Coleoptera; family Chrysomelidae; genus Galeruca; species Galeruca laticollis. The sequence continues at coordinate 174,002,115 of OY998181.1, forward strand.
TGGGAGTTCTCCACTAATAAACCGGTTTTTCAAATTGAGACAAAATGTGCACTTTGTAAATAATGACGAACCAGTTGCCAGATGCTTAGCGTTGCCACTAGAGTCCAAGTTATCCATTGATGAGCAAATGGTGCCTTTCAAGGGCCAACTGTCTGTAAAACAATATATAAAAAATAAGCCAACTCCATGGGGCATAAAAATATTTGCACTCTGTGGAGAAAGTGGTTTATTGTATGATTTTGTGTTGTACCAGGGGTCCACTACCGAATTGAACCCAGAAGAACTCGAAGTTTTTGGTCTAGGAGGCTCCGTTGTCATGAAATTGGCCAACAGAATTAGTTCCCCGAACCACCAACTCTTCTTTGATAATTATTTCACTAATTATAATGTTCTTGAAGCCTTGCACAAGAGAAAAATCTATTGTGTAGGCACTGCTCGCATGGAAAGATTTCATAATCCGCCTTTCACAGTAGACAAAAAAATTAGAAAAAAACCTCGTGGGTCTATGGAAGAAGTGTTTTCGTCAGATGGAATAGTCCTGATAAAATGGTTTGACAACAAGCCAGTTACTGTTGCCTCGAATTTTGTTGGTATTGAAAATGAGGATGAATGTAAAAGATATGACAAATTACGAAAATAATACATACAAGTTCCACGACCTGAAGCTATCAAAATTTATAATAGCAGTATGGGAGGCGTGGACAAGATGGACTTCCCTAATTTCTATTCATAGAACTTTTATACGATCAAGGAAATGGACACAAAGAATGATGACGCATGCTATAGATATCGCATGTGTCAATGCATGGCTCGAGTATAGAGCAAAGGCTGCTGTTGTAGGGCTGCCAAAAAAACAAATCCTCGACTTGGTACATTTTCGTGCCTATGTGGCTGAAGTCCTTATATGTTCCAACAAACCTTCTTTAAAAAAAAGAGGATGTCCAGGAAGAACCTCAACTCCCGACTCGTCTGGTAGTTCTTCTCCCCTATACTTTAGACGAACCGAAGTACGTCCAGTGAGGGAAACAAGGTTGGATAACATTGGACATCTTCCCGAAATTGACGATAAAAGTTTTGCAAGTAATTGCAAATATCCAGGTTGCAAATCTAGGACCCATTTTTATTGCAGGAAGTGTGAAGTGCACCTATGCATTGTAAAAAACAGAAACTGCTTTCTTTCTCATGTCGTCTCATATATTTCATTTTTATGACACTCAGTCACAATATACACAATAGTGTATCACCTAGTTGCCCAAAATTGGGCAACTCTACATGTTCCAAAATAGTACCAAAAAATTGCAAATAAATCATAGATCGAGTGTGTAAAATTTCATACGTTAATTTTCACCGGAAGTTAATTCAGTACTGAAATGGATATTGTGGAATTAACTAGAAACCGTGAGTTTCATTTAAAATACTATTATGAGCAGATTCCACGAAGTAACTTAGTATTTGAATGCATTTTATTATTTGCAAAATAAATGAATATGTACTGATTACGCGTTTTAATTGCAAAATTATTAGAAAACATCGAAAAACTAAAAGGTTATCATGTGTAATCACAAGACATAAATGTTCATTCAAAATAGAAAAATTTGTATAAAATAAAATAATCTGTTTTAATTTAAATGGATGTACTTGCATATTTAAACGTAGTTTTTAATTCTGACAAATTTTTCTAGTAACATTTTTCGATATTGTCAAATTTAAAGGTACTTTATTCTTGAGTAAAACTCATATTTTTTGACAAACCTCGTATACCACTAAAAAATATGATATTTGATGACTGTATTTTAGGTATAGAATAACTTTTTTTCCTAAAATTAATAATAAAAAAGTTTTCCATATGATTCCAACTTAGAGGGACATATTGTATATACGAGACATCCTGTATAAAAATATATATACTTAGTTTCAAAACTCACGATTTTTCCATTTATTTTTGTAACTCCTTTTGTCGTTCTTGTCTTTCTTATTGCAAGTCTTCTCTTTAACTATCTTACTAGTCTTTAAACACTTTTTGGCGTAATATTCCATCATTTAAAAAATAAACAAAAAAATCAATTTTACTCGTAATATACACAAAACATCGCTTCGATTTTTTCACATTCGGATGAAAAATACTTTTTTGAGTCACATACAAACACACATACAGTCAAATGCACGTAGAAATATCGAACACGAAAAAAAAATTGGAGCAAATTTTGCGGGGTACGACGAAGTAGTAAGTACCGAGTACGGTGGATGTGTGACTCTCTTCGTGGACCATTCAATGCCTAAATGGGTAAATGGTACAAACAGTTATGCGGTACCACTGGTGATGGCAATACTATTCAGCTATAATAATAAGAACATTTGTAGAAATTTGAAAATGATTTTAATCTTACCGTTTGCCACATTTCATCATAAATAAATACGTAACAAAAAAAATTGCAAGTGCACACTTGTAGTAAATACAAATGTGTTTTTAAAATGTTATTACGTAAAAATTTCAATTTTCTTTTGATTTTTGAGCCGTTCTCTTATGAAATTTATTTTTAATTACCTCTTTTTGTTTCAGTTAATTTCATTTTATTTCAGTAGTTTTTAATGCTTGAAATAAATTCAAGTTATGATTTTGACTAGTTTTCATTTCTTATGATTTCTGCTTTTTCACTTGCGGAATGTTTGTTAGTATCATCAGTACATTTCAATTTTGTTTCGAATTTATTTTTAATTTCCAGGTTTTGTTTCTAATAGTTGTTTCAGTGATTTTTGTTGGGTTTTAGGTAACTTCTGCTAATGTTTGCTTTTTGTGTTGTTTTGCGTTTCCCAATCCCTGCTGTACCACCCGAAACTAGTCAATTTCAGACGAATGCGACTATAGCTGGGCAGAAAGTCATCGTTTTCTTCCCGACGATTTTCTACCCACTGAATGAAGTTGCAGCTCTTGTTTTCGATCCTGTCAGAGTATATTTTGTTTATTTCAAACCTTTATAATTGTCATTTTAACTGTCAACTAAACTGACATATATTTCTGGAACTAAAATAAATAATAAGTACAATTTTAATAAAATAATTCATATGGATACAATAATTACAAGTACACCGCAACATCTCATTGACAAAGGATATATTACCTGAAAAGTCTAGAATGAGGTATTTGAGTACTTACGACAAATTTGTTAATTGGAAAGAATCGGAAGAAGCTGCAGACATTAAAACTCGCACTTTTAATCCAGGTTATATCAAAAAAAGTATGCGCACCACGGGAAGAAAGTATGTTATTTTAACCTGCGTGTTTGGCACGCTCGCTTCGCTCGGTTGACAATCTTACTCGCGGATTGGAATGACATACTTTGTTCCATAGGTGCGCAATATACTATTTCACTGTTTTGAGTTGGTTGTCTGTGAGATGTTTGGGTTTTGTTTTTAACTTCTATTGATTCATTGCAATTAATTTTGGTACATTTCGGTTGTTTTGAGTTAGTATCAATTGTTTTTTGTTTTTCAGACGATTAGATTTTATTTTTTGCTTTTTCGGTTATTCAGATTTTGATTCTTGCTTTTTCATTTGTTTAGATTTTATTTTCTGCTTTTTCAATTGATTAGATTTTTGGCTTTTTCAGTTGTTTGGATTTTGTTTTTTTGATATTTCAGTCGATTTGGGTTTGTTTTTTAATTTTTCAATTGTTCACATTTTGTTTTTTTAATTGTATAGTTTTTATGTTCTGCTTTTTCAGTTGATTAGATTCTTTATTAGCTTTTTCAGTTGTTTAGATTTTGTTTCTTGGTTTTCCAGTTGTTAATATATTGTTTTTTGAGCTTTAAGTTATTTAGATTTCGTTTCTTTAATTGTTTATTTTTTGTTTTCTGCTATTTCAGTTGTTTAAATTTTTTTCTTGTCTTGCCAGTTGTTGAGATTATGTTTTCTGCTTTTTCAGTCGTCTTGATTTTGATTTTTGTCCTTTCAATTGTTTAGATTTGGTTTTTTGTTTTTTCAGTTTCTGTCTTGTTTGTTTAGTTTCTCTTTTTTACTTTATCTGGTGTTTTTTGTTGCCCAAGTTAGTTATTTTTCATTGTTTCAATTGAGTTGGTTGTTATTGAGATGTCTGGGTTTTGTTTTTACCTTCTATTGAGTCATTCCAATTGATTTTAGTTCAATTTCAATGTTTTTTGCTTTTCCAGTCGATTAGATTTTGTTCTTTGCGTTTTCGGTTATTTAGATTTTGATTTTTTTGCCTTTTCATTCGTTTAGATTTTGTTTTCTGCTTTTTAATTGTTCACATTTTGTTTTTTAATTTTAGTTTTTATTTTTTGCTTTTTCAGTAATTCAGATTTTTTTAATTGTTTCGTTTCCTGCTTTTTCAGTTATATGGATTTTGTTTCTTGCCTTTCCAGTTGTTTAAATATCCTTTTTTGTTCTTGATTGCTTAGATTTTGCTCTTTCAATTGTTTAGATTTTGTTTTCAGCTTTTTCAGTTGTTAAGATTTTGTTTCTTAAACTTTCAGTTATGTAGATTTGGTTTTTTAATCGTTTAGTTCTTGTTTTCTGCTATTTCAGTTGTTTAAATTTTGTTTCTTGCCTTTCTAGTTGTTTAGATTCTGTTTTCTACTTTTTCAGTGGTATAGATACTGATTTTTGTTCTTTCAATTGTTTAGATTTTGTTTTTTTGCTTTTTCAGTTGCTATCTTGTTTGTTAAGTTTCTCTTTTTTGCTTTATCTGTTGTTTTTTGTTGCCCAAATTTGTTATTTTATATTGTTTCAATTGAGTTGTTTGTCATTGAGATGTCTGGGTTTTGTGTTTAACTTCTGAGTCATTCCAATGAATTTTGGTCGATTTCGGTTGTTTTGAGTTAAGGTTTAATTATTTTTCGTTGTTTTTTGCTTTTTTAGTCGATTATATTTTGTTCTTTGCTTTTCCGCTATTTAAATTTTGATTATTTGCTTTTTCATTCGTTTAGATTTTATTTTCTGCTTTTTTAAATGATTAGATTTTTTGATTTTTCAGTTGTTTGGATTTTGTTTTTCCGATATTTCAGTCGATTTGGGTTTGTTTTTTAATTTTTCAATTGTTCAGATTTTGTTTTTTTAATTGTATAGTTTTAATGTTCTGCTTTTCCGGTTATTTAGATTTTCTTTCTTACCTTTTCAGTTGTTTAAATATTCCTTTTTTTCTTTCGATTGACTGGCTTTTATTTCTGCTTTTTCAGTTGATTAGATTCTGTTTTTTGCTTTCTTTTTCAGTTGCTTAGATTTTGTTTTCTTGTTTTCCAGTTGGTAATATATTGTTTTCTGAGCTTTAAGTTATTTAGATTTCGTTTCTTTAATTGTTTAGTTTTTGTTTTCTGCTTTTTCAGTCGTCTCGATTTGGTTTTTTAATCGTTTAGTTTTTGTTTTCTGCTATTTCAGTAGTTCAAATTTTGCTCTTGCCTTTCCAGTTGTTTAGATTCTGTTTTCTGCTGTTTCAGTCGTATAGATACTGATTATTGTTCTTTCAATTGTTTAAATTTTGTTTTTTGCTTTTTCAGTTGCTATCTTGTTTGTTTAGCTTCTCTTTTTTACTTTATCTGTTGTTATTTGTTGCCCAAATTCGTTATTTTATATTTTTTCAATTGTGTTGGTTGTCATTGGGATGTCTGGGTTTTGTGTTTAACTTCTATTGAGTCATTCCAATGAATTTTGGTTGATTACGGTTGTTTTAAGGTTAGTTTTAGTTATATTTCGATGTTTTTTGCTTTTTCAGTCGATTATATTTTTTTCTTTGCTTTTTCGGCTATTTAAATTTTGGTTATTTGCTTTTTCATTCGTTTAGATTTTGTTTCCTGCTTTTCCAGTCGATTAGAGTTTGTTTTTTATTTTTTCAATTGTTCAGGTTTTGTTTTTTTAATTGTTTCGTTTTTATTTCCTGCTTTCTCAATTATTCAGATTATATTCTTTCAATTGTTCAGATTTTGTTTCTTGCCTAATCACTTGTCTATCTTTTATTTTCTGCTATTTCAGTAGTTAATAATTTGTTTTTTACTCTTTCTCTTGTTTTTGTTTTATGGTATTTCAGTTGTTAAAATTTTCATACTTGCCTTTTCAGTTTTTCCTTTTCAGTTGCTATTTTGTTTGTTTAGCTCCTCTTTTTGCTTTTTCATTTGTTTAGGTATTTTCTTTTATTTTTCAATTGTTAAGTTTTTGTTTTGTGATCATTCAATTGTTCAGATTTTTTTCCATTTGTATAGTTTTTGTTTTTTGCTTTTTCAGTTGATTACATATTTATAATAGCTTAGTTTTTTTCTGCCTTTTCAGTTGTATAGATTTTATATCTTGCCTTTTCAATTGTTTATATTTTGTTTCTTGTTATATCAATTATACAGTTTTTGTTTTCTTCATTTTCAGATGTTAAGATTGTGTTTTTTACTCTTTCAATTGTTTAGATTTGGTTATATTAATTGTTTAATTTTTGTTTTCTGCATTTTCAGATGTTAAGATTTTGTTTTTTACTCTTTCAATTGTTTAGATTTGGTTATTTGAATTCTTTAGTTTTTGTTTTCTGCTATTTCAGTTGTTTAAATTTTGTTTCTGCCTTTTCAGTTGTTTAGATTTTGTGTTATTCTTTCTCAATTGTTTAGTTTTTGTTTTTTGCTGTTTCAATTGTTTAGGTTTTTGTTTTTTCATTTGTACAGTTTTTGTTTTATTCTGTTTTTTCATTTTTTGCTTTTTCAATAAATTATATCTTGTTTTATCTAATTGTTTAGTTTTTGTTTCTTGTCTTTTCAGTGATTTAGATTTTGTTTCCTGTTTTTTTAATTGATTGGATTTTGTTTTTTGCTTTTTCAGTTGTTTAGACTTTATTTCTTGTTCTTCAGCTTTTTTTACTTTTTCATGTGTTTACATTTTGTTTATGTTTTCAATCGACAAGGTTTTTTTTGCTTTTCAAATGTTTTAGTTTTTTGTTTTTCTATTGACTATTTTGTTTTTCCATTTTACTCGATTTTCCTTTTTTCTTATTCAGTTCTTTAGTCTTTGTCTTTTGCTTTTTTAGTTTTTCAGTTTTTGTTTCTTGTTATTGCATTTGTTCAGTTTTTTTTCCTTTTTCATATGTTTGCTTTTTGTTTCTCATTTTTTCAAATATCAATATTTTTTCTTTTGCTTTTTCAATTGTTTAGTTTTCTTTGTCTTCCAATTGATCAGATTTTGTTTTTTGCTTTTTCAGTTGTTTAGATTTTGTTGCTTTTCATTGTTTCAATTGATATTAGTTGAATTGGCTGTCAGTGAAGTTACTAATTTTAGGTTATGTCAGTTGTTTTAAGGTAGTTTCTATGTCATTTTACGATGTTTTTTGCCTTCTAGGTTGTTTTAAATCGCATCAATTGAAATAAATTAACCCAATTTCAATGTATTCCAGCTGATTTCATTTGTTATCAATTTTTTTATTTATATATTTCTCCATTTATTGAAACTTATTTTTTTGCTGATACTCGCCAGTCGATTTCAGCAGTTTTTGTTCTAGTTTCTGCAATTTCCAATGAATATTTACTTCTTCTTTTTCTTTTACGTGTTTTGATTTTGTTTTTTTAGCTGTTTTATCATGTATATAAGTTGTTTGTACATGTTTATAAGTTGTTTTTACATGTTTATAAGTTATTTTTGATTTCTAGTTTTTGTATTTTGGTTTTTTCAGTAATCCACGGAATTTTTAGTTGCTCCTCGAGTTGTTTATTATTTGATTTCAACCAATGTTGCCAAATTGTTCATTTAACTGAATTCGATATTATTTATGTTCTTTTCAGTGTTTTCACCATTTTTGCAGAAAGTTTCTGCACGCATCATGAGAAACTGATATCAAAATAATTGTATATTCAATTATCCAATAAATAACGTCGGAAGCCAAGCGGAAATTAAGAAAAATAAAAAAATACCGTCCCACTATTTTGTTCATAACGAAGTTGAATTACCTAAACGGAAAGGCCAATGAACTTTAAGTTCTTTGTTGGTTATTTTTAACCATGAAAAGTCCTTCAAGGGTCGATACGCGAAATACATTCTTGATGATATGTATTCGATTTCTTGTTTACGATGTGTGCATTGTTTTTTTTTTTATTATTTGACAGGAAACATAAAATGGCACGTAATTCTTAAATATCAATATTCAGTAAGAGTCTTTTCTATATAAAAATACCAATACAATATGAATATCTTAGAAAAAATACGAGGTTTCATTGAAAAGTCAACACCTACCACGTGTCTATCTTAATACCTTTCCCAATATATACACTGCGTTCAAGAATATATAAAAGTGTCCATCATATTAATTTATTGAAGCTAAAACTTGGATTACTGTGCTAATGACGACTCTACTTATCCAAATGGTTTAATCGTGAATAAATATGGAGTGTATTGTTGCCTGTAGAATATCCAACTCATCGATTATGGCTCAGTCTTCTTGTAGAGACGACAAAAATAACACCCATCTACTTTCCATCGACCTACACGGAAATAGCGAACATAAACATTGAGGCAAACAGAAAAATCATAATCGCATCTGTGCATAAATAATAACCCACATATATTCGATCCCCTTTGTTAGGTGATATCCGGAAATGCAATTTCATATTACGTATTATACAAGGTGTAAATAATAAGGTAGGTCATGAATTAATATACAGGCAACTTTTCTCTCAAGCAAATGAACCTGTTTTTATCGAAAAATATCGAGTTATTAGCGGATAGGATAGAAGTATTTTAGCTTACAGTGGAACCAAATCTTCTGGCGGGGACTTCTCGGCTGTATTAAAATATGATTTTCTACAAGTAGAATTTTTGTTTGAACAAATTGAAATCGCTCTCACATTTTTTACAGCTGGGCAAATGATTCAGGAATTGAATTTCTTTATAGACAGGACTTTTTTCAAACAATGAGGTTTCATGTTTCGGTGGCCGTATAAGTTTTCCAGATCTGGTTGGGTAATCATGGAAATCAGAATTAAGACTAAATTCACGGAAATTACTTTTTGCATATACTCTTGTAGATGTAAATCAAATAAAAAATTAGTACACCGAAATCTTTAAAATGATTTCTGCATGTTTCTCTATAATCTAAATTAAAAATTAGACGGACAATCCTTTTTTGAGAAATAAAAATCCTCGAGGCATTTACCGCACCCCCCCCCCCCTACAGGATGAGATTATAGGAAATATGGGAGTATACTATTGCATAATAAACATTGATGAGTTGACTAGTTGTAAACATATTTTTTAGCTGTAATATTGCAAAGTAACTATTATTTAATTTTTTACAAATGTGGTTGATATGGGTATTCCAACTCATATCCTTATCGAGGTAGGTTCCCAGAAATTTCGTAGAACTCGAAAAATAAACATCAGTCTCCCCAACTGAGATACAGCTATTTTCAGGAATATATGTTCTTGTAGAAAAATGCATGAGGATGGTTTTTGTCGAATTTACTATCAAAGAATTTCTTTCACATCAACTGATAAATTCTCTTGATAAAATATTCATCTTTAATAGCAGCTCATCCGGAGATTCAGAATCAATTGCCAATGTGGTGTCATCTGCATATAATATTAAATGATTAGTGCTAACATATTTAGAAAGATCATTTATGTATAATAAAAATATCAGAGCCCTAAGATTGACCCTTGAGGTACGCCAATTTCCACAGGTTGGGGGAGGCACTTCTGATCTTCAATTCTGACAATCAGTTTTCGGGCTTCTAAGTATGATTTCAGCTACGATAGAAATTTGCCCCGAAATCCTAAATCTCGTAGTTTATTTATTGCTATATCAGCACTAACCGAGTCAAAAGCTTTTGAAAGATCAAAGAAGAGCGCTCCCACATACCTATTTCTATCTAATGAGGTGTGGATAAAATTATGCAGAGCTACGGATGCACTCTCCGTCGATCTGCCAGGTAAGAAACCATGCTGATGGTCCAATATAACATTATACTTTTTGAGGAAAGAAAACATTTGTTTATAAATACACTTTATATATCACAGTTTGGACAGTTACTGGCCGATAATTGTCAAGGCTGAGAAATCTGTCTTTTTTATGTATTGGTGAAACAACTCGTATCTTTAGACTTAATGGAAAAGTTTCCGTTTCCACTGAGTAGTTGATAATGTCTGCTAGAGTACATGCGATTTGTGGACCTATATTTTTAATGATCTTTGTCGAAAGACATTCAACACCCTCGCATTAACATATTTTAGGCAGTTAGTTACATCCAATACATCTTCAGGTTTGAAATAAAAAGTATTAGCGACATACATTGTTGTATAACTTTGGTCAATCTTTGGATCGAGCTGAAAAAAAGAAAATGAGAGAATTTCTCTAGCAGTATCGAGACCTATTCGTACCAAACGGAGGAAAGACTGGTAGAACATCAGCCGTCAAACACAAAATTGATACTGGTAATGCTAAGCCAATTAGGCAATCAGCTCGAAGACTTCCACGAGCGAAGAGAGAGGAAGCTGAAAGAATAATTCGAGAGACGGCTGAAGAAAAAGTAATAAAACCATCTACTAGTCCATAGGTGTCTCCAGTAGTGCTCGTCAAGAAAAAGGATGGAACTACGAAATTCTGCGTGGATTATCCCCAGCTTAACAACGTGACGAATTGACGATACGCTAGATACTTTGGCCGGCAGCAAACTGTTTTCCACCTTGGACCTAAAGTCTGGTTATTGGCAAGTGAAAATGGACCCAGAAGACAAAGAGAAGACTGCGACATTTGAAAGACTCATGGAAAATGTCTTCAGAGGGTTGTCTTGGAAGACATGCCTGGTCTATTTGGACGACATCGAAGTACTAGGGAAGACATTTGACGAACACCTGAAGACGTATTCAAACGACTCCAAGCTGCCCAGCTCATGTTAAACCCAAAGAAATGTCAGCTGTTCCAAAACCGAGTCAACTATCTAGGTCATATAGTGAGCAATGAAGGTGTGGCGGTTGATCCAGAGAAAATTGCTTCCATTCAGCAATGGCTGCAACCAACCGACAAACATCAAATTTGGAGCTTCCTTGGACTTTGCACGTATTATAGAAGATTTATCAGGAAGTTTGGAGATATTGCCAAGCCTCTAACTCGACTTACAGAAGAAGGAAGAGTGCTGGGATATTTCAGTAAAGTCCTCTCCAAACCAGAACGAAACTACTGCGTCACAAGAAGGGAACTTTTGGCGGTATTGAAGTCCGTGGAACACTTTTACCAGTATCTCTATGGTAGGAAGTTCTTAATCCGGACCGATCATGCAGCACCGAAATGTCGACTCCCTGTTCAGACGACCGTGCCCAACAGGCTGCTCCCACTGCAACAAAGCGAAGCGACCTATCTGGCAAGAAGTGTCAAGATTTTTACCGAAACTCAAGGCGTATTGAGCTCAGTGGGACTCCCTTGTCCTGGAAGAAGGGCTGCTGAAAGGAGTCCTTGAAAACGATGATGGTTTCGAGATGAGGAGACAGCTAGTTATACCTAGAACGAGAGTAGCTGAGGTACTGAAGAAGTTACACAACAGTCCATCGGGAGGTCATCTGGGAGTGGAGAAAACCCTTCAGTGAAAGGTTTCATTGGATGAAAAGCTCCGACGATGTGAAGGACTGGTGTAAAAAATGTACGCCTTGTGCTACGAGTAATAGACCACATCGCAAGAGAAAGGCACCTATGAAACAGGATAATGTTGGAAGCCCTTTCGAAAGGATTGCTTTAGATATCGCTGGACCATTTCCGACGACAGAAAATGGTAGCAAATACATACTGGTTGTAATGGATTATTTCACAAAGTGGGTGGAAATTTACGCTATCTCGAACCAAGAGGCCACAACTGTCGTGGATGTATTGGTGAAAGAATGTATCAGCCGATATGGAGTGCTATTGGAAGTCCACAGTAACCAGGAAAGAAATTTCGAAAGCCATCTATTCCAGGAGATTTGTGACAAGCTGGGAATGAAGAAGACCAGGACAACAGCATTACATCCCCAGTCAGATGGAATGGTCGAGAGAATGAACAGGACTATTGGAAAATACCTATCCAAAGTGGTTTCCAGCCATCAGAGAGATTGGGAACAGTATCTTTCCCTATTCGCATTGGCTTATCGATCTGCCGTCAATGAGTCCACGGGTGAACCACCTGCGAAAATCCTGTTTGGACGTGAAATGAGGCTTCCTTGTGACCTGAAATTTGGCTGTCGGCCTGGAGAAGATCTAGCAGGAGAAGACTACGTGATCAAATTGAGAATAAGGCTGGATAATATTCATGAATTAGTTCGAACAAATCTTCAAGTTGCCAGTGACAGAATGAAAAGTCGGTACGACACGCAGGCCACAGTAGGTTGTTTTAAAGAAGGGGACAAAACAAAGTATGGTTACACAACCCGACGAGGAGAAAAGGATTTTCTCCAAAATTACAAAAATCCTGGGAAGGTCCATACTTAATCAAGAAAAGGATCAATGATGTTATATATCGCATAAGCAAGATCCTCAACGGAAAACCAAAAGTAGTTCACCAAAACCGACTAGCGCCATTCGAAGGAGACCATGACCTGGAGGAAGGAGTAAACCTTATTCGAGATGTGCCTGACCCTACCTTCGATGCATTTATGGGCACGTATGGAGGTACCGGGAAAGCTAGATATGGAGTCACTTCGGAATAACAACAAGATTTGTTCACTCTCCCGGAAGATTATTCACTGGCATACAACATCCCCGCCCGTATCAAGAACGCACGAGGGTTGGCAACCGTCTTTCGAAAGAAGTTCGGGCAATTAGAAAAACTTGAAGGCCAGATTCCAGCCCCTGGCAAGACACTGAAACTGAAACATAATTCGTGGTACGTCTTCTACGTGGTAACTAAAAATGGATTTCAAGATCGATCTACCTACCGCGATGTGTGGGAAGTACTTCGGAACCTCCGAGACTATGTGTTAGAATCCAGCGTGAAGAAACTCACTATGTCTAAGATAGCGAGTAACCAGTTGGATTGGAGAGTTATCAGGAACATGGTAGAGATTATCTTCCAAGATACCGGTGTCCAGATATTAATTTGCAGCTACAACCCCCGTTATCAGTATCCGATGAAGACGGTGCCCTGCTATTTCCATAAGATCGGAAAGTGTAGAAATGGGGCCAGTTGCCGATTCAAACATCCAGTCTCGGCTACACAAAAGTTCCAGGAGGAATTGCCATTTAAGGAGGGGGTAACGTTACGAAACAGAAGTATAATTGGCCGAATAATTACGAAAATTCGATATTCAAGAATTTCGAAATAATTTTTTCCCAACCCTGTATACACTCTGGTATATTTAGTTTAATCATCGTTTCGAATAAAAGGGCGCCACAAGACGCGCTAAATTTTGAGGTTAATTTTTTTTCCACCACTGTAGCTATATACCGAATGCGCATATGCCTAAAAACATCTCGAACTTCCACGTTCAATTACAGTCCACTGCTGGGGGGCCCTAAAAATATTTTAAACCCATGACGCCTATAGGCACTCCAAATACGGAAGATCCCCCGAAAATTACGATTCCAGCATCAATATTTAGCGAATGCCTAACCCCCAAAAAAGGGGGAGGAGGTGCCCCCATATATAAACGTAAAGGGCTTGACCTGACAAGTTGCCCGAAATTCCCAAAAAATTTTTTTTAAATTTACTTAGAATTTTTTCCGGTATATTTCCCCCCATTAACCCCCTTTTTCATGTATCCTACGTACGTGTCGAGTTATTCTCTTTAACGCTTTCAGACCCGAATGTTTCGTTGTTGAAAAAAAATTATTTTCAAGTGTAAGAAAACTCAAAAGCATGTTCTTAAGACAGTAAACACGTTTTTATTAAAAAAAGTTACGTGTTTTAGATTTTGATGGTATGTCCATTACAATGGACAACCGGACTAAATGATAATATGTATTCATTACAAAAGCCGTTTATTTCAAAATATAAAGCAAATCAAAATATTAGTTTACAACATATCAGTTAGAGTGAAACGTTTTGAAACAATTTCTTCCTTTTACAAGGCACAAGTGAACATTACACTTCTCGCATAATACGTGAGTTTTACCCTTACAGTTAAGTTTCTTACACCTCGTTGCTTCTTTTTTCTCATCGTATTCCGGAAAATGTCCATAATTATCAGTTTGAACTTCTCTCAGAGGTCTTGGTTTCTTAATTTTTCTCTTAGTGACTACGAATCGTGGTGATTAAGATCCACTCCTGGGACGATCGTTAACATTTACTGGCTTACCATGAAAATAAGAGCCTCAGCAATCCTAAGTTTAAAATGCAAAAGGTCTAGAATGTTTTTCTTGGGGGTCCCTAATTGTCTACATTTTCTTGTATACTCAAACCAGCTATTTATACATGCAAAATCAAATGCATGGAATATCATCCGTAGCGTCCATTTTTTAGATTTAATAAAAATTGTGTGATACGATAATAATTGGTTTAGTTTATCGACTCCTCCCATACCCTTGTTATAAATTTTTATAACTTCGGATCTATTTATTTTCACAAATGTTTTGTTTTTCTTGTCCCATCACTATACCTCATCTTCCTTTCCTTTCCCCATAAAATTGGATCCAATGAAAACCATGAAAACCGTTTTATTATCCTGCCACTTACACAATACCACCGTTCCTTCGTCATTAACAACTTCTTCACTAAACCCTCTAGGTTTTTTGCGAAAATCCTTATCAAGGGTGAAAGGGGGTTTGTGAAATCTGTCGATTCTCACAGTTCCAGCTGCATTAACATATTTTATTTTCAGCTCTTCAAATAGAGCGTAAGTGGAAAAGTAATGATCAACGTAAAGATAAGAACCTTTTGAAACATATTTGCTTAAGTATAATACAACTGAAGCACCTAAGCCAACAACATATCTTTTGGTATTTCAGTTGTAGAGCCTTGGTATATTATAAAATCATAGGCTATACCACTAGCACCACACAAAAGAAAAAATTTAATGCCCCAAGGATAAGGCTTATTTTTAATGTCTAGTCTTCCGGTAAATGGTACTATTTGTTCGTCCACACTTAAATATTTCTCTCTTTTCAGTTCTAGACATCTTCTTCTAAGAGAGTCGAAGAAAGGTTTTACTTTGTACAATTTATCGGTTGAATCTGCAGGTCTTTCCAAATTATTCACAGAGTGCAAGTTTTTTCGTAATTCAAAAAACCTGTCCTTGCCCACAGTATTTGGAAAAATTTGTATGTTTAGATCCCTATTCCAGTACATCTTAATTCTAGGAAGGCCTAGACAGCCTATCATGATATGCAAACTAATAAAACTTGTCATTTCTGCTAAATTTGTAGGTTTAAAATTATTGTTGTTTTGTAAAGCATATATGTTTGTTTTTTCTACCATTTCTTGAAAAAAATCTCTTGGAAAATATTAAAAAAAATAATCAATAGGTACGCTTACATCTTCATGACTAGTGTTGATACTTTCTTGTACAGTATCCGCCAAAATAAACAGTACCGAAAATAAAAATTAATTTTTAATTTCTGTAATGTAAGTGTTGAAAATGTGTTCGGCAATATTCGCCGGCGGATTTTCCGAGTGAAATATTTTGTCCTTCATTATGCCCCAAATGTATGCGTCAGGTGGCGTCAGATCAGGTGAATGAGAAGGATATTCGAAGTCTGTTCCCCGAGAAATTATTCTATTATCGAAATGCTGACGGAGTAAGTCTAAGGTGCGCACAGCTGTATGGCTCGTTGCACCATCTTGTTGGAACTTGGAACCATTGTATGCGAAACTGTAGATTTCGTGCACGGCAAAAGTTATTTAGATCTCTCACAGAAGGTATAATAATCTCTTGGTTGACAGTAAGTGGATTCTGATTATCATCTCCAACGAAATAAGGACCAATCATTCCATGACCAGATACCGCGCACCAAACGGTAACTCGAAGACTGTGGAGTGGTTTATCTACAATTACATCAGGACGTTCAAATCCAAGGAATAGGGTTGTTTGTCGATTAATATAGCCGCTAAGAATAACGTGACTCTCGTCTGAAAACCATATGTTTTTCAAAAATTCGGGATCTTCGTAAATTAAACTCAACATGCGACCACAGTAAATTTCTCTTGCACGTTTGTCCGCAGCATTTAGTCGTTGTCCAACTTGAATACGGTATGGATAACCACCAATTGATTTCAACATGCGACGTAAAGACGTTTCACTACTGTTGAGTTTACATGCAGTTCTTACAAGACTTCTTTGAGGTGATTGCACAACACGTCCTTCATTTTCGTTAGTGCATACTGTTTTTCGACGACCTGAAGAACCTTTACGTTGACACAATACACTACCAGTGCGACGAAATTTTTCAACAACAGCTAACATCACACTTTTACTAGGAGCTGCTTTATTAAATTTTTGTTGATATTTTATTGACACCTGTTCTAAGCTTGGACCATCATTACGACCTTTTCCGTATGAACGAAAATAATGCTCTACCAAAAAAACTTTTTCTTCCGTTGTTAGAACCATTTTTAAATCAAATTTAACTGCAGCGTACTATTAATATATCAACTAATGACAATTAAGTCAAATATGACAAATCCATATTACATAAACAACTCCACAGCACTCTCTGTTTCGGTACTGTTTATTTTGGCGAATACCGTATTTCTTGTGTGATGTTCCTTCATGCAAAGTTTCGTTTTTTCCATGTTACTTTCGATTTACCTTGTTTGTTCTTCTTCTTAGTGCTATTCTGTTCCTCTATTTGGTCCTAAAATAAAAAAAAATGTATTTAGTTTATTATTTATGCAAACAGAATAGGTATATTACATTTTGAAGTTCACGTAAAATTGCTTCTCTGTCACCCCCTTCTCTTTCCATATCAAAATTTGTTATGAATTCTGTATCATCACCTTCATGATCACTTTCAATTTCCACATCTGAATCATTTTCAATTGTTTTTAGAATATCATCATATTCCTTTTCAAGTTCTTCATCATCAAGCATTTCTAATAATATTTGTTGATCCATTGGATCATTCACATTGAAACCTACAAACAGTTAGTTAGTCCGAAAGTCCACTACAATGGACAGATAGTTTTTTGCATACAACTTTCAGCACTACGGTAGAATTACTATGACATGTTGGAATATGTATTGTCAGATAATCAAATATTACTAAAATAATTTTTTTATTGGCTAAATTTGAAAAACGACGAAAAATGGTAATATTTACTTACGTGTTCTTCTTCTAGTAGATGCGGCCATGCTTTCTCGCACAATTATTGCTTTATCACTGACCAACACGGACTACTGTCAGTTTCAAACTGAATAATCGCGTCTATCGTCTATAGATGTGTTAGATGACAGTAATTGAGATATATGCAATACAAAATACAACAGTGTAAAATTATTGCTTGACTAATTTTATGTCCATTGTAATGGACACCAGGTCTGAAAGGGTTAAAACGTAATTGTACAAGTTTTACAACACATTACAATCCCAGAAACAAAAGTAAATATTTGAAATCTTATCACGCCTATAGTCTATATAGAAAGGACAAGGAGTAATAAATCATTCATTTAAGTAGATTTCATAGACGTACCAAAATATATTTTAAGAGGGTATACCGTAAGGTACATTTTGTATTGAACGAATGAGTTGCAGCTATGCTAAAGAATATACGATTTAGGTCAGAGGTAACGGGATGTACTAATTTTAATAAAAAAAAGTGATAGAGGTAGAGGTCATTCGAAAGCAAAAAATGTAGTTCATTATAAAAAAATTCTACAACTTCCTCAGGACTAAGATACATAATACCGAAATGTACTTTTAAGTATTCGCCAATTACAGAACCTTTCTGTCTGTACTCTTGTACCAAATGAAACTCCTGAATCTTACGAAACCAAGCTTGACAGAGATGAAATTTACAACCAAAAAGAATTTGATCTCTGCCAAAACATTCATATATAGCGTTATGAATGCTTAGTTCAAAATCTACTACGTTTTCTTTAGGTTGAAAATTTAAGCCTACTTCTTTACATTTTTGTCTTAAAATTAAAAACAAATTTGAATATGTTTGACTTGATTTGTCCGGCAGCAAACAAAAAACAAGAGGTACGTAATAGCCGTTTTTAAAACCATGAATGGTAAACATTTGGTAAAAAAAAGATGAACAGTATTTAAAAGTCCCATCCATCAAAATACAATCCGAATTACATAAAAAATTAAGGTTGGAAAAACAGGAGAACACAATAATTTTAAATACCTGGTCTGTTGTTAATAGAAATTCCTCTTCTCGGTTCGTTCGTAATTGTAATTCACGAACACTATTAAATACTTCTTCCTGATTTTTAGGCAATAGTGTAAGTGCATCAACATCCTTCCCCTAATCCCCTAAATATCGATCAAAACAATCAAGATTTCTTCAAAATATTTAATTCAAGAAATCTTTGAAACCTTTCAGAAATATACATAATTCTATGGGCCTCCGATTTTATCTATTATAAACCCTAATGACTCTAATAGGATTAAACTAAATGGTTGCGGCACAGTTCGAACATTTCAGTAATCCTCAAATTGATACAAGTCAGGTAAAATTTTATTTTGTGGCAGAGTTCGGATATGCCCGTTTATTCATAATATTTTTTATTTGTATTACTCCTATATATAGTGTTTGGGGAATTTTTCTCAGAAATTTTAAATGGCAAGTGGCCTACTGTAATCGGCTTAATACGATCACACCTATTTACAGATTATTCGATTATTGAGAGGGATTTTCCAAACAACCCAGATTTCTTAGAAACATTATCGGGAATATTATTTTAAAAGAAAGTAGGTACATTAAATCAGTACTTAGTATTAGTTCTTTGAGTAAAGTTGTATGAAGTTGTATGGTTGTCATAATATTGTAAACAGTTGGAATATATTTAAAACATTTGTTGAATGTTAATTGTGCAAGTACCAAACAATGTCGATAAGCCAAGGACCATCTAAACGACCAAAAACAGGCTCCAAGGATCCAAGTGCAAGTGTTGATGATATTGTGGAATTAACGGATGCTATGTTGTGTGTTGCTAAATCAACAATTTATAGATTACTAAAAGAAAGCAAGAATGGAACTCTTCAACCCCCTAAAACTCCTTCAGGCCGAAAACCAATTGAGATCGATGAGTCATTAAAACAAAGACTAAGGCGTAAAGTCCATGGATTTTACTTACGAAAGGAAATTCCAACACTTGACAAAATTATGACATCAGTGCAAGAAGATACGGACTATCCAAAATTCTCCAGAATGACATTATGCAAACTTTTGAAAGATGTGGGTTTCAGATATACAAAACATAATAGAAAATCTCTCTTGATAGATAAACCGGAAATAGTTTTTTGAAGAAGAGACTATTTAAGAAGCATTCGACATACCAGAGAACAAAATTTGAAAATCTTCTACTTAGACGAAACATGGATAAATGCTGGATATACAGTTTCCAAATCTTGGCAAGATGAAAACATTAAAAGCGGAAGGCAGGCATTCGTGGAAGGTTTGTCGTTAGGTTTGCAGCCACCATCTGGAAAAGGAAAAAGACTTATCATTGTCCATGTTGGAAGTTCTGAAGGTTTTGTTGATGGTGGATTATTAACTTTTATTTCAAAACGCACGGGGGACTATCACGAAGATATGAATGGGGATGTCTTCGAGGAATGGTTTGTTCAAATGTTGGATCTGATTCCAAAAGGGGCTGTTATTGTTATGGACAACGCAAGTTACCATTCACGGTTACGAGAAGCATTGCCCACAAGTCGTTGGCGTAAAGCAGAGCTTTTGGAGTGGCTTATTTCGAAAAATATTAAGTTTCCAAAAGATCCACTAAGGAAAGAACTTTACAGAATTGCAAAAATCAACAAGAATAAATACAAAACCTACATTGTAAAAGAAATGGCTTCTTCTCGTGGTATATCAGTTCTTCGACTTCCCCCTTATCATTGTGAACTTAATCCCATAGAATTAATATGGGCTCAGGTAAAGGGGGAAGTTGGAAAAAAAATACTACTTTTAAAATAAACGATGTTGAGAAATTGTTTGAGAGTGCTGTAAGTCATGTGAGTAAGGAAAATTGGACAAACTGTTCGAGCATGTTATCAAAGTAGAGGCAAATATGTGGAAAATTGACAATATTTGTGATGATTTAATCGACCCTATTATTATTAATGTCAACAACGATTCTTCCTCTTCCGAGTCTGATATAGAATAAAATGTAAGTAATAAATGTATTCCAATAATTATTTCTTTTCATTTTTTATTATATTATAATTTAAAACGTATTTTTTCCCAAAATACACACCACTGCATTGCGTTATTGCTTATCTGCTAATCCTTTAACAATGAATAAACCCTAAACTTTGCTACAACTGAAACAAATACGGAGTCGATCTACCTGGTTTTTAGATTTACGGAAGAAATGTAATTTAAAGTAAGAGATTTATCAAAAATTTCATGGTGCTCCCTGTAAAGGTTTTGCATACTTAATTAGGGTTTATCACTCCTCGTACGTTTTGTACATACTATAATTATTGATTCCTCAAATATACAACTTGGTCACAATTTAATTAATTAATTAATTTTCGAGATCCCAATGATACGCATCGAATTTGGGACAGCCGGTACATAGACAAAAAAGTATCTTTCTATGCGACTATCTTCAAACTTTACTAAAAAGACCATAAATTCGGATAAACATCACTGTTGAATTCTTGTTGTCGATTTTGAATTTTAAAACCTTTTTTTTTCTTTTCTCGGAAATATATTTTATATCTAAACCAGAAAAGTACTACCCGGGCTTATGCCCTCAGCGAGACACGCACGACCTCCTTTTAACTAACGGTCACTTAACCTAACAAGGTCAATCAAGGTAACAAGTCAAAAAAAAATAATGATAAATAAAAAAAGGAATTGGCATCTGATGGCGACTATTAGATAATTAGAGAATTCCATTAGGATGTCCCGTTCGGTTACAAACTCGTTTTTGTTATTTGTTTGTTGTTTAGATAATTCAGTTCGAATTTATACATAGTTTTTAGTATCCGCATAATTAAATTTTGAATAAGTTAATAGAGGAAGAATTCGTTAAATGTTTTGCCCCTCAAACAAGTATCTGCTTTTACTACAAATTTACTTTATTAAAAACACTTTTTCGAAACTTCTAGTTACTGTTGAAAATGTCATTATTTTTCAAATATCATCTAGTAAACCTTGGAAATGTGTATTGTCTATAAATTTACTCAAATATGAAGAGTGAAAGACTAAATTTCATCAAAGCCCATGTCAATAAAGTATAGCTTGCTTTCCACTATAAGAAGTAGTATTTCAACAAAAAAACTTTCACTAGTAATAATATTCCTAGTGCATGGCAAAAAATATTCCTGATAGAAGCATTTCTTGTTTCATTTTGTAATAATATTTGATTCTATATCGAAGAAAGACCTTCCTAGGATTTTAGTTGCATGAAACGAATCTTTGTTCGAAAAAATAATGTAGGTATGCCAGCGGTTCTCAACCTTTTTTCAGCAGCGTACCCCTTACCGAATTATTGAGATAAATGGTACTCCTGAACCATATTTTAGTAGGGTCAGCCCAGAGACAATTGTAAAAAGTGAAATTTAGCGTTACAATAAATAAAATTAAAACAATATGAGCAACATCATGTATTTTGTAATTACCTAAAAAAAAGTTTCTTTGATTCATCCTATTGACATAAAGGAATATGTACAACTATAATATACTGCGTCGTGTGATACGAAACTGAAAAGGCAGGTAAGTTTGAACTATTAGCGAATACGTTTGATAAAATTTAATTATTGAACTCTTTTCTTGTTAATTTTCGTTTCATTTATTATTGATAGATTACAAATGTTAATACGGTTGTTCTTGCGATTTACGTTTTTACAATTAAAATTTAGGAAACATTTCGTACGTGAGTTTTAATATCTTTTTCCTTCCTTCCTTCCTTCTAGCCGTTTTCTATCCGTTAGATATAGGCCTCTCTCAATGTTGTGCAACCTGATACCGATTTAAACCTGCTGTGCGTTTTATATCGTCGTACCAACGCTGTTGAGGTCTGCCAACGCTTCTCCTCTCGCCCCAAGGTCTCCATCTAGTCACTTTGCTGCTCCAGTTATTGTTGTTTCTAGCAATATGCCCAGCACAGTTCCATTTGAGTGAGGCTATTCTCCTTTTATGTCTTCGATTTTTGACGTTCTCCTGATCCATTCGTTAGTTTTTCGGTCTTTCAGTGTTACTCCAACTATCTTTCTCTCTATTGCTCTTTGATGTGTTTTGAGCTTGTTCAAGTTCTTTTTTGTCAAGACCCAAGTTTCCGATGCATATGTAGGCACTGGCAGGACACATGTATTGTATACTTTTGCTTTTAGTTTCATTGGTGGATTTGACTGAAACACCTGTTTTAGTTTGCTATATGCTGCCCATCCTAACCGTATTCTCCTATTGAGCTCTGTATTCTGGCATTCCTTACTAATTGCTATTTCTTGGCCTAGATAAATGTACGACGCTACTTTTTCGACTGGTTCTCAATGGTTAGTGTATTGGTAATTGTATCTTCGTTTGTCATGAATTTGGTTTTATTTATGTTTATCTCTAGTCCAACCTTGTTTGCTTCATGGTATAGTTCCTGAAACATGCCTATCAGTTCTGCCTCGGTTTGAGCGAATATGACGATGTCATCTCCAAATTTCAAGTTGTTTAGTTTTTCGCCTGCTATGTTTATTCCTCTGTCTTCCCAGTGTAAATTTCGAAATACATCTTCGAGAACTAGCGTGAATAATTTTGGGGATATGACGTCCCCTTGTCTCACTCCTCTTCCAGTCTTTATCTCATTTGTATCTGTTTGCATCCTGATCTTCATTTTAGAGTTTACGTAGATGTGGCTTATGATGTCGATGTATCTTTGATCGATTCTGGCTTTTCTCATTGCTCGGATTACCGCCCAGGATTCCACCGTGTCGAAGGCCTTCCTAAAATCAACAAATGCCATCCATGTTGTGATGTTGTACTCCGTGGCTTTCTCTATTAATACTCTGATTTATAAATAAGGATAACTATGGAGGTATCCCAGTCTGTCGAAACGGTTCCTTCATTCAGGCATTTGTTAAAAAGCAATTTTAGTTGTTCCATTACAATTTTTCCTCCTTCCTTTAGCATCTCTGGCAGTATACCATCATCTCCTGCTGCTTTTCCGTTTTTGGTTTGTCGCAGTGCTCTATTGATTTCCTCGATCTCGGTTTCTGGAAGGTCTTTGGATCCAACATTCATTATTCTTCTCTTTTTCTCGCTTTCTGCCTCCTCTTGTCTCGTGTGTGAGATGTATAGTTTTGTGTAGAATTCCTCGGTAACCCTCATGATTTCTTGTCTATGAACGACTATATTTCCCTCCTCATCGGATAGCTTTTGGATCTCTTTCTTGTAGCTGTTTTCTTCATGGAAAATATTCAGTCCCCTATTCCGTTCAATGATATTTTCTATTTGTTTCTGTTGGTATTCCCTGATGTCTTGTTTTGCCGATTTTCTGGCCGTTTTGTTTATCTCCTTGTATTCTAAAGTTTGTCTTTTCCCTTTTCTGATGAGCTCTCTTCTTTTTTCTAGGAGCTCTTTTGTTTTTGGGGAGAGCTTGTCTTGTTTCTTCTGTTTTGGTTTCATGCATTTTTCTGCCGTGTCTTTTATTATTTCTGTTAGACGCTTATTAATTTTATTTATGTTCTCGTTGGGGTGCGCTGTTTCATTTGTAAACTTTTCCACTAGCTCAGTATTATATCTCGCCTTTTGATCTCTTAAGGTGGTTATGTCGAAGTTTTGTTGCTTGCTCTTGAATTTTTGGCCCTTTCTAGTTTTCCATTTATTGTTACTTTACAACGGACCATTCTATGGTCACTACCCGTATTGAACCAGTTCAGTACATCGACATTGGATATGATGTGTTTATGCCACCCGGCACATTATTCAGTAGTACGGGCTTAAATAGATATACCACATACGTGTATAGGTTATTCATTGATATGTGTTAAGTGTCGGGGAGCGATCTTTAAAACATATGTTTACTGTTTAAGCCATAAAGGTTAGATGATTTACTCATTTACATCTAGATTAGAATAGAGAGGAACAGCTTGGTTTTCGAACAAACAGGTCAACAACGGACGCTCTCTTCATAATGAAACAACTAAAGGAGAAATCAATAGAGTTTAACAAGCCTGCTTACATCTGCTTCATAGACTTAACAAAGGCATTCGACAAAGTGCGCTTGACAGACGTCCTACAAATTCTAACAAAAAGACAGTCCCCGTCCCAAATCACCAAACTAATTAAAAACTTAAACACTGGAAATGTGACAAAGATCAAGTCAGGAGAACAAACTACATCCAGCATAAAAACACCAGGCGGAATTAGGCAGGGGGACAGCCTGAGCCCTTTCCGTTTCAACCTCCTGATGGATGAAATAATACAACAAGTCACATCCTTAGATTTGGGGTACAGAATGGGCCACTCAAAAATATCTATGGTCTGCTATGCAGACGACGCAGCTATTATAGCAGAAACGGAGAACGATCTTCAGAGACAGCTGTTTAAATTCTATCAAGTCAGCCAACAACTCAACATGGCAATTTCAACATCAAAAACCAAAGCTATGACATTCTCCAGAGAACCTGTCAGGTGTAAAGCGGTTGTAGAGGATAAGCCAATCGAGCAACTCAATGTCTTTAAATATCTAGGCATGGACATCTGCAGCTACCACGATCCGGCGAAAGAAGTAAGAAGTCTCATAACTAAAGCAGCAGCTCTGTCAGGATGTCTTAGAGATGTGATATGGTCAAACCAGCACATGGGAACAGATAGCAAGATGAAGATCTATAAGACTTGCATCAGACCTATTATGACTTACGGAATAGAAGTACGAGAAGACACAAATAAAACAAAAAGTATGCTGCGCTCGGCCGAAATGAAAATCCTACGAACTATCCTAGGGAAGACCAGACGGGACAGGATAAGAAACACTGACATACGAGCTCAATGCAGCATAGTAGACATAGTCAGATGGGGCAGACAGAGACGAAGAGAATGGTACGCGCACGTACGAAGAATGGACGAAAACAGATTACCGAGAATAATGATGGAAAGCAAGCCACACGGAAATCGCCCACCAGGAAGACCCCCAATAAGGTGGCAGGAAAGCTGGCGTCCACCTCGCAAGAAACCATCCAGAGACGGCTTCAGCAAGCAACAGACCAATAGGTCTATTTAAAAGAAGAAGAAGAAGAAGACATCTAGATTAGTGAATAGGTTTGAGCTGAATAATTTTGTCAGCTGAGACCTTTAAAATAAGAAGCAGTAGTTGATATATTCTTCTTTTTTAATTTTTCTATTGTCAACTTTGGCAACGTTGTTACAAAATTTGACGAAAATATTAGAATTTTCACACTTTTCATATTGAATTTTTACTGTTTCCGCGGAGAAATTTTTGGTTTTCCACGTTAGTTAATTAATGTTTTATACTGTAAAAATTTTTTTTTTGAAATTTGTGCTACATACAGATTCTCAAATTTAACTCGTTTATCTCAATTTCTTGAAAATACTCGGGACTTTTTTGCTTCATATCCTACCGATTTTCTTTTCAGATATGATTTTAACTTTGAATAATTTGCGATATTGATGTTTTCTTTATTAGGTTTTTAGTTTTCAAAGTAATAATCCCGGTTAAAATATGCAATTTATTTAAGAAAAATTAGCAGCTAACATTACATGACATAAACATTTTTAAATTGACGGTTCTATTATTTTGGTTACTAATAAACAACAATCTACTTGTTACGATATTTAAAATTAAAATTATTTCTAACATTCTTTAATTAACAGCACGGCTCTAAGCATTGAATAAGTACTCCAGAGGCTTGAAGACTTGTACATTTTACTTTCTTCAGCAAAAAAAGCCAGCATCACTTCTTCCGTAACTTGATTAACTTTTTTGTTATTACACCAGCTTTTGAACTTCGCATATTGTTTCTCACATCTTTCTTTGGACTTATCCGGAAGCAATTCTTCCACTGCAGCAGCAGTGGCAGGTTCTTCAATTATTCCAGTGCGAAGAGTGTTTTCCATATTATAAAGCACTTTACCACATAAATAGTGACACTTAAAAAATATTTTTGATTTCTTGTTGATTCATTGTCATGAATATTAACTTCTCATACGACTCTGATGTTGATATATTTTTTCAGTTTAAATCTATTTTTAGTTTTGAAAAACTATTTCAGAAAAAATATGATACATCACTGGTCATCAGTGGCGTAACTGCCTATGGGCTAGGCGGGGCAGTGCCCCGGGGCCCTCAAGCTTGGGGGGCCCTCGAATCCTTACCAGATGACAGGTTGCAAACCCCACTTTAATCATGAAAACTCAGTTGAGAGAAATTCAAAAGTTATGCCTAGGGAATTCCCCTAAATTCTTTCTGTAGGTTGGCACTGTTGTCAATTTGACGGATAGCGATATGTGCGTTTTATAATTCATCGATGTGCGTTTTATTGTGAATTCGAAAGATTTTTTTTCGAGAACGGTTAAAAAATTAATGCTGTATCAGGAGTAAGTAAGCTAATGTCAATAAACTTTTTTGTAC
The DNA here is from genome assembly GCA_963921935.1 of Galeruca laticollis. Lineage (NCBI taxonomy): Eukaryota > Metazoa > Arthropoda > Insecta > Coleoptera > Chrysomelidae > Galeruca > Galeruca laticollis. The sequence continues at coordinate 174,028,747 of OY998181.1, forward strand.
TGGTCAATATAGAATATAGTGGTTCAATTTTATTTGATTTTACCACTCATATTGATGTCCGTTAAGTCAATAACTCGTGTCAAATCTGTACATTTCGGCTAAACTGGCAACAGTGGTAACACTAACGGTGATAATTTTTTTCCGGGGATTTCCCAACAACACTTGTAGCTTGTAGCGTATCATTGTGTTTCTCTTTCCTTTTATTTTACTTTTAACTTCGCCAGTGAACAGTGACTACAGTGAGTTGAGTGCCTACCTCGAGCACAAACTAAAATTATGGATAAAAAGAAGAAACCCAGTGGTGCATTTAAACGCAAACAACGCCAAGAAAGAGAAGATAGTAAACAAAAATTGCCCAAAATTGATAAGTTTTTTAGTCAGCCTTCTGCAAGTACATCTGGGCAAAATATTTCTATTGATAGTGATAATAATGTGGTAATTGCAGTGTTGGTTGAGAAGCCTACTGAAGAAGATTCGACAATTATTGCGCTGCCGATCATGTGAACTTGGATGATGTTTGCATGACACACATAAGAGCGGGTTTGGAGGAACCACAGACCTCTACATTTTTTGAAAATGTGTACGACAAATCTTCTTATGACTTGGGAAACTTCACGAACAAAATATTAAGTGATAACGAAAAACGTCAAATTCTTGATATGGGGCCTTTACAGCCTTCAGGACCTTTTCAACAGACATCAACCAGAACAATAGGTGTTTTTCAAAATCGTACTACGTTTCGTGTTCTAAATATGGGCGAGTTAATCGTTTTTGGTTGTGTTATTCCAAAATACTAGACGCTGCCTATTGTCAACCCTGTTGGTTATTTGCTTCACAAAGGGATAATGTTTGATGTACGGGATTTCGAGATTTATCAGAAAGAATTAAACAACACAGTTGTTCGAGTGGCCATTCGGAAGCATGTGCTGTGTATGAATTTTGGAAAAAAAAACGATACTAATACTATCGACAAGGAACTTGAAAATGAAATTCGCAAAGAAGCATCATTTTGGAAAATGGTTCTTCAAAGGTTATTCGATATCATACTTACCCTAGCAAAGAGTTCTTTGGCTTTGAGAGGACATCATGAAGACTTAAGTCAGGAAGGAAACCACGGAAGTTTTCTGTCCTTTGTAGAGCTTGTCGCCCGATATGATCACATTTTGCGGCAAGTTTTGGATATGCCCAAAGGTAATAATAAGTTTTTTTATTGTTTTATTTTGTTTATAATTATTAACTGTTTAATATCGGGACTTTTTTGAAATTGTGTTTTTTTATGTTTTTAGGATCTACAAGATATCTGAGTGCAACAGTTCAAAATGAAATGATTGAGAGCTTGGGGACCAAACTCGAAACCCATTTACTAGAACAAATTAGAGCGTCACCGTTTTTTGCCATCATAATGGATACGACACAGGACATATCGAAGGTAGATCAGCTAAGCATTGTTGTGAGATATGCAGTAATAACCAGATCGGAAAATGGACAGCCAATTGATATAGAAGTAAAAGAAGTGTTTCTAGGCTTTTATGCAGCCTTCAAACATGGCGCAGTAGATTTAGTCAACCAAGTGACAACATTATTTATCGACAAAAATATTGATTTAAAAAAATGTGTGGGGCAAGGCTATGATGGAGCCAGTGTGTATAATGGTGTACAAAAACATATTAAGGATATCCAGCCTAACGCAGAGTACGTACATTGTGCCACTAATAATTTAAATTTGGTGATAAATGATGCCGTTAGCAGTTGTGTGAAAATACAGAATGTTTTCGCAACGTTGCAAAATTTGTATAACTTTTTCGGAAACAGCATCAAACGTTGGGATCTACTGTCAAAATTCACTGGCGAATCGGACACCACTCTAAAAAAACTAAATCCGACTAGATGGTCTAGTAGGGTCAATACGATATCTGCAATAAAACTATCGCTAATAGCAATTGAAAACAAAACCGCTTCAAGCCTGGATTTAAACGAAGTCATTGATACTTTTGCGAAAACTAAAGCTAGGAAAAAATTGTAAATATAATTGTTATTTAGTCAGTTGGTAGGCCCGACCTTTATATAATAAACCCTTGCATCTTCTCTATTTCGTTTTATTAGCCAAACCTACACCAAGTATTAATTGTAATTTATGTTGTTACTGTTTAATATTTTTATTACCTGCCCTGCAGTGCGCAAAAAAGAGCTTAAGAAGTTAAGTAGCTTAGCATTTTTAAAGTATTTGTATATTTCATATTTTTATTTGATAAAACCTAATCAGTTTACATAGCAGTGGGGCCCCATTTTTTAATTTGCCCCAGGGCGCTTGGTTCCTAGCTACGCCACTGCTGGTCATGAAAGTGTCTCTGCTTGACTCGGAGGCTTTAAAGAGATACTCGGATGCTAGGCATCCTCGTACTCTTCAGTAAGCCTCCTCTTCTGCAAAGTTTCACTTTCATGACTTGTAATGTAATTTACTATTAAGTTCTATTGTTTTTCATGCAACTTCATATCATTGATTGTAAATAATAAATGTCATTCAAAAATAAACCTATCATTGAGTTGACATCTGTGCAATTTACTCTTACATACACAAAAATTATAATTCTTACACTCCCCTTAGCATCGGGACACTCTGTATATTAAATTCACGTTAATTTACTGTTTCTCATCCTGTGCTTTGACCTCTACTAGTACCGAAAGTGCCTGAGTCATTATTTTTTTTTGCATTTTTATTATATAAAATATTATACTCTATAAAACGACACGCAAAAAAATATACACGTGTATCTATTAAAACTGTAGTTCGATTTACCACTGTAAAATTATAGAAATTAACAGTTAACTCAGTTTTTTTGTGTTCTTCCTCTCCTTTCGCGTCTGCTGAAATAGTAGTTCTACATAAACGAGAAACGGTTGCTTCGAACCGCGACGAAAAAAAATTACACGGAAGACATACGGGGTGATACATTAAATGCCGTAAATTAAATACAATATTTCGAATAAAAATACCCGAATGAATAAAATAAATATGATACATAGATAAATAACTATAAACTCACCCACTAAAGTAAAAAGCTCCTTCAACAGATCCATTATTTTATTGTACTAATCACCACGACTCAAGTTACTGCTGCTTGCAATGTTCATAACAAAGTCCAGAATATATTTAACATTAAATATTCTTACATCATTATTCTATAGTTCGATAACGTTAAACAAAGATATTGTCGGCGTTCAAAGTATAATGAAATTTCTGTTATTTATACTATTTTAATTTCGTGATAGCAATTCAACGATACGAAACAAATAAGTAAAATATTTGTTAAACGTTACACAAAGGTAATTCAAATCGTCAACAAAGAACACTGTCAATCTGATTTATCCTAATATTGGTTAACCTAATGTTTGACAACTAGAAAACAAAACAGTTTTTGTATATATCTCCGTCTTACGAAATATCCATAATATAATCTAAGTTATTTTTGCTGCGCCCTACCTTTAAAGTTTCTTGTATTTCATCAGTTTGTAACGCATCAAAATATTGTTTATGGTGAGAGTGAAAAAAGTGAAAAAGTGCCATAACGTTGACTTTATTTCACGCTTTTGACTTTGACAACATATGAACTGTAACTGATTTGACGTTAGTTTTTATCAATAATACGATAATTTAGTAGTTGTTATTATTATTATGGATAGTGAAGGATTCAGAGTTTGAAATAATATGTATAGTTTATTTACGATAAAAAGACGATGACGTTACAAAACAAAATATTGTGATGTTGCCAAGCTGTAGTTTTTTCCTTTACTTAACGAAAACTAGAAGTCAATCTGATGTTAAATTGACACTTCTTCTTTTTCATTGTTCCGTGCCTCGTAGGGCGTAGGTCAAAAATATTTATTTAAAAATAAAAGACTTGTATGATAGGTTTGATTAATTTAATATAAATATTTATTCATGAAAAACTATGGATAAGATACAAGAAACAGTAACCAATATTTCTATATTCGAATTAACATTTAATTATTTTACATAGAAGAGAGTTAAATGACGAACTGTAGGTCCTTATACCTTATTCTATGCTCCATAGAACCACCTTGAAGAGCACTGCAAGGGTTTTACGCTAAAAGGAATCAATACAAGCTGTAATCATCTTCATGCAAATTTAAATATTGTTTCTTTATACAATATCTATTATATTTATTATAATAAAAATAGAATGGAAAAGAAAAATATAGATACACAAAATAAAATTTTGTTACAAGATATAAAAATAAAAAATCTCCCATTTTATCAGTATTATTTATGTAGAGATAATGTGGTCGTTGTTTTAATTTGTGTATTATAAAATAACTGTACCTAATTTTTTTTTTTTTTTTTTGTGTTTGAGCATCGACATCTAGGTCATTGTGCTCGTCGATATATCATTGGGGTAATTTATATTTTATAAAATAAATTTGTGGACTTTAGATAAGTTATCACCTGGTTAAGCTCGTCATTTTGGTTTCTAAGAATGTTTTCGATCTGGGGTATTTTGAGGAATTGTCTGTGAAAATTGAAGGCTGCACAAGTTAATATATGTTGGGTTGTCAGTGGGATGCCGCACTTCTCACATCTGGGTTTGTTCTTTCCAAGGAGGAGGTGTAAATGGGTTAGGTTTGTGTGGCCTATCCTTAATCGGCTGAGGACGACTTGTTCACGCCTTGTAAGAGTTTTGGGGTAGAACCATTTTTGTACGCTCGGTTTAATGTGTCTTAATTGTCCGTCATATGTATTCCATCTGTTCTGCCATGCTTCGTAAATTTTATTCTTTATATCCGTTTTCATATCCAGAAAGGTGTTAGGTATGCCTTTGTCAACTGTTCCGCTTGTGGCTTTTTTTGCTACTAGATCAGCTTCAGTATTACCGGTAATATCGGTATGCCCAGGTATCCACATTATTGAAATAGCCCTTTGCATACTGTATAGATGGGTTGATAATTCTTGAATGCGTACAACCCATTCATTTGCAGAAAAACGATTTTTTGTCGAGAGAGTGGCAGTTAAGGAATCCGTACAAACTAAACATTTTTCAAAGCTGCTCTGACTGAAGTACAACAACGCTTGCCATATTGCATACAACTCGGCATTAAGTATACTAGACTCTTGGTTTAGGGTCCAAAAGAAGGAATCTACACCGATTACGATTGCCGCCCCTGTTCCATTCTCTGATTTGGAACCATCTGTGTAGATGACTAAATGTTCGTTGTATAGATCCATTTGTTCTAAAAATAGCGTTCGGTAGATCGATGGAGCGGTATCTTCTTTTTTGTATTTACTGAGAGATATGTTTATTTGTGGTAGTTTTCTTAGCCATGGAGGAGTGTCATACGTATAGGTCATTTTTTCTATTTGTAAGTTTATCCTGTACTCTTCAGATGTGTCTGAAAAACGAATACTGGATGGTTTAGTTGAACTACGTCTTAGTGTGTGTGGACTGGGAAGGTTTGTGAAAATCTTGTTATTTAAATGGTTGGGTAACGTTTGTATTTTCACGCCATATGTTATGAGCTGCATATCTCTCCTTAAGTTTAGGGGTAAGGACGAAGCATCGCATAAGATTGCTTCTATAGGGCTTGTTCTAATTAATTCTAATTAATTCTAATTAATTTAATAATAGTTATTAGTGATTTTGAAAAGGTGGAAATAAAGCAAATGGGATAAAAATATACAAAAAATAAAACACACGATTTCCACGACTCCACTACAAAATCATCACTATCTTCGTCTTCACTGTCAAAATTAATAATAAGTGGAGGCACATCCCGTCTATCAAATACTACTTCTCTATCCCACCCATCTTGTATAATTTTTTCAGTGTGCTCAACTGTCTTTGACCAAATACATATCAGGAGTCACTTTTTCTAAAGACTTTTCCATACACCTATTGCTTGTTCTGTTGAAGAACCATCAGTTCCCACATGATCTCTATAAAAAATGTTAACTATGCCCCAAATATGTCAGCTTGATATACTGTTGGTGGTTTATTCCTACAAAAATGCATATATTTAAACAAAATAAGTTATCTAAGTATTACCATAATATATTGAAAAATGTTTATTTCAACTTACCGTTGTACTAAATTCAATAATTGGGTTTTGAGGAAAGTATTTTCAAAAGGAATATCTGTATATCAGCCTTTTTGGTAGCTGTTGTTGGTACTTTATTGATCACTGTACTGTGATAACTTGCATTATCCATTACAATTGTGGCAGGTTCTTCCAAGTTCACTAAAAGCTGGTATTCAAACCAATGCAAAAAATATTCTCGGTTCATTTCACCGTGGTAATCACCATCTTGTTTTTTGGAAGAAAAAACCAGCCCTGCTCCAGGAATAAATCCAGAAGTGGAACCAGCATGCAATACTGTATATCTACAATAAGGAAATAACAAATTACTACTAGGTTTCCTAGATAGAACGGGTGTGAAGTTAGCAGTTGATTTCCAGCAGTTAAAATAGTAAAATTGAAAGTAGTTGCAACAAATTGTGTTTTAAAATTTAACATGCATAATATAATATAGTTGTCTTTAAAATCAACTACCGTCCCCCGTACCCACTTAAAAGCCGTCCGGGTGGATGAAACTACCCCCAAACGATAAAAAATAAATAAATAATTCAGAACCTCGACTTCTCGTTCGAGTTCCAGGATGATATTCACAACATACATTGCAAATGCCTCTAGAAATTATTTACCACCGCCCGTACCCACTTAGAAGCCATCCGGGTGGATGAAACTACCCCTAAATGATAAAAATTTAATAAACAATTCAGTACCTCTACTTCTCGTTCGAGTTCCAGGATGATACTCACAGGATACATTGCAAATGCATCAAAAAATTATTTACCATCGCTCGTACCCACTTAAAAGCCGTCGGGGTGGATGAAACTACCCCCAAACCAGGAAAATATAAATCAAAGGCACTGGAAAAATTGCATTTTTTTGCTTTTTTCAACGATACCTCACTTGATATGATAGATACATATCTAAAGTGAATTTCCTTATTTGATTTTCTTTAATTTCACATTATATGAGTTAAATCATACCGAAAGAACAAAAAAATAAGATTGTGGTGCCTAATTTTTTTTTCGTGATAAACACTTAGTATTAAAAAAGTGAATTTTTTTAGACTGTTATTTAGCCATTTCATCATCATTTTTTCCTAGAATGACGATGGGCATTTGCAATGTATCATGTGAATATCATCCTGGAACTCGAACGAGAAGTTGAGGTTCTGAATTATTTATTAAATTTTTATCATTTAAGGGTAGTTTCATCCACCCGGACGGCTTCTAAGTGGGTACGGGCGGTGGTAAATAATTTCTAGACGCATTTGCAATGTATCCGGTGAATATCATCCTGGAACTCGAACGAGAAGTCGAGGTTCTGAATTATTTATTTATTTTTTATCGTTTGGGGGTAGTTTCATCCACCCCGACGGCTTCTAAGTGGGTACGGGCGGTGGTAAATAATTTCTAGAGGCATTTGCAATGTATCCTGTGAATATCATCCTGGAACTCGAACGAGAAGTCGAGGTTCTGAATTATTTATTAAATTTTTATCGTTTGGGGGTAGTTTCATCCACCCGGACGGCTTCTAAGTGAGTACGGGCGGTGGTAAATAATTTCTAGACACATTTGCAATGTATCCTGTGAATATAATCCTGGAACTCGAACGAGAAGTCGAGGTTCTCAAATATTTATTTATTTTTTATCATTTAGGGGTAGTTTCATCCACCCCGACGGCTTCTAAGTGGGTACGGGGGACGGTAGTTGATTTTTAAAGACAACTATATTATATTATGCATGTTAAATTTTAAAACACAATTTATTGCAACTACTTTCAATTTTACTATTTTAACTGCTGGAAATCAACTGTTAACTTCACACCCGTCTAGATAGACTGCATAGCTGAAAACAACTATTAATAATTATATAGTTTTAATCAAAATAGTGTGACTAATAAATATTTGTAAAGGTCTTAAAATGGAAGGAATGTTAGTACATCATAAATTAATTGCTAAATTTTATTATTCAATTACCTTGGACCACCAATTTTGGTTTTTATCATGCTTCTATGGTTAGAATCTTGCCAAGAACGTCCAACAGTACCGTCTTTAAATATCCAGGTCTCATCCAAAAACACAAATTGATATAAACCTTCCCTTTTTATCTTGACATATTCATGTAGAAAATGTACACGTTTTAATGCAATATGTGGCAACTCCATTAAACCACGACGAGGATCATCTTTTTGGTATTTGAATCCAATATTTTTCACTATCTTCCAGAGTTATGTTAAACAACTATTAAAGAGTTCACGCTTCTGGAGTTTGTCTCTTAAAGTTTTCAAAAGGTTATGTGTTCCTCTGAAAAAATATTGTGAATAAAATAAAACAGTAAATTCAATATACTCACTGTTTCCATACATTTCGTATATAACATTTCGGAAAGCAATTTAAACAGTAGGTTTTATGCGTTGTCTCTTTTTAGGTGGGCTTTTAGGCTGTTCACCTTTATTATGCTTGGCGGCAATACGGTTAACAGTGGTAACGCTAAGTTATACAGCTTCTGCAACTCTCTACAATATAATTACTTCAATTTATGAAAGAATAATATATTATCAAGTTTAATTAACCTAACCTAACATTTAATTATTTACATTTAAATATGCAACAACAATATTAATAATGATGAATACAAATAGCGCATCCTATTACTTACGTCTCTTACAGCAGTAAGCGGGAGAAGCGGGCCCCCATTTCGGCATTGTCGTTCAAAATAGCTCAACAAAGATGTTACCATCTCTTGGCATTTTCTGTTCAGCTGCTCCGGCATTTTATTAACCACACACTGCAGATTTGCCTAAATAATTAGTTATGAAAATAATTGTTTTTTTAATCTTAAAGAAGCAATGAATTTAAAAGCACCATAAAAACTTGTAAATATTAGACGATGATCGAATGTCAATAAACGTCAAAACAAACTGTGGAATTTTACCAGTTGATTTGACAACGTCTTGAAGTTTTACCAACCCGTTAGCTGTAAATTGCCCTGGCTGTTGAGGATAAATTGTATTCACGATTGGTAATAGTATATTACACACCGAGGTGGGAAGTGATTTGTATACTATTTTATTTCCAACCATCATATTTCAATCAAAATTAATAAATCTCTATTTCGTTCTGAACATTTAACGACAAATTACCAAGAACGCGGTTTCTCAGAATAATCAAGTAGATATATTGTTACCGTGGCTACGGGGTATACAATTGTCACCAATATGAGTAAATGTCAGATAAAGTCAATAAATGTCAGATAAAGTTGGATATTAAATTCGTGAATTATAAATTGAAAACCATGTCTTCCGATGAAGAATTTATAGATTGTACCCCACCAGAAGTACGACAGGCTGCTCACGCAGTAGCCCAGGGTTTGGTGCCAGAGAAAAGTAAGCATCGGTATCTAAAAGCCATTGAATTATATAGGAAGTGGTGCGAAAAAAAAGGTTGAAAATATCGGTTCCGAAAGTGTACTCCTGGCATATTTTGGAGAACATACCAGACAAAAGAAGCCGTCTACTTTGTGGGAAATGTACAGTATGATTCGAACGATGCTAGAAATTGAAGAAAAAACTGATATTTCGAAACATGGGAAACTGCTAGCCTTCCTAAAACGACAAAATGTGGGCTTTAGGCCCAAGAAATCGAACGTATTTTCGAGGAAGAATATATAGGATTTTTTAAATAAAAAGAACTTTCTGTTGATATGGTGTACACACTAGATGTAAATTGAGTGAATGAAAACGACGAATACTCAGTGTGTATTTATTTATTAATTTCCAGCTAAGCGCTTTCGGCTATTAAGCCGACAGCTTTGAGAATGGCTTAATAGCCGAAAGCGCTTAGCTGGAAATTAATAAATAAATACACACTGAGTATTCGTCGTTTTCATTCACTCAATTTTTAAATAAAGCTCCAAATAATCTTCTACCGATGAAGGTAAGTTATTATTTGTGATTCTTTAAATAAGTATTTAAAAAAAACAAACGTGTTTGAGTTAATACAAGTATACTGGTATTATGGTATTAATTTTTCTTATTGTTTTAGGTAGCAATAATAATAGGCGTATCTGGAGCTTGTCGGACGGACGAATTAGTGAAAATGAAAATGTTGGATGTGGCTTTTTTTGAAGAAAAAATTTCGGTTGAGATTCCAGATTCTAAAACACATACAAATAGATCATTTCTAATTACTGATCCAGTATGGGTGAAGATCATTCGAGACTATATAAATTTGAGAAAAAACATAGAAAACGATAGATTTTTTGTTCAGTTCAGAGGAGGAATAGCAAGAAATCAACCAATTGGACACAATACAATGGCTAATTTTCCCCAAAAAATTGCTACTTTTTTGAATTTAGATAACTGGAAAGGTTTCACAGGACACGCACTCAGAAGAACCGCCGCTACGTTACGTGCCAACAGTGGTGCAAGTGTACTCCAATTAAAAAGCCTGGGAGGATGAACATCTAGTACTGTGGCAGAAGGTTATGTGGATGGCTCAATAGAGAATAAAACGAAAACTGCCACTATGCTGTCCCAATGTGCCATGTCTTCTGTAGCTATTGCAAGTAGTTCACAAACCTCAGCTCATTAAGAGGGGCCTCCTCACAGGTATATAAACCTAAAAACCTACACAATACTAGTTACTAATTTAGTAATTATTTGGTTCAAAATATTTACGATAGATGTCGATAGTAGTACTGAATCGGCTTTTACTTATTCAACATATTTTCTCTCTCTGTCTTTCCACTCTTGACGGTTCAAAGAAACGCATCTCTGTTCGAATGTTTTGATTTCAAATATTTCGACTTATTGTGAGCACAGAAACCTTATCTCTGTTTTTTATGTTGCATCCAAACCACAGCACACCTGTGCATAGATAAGAGAATATTATATACACGGATCCAAACAAAATTTGTTGACATAATTTCCATTTGAGTATAGATTTTTGATTATTTAAGAAATTGACTGTCTCGACCCTTGCTTCGTGGAATATGCTGATGCTAGTGTTTTTAAATGAAACTCACGGTCTCTAGTTAATTCCACAATATAATAAAAGTTATTGAAAATTCTAAAAAGTTGACAATTGTTATCATTCTGACGATGATATTGATTTATCGAAACAATTGTCAATTTTTTAGAATTTTCAATAACCTTTATTATATTGTGGAATTAACTAGAGACCGTGAGTTTCATTTAAAAACACTGATTATTTAAGAGTTTCATAAATGTTTTTGAAAGGAATAAATTGTTAAAAAGTACGTAATCGTATCGACCCGATATCAAAAATTATAGTTATGATAATGTAAATTATCCTGCAATTCATATTTTTTAATTTTAAAAGCTATGCTTGAGGTTATGTTTACTGGATTATTTGATTAATGTGAAAATATGAGATAAATAATACTGATGGTTTGTTCTAGTATCATCAAACCATCTTTCAACATTCTCTTGAAACCCTGTTTTAATGATAATATGGGTTTGTTAGTGAAAAGCGAAAAATGCTTAATTGAAGTGAACTGACCTTTGAAGTATCTGAATGAAGAAAAATTAAAACCGCTCTCAAAAGACAAGAATTGCACAATTCATTTTGATGAATATATAATAGTGATAATTGAAAAATATAACTTATCACCTGATACAAGGTGCATTACATATTGCATGAAAGGACATGTGCTATTTAATAATATGGATACCAAGTGACAGCATTGCGGAAATTGCTAGAAATTAAGAATGGAAGAAAAATTACATACTTTAAAAACATTCTACCTTTCAAAATTTGTACCATTTATATTAACATAATAAAATGTTTTCATGATTATAAATTTTTGTTTGTTTCATGCTAAGAAAATTAAACTGCGGAAAAGTAGCAAATTTACATGATTTAAAATAGGTCATTTAGTCTGAAAACACAGAACGTCATGTCACAACTTTGCCTCAATCTAATCATATTTGTATCAGTTTCAGAGTTCCTGTTGGTTGCTTTCAAATTTTATTTGACATGTAGGCTCTTTTTTCAACTACATGTGTAAATATATTCAATTTTATCTAGAAACAAATAATATAAACAAAGCTTTTCCAAATTTATTATACAAAGAAATATTTACTTGTAATACAATGCTTTACATTTAATAGAAAGAGTAAGGTACAGTGAGGAATTTAAATTTAAAATAGCAAACGTTTAAGAAACTTACAAAGCAACTATAACAACTAATAAAATATTTAAAGTGAAAGATCTGTAATGACAAATAATAATGTATATATTGTGGGGAGATCGATATATACAGTACAAAATCAAACATACAATCAACATGTACAAGTTTGCTCCTACCTTGTTTGCAAAGATTGATCATATGTGTTGTGGAGATAGGAACTGGAACATTTTTCCTTCATTATACAAAAAAATAGTTGGTTCATTCTCTTTTTTCCATGACAGATACACATATGTGTGATCACCTGAATGGTAAATATTTTTTTTGTTTTTGTATAATACATTATTGGTATTATTACTTTTCCATCCAACCCATCTAATACCTATGCGAGAAAAGTATAGGTTTACCCAAAAAAAGTTGGAATTTTGTATTTTTTTGAGTTGTTATTACGTTTTTCAGCAAGAACAACACAAAAAATGGTTTTTAGAAAAAAAACCTATATGTATAACTCGATACAGACCCCGAAGTGCAACAAGTAGACAAAATTAACTTTTTAGTCGTCCTTTATTTTACAATTTTTTTTTAATATCAGCAACTAAGACTATTACTAAGTCATCCTTTAATAATAATTTGGTTTCTTATTTTCTTTGATTTTTTGAAATGATATACTCAAACAATTTGCAAGGAAATGTTGACTATTGGATAGACAAAGTTTTAAAATATTTATGGTTCAAAGATTTTTAAAATATAATGTTACCTACTTCATTCATTAATTTTATTCAACAATTACTATTACCTATGGTGCATAGGCTAAGGCAAGCTAAAAAGTGGATAACCATACTAATTTCTTATAAAATCTGGACAGGTTGTTAAGAGAAAAACAAATACACCTTGTCATTCTCTTGTTAAAACTGTTCTTAAAAAGACTTATTGTATGACGGAGGTAATGGAGTATGGAACTCTTAAGGAAAAAGTGGCTAAGAGCATTTTTGAACAAGTACAAAATGTTGTGGTGGTTGATTCAGGATTGTGGGTAGATGTTCAACACGGCTTTCTAGGTGCTTCTCCTGATGGTAAATATATTTAACATAACAAATAATTACCATGTGTTATAAATTCTTTTTGCATATTAAATGACATACATTTATTGATAAAATATTTTAGGGCTTGTAGGTGATGATGCACTACTTGAAATAAAATGCCTCCACTCTACATCAAAACTGAATTTACAAACAAATACAATTAGCGAAATAATTGACCCCATGAAGAACAAAATTTGTCTAGAAAAACACAACAATAAAATTCAATTTAAGCGGAATCACAATTACTATTATTAGGTACAAACATGATATATTTATTCCAAAGTACAAAAACTCAAAATCATTCTCACATAATATATTTAATCACTTTGATGTATTTACCAACAATAAATAAGAATAACATTAAAAAGTAGTTATTTGTGTAATAGGTGCAAAAAGTGCATTTTTGTTGCAACGAAGCATGAAGCACTAAACACAATCTTGTGGAGTAAATATAAATAGCATTTACGAACCACAAATTTACTTATTTAGCATGAAAATTACTTAATTATAATCACTTACAAATACAATACACACTAAACTATAAATTTGGGATATTTTTATGAACACAAAACATATGACAACAGCATTTGACCCATAGAGAAAGTTATATTATTAGTGTTTTTAAATGAAACTCAAGGTCTCTAGTTAATTCCACAATATAATACAAGTTATTGAAAATTCTAAAAAATTAACTAGAGACCTTGAGTTTCATTTAAAAACACTAATATGAGCATATTCCACGAAGTAAGGGTCGAGACAGTCAATTTCATTTAGTTATATTATTATTTATCTATGAATTGACCGTCGTCTTCTGTCATTGTTCTATACAGCGCCATACATCAAGACGGTGGAGCGGTTGAACTAAAGTAAAAAGATGTTCGTTTGCAAAAATTTGTGCACAACAAATCTCAAAAAATACAATGATTTGAGATTTCATATTTTCAGAATCGAATTCTCTAGGCTTCCTTTTGGGGATCAGGTTTTGGTGTCCAGATTGGTGACCACAAATTGTCAAAACTATCAAAATCACACCATCACTTAATGGCTTATATCTTTTTTATAACAATATAAAACTCAACCAAAATACCTGATCCCCAAGACAAAGGTCCAAGTTATATTGTGTTAAAATTTCAACACTTAATTTCCCTGCGTTCTTTAGATTTGTTGTGTACAAAATGACCTAAATTTTGTTGCAAATCACGGGTGCCAACTGTTTTCAGGTTCCTAAAACGTGAGGCCACTCTTAACCCCTGGTCTCATTTTCAAGTTATAACGTTTCCAAGCTGTTAAAATGTGATAATTTACGTTTGGAAGTTATTGACATGTTTTCATAAAAAATTAAATCTTTCCCTAAAAACTTGAGTATATGCCGATAATGTATACATTTTTGGAAAGGAGAAGAAAGGGACTTTTAGATGGTATTAAAAAATATATGGTGTTGTATTTCAAATTAACCGATAATTTCGTTTCAAAACTGGTCATTTTTTTTCGGCGCTTTCGGGAAAAAATATACATTTGGCAACTATGCCAATAAAAATTTGAAGGAAATATAAGAAGTTTAGCGAAAACTGCACGTCGATATCTTTTTCCATTCTCGAGTAATAAGCCATCAACATATGTTACTTTATAGTGGGACACCCGGTATAGTAATTTACTAAGTAATAAGTTGTAATTGTAACATTGTACTGTTGTTATGCTTATTAATAAAGTATAAATTTTGAAAAACAATTGTTTTATTGTAGAGGGTTCCGTCAAGAATTTCGCTTTCCAAAAAGTTAGAGAGCCGCTGATTTAATCAATAATCACGTTTAAAATGTGTCAGTTTCAACTAGGACACCCTGTATAAAAATGTTAGATGAATAGAAATTGTATATTGTGTTGCCTACATTTGTCATTTGTGAGCATCCTTCTCTATTTTATACAAATAAAAATAGTTTTCTAATTGACGTGCCCATATTATTTCAAATTTCGCTAATATATCTCAAGGTACATAGTTGTTTGGAAATAATTTCAGAAAACATAATTTGTATTTTGGTTAAAATACATATGCTATATTATTTACCTCTGATTCTATGTCTCGCACTAATTAAATTTATATGTTATTGCAGACAAAATTACAAAAATAAATGTAATTTGGTCTACAGATACAGATAAAGGGTATGTAAATAATATAATTACTTTTAAAAATGTCAAATGCTAATTAAGTAAAAGATAAATATTGATTACGAAAAATTAGCCAGCTTGCACTGCGCATATTACCATGTTTGTTGTCTAACAATAACACATACTTTTTCCTAATTTAGACCTAATAAAACCGATGAAAATGAAAACATTGTTTAATTTAAAACTATTTATTAAAATAGTATCAGTTGTAAATTTGCAACTGAATACAATTTCTTACGGTAAATTCTAATACAAGTATTAAGCCTCCGTGGCGCAATCGGCTAGCGCGTTCGGCTGTTAACCGAAAGGTTGGTGGTTCGAGCCCACCCGGGGGCGTTTATTTTTTTTGTTTTTTTTTTGATCAACTGAAGGTGTATTTAAAAGATTGTAAATTCTGCATAAAATGGAAATTTTTGTAGACCAGGGTCTATGGTAAAAAGTGAAAAAAAGTGATAGTAGGATGAAACCCATTGGAAAAGAGAATATAACAAAAAATTAAAGGAAAAATAGTTTACGGGCGATCCGAAGACGGGAAGTGTAAGGGGGTGAGTTGTTAAGGGTAAAAAACGATTTATCTCGATTTCCGACAAATCTACAAGTCCTATGAAATAAAGTTGAATGGCGGAGTTGTGGGTAATAAAAAGATCTACAACTTTTGTGTTTACACTTTTTTCACATAACCTTAAAATTTATGTGAAAAATTCAAATAACCAAAATTTATTTTTTCACGAAATTTGGTGAAAAGTTCACTGTATCGGATTTCAAAATTTCTAAGGGTCGGACCCAAATAGACAGCATTACATTCTGGACATTTGAGTTTATATATACTTGATTTCTTTAATGGTGTGGTATTTTTGTTTTTACGTTTAACAATTTTGTACTTATGTTACTTTCTGCTTTAAAAGAAATCGTTGTATTTGTTGATAAAAATATTATCTTTGAAATAATATTAGAAATATTTCCTGCATATGTAATAGTTTTATAAGTTTTTATTTCTTTAGTTTGTTTGGGATATATTAATTGTAATTGTAATCATATGTAATGGGTAACCGTTGGATGTTGTGATTTGTTTAATTGTGTTAATCTCGAATAGCAAAAATCTGTTGTTTACAGGGTGATTCGTGCTTTCATAGACCTGTTTTTGTTAACTTAGGTATGTTTACAATGGGAAAAAGCATCAATTATCATTTTAAAAAAATCACCGTCAAAGTTTCTGAATATTGCATATAGTGTAGATTTCGATGTCATCGTTAAAAGTTCTTATTGGTAGAATTAGATCCTATGGCTACTTTTCAAAATATTAAACGCTTAGTCTGTAAAATATCATTTTTTAGTAATACAACACAAATACAAAATAAAAATATTGTAAACTAAATATTTTTACACACTGTGTTAGATTATTGGGTGGTAGCCTACAAAAATTCATACTTACGGGGTGATCTGACTTGAGCTTGTAAGAAGACAAAATCAACAAATCCAAAAAAAGCCGCCAAAGAATAGAAACAATTTTGCTATTACGTTTTTTGCGTTTTGAATCTGGGTTATTAAGTGCCTTTAGAACAAAACTTCATACAGGGTCATTCAATACTCCATTTTAAGCTCGTTTCCACACCTCATGGGCGTGTTCTTTTTTCAAGTGGTATTCAAGGCCTATTTCACTTATATTTTTATAGAATTTTTAGATTCTTATTACATACTCGTTAAAGTTAGGAGCGAAAAGTTTTTGTACCAGATGGATATGTGCAGTAGTGGTAGAAAACTGGAAGGTTGTCATGATTAAGTCCGTCCTCATATGCCAACCATAACATACAGGGTGTCCCACGACGTTTTGACAGTCCAATTTCTTGAAAACTGTTCATATGACATTTATGAAAATTGGCATATATAAACAGTCGACACTAATGCTTATACTTCTTATAAAATGACTTCCGTTTCTGCTGTCATTTCGGGTCACGTGACCCCAACATATTTTTTTTAAATGGGACAACCAGTATAATATTACAATTTTGGATATATAATTCGAAAATAAATTCAACGATACCACATTTGTCATCATTGTATTGTGTAGTAATGATAATAAGGGCTATTTACTTTCACTAAATTTATTAAAGCAATATTTTGCACTCAAAAATTTAGGTGGCTATGGAATAAATAACACTATAGTAGCAACAATATAAGTTCATTCATTATTGATAGGTGAAGTTTATTCAAGAATTGTCATTAATTATTAGTCGTAATCTTGTGAAGATACTGCAATAATAAGTAAATAATTGCTTCAATTTTTACTTGCTATAAATATGTTGACATGCTACTTATTTATGGAAAATGTGGAAAAAACAAAACTCATGCTCAAGGTTTGTACAGAAATTGTTTTCCTGATAGAGTAACTTCAAGCAAAAATACTTTTGTCTATGTCGAACAAAAGCTAAAAACTGCTCAAAAGACCGCCCAGACAGATCCTGAAAGGAAAATAAATTTTATTGCTGAAACGTTTATACAAAGTAATGATAACCCTTTAGAAAAAATATTATGGATTGATAAATGGATGTTTCATAACAATGGTATTATTAATCGCCATAATTATCAATATTGGTCGCAGGAGAATCCAAACTAGATAAGCGAAACCAATTTTCAAACAATATTGGTAAGCAATGTTTGGTGCGGTATATTAAACGGTCGGTTGATTGGTCCCTATTTTTATGAAGGAACATTAACGGGGCAAAGATACTCAGATTTGCTTCAAAATACTCTCTCAGAATTACTTCAAGATATTCCCTTGCATGAAAGGCAAACAAAGTGATGGTAGCAAGATGGAGCATTTCCACTCTTTTTTTGGCCAGTTAGAGAATATCTTGATAACACGTTTCCTGAAAAATGGATTGGTCAAAATGGTGCGATTCTGTGGCCGGATATTACACCCTTAGATTTCTTTCTCTGTGGTTACTTAAAAGGTCGAGTTTATGCCACACCCCCAATTGATTTAGATGATTTAAAGGATAAAATGAAAGAGGCATGTCGAACAGTAATATACAAAATGATTACAGCAGCACTTACAAGAAATCTTTTAACAAGGTTTGAACATTTTGTCAATGTACATGGATATCAATTCGAACATTTTATTTAATTTTTTCGATTACTTGGAAATTCGGTATGTTACGTTTAAAATAAAATAATTTATACAGATGTTCATTTAACTGCCCCTATTATCATTACTGAATAATACAATGATGACAAATGTGGTATCGTTGAATTTTTTTTTGAATGATATATCTAAAATTGTGATATTATACCGGTGGTCCCATTTAAAAAAATTATGCTGGTGTCACGTGACCCGAAATGACAGGGAAGAACGAAAGTTATTTTATAATAAATATAATCAGTAGTTTTGACTGTTTATATCTATTAAGCAGAGTCCCATCCTAAATTCTTAGCGAATATTGAGATTCTTCGGACTATGTTTTACTGCATTCCCTCCTGATTTGTGCCTAGGAAGCTCGCCTTCTGCAAAGGGCAGGGCAATCGAAGACCACGTGTTTTGCGGTTTCTTCTACTTCTCCACACATCCTGCAAATGGTATTTGTTATTTCAATCCCCATTTTCACTAGGTGTGCGTTGAATATCCAGTGGCCACTTATGAATCCTACCACTTTTCGCAGTTCTTTTCTACCCAGTCTAAAAGCATTTGCTGTATAGGAACTCGATGGTCCTTTTAGCATTCTTTTGGACTGAGCATATCTCGAGATTCTGTCCCAGCGCTTTTGGTGTTCAAGTGACAACCAGTTGGAAACAGTTTTTCGTACGGCGCTGTATGAAACGCCGTATGCTGGTTCTGCTCCCATGAGGGTAAGATGAGTTCCTTTCTTGGCACACTTATCAGCTCTCTCATTTCCAGCTACCCCTGTATGGCTTGGCATCCAAGTAAGAATTACTCTATTGTCTTTTGCCAAGGTTTTCAAGGTATTGTGACAGTCCCACACTATCTTCGACGTATAGCTGTGGCTTGCTAAGGCCAAAAGGGCCGCCCGACTGTCCGTGTTCACATATATGGTCTTTTTGTTATATTTCCTGTCTATGCATGTTCTGCCGCATTCGAATAGTGCAGCTATTTCTGCTTGAAATACGGTCGTCATTTTGCCAAGGCAAACACTTATGCCTTGCCTGGGTCTGACGCCGTAAACGCCTGCTCCTGTACCCGTTAGAGTATTTGACCCGTCGGTGTACCAGGTGATACTGTTCAACATGCGTTGAGGTTCTCCCTGGGCCCATTCGGATCTGCCACTCAAGTTGACACGATATGGGATCTCAGTTTCCACGACCTAGGGCATTCTGTCAGGTGGCATTTCGATGATGTCGCACCTCATGTTGTCGTGTATTTTAGTATGTTTCATAGCATGTTGCTTGCACCAGTTGCCATTGCACTGCATTCTGTATGCAGTCATTTTAGCCTCCCCCTGTATATAGAGATCTAATGGTGGGATGTTTAGCAGTATTTCCAATGCTGCGGTTGGGGTGCCCTTCATGGCGCCTGTAATGCTCAGACACGCAGCTCGCTGCACTTTAGAAAGCGTTTTGGTGGCTGTGCTTTGCTGAACTTTAGGCCACCATGCGATCGCACCATACACCATCATTGGTCTGATTACTCTGGTGTACAACCAGTTTACCATTGTCGGAGCTAGTCCCCAGGTGCACCCAATTGCTCGTCTCATCGTCATTAGCGTAATCTGAGAACGGCTTGTGATGCTCGCCAGATGGCTGTTCCAGGTTAGCTTGTCATCTAACCGGATTCCTAGATATTTTGCCTCCCTGGCAACCTTTATCTGATTGCCGAAGAGTTTTGGCACACTAATAATCTCTGCGATTCGCTGTTTTGTAAATGGTACCATGATGGTACAATATTTACATCATAATAAATAAATGATATCGCGTCGAAAGTAAACTATTTCACTACTTTACCGCCGGCACTACCGCTTTTAATCTTCTTTTTCTCCTCATTCTTTACGTAAGTTCTCAAGCTTCTGAATTTCTGTAAGCCTCATCACTGGTTATACCAAATTTTTCGGAAATAACGTCCCATCCATCTTTTATAGCATTTCTCTGTTTATATATTCCAGTTTCCACATTCCACAACTCAGGGTGTAAATGTACCTCATTTATAAAATCAATAATGTTTTCATTAGACCACGTATTAGTCATTTTATTAAAACTACCTAAACAAGCCCAAAACAAAGTAATATTGCAGAGTATTTTCGTTCGCCAAGAGATCGTCCGGCAACTTCGCTGCAACACATATAAATACATGCGGCAATACCAAACATATGTAGCTATATGGCCGGGCCATACTAAAAATATTACGCAATATTGCATAGTCTGGCTGTTATTACTGGCAATGTTGCCGGCCACATATTGCATTAAAAATGTTGCCCGTTTAGAAACGCCTTTAACTAAATGTTCCTTTTTAAAAGAGCAATAGGATTGACGTGATATTCTAAAATTACTACTCTTTTCAATGGAGTTATACGTACATTCGACATAAACAATGGCTTTAGGATTGTCTGGTATAGGATTATAAAGCTTGTTGCTAAATTCGGGCACATGATCTCTTATAAAATTGTCTCTGGTTATTGATTTGAATCCAATATTGCCTGGTAGAAATCTTTGCATCAGAGATAGGCGGACATTAGATATTATTAAACTAGTGACTTGTCTAGAAGAATAATTAAAAAGTAATTTTAAAAACGCATCCGATAATCAATGTCTTAACTTAACAAGTAAAGCAAGAACATATTTTTGCCCAATATTCCTTCTATTACCATACTGTTCAATTGGCGCACACAATGCATACAGTTCTTCGAAATCTTCTACACTAAAACTATTTATATCTTCCCAGTTTCTGACATGAATCTTTGAGTTGGCAACAGTTCTTAAACTGGACAAAAATGTTTGGACACTAGTTAAAAGGTACGGTCTATTAACATAACGCAAACTACAAATGTAAATCAAATAATAAAAAACCAAAATTATCCAAATTAATGTCACAAATCTTCAAATGTTCAGGCACATAAATATTAGAAACTATAAAAATATTGGCTCTACATTTTTCTTACGTTACCTTTCGCATTACATATTGTAATGTTTTTCTTATTTATTAAAATGTTTTATTACGGGTGGGATAAATTCATACACACGCTAGGTTCACTTACTTAATTTATTTATTTACTACACTATTCACTAATTATATACACAGTATATTCACTTAAGTTAATTTATATAAACACTTCACTACTTTATATTCACTTATTTACTGTTTATCTCCCGATGTCAAATTATAAACTAAACTAACTCTCCCTGGTCGGTCCTTTATATATTAGTGCCTTTTTTACTAGATAATTCTAGATTGCGGCTCTGGCGTTTTCTAGATAAGACTGGTCACAAAAACAATGTCTAGATAAGATATTCATAATCGTAAACAGTTCTAAGAAATCCCTGCGCATCCGCCATAATTTTAACTTTCATATATTGCTTAGACAGAGTCGGATTCAGGGACTATACCAGTGTGCTGTTTCGTAACAATATTATACAACCACGTACTGAATAGGGAGTTAAAAATGTTAAGTCTAGGGCAATTTGGATTGTTTTCCATCTGTCTAATGTCCTCTGCAATTGCATGATAACAATTTTTCCTACGACCACATAGGAAAGTAACACATATCGTACTCTCTACTCCCATGGAAAGTGACCTTTATTCTCACGCATGCGGAAAGTACTTTCCGCACTAGTGCGGAAAGTAATTGTTGACGCCGAGAATCGAAACCACAACCTTCCGGTCATCAAACCAGATACTCTTACAGCTGAGCTAATTCAGATTTGAATTATGGTTATCAGATCTCGTAAGTCGATTTACATTAATCTAATTATGATATTTCCTATATTTTCATTTTATTAAAACAAACTTTAGCTATTTTTAAAGTTGAAGGAATTAATGTTACAGTTTAGTTTAATATATTTATGGTTTATGTAAGTAATGATAAGAGAAATAAAAAAGAAGACTGTTATATGTCAATGTGTCGTTGAAGAATTAAAATATTGTTCTTTTTTTAATAGTACTTATATGATATGTGGTTCTAGAAAAATGTATTATTATTAAAGTAAATTAAGAGTTTATTACTCACTTTTCATAAATAAATGTAACAACTAAGGGATAGCAACGAAATTCTAAAACTGTTAATTTATTATTGTAACAATAATCAATTCATTTTTAATTTTTATGGTCCCAAATAATTCAATTCGTTCCCCAGTTGTATCTAATAAGTACGTACTTATTGTAATTTTTTCATATAAACATTAATTAATTATCGTTATTTCTTTATTTCACTATAAAAGTAATTGTAAACTCATGAACACTATTTAAAGAAACAATATTTAAACATACTGTCACAAATAAAACGTAAGATTAGTCAGGCAACTCAATATACACGATCTGATATTTACAAATATTGTTTAATAAAATGGATGGTCGTAGGAAAAATATTGTACATAACTTGTGCGAAAGTGACTTTTCACTCTCGTGAGATTGTCGCACTCGGCTTCCGCCTCTTGCTACAATATTTCCCACTCGTGTGAAAAGTGTCACTTTCCGCACTCGTAATGTAATATACTATAAACACGATCTTATTTCTATTACTTCCACTTCTAAGTTCTCAATATCAGGATGTCCGGCAGCTTGTCGTCTATAAGTAGTTAGGTTTTGAAGAACTATATTATTGTCTTTGTTTAAACGCGTCGTTAGTCGAATTTGGAAGTTTCTATTACACACATAACAATTTACTCTATTTGTAAATGCCATATTACCAAAAAAAATCAGTTAAAACACTGCAATTTTAAATTAAATAACTGAATAGTACTAAAAGGTACTATAAACAACTATAAATGACACTTATTGTAAACCTCAATGACAGATAATGTTTATTTATTATTGTGAAAATATTTATTATTTTATTTATTTATCATAGCACGCTAGATGTATACCAAGATGCCTTCTCTTAGGTAGTAACTAATATTAAGAATATAACAAAAAAATTTAATTTTAATTAAACGTTTCAATTTCCTAAATTGCAAATATATACAAGGTCGTTCCGTTTTTTTGAAAATTAAATCTGCATTTTGTCAATCAATAAAATATGATCTTATAAACTGCTTTAACTAGAATAAATAAATCTTAAATAGGATTTATAAAAGTTAAGTGGCAAAATATATTAAATATACAGGGTGGTGTATTGGTATGGCAGAGTTTGATGGATTTATTGACCTATGCCTTTCGATTACAACCCTACACCACTTGATTCAAAAACTATAATTGATGTAGAATCTACATACAGTGTGATGAAAATCATAAAACATGCTAATTTCTATTTTTAAATTCCTAGATAAACCTGCTAAAAAATATCGTGTCGTTAAGTCAAAAGTTACTAGAAATATTAGTGCCTATTTCACAGATGACTTTGTAAAATAAATTTTTGAATTTGGTATCAAATTCTACGTAATTTTTTACGTATACACCTAAAATTTCATTTTGATAACTTTTTTTTTATAAAGTTATGCAAAAAAATGTTATCAAAAAATTGATTATTCAATGGTGTAGGGCTCTCGGGGGTGACTTTGTAAAATAGTCGAAAAAATACATTTTTGAATTTGGAATCAAATTCTACCTAAATTTTTACGTATACAACTTTTTTTTTTTGGAAAAAATAAAATTCCAACGACGTTTGTGATGAGCTAAACAGCGATATTTGAATAACGCCGTTATCGGCGATCGCGATTTCTAAATAACGGCCATTTAAAAGCGTTATCGTAATCGCGAGTTTTCGCACTAGGCCAAACGTTTTCATCATTTCGCGACTATGCTCTCGCGTGATTCATTTTGCTAATGCATATCAGTTTCACTTGCCTGCCTCCTATTGTACTGATCATAAACTGTAAAACTGGAGTTGCTGCCTAGGAAATTTAGTTTTTTTTATGAAAAAATAAAGTAAAACACTTCTTTAAATACACTTTCTCTTTGATAACTATATGGATTGGAACGATGAAATAATAACATGTATTTCAATTAATGAATGTTTTTTTTTCAATCAAAATATATAAATAAAAATAAAATATTAATAATAAATTTTATAAAAACAAAAATATAATATATTAATAGAAACAAAGAAATTTTTGGCATTTAAAAAACAGTGGCCACCTATAAAAGACATTTATTTGCTATATTTATAACTTGCTTTTAAAAATAATTACATTTGAGTATTCCTGTCACTTAAGCGTGTTCTACGTTCATTCAGGACCTGACTAGCTTTAGAAAACAACCTTTCATAAGAAACTGAAGAAATTAGAGCACATCGTTTTTTTTGTTCAACTGCTGATAGATTTGGAAAATGAAATTTATTTTCATGCCACCACTTTAGAGGATCAGAATTTCGTGGGTGGATGACTTAATTGGTTGAGGGGCGTGAAGATATAGTCGAGAACGCTGGGATTAAAATATGTTGCATTTCGCTCTATTTCACTGAACGCGATGGAAAGCGATTTCGCACATTCTTAAAAATCGCTGTTTATGTCAATCGCCGTTATTTGTGTTTTTAGTCAACTGTTCCTATCAGCGATTTTTCAATAACGGCGATTAAATCACCGGTCGCGATATATCGCTCATCACTATATACGGTCGTAAATTTTGATAATTTTATCTTAAACTTGAAATTTTTCTCAGGTATTGGGCATATACGATGCGTTAAATCTCAAAAAAACACATTCAAAAAAAATCCCCCTCAGAGGTGCTTTTTTTGGGGGGTGGCTACCCTTATTTTTGTAAATAATGTCATCGTTTCCCTTGAATTTTTTTATGTACGGTCCTAAATTTTCATAATTTTATCTTAAACTTGTGTAAAGAAGCATATGACATAACGAACACTTAATTTTTTGGAATTCTGTTTCAGTCAGTTTCCGGCCTGATGGAAATCATTGAATTAAACAAATACATAACGCATGTGCCTTATCCCGAAAATGAAATATCCACATAAAAAAATTCAAGGAAAACGATGACGTCGTTGGAATGTATTTTTTTCTTAAAATACCACCCCTGAGGGGGAATTTTTTTTTAATGTGTTTTTTTGAGTTTTCACACAACTTCTATGCCCTATCCCGAAAATGAAGTCTCCATGTCTTCCCGTTTCTTATATAACATATTGTCCCCAGATCCAGAGTCATCGCATTTCCTCTGAAATTTTGTCGAAGTCAATACCAGCGAAAAATTCCATGTTTAAAATAAAATCATTAATTATTTAGAATTTTCAACATTTTTCATTATATTGTGGAATTGGTTGGGTTTCGGCTCCGGGGGGGGGGGGTTTCGGTATAGGGCATATAGGATGCGTAAAATCTCAAAAAAACACATTAAATAAAAAATTCACCCTCGGGGGTTTTGGAAAAAATGAAATTCCAACGACGTCTTCGTTTTCCTTGATTTTTTTTATATACGGCCCTGAATTTTCATAATTTTATCTCAAACTTGAAATATTCCTCAGGTATGGAACGAGGGTTTCGGCTTTGGGGACACTCTGTTATATAAGAAACGGGAAGACATGGGGACTTCATTTTCGGGATAGGGCATATAGGACGCGTGAAATTTCAAAGAAACACATTAAATAAAAAATTCCCGCTCGGGGGTGGTTTTTTTGTAAAAAATGAAATTCCAACGACGTCATCGTTTACCTTGAATTTTCTTAAATACGGCCCTAAATTTTCATAATTTTATCTCAAACTTGAAATATTCCTCAGATATGGACTTAGACTAAATTTCAGAGAAAATGCGAGGGTTTCGGCTCTGGGGACACTCTGTTATATAAAAAACGGGAAGACATGGAGACTTCATTTTCGGGATAGGGCATATACGATGCGTGAACTCTCAAAGAAACACATTAAAAAAAATTCCCGCTCGGGGGCGGTTTTTTTGGAGGGCGGCTACCCTTATTTTTGGAAAAAATGAAATTCCAACGACGTCACTAGATGGCGTTGATCGTTGGCGGGCAATTCAGGGCAATTCGACTTCAATCTGATTAATAATAACAGAGATATTCGCTAGTGCCCTGATGACAACTTTTTTGAACATCCTGTATATGATAATAATCTAGCAATAATAATGTCGTTTGTTCCATAAAAATCTGACCAATAATAGCAGAGAAATGCGCTAGTGCCCTAATGACATCTTTTTGCACATCCTGTAAATGATAATAATCTAGCAATCATAATGTCGTTTGTTCCATAAAAATCTGACCAATAATAGCAGAGATATGCACCAATGCCCTTACGACCTGCGCAGAACGTTAAAATACGTCTATTACGGTCTATATGTAAGGAAAAACATGCGCAGTGTACGGAGAAAGTAGCTTAGCTACCACCGCCCTTTTGCCTCGAAAAAGTAGAGTTTTGGCGTCATCGATAACGCCCTTCTGTCTGTTCGCGACACCTTGTATATCGAACATCATAGTGACGTCACCAGCGCCTCATTTGATTCGCCCGCCAACGATCAGCGCCATCTAAATCGAACATCGTAGTGAAGTTACAAGCGCCCCATTTGAATCGCCCGCGAACGATCAGCGCCATCTATATCGAACATAGTATAGACGTCACAAGCGCCCCGAATCGCGCGCCAGCGACCGCCAACGATCAGCGCCATCCATATAGAACATCGTAGTGACTTCACAAGCGCCCGTCAACGACCGCCAACGATCAGCGCCTTCCATATCGAACATCGCGATGACGTCACAAGCGCCCCATTTGAATCGCCCGCCAACGATCAGCGCCATCCATATCGAACATCGTAGTGACGTCACAAGCGCCCTGAATCGCCCGCAAACGACCGCCAACGATCAGCGCCATCTAGTGGCGAAAATTGGAAACAGTGAGCTCAGACTAACATAGCATATCTACATTTCACGCACCGTATATGCCCTATCCCGAAAATGAAGTTTCCATGGAATTTAATTTTTTCCAAAAAAACCGCCCCCGAGGGTGAATTTTTTTTTTAAATGTGTTTTTTAGAAATTTCACGCGTTCTATATGCCCTATCCCGAAAATGAAGTCTCCATGTCTTCCTGTTTTGTATATAACAGAGTGTCTCCAGAGCCGAAACCCTCGCTTTTTTCTGAAATTTTGTCCCAAGTCCATACTTGAGAAAAATTTCAAGTTTGAGATAAAATTATTAAAATTTAGGGCCGTATATAAAAAAATTCAAGGAAAACGATGATGTCGTTGGAATTTCATTTTTTCCAAAAATAAGGGTAGCCACCCCCCAAAAAAACCGCCCCCGAGGTTGAATTTTTTGTTTAATGTGTTTTTTTGAGATTTTACGCTATATGCCCTATACCGAAAATGAAATCTCCATGTCTTCCCGTTTCTTATATAACAGAGTGTCCCCAGATCCAGAGTCATCGCATTTCCTCTGAAATTTTGTCGAAGTCAATACCAGCGAAAAATGTCATGTTCAAAATAAAATTATGTAAATTCAATTATCGAAACAATTGTCAATTTTTTAGAATTTTCAACATTTTTCATTATATTGTGGAATTAGCTAGAAACATTGAGTTTCATTTAAAACACTAACATGAGTAGTAGATTTCACGAAGTGTCGAGACAGTTAATTATTTTAATTTTATTTATGTGTACCCTCCCATGTATACATTTTTACTAAAAAAGGGGCGAGGGGTGTAAAATTATATTTTGCACACAGGTACACAGACACCCTGTTAATGCGCCCCTGTCCTTAGATACAATAAAATATGTATTATAGAAAAATTGTATTTAGCTATTTTAAATATCTCTTATTGATCTACAATTCTAATAATTTCCGTTACTTATATACGGAACATCCTGTATATACAGACGTCATACGTTTTTAAAGCTTTAATTTTTCGAAAATAGAGAAAATATAGTGTCCTTGTATTGGATTTACTCACTTGCATCTGCGAAATCCATGTCTTGGACCATTTGGAAAGATGCCTTAGTAGCATTATAAATCAATCCTAAGGCGAACATTGTACTAAATAATCCTAAATTTCTATATAAATAATGCAGGCACTTTTATATTGGCATTCGCGGACAATATTATCACTTTCTATAGTTTTTTACTTGTATTTCAGTTAATACCAATCCAAATTTCATTTCTTAATAATTACTAACGATTCTTCTTGTTACTGTATTGTTTTTACGTATCGATAATAATGTGTCAAGTAGATTTTAACACAAAACAAACCGAAAAAACGTAAATTTTGTACTGCAATGCCGCAAAGATACAGACACGTTTTTGTATATATCATCGGCACACGGCGGACTAGGTTGTTACGTCCGAAACGATTCAACCCCCGTTTCGCTACGTTGTCATATTTTTCAGGGGTGGAATCCACTACACAGAAAACGTGAGCCAATTCACATTCCGTACGTCAAATTTTCAGATTTTAATTATGTCAACTGTCTAATTGCAACTCCGTATATAATTAGAAATAAAACATATTTTCATTCCCCTACTAACAATTAAAATATTTTGTTTCTTTCAAATATTTCCTGTATATAAAGAAAAAATGTCACATCTGGCAACGTTGGTTTAAAATAGTTCCGCTATAGAAAAGGAGGGTGAGTGTAAAATCCAATAACTGTCCTACTGTTGATTGGTTAAAACAGTATGGGATGTCTTTTTCGTATTTAAAAGATTATTTATTATTTAAAAGTCGTCAATGTCCAGTAATAAAAAAAATGTTCAATATTGATTTAAATACCCGTAGGGTATATAAACGATTCTTAGACTGTCATACTCTCTAACAGGATTATTAGTGCATTGTCTATTAATAAGTTGCAGTCGATCGTAGCCATCAGTGGCGTAACTACCGAGTAGGCCTGAGGGGTAAGGCCTCGACGCGCCATGGTAGAATAGGCGCTAGTTAATGGACTTAACTAATTTTTAAAATGATATTCCTTTATTTAGAGCGAGTTTGAAAAATATAATGTAACACGGTCAACATATAAAGATTTCTAATAAATGAGTATGTACAATTATTATATACTGCGAATTATCTTATTATTATAATGATCGATTAATTTCTTATTTAAGGATATTTCCATCTTAACTTCGTGAATTATTTGTTTTTGGTTTTGCTGTAATATATTTATCGCATTCAAGGGCGTCGCCAAGGGGGGGCAGGAAGGGGCAGCTGCCCCCCTCCCCTAGAGATTCTAAAAAAGTTGCCAAATATAATGCAACCAAAGTATTTGAGTTGATTTGCTTAAAGTTCAAGCCTTGAACAATCATTCCCGTGCGTCGAAACTCGAATGAATTCACCAATTCCACTCTTAATATTCCGTACTACGCTGCGCTCTGCTCTACTCTATCGTTGAAGCGGGAGAGAGGGAGTGGGGAAGCAAAGCACCCGCGCCCCCCGCACAGCCGCCTCTGTTTTATCGTCTGTCTGTCATTTATTCGTGCGTTAACGTTGCCACTGCCCGCTTTTACGTTTGTTTTGTGCGCTATTATCACATCTTAATAGTTGCTGTGACCACATAATCAATATGGACATCAGAAATTTTTTTGGTGAGTATCACTTGCGTTTAGCTTTCGTATTTTCCGTCCGTAAAATAACGTCAATTGATTTGATTATAAATGCTGATTTTGTATCGGTTTTTAAAATCGCAAAGATCTGTTTCTAGGCACGATATCCGATTCTTAAGGGTCGTCAGTTTAAACCAAAAGGAAAATTGCTCAATTTAATGGTTCAATCGAAAATAGGACCGTATTAACATAGCTTAAAGTAGAAAATTGTATGAATGAATATCGGCAGTGCCGATTCGGCACAGTTTGGCTCGCGTATGCTTGAGACTCCGGTGCGTGCGTGTCGTCGCGCCCGCTCTAGAGTGCTCGAGCGAGGATGCCCGAGACCGCCCGAGCATAGCCGCGGCGGTTAAGCCGCTCGAAATAGCTAGGACTGTTGATATAAAAAATATCGTTGACGCTAGTCCTTGCGCGGGCTCGAGCCTGCCGCCGTCTTGAAGGGCATTTATGCTTTCAATGTGAATTGCGGACCAGAAGAAGTTGTTGCTATTTCAAATATTTTATTTTGCAGTTTTAAAAAGAAAGGAACCTGAAGGAGCAAGCAGTGACAGCGATGATTCCGTGGGTGACCTGGCGAGACCTAGCACATCCAAAGAACCGAACTTAGTTCCCGACTCTTCGATAAATGACTGCAACGAAAATGACATCGGTAAATTTATTGGACAAGCATCAATGTTATCGACTGAAATGAAGAAAGAATTGCTTGAAAACACTTTGTCTCCGTCTGCGACGTATGACTTTGCGGAAGACGCTAAACATTTGAAGAGGAAATTCAATTATTCATGGTTGGAAACGTACTCTCCATGGTTGGCCTATTCCAGGCACCAAAAAGGAGCCTTTTGTAAATATTGTACATTGTTCCCGCCAAATCCAAACTCTTTTAGAGGCGTATTAGGGTCATTTATCATAAGGCCGTTTTGTAAGTTCAAAGATATTCACGAGCATTGCAAAAAGCACATGGAAACCCACTTCCATAAGATGGCACTGGAAGCCGCTAAATCATTTCTTGGAAATGTGCCTGTAGATTTACAACTCAACAAATACTCCCGGGGCATTATTGAAGAAAAACGAAAAATTATAACATCTATTATTTCCTGCATTACGTTTTGCGGGTCGCACGACTTAGCTCTGAGAGGAAAACATTATGGCGAAGGTATTCTCGAGGACTTATACAAGCTACGAATTGACGCGGGAGATTTAGTTTTGAAGAAACACATTGAGCATGGGAAAAAGAATGCAAGCTATCGATCGATTGCTATTCAAAATGAAATTATCGCAATTTGTGGAGATGTTATTAAGGCAGACATTGTGCAAAAAGTAAAAGAATCAGAAGCTTATAGTGTGTTAGCAGACGAAACAGCTGATATTTCCGGTACTGAACAACTATCGATTGGGCTGCGATATTTTGACGAGGAAGCCAATGAGGTCCAAGAAATGTTCGTCGGATTTGTTGAGCTGAAAGGTCTGGATGCGAAATCTATTGCATATTGCATCGATGAGTTTCTGACAAAAGAAGACCTTAATCCTGCTAATAAATGCGTTGGTTTTGGATTTGACGGTTGTTCGACGATGTCCGGAAAAGACGGTGGAGTACAAGCGATCTTTCGCAAAAAATATACCAAAGCACTGTTCTTTCATTGCTCGTCCCATAAACTGAATCTGGTAATAAATGATCTCAATATTCTTCCTGAAATTCGAAACACCATGGGAACCACTAAAGTTATTATTAATTTTTTTCGGGAATCTGTTTTGAGAAGAAAATTGGTACCTAATATTGCCAGGCTCTGCGAAACAAGATGGAGTGAGAAACATAAAACTATCAGAGTATTTAAGGAGAATTTTCCTGTTATATTGGAAGCCTTAGAAAACTTATCGCGTGAAGGAAACAGTGCTACTCGAAAAAATGCCTTTCAACTCCATGCGGCTACTTTCAAAATTTCGTTTATACTTTGTATTACTTTGATAGCTAAATACTCTGCTTTGCTAGAACCTGTTGTCAACGCACTCCAATTCATAGCTTTGGATGTGGTTAAGGCCTCGCAACACGTCAAACGCATTTTGCAATTGCTTAAGAGCCACCGTGATAATCCCGAAAGACTCACAGATGAAATTATAAAGGATGCTACTGTTGTTGCGGAGAAAGTCGGCCTGGAGGAGGATATCACTTCAATGCCGCGCATTGTTGGGAAACAACGTCATCGAAGCAATCACCCGTAGAAAGCCCTTCAGAATTCTGGAAAAGATCATTAATAATACCATACTTGGACTTCGTTATTACATCGCTTGAAACACGCTTTGCTGAAGAAAATACTCCATCATTTGCTTTATCTAAATTACACCCCGCACAAATGCAAACGATGTCAGTCGAAAATCTCACAGAAACTTGTGAAACTATCGCTCAGTTTTATAATTTACCAAACATAAAAATTGAAGTCGAGCTTTGGCAGCAATTCTGGCATAATAAACCAAACTCAACAGATCAAACCGTTGTTGATATCCTAAAAGAAGCAAAAACCTTCTTTCCCGACACGGAAAAAGCGTTGAAAATTTTGATCGCTCTTCCATGCACGACGTGTACGGTAGAGCGATCGTTTAGCAGCCTCAGGAGACTAAAAACCTGGCTAAGAAGCACTATGAGTGAAAATCGCCTCAATGGTTTGGCCATGATGAGTGTGCACCGAAAACTTATACATGGAAACTTACAAGATTTTAATAATAAAGTGGTCGAGAAGTTTACAATGAATCCCCGAAAATTATATTTTAATTAACCTAATATAAACAAACAACGACCATTATAATATTAAAATCTGATAATTAAAAAAAATACGCTGTACGCTGTACACTTATTCAAATTCAAACTCCTTTTTATTCTATTTTTCTAATAAATGTTATTATAACTTATTTATAAGTTTTTTATTGCATAGTCAAGAGTTCGTGCTCGTGTAGCTTTACACATTGGACTCTGTACTGTCACAGAATACCTACAATTCATACCTACTTTACATACTACAATTCATACCTACTTTTCTCATTCATAGAGAATGAGAAAAGTATGAATTGTAGTATGTAAAGTCAACTTGCCCCCCCCCTCCCTGCGCCATCGGCTGGCGACGCCCTTGATCGCATTATCGTATCTCTCTTCATCATCTGAATCAAGAGTACCATAAAGCCATTTATCAATTTTTACAACAGCGTTTATTAATTCTCTTTTTGCTCTAATATGAGGGTAAATATTTTCTGATTTTCTATCCAATGCATTGATTAAACTTTTCGTTCTTTCCATCATTATGGTATGAAATAGGATTTGTCGCATTAGCTTCTACTAAACTATTAGTGTTTTAAATTAAACTCACGGTTTCTAGTTAATTCCACAATATAATAAAAGTTATTGAAAATTCTAAAAAATTGACAATTGTTTCGAGAAATCAATATCATCGTCAGAATGACAGAAGTTACATTTCATTTGATGCCTACCTGATGTTTAGTAGTTATTTTTGGCTAGACCAAGAAGTGACCTAACTTGTGATTGGCTTAATATATGTTTATAGAAAAAAGAAGAAGATGTGATATTACAAATATTGAAGCTTAGATATTATTAGCCCTATGGTGTTATCCTGGATATCATTTTTCCAATTAAGATCAGTATAACTGTGCAATGATATAGAAAACCAGGAAAACTATATCTGCTGATCTTTACAATTATCACTTAAGAAGACAGTTTATTAGTGGAGAACTCCCTAGATTTAACTGTTCATTGACAACTTCATATTGTGGGTTTCTTAAATGTCTTCTAATTTCCAATTCTTCAAGGAAATCCAGTTCTTGTTTCTTTTCACAAATATGCAGCACTTCTAGTTTTGTGTTAGGTGTCAATGAATGATTTGTGTCAAGTAGATGTTTTGCGTAGTGGGATTTATCTGGTTGTTTTAACCTGTATGCTCGTAAATGTTCACTGTATCGGATTTCAAAATTCCTAAGACAGCATTACATTCTGGACATTTGAGTTTATATATACCTGACTTCTTTAATAGTGGTATTTTTGTTTTTACATTTAACAATTTTGTACTAACGTTACTTTCTGTTTTAAAAGAAATTGTTGTATTAGTTGCTAAAGATATTATCTTTGAAATATTATTAGAAATACTTCCTGCATATGTGATGGTTTTATAAGTTTTTATTTCATCAGTTTGTTTAGTTGTACTGCCACTTTTTCCTCTTTTTTATTAATTAGCTTATTTATCATATGTAATGGATAACCGTTGGATTTTGCTATTTGTCTAATTGTATTAATCTCTCTATCAAAATTACATTTGTTCATAGGAACTGAAAAAGCTCTGTATATCATTGAACTATATGCTGCCAGTCTGTGGGACATAGGGTGATTGGAATTGAATGGAATTGTCACATCAGTTTGTGTTGGTTTTCGGTAAATTGAATAATCAAGTACATTATTAACTCTTTGAGTTTTTAAATCAAGAAAATTGATTGAGCTATTTCCTTCAATTTCTAATGTAAATTATTGATGTGGTTGAAAAATGCATCCAATTGTCGTTCACTACCCATAAAACAAGCTAATATGTCATCTACATATCTATACCAAAATAAAATATTTTTCGAAATATTACTTTCAAAGATCTTTCTTTCTAAATTGTCCATAAAAATGTTAGCTAAAATAGGTGAAATAGGGCTTCCCATTGGTAAACCTTCATTTTGAATATATATCTTATTGTCAAAAGTGAAATAATTCTGATTAATGCATACATCAAATAAATTAAGTATATCTGATATTATTCCTGGATTAATATTTTTATCTTTTAATAATTTTCTTACAAGTATTAAGACATTCTTTAGGAGGAATTTTAGTAAACATATTAATTGAATAGATGAGGCTTTTACTTGATGAAGATCCATACTGAACGATGAAATAAAACAATATAGTTTGTTCAAATCTTCATTTATTTGAACCAATGTTCAATTTAAACTTGTTGACGCGTTTCACTAACACAGTAGCTTTGTCAAAACGAATTGAACATTAGTTCAAATAAATGAAGATTTAAACAAACTATATTGTTTTATTTCATCGTTAAACATATTAGTTACATCGAACGAAATGAGTTTATAGTTATCTTGCAAGTGGATTGCTTTCAACTTTTTGATTAGTTCTATCGAATTTCTAATTGAGTACTGAGATTCATATCCGTAACTATTGAGTATATTGTTGAGCCTCTTTGCCAATATATTATTAGGAGCATTAACATAAGAAACTACAGGTCTAATTGGTTTCGTTATTTTATGTAATTTAACGGTTCCATATAATTGTGGACAATGAGGATTCTTATGTAATCACTTAAAAGATAATTTGAATTATTAACAATATCCCTTACATTATTAGAAAACTTTTTTGTTGGGTCTGCTTTAAGAACTTTTACATCTTTTAAGTGATTACGAAAAGAGGTCTATCATACATAAGAATCCTCATTGTCCACAATTATATGGAACCGTTAAATTACATAAAATAACGAAACCAATTAGACCTGTAGTTTCTTATGTTAATGCTCCTAATAATATATTGGCAAATAAGCTCAACAATATATTCAATAGAACTAATCAAAAAGTTGAAAGATGATATTGGTTATAGTTTCGATTATTATAATTGTTAAAATTAGTGATTGAAACTGAATTTAGCTTGACTTGCAGTACACTCTTTATTATTGTACCTGTTACAACGCAGCAATAGTAGCAGTAGTGGTAGAAGAAGTAGTACTCAAATTCCTAAAATACAGTAATATAACTAATTTTATAAAATTCTAATAAAATATTACTTACGGTTGCCTCTATCGTTTCAATTTCTCAAATGACAAATTTTTTCTGACATCCTTCAAATTTTAGTTTGAAGGTAGTATCTACACTACTTCGATAGAGCCAACTTAAAGTCTTACAGTATAAATTAACGTATTCTACAATATGAAATAATATAAAACAATAAATTAACAATTTTGCATTTAAAAAGGTTAGTTAGCGTACTATTCTTCACAATTATAATTATATGAATTATTATTAGGTGATTTATAACTACTAGAATTTTTGAAAGATCTCGGCTCATTTAAATGACCGTATAATCTTTTAAAATTTTCGAATTCTTCGACATAAGCCATTGCATCCTTTAAAGAGTTAGGCTTTTTCAAATGCATATTGTTTTTAAGGACACCGGTTCATCCTGAAACAAATGTTCAGTGCCGTCTTATCACAATGATTTATGTTGCATCTCTTATCATTTTCAGTAAGACTAAAATCATTACTGATTCTCTGTATAATTTTACTTTTCAGCAATTGGAGTCTAGGCCCGAAATTTTCATTTTTAAATGGCCTTGTTCGTATTAATTCCAGCACGATGCAGGGTTCCGTCCACTTTATTTAGTTGATTCAGCATCTGTCCCTTTAGTAATAAAAGTTTATAAATACCTTATAGTACAGTAAACAGTAACAGATCCATAATCGATAAAATTTAGATACTACAACAGGAATTAAGTTTATTTTGTAAAAAAAAATTTTCAAAAACAAATTTAACTTTTATTTATTACATCTAATTGGCAGATGTTATCAAAAAATGTTTCAAATAAAAAATAAACGGTTTTAAAGATTAAAACTAACTTTTCCGCATCTGTGGCTCTGAACACTATTCTATCATAAAATTGTTACTTGTATACACTTTGGGGGATGTATCGTGCTAACAAACCGAAATTTCTCCAAAAATAACCAAAAATTTAGTACATCTGGATTTATAGGACCTGCTGTGCTCGCTCTAGTCCAGTGCTCCGCAACCGGTGTGCCGCGGCACACTGGTGTGCCGTAAGCCGACTTGAGGTGTGCCGCTCTTTCAGACAATACGAATCAGATTCGTATTGTAGCGAGACCCGCGAAAAATAAAGCAATCTGACAACAGCGCCGATGGTAAACGTCTATCCGTCTATCGGCGCGGCGCGGCGGCTTGATTCTCGAAGGCGACTAAACTAGAAAGATCCGTGCCGTTCGAGGCGCGACTCGATGTTTTCCTGAACATCGCCGCTGCCTATATAAGCGCGCCTGTCGTCGCTCAGAGACTCAGAGAGAGTCGAATAGTCAAGTGAATCAGATAAATACGCGGGCAAACAAATAAATCGTAGAGTGAAATAAATAGTGAATTGCTATATAAATAAATTCTTGTGCCGTATAAATAAGTGAATATAAATTATTTATAATTAGTTAAGTGTTATTTTTAGAGTTCCTGTTTTCTTTTTTACGTTGTTGGCCATATTGTGTCTAAATAAATTAAATTAAACTGGACTAAGTTTTGTTGCAGTATCTACTTTTATAAATAACTATAGTGCTTCAAATATGGATAAATTTTTGCTAAAATCACGAGCAGATGACGAAGAACCTAGCACAAGCTCCAGCATAAGTGCTGCAAAAAGAGCAAAAAATGTGCTGAAAAGGAAGTACAATCAAGACTACCTTCGATATGGTTTCACTTGGTGTGGCGACGAAGCGGCTCCAAAGCCTGAATGCGTCATTTGCGGTGAACAGTTGTCAAATGAAGCAATGGTACCCAGCAAACTAAACCGTCATTTGATCACAAATCATCCCAAAAGAGACATTCAATTTTTCCAACGGCGCTTGGATCAAAATAAGAAACAAAAGCAGTTTATGAAATCGGCGGTTACGGTTTCTGAAAAGGCATTAGAAGCAAGCTACCTTGTTGCAAAATTAATTGCACAACAACAAAAACCGCACACTATCGGTGAAGCGCTTATTAAACCAGCATGCATGGAAATTGTTAGACTTATGCTTGGGCCAAACGAAGTTAAGGACGTGAGTAAAGTTTCTTTGTCGGCCGATACTGTTAAAAGACGTATCCAAGATATGCCAAGTGATATTTTGGGAACACTAATTAAAAAAATCATTTCGGCTGGAATTTTTGCGCTTCAAATCGACGAATCAACCGATATTAAAAATAAAGCACAACTGATGGCTATTGTACGTTTCGTTGACGAGGACTCTATTAAAGAACATTATTTATTTTGTAAGGAGGTTCCAGAGAGAACTACCGGTGAACAAATTTTCCAAGTAACTGATAATTTTTTTTAAATACATAATATTCAGTGGACCAATTGCGTTGCTATTTGTACAGATGGTGCTGCTGCAATGATGGGCAGTAAGAAAGGTTTTGTATCTTGTGTAAAACAAAAAAATCCGTCAATACAAATTACACATTGCTGCATACATCGAGAAGCATTGATGGTCAAAAATTTGCCCGAACAGCTTTCGATCACAATGAATGAATGTATTAAGATCATAAACATAATTAAATCGAGAGCCTTAAATTCGCGAATCTTTGGAATACTCTGTGAAGAAATGGGAAGCGAACATGAATCCTTACTGTTTTATACAGAAGTTCGTTGGTTATCCCGGGGAAAAGTTTTAGCTCGACTGTTTGAACTTGGCTACGAAGTGCGTGAGTTTCTTTCAAGTCAAGATATGTACGATCTATGCCAGCACCTTCATGATGAATACTGGATAGCCAAACTTGCATACATGGCTGATATATTCGAACATCTGAATGAACTTAATAAAAAAATGCAAGGACGGAATGAAAATATATTGACGTGCTCCGATAAATTACAAGGGTTCAAAAAGAAACTTGAACTTTGGCAGGAACAGTTGCAAAAAGGATGTCTAGAAATGTATCACAGGACCAACCACAGTACGATCGAAAACAAGCAGTTGATTGTGGATTTGGCCCAACAACATTTAAGTATGCTTCAACAAAAATTTGAATACTATTTCCATTCTATCAACACGGAACAATACAATTGGATTCGAAATCCTTTCGCAACCAATGCAATAAGTTCCACGGAAGCACTGCCATTGCAAACTCGAGAGGAGTTCACAGAATTAAGTAATGATATGACCCTAAAACTTAAATTCGACGAAGTTCCGTTAGATGTTTTCTGGATTTCCATCAAGACAGAATATCCACGCATCTCCGACAAGGCCATCTTCACACTACTTCCGTTTTCCACAACATATTTATGTGAGCAAAGTTTTTCAACGC
The DNA here is from genome assembly GCA_963921935.1 of Galeruca laticollis. Classification (NCBI taxonomy): domain Eukaryota; kingdom Metazoa; phylum Arthropoda; class Insecta; order Coleoptera; family Chrysomelidae; genus Galeruca; species Galeruca laticollis. Next base: position 174,067,963 of record OY998181.1, read on the forward strand.
TTGTATTAATTAAAAATGATAAACGGTCATGCTTAAAAGATCTTGACCAAGAAATAAGAGTTGCGCTGTCTAAAATTGAGCCGAATATAAAACTTTTGTGTTCAACGAAGCAAGCGCAGGTATCACATTAATCAGTCATCATCATGTCAAAATATTTATTACTATTGACGTGTCAACAGAAGTAAATTTAGTATACCTACCTGTCCTACCTAGTATTTAGTCTAGTTCTCATGTATGTACCTATTTGTATTTTTCATTCTATCTGAATAATAAAAAAAAATAAAAAAAAAATATGTATTATGTCCTGAGTGAAAATTTTGATGCCCCAAATCTGAAAGGGGCTTCTTCGCATTTTAAAACAATAAAAAAAACTAAGGTAGTTTGGACATCCATAAATAATTAGTATACATGGAGTGAACTGACCCCCGACCTAGCTACGCCACTGCTATAAATATATTTTTAATTTTGGTGTGCCACGAAATTCTAGGGAGCAGTTTGGTGTGCCTCAGATGAGGAAAGGTTGCGGATCACTGCTCTAGTCAACTGAAAATCAATAGGGTACATCTATAAGACACCTTGAACAATATTCAATCATAAAATTGATCAATCGTATACTCTCTGGAGGCTGTATCGTGCTAACAAACTGAAAATTCTCCAAAAATGACAAAAATTTGGTACTTCTAGTACCATAGCACCCGTTGTACTGGCTTTAGTGAGCTGGGTATCAATAGGGCTCATCAGTGAGATGTCCTGAATAATATTCAATCATAAAATTGGAGACTTGTTGAACTCCGGAAGCTGTATCGTGCTAACAAACTGAAATTTCTCAAAACATGACAAAATTTCGTACTTCAAGTACCATAGCACCTGTTGTACTGGCTTTAGTGAGCTGGGTATCAATAGGGCTCATCAGTGACATGTCCTTAACAATATTCAATCATAAAGTTGCTAACTTATTGCACTCCGGAGGCTGTAACGTGCTAACAAGACATGTAAGGAAAAGTGGCCGACGACAACGACGATGACGACATACACACAGGATTTTACTTTTCCGCCCAACCTTTCTATATGCGAGAAAAGTATTGGTTTACCCACAAAAAAGTTGGAATTTTGAAAATTTTTTTTGAGTTATTTTTACGTTTTCCATCAACAACAACACGAAAAAACTGTTTTCAGAAAAAAAATCCTGTGTGTATGTCGTCGTCGTCGTTGTCGTCGGCCACTTTTCCTTACATGTCTTGTTTGCACGATACAGTCTCCGGAGTGCGATAAGTTAGCAACTTTATGATTGAATATTGTTAAGGACATGTCACAGATGATCTCTATTGATTTTCAGTTCACCAGAGTCAGTACGACGGTTGTTATGGTACTTGAAGTACGACATTTTGTAATTTTTTGAGAAATTTCAGTTTGTTAGCACGATACAGCCTGCGCAGTTCAACAAGTCACCAATTTTATGATTGAATATTATTCAGGGCATCTCACTGATGAACCCTATTGATTTTCAGCTCACCAGAGCCAATACAACCGGTGCTACAGTACTTTAAGTACGATATTTTTGTCATTTTTGAAGAAGTTTCAGTTTGTTAGCACGATACAGCCTTCGGAGTATATACAAGTGACTAATTTTATGATTGGATATTATTCAGAGCGTCTTAAAGATGAACTCTATTGATATTCAACTCAGTAAAGCCAGTACAACGGGTACTATGGTACTTGAAGTACCAAATTTTCGTCATTTTTGGAGAATTTTCAGTTTGTTAGCACGATACAGCCTCCAGAGAGTATACGATTGATCAATTTTAGGATTGAATATTGTTCAAGGTGTCTTATTGATTTTTAGTTGACTAGAGCGAGTACAGCGCGTCCTCTAAATCCAGATATACAAAATTTTTGGTTATTTTTGGAGAAATTTCGGTTTGTTAGCACGATACATCTCTCGAAGTGTATACAAGTAACAATTTTATGATAGAACATTGTTCAGGGCCACAGATGCGGAAAAGTTAGTTTTAATCCGTAAAATCGTTTATTTTTCTAAAAACCGTTTTTTCGTGTTGTTGTTGATGGAAAAAGTAAAAATAACTCAAAAAAAAATTTCAAAACTCCAACTTTTTTTGTGGGTAAACCAAACTATTCTCGCATATAGAAAGGTTGGGCGAAAAAGTAATATGTAGTTTAATAATGGACACATTTTAAACATATTTTGTACTATACGGGATATCTGCAAAACAGTGGAAAGTATCAAGATATATTTTTTGAAATAATAAACAGAGTTTTAAAATCAAAAGGGGGGAATAGTTTATGAGAGACAGATGTGGTTGTGGCTTTATTTTTATAAGTTAATAGATAAGCCTGCCTTGCCATACGTAATGAAAGAATTTTTGGATGTCAATCGTGACTATAACAGATGAAATCCTTCCCTAACGTGGTTGAAAACTCTTATAATTTGTGCGACTGTGCTATGGGCATCTCTGAATCCGTATTGCTCGATGGGGATTATCTTGCGTTTCTCCGTGAAATTTTGAATTATTTTTAGAATGATTTTATCTACAACCTTTGCTGTATTGTTTAGAAAAGAGATATGTCTATATATTGCTATCAACGTAACAGGGTTCTTTGTTGGCTTTAATTATTGGGATAACGTTGGCAATCTTGAGCATATCGGAGTAGTTGCCTGTTTTAGTGATCTAAGTAATTGTACTATTTTGCTATTTTAGTAAATCTTTTGAGGATGTTTGGGATAACATATTCCCCATGGGCTGTTTTATTTTTTAAAGATTGAATAGTATTATTGACAGTCGACTTTTGAAATAAAAAGAGTACACGTTAAAAATCATCTTAATATAATTTTGTTTATAGAATTTACGTTTTGCATAAATTTCTCCCTTTATTGATAAGCTTATACGCTTGCATTATCCTAGAAAATTTCCGGAAAAGCTCATCGACTTGATTTTTCCAGCGTAGGTGATAGTGATACTGCATTTCGTTATGCAAACATAATCATAGATAATTTTGACAGTTTACACAACATTTAGATCAACAATATTGTTAATCAACTCGCTAGACACCGTTGCGACGCCTAAATCTCGATCAAACATAACTTACAATATGTTCCCTGTTTTTGTGATACAAGATATCTCAATTAAGTGATAAAATTGCTTTTACCAATATACCTAATTTGTGGTGGATGCGCTTTATTAAACAACAGTCTAACGTTTATCGAACTCGTTTCTTATATTATTCAAATACGTTAGACTGTGGGTTTCATAATTTATGATTTATCGTAATTTTGAAAATTGCATTGTTACACGAGAGTTGTGTAAATATAATTTAGTTAGGGTGGATTTTTTAGGTATATAAAGGGAAAGTGACAATAGTTGGGCAATTCAGTGATCAACGTGAGTTGTGTTTGAGAAAGAGGTGAGTGCTTCGAGAATACTTTGTTTCAAAACCATTTGTTTCGTTTGAACTATATATGAGGAGTTTAAAGCGAAAGTGGCCAAAGCCCAAAAAATTCATTATGTAGAAAATAAACACAAGAAAATTATAAAAATGTTTGAAGTTTGATCATGTAATTATTAAAGAGGATTTCAAACGTTTTTTAAATGTATTTGAATTCAGAGGTAACAACAGTATCCGCCAAAATAAACAGAACCGAAAATAAAAATTAATTTTTAATTTCTGTAATGTAAGTGTTCAAAATGTTCACCATTTCGACGCAAACAAGCTTCATGTCGATCTTGTAAGTCAATAAACATATTGAACGATGAAATAAAACAATATAGTTTGTTTAAATCTTCATATATTTGAACTAATGTTCAATTTAAACTTGTTGACGCATTTCACTAACACAGTAGCTTTGTCAAAACGAATGAAGGTAAAATATAAAAATGTCTTAATATATACAGTGCTAAATCTATTTACTAAGGTTAACAATGGTATTAAAAGATATTACCTGGAAATTCATTCACTACAAACATTCCTAAGCTATCTTCTAGGTAAAGAGGTTCAATAAAGGAGACTGATTGATATCTATTTGGTCGTTAAGGAGATTACCTGAATATTTATTTTTGTTAATCTCTAGGGCCTCTAATAAATTTAAACTAAAAAATTTACCGACTACATGGAGAATTTCAAAATTTGGGTCGAAAATGTGTTGGTTTTCTAATAAATGATTTGAATAGTTAGAATCTAATTTTTTGTTGTCATAGCTACGTTTGTGTTCCGAAATTCTAGTTTTAAAATTTCTAAAAGTTCTACCGATATAAATTTTATCACAATTGTCATTACCACATTTTAATTTATAAACTCCTGATTTGTTTAATTTTGAAGATTTATATTTATTATTTTTAATGAATTTGGATAAATTGTGATCAGTTTTAAAGGAAATATTCATGTCTAAAGTTTCTAAAAATGATTTAATTTTTAAGGATGGTGTTCCAAAGTATGTTAAGCTTTTAAATTGTCTATTATTTTTATCTGAAGGGAATACTTGCTCTAAAGTCTGTTTTTTTATCTTTTTATTTATGAAATTGTCAATTAAATTTGGATCGTAATTATTATTAACTGCTATTTGTTTTATGATATTTAATTCTTTGGTATAATTATTAATATTTAATGGGACTGTTAAGAGTCTGTGTATCATACTATTGAAAGCTGCTAGTTTATGACTGAATGGGTGGACCGAACTATTATGAATTGTAATATCTGTATGTGATGGTTTATGAAATATAGAAAAATCATGTTTATTATTTATATTTGAAATTGTAAGGTCTAGAAAGTTTATAGACTTATTTTGTTCAAGTTCTACGGTAAATTTGATATTATTGTGAATCGAGTTTATGTAAGTAATGAAGCTCTCTAATTGTCTATTTGTACCGATGAAGCTAGCTAAAATGTCGTCCACATATCGGTGCCAGTACATAAATTTTTTACTAAGGGGGTGTTCATGAATTATTTTTTCTATATTATCCATGAATATTTCTGCTAGTAGGGGGCTGAGAGGGTTGCCCATAATCAAACCATCTTTACTGCTATAAACCTCTCCATTGAAATGAAAATAATTTTGATTCAAACACACTTTTAATAAAGTAATGATATCAGAGTGAATTATAGGATTAACATTATTGTATGTGAGCAAGTTATCAACAAGAGTTATAGTTTCTTTAGGAGGTATACTAGGGAATAGATTTGTTACATCGAACGATATGAATTTAGAATTATGGAGTAGTATTATATCTTGAATATTATTAATTAATTCCGTTGAGTTTTTAACTGAAATCATTTTTAGAAACTTTAGACATGAATATTTCATTTAAAACTGATCACAATTTATCCAAATTCATTAAAAATAATAAATCTAAATCTTCAAAATTAAACAAATCAGGAGTTTATAAATTAAAATGTGGTAATGACAATTGTGATAAAATTTATATCGGTAGAACTTTTAGAAATTTTAAAACTAGAATTTCGGAACACAAACGTAGCTATGACAACAAAAAATTAGATTCTAACTATTCAATTCATTTATTAGAAAACCAAAACATTTTCGACCCAAATTTTGAAATTCTCCATGAAGTCGGTAAATCCTTTAGTTTAGATTTATTAGAATCCCTAGAGATTAACAAAAATAAATATTCAGGTAATCTCCTTAACGACCAAATAGATATCAATCAGTCTCTTTTATTGAACCTCTTTACCTAGAAGATAGCTTAGGAATGTTTGTAGTGAATGAATTTCCAGGTAATATCTTTTAATACCATTGTTAACCTTAGTAAATAGATTTAGCACTGTATATATTAAGACATTTTTATATTTTACCTTCATTCGTTTTGACAAAGCTACTGTGTTAGTGAAACGCGTCAACAAGTTTAAATTGAACATTAGTTCAAATATATGAAGATTTAAACAAACTATATTGTTTTATTTCATCGTTCAGTATGGATCTTCATCAAGTAAAAGCCTCATCTATTCAATCAATAAACATATTTATAAAAAGTGGTTGATGTAACTGCCGAAAAATATTTTGTATTATTTCCCGTAGTTCGGCAATATTCGCCGGCGGATTTTCCGAGTGAAATATTTTGTCCTTCATTATGCCCCAAATGTATGCGTCAGGTGGCGTCAGATCAGGTGAATGAGAAGGATATTCGAAGTCTGTTCCCCGAGAAATTATTCTATTATCGAAATGCTGACGGAGTAAGTCTAAGGTGCGCACAGCTGTATGGTTCGTTGCACCATCTTGTTGGAACCATTGTGTGCGAAACTGTAGATTTCGTGCACGGCAAAAGTTATTTAGATCTCTCACAAAAGGTATAATAATTTTCTCTCTATAACGCTCTTGGTTGACAGTAAGTGGATTCTGATTAGCATCTTCAACGAAATAAGGACCAATCATTCCATGACCAGATACCGCGCACCAAACGGTAACTCGAAGACTGTGGAGTGGTTTCTCTACAATGACATCAGGACGTTCAAATCCAAGGAATCTGGTTGTTTGTCGATTAATATAGCCGCTAAGATGAACGTGACTCTCGTCTGAAAACCATGTTTTTCAAAAATTCGGGATCTTCGTAAATTAAACTCAACATGCGACCACAGTAAATTTCTCTTGCACGTTTGTCCGCAGCATTTAGTCGTTGTCCAACTTGAATACGGTATGGATAACCACCAATTGATTTGAACATGCGACGTAAAGACGTTTCACTACTGTTGAGTTTACATGCAGTTCTTACAAGACTTCTTTGAGGTGATTGCACAACTTGGTTAAAAACACGTCCTTCATTTTCGTTAGTGCATACTGTTTTTCGACGACCTGAAGAACCTTTACGTTGACACAATACACTACCAGTGCGACGAAATTTTTCAACAACATCTAACATCAAACTTTTACTAGGAGCTGCTTTATTAAATTTTTGTTGATATTTTATTGACACCTGTTCTAAGCTTGGACCATCATTACGACCTTTTCCCGTATGAACGAAAATAATGCTCTACCAAAAAAACTTTTTCTTCCGTTGTTAGAACCATTTTTAAATCAAATTTAACTGCAGCGTACTATTAATATATCAACTAATGACAATTAAGTCAAATATGACAAACCCATATTACATAAACAACTCCACAGCACTCTCTGTTTCGGTACTGTTTATTTTGGCGGATACCGTATTTTAGGATTTTTGGGCCATTTTTTTTAAAGAAAATTTTGAATATGGCTTGAGCCACTTTTGCATAACCTTGTTTCACTGACTTCGAACAAACTCAACTTCAACTTAAACTCTAAATTAATTTTTTACCTTCCATTTTGCTTTTAGAACGCATTTCTCTTATGGAAACGGGAGCACCGTCAAAATGTCTGAATTTTTGATATGTACTGGTATTTGATGTCCTGATCAAAAGTCTCCATGGGCCTAATAATATCCTATTGCTAGATTATGAGATACAGGGCGTTGAAGTTCAAAATCTCGACTTTTTTAAAGCGGTTCCCAAAACGTGTCCAATATTACAATTTCAAAAATATTGTGACTACAGACTATAGAGAAACATCAGTGTATATTTATATAGTTCTAACTTCTCGGTTTCACAACGATAATAGACAGAAAATATTATATACTAGAGTTACGAGCAGTGGCGTAGCTAGGAACCAAGGGCCCTGGGGCAAATTAAAAAATGGGGCCCCACTGTTATGTAAACTGATTAGGTTTTACCAAATAAAAATATGAAATATACAAATACTTTAAAAATGCTAAGCTACTTAACTTCTTAAGCTCTTTTTTGCGCACTGCAGGGCAGGTAATAAAAATATTAAACAGTAACAACATATATTACAATTAATACTTGGTGTAGGTTTGGCTAATAAAACGAAATAGAGAAGATGCAAGGGTTTATTATATAAAGGTCGGGCCTACCAACTGACTAAATAACAATTATATTTACAATTTTTTCCTAGCTTTAGTTTTCGCAAAAGTATCAATGACTTCGTTTAAATCCAGGCTTGAAGCGGTTTTGTTTTCAATTGCTATTAGCGATAGTTTTATTGCTGATATCGTATTGACCCTACTGGACCATCTAGTCGGATTTAGTTTTTTTAGAGTGGTGTCCGATTCGCCAGTGAATTTTGACAGTAGATCCCAACGTTTGATGCTGTTTCCGAAAAAGTTATACAAATTTTGCAACGTTGCGAAAAAATTCTGTATTTTCACACAACTGCTAACGGCATCATTTATCACCAAATTTAAATTATTAGTGGCACAATGTACGTACTCTGCGTTAGGCTGGATATCCTTAATATGTTTTTGTACACCATTATACACACCACTCATCACACTGGCTCCATCATAGCCTTGCCCCACACATTTTTTTAAATCAATATTTTTGTCGATAAATAATGTTGTCACTTGGTTGACTAAATCTACTGCGCCATGTTTGAAGACTGCATAAAAGACTAGAAACACTTCTTTTACTTCTATATCAATTGGCTGTCCATTTTCCGATCTGGTTATTACTGCATATCTCACAACAATGCTTAGCTGATCTACCTTCGATATGTCCTGTGTCGTATCCATTATGATGGCAAAAAACGGTGACGCTCTAATTTGTTCTAGTAGATGGGTTTCGAGTTTGGTCCCCAAGCTCTCAATCATTTCATTTTGAATTGTTGCACTCAGATATCTTGTAGATCCTAAAAACATAAAAAAAACACAATATCAAAAAAGTCCTAATATTAAACAGTTAATAATTATAAACAAAATAAAACAATAAAAAAACTTAGAAAAAATTATTATTACCTTTGGGCATATCCAAAACTTGCCGCAAAATGTGATCATATCGGGCGACAAGCTCTACAAAGGACAGAAAATTTCCGTGGTTTCCTTCCTGACTTAAGTCTTCTTGATGTCCTCTCAAAGCCAAAGAACTCTTTGCTAGGGTAAGTATGATATCGAATAACCTTTGAAGGACCATTTTCCAAAATGATGCTTCTTTGCGAATTTCATTTTCTAGTTCCTTGTCGATAGTATTAGTATCGTTTTTTTTCCAAAATTCATACACAGCACATGCTTCCGAATGGCCACTCGAACAACTGTGTTGTTTAATTCTTTCTGATAAATGCTTCCAATCTCAAAATCCTGTACACCAAACATTATTCCTTTGTGAAGCAAATAACCAACAGGGTTGACAATAGGCAGCGTCTAGTATTTTGGAATAACACAACCAAAAACTCTGGCCCATATTTAGAACACGAAACGTAGTACGATTTTGAAAAACACCTATTGTTCTGTTGGAAAAGGCGACGCAGAGGTTGAGGAATCCAAAGTCATTTTTGTATGTTCCTATAATATTTTCAATTTTTATCAAAAGCAGTACCATATTTTTTTCAACTCATATTATTATAGATAGGGGAAAATCAAAATTATACTGTGGAAACGAATGTGGAGATAACTGAAATAGTTGAAGCTGAAAATCACAAGGAAGCATATATTGGAGGAAATGAGGTCATGGATGTAGAAATGAATGAACGAAAAAATAAGCCTATGAAAAGGAAGAATAGAAAGCCCGTTGCAACACAACGCCTAGAATATTCTATGAAGGCAAATGAAAATTGGAGCAAAATAGCTGCTGAAAAAGTTGAGATTAAAAAAAATATTATGAGAAAAAAATTGAAATACTGAAGGAGAATGTGGTTATCGGATAATTTCAACAGCATTAGAAAACATTTCACAGTCCTTACAAAACAAATAGTAATAGACAGAATTATTTTTTAAATTTTGTTAGGTAATAATTGTTTTTCATGTTTATGTTGAGTTAATGTTTGGTATTTTGTGCCACGAGTATACAATTTTTAAAGTTCTGTGATTTTTTAATTCCATTCCCGATAAATAATAACAAAAATTGCTAAAAATGAAAAATTTATTCGAATAATAACATTCAGGCAAAATAATTTCTAGTTATGTGCCTCTGTATATTTCTTGCCTTCATGAGCTCTATTTTTGTCTATCAAGACCATATTCAACGAAGTGCAAAGGTTCAAATATTCCAAAATCTTCATCTCTCTCATCCAGAATATTATTTTCGATGCAAATATTGTGCAACACCACACAGGAATTTATAATTTTCGAACACATATTTGATGTATAATGAAGTACTCTATGCTTCAATAGGCATCGGAATATCATTTTCAATAACCCATTGCATCTTTCGATAGTGCATCTTGCCTTTTTGAAAGCCTTGTTGAATCTAAATTCAGGTGTATCTGGCAGAGGATCTGGAAGTGGTGTCAGTAACCACGGCCTTAGGGGGTATCCAGAATCACCTATGAGGAAGAAATCTGGATGATCATTACTCAGATTCACTACAGCCTCCTGCACTCGAGATCTGCTCCAGATATAACTGTCATGATTGCTTCCTGGGTATCTTGCATTTACATTAATTATTCTCATTTTGGCGTCACAAATTAATTGAACATTGATAGAATGATAGTTCTTTCTATTAACATATATATGCTCAGGATACAATAAATCATTTTTTGGAGGAGGGTAAATTGCCACATGGGTACAGTCAATGCATCTTATAATGCCTAGAAAACCGAAGGAATCATAAAACTCTTGACGAATGTGTTGCAGTTCTTCAAGGGTTTGTGGAAATTTAACCCATCGATTGAAAATTTGATGTTCATTCAGAGCGTTTGTTACTTCTTTAATGCACCGACTAGCAGATGATTGACTAACACCAATATATAAGTTCAGTCCAACTGATGTCTGGTAACTTCCACATGCGAAAAAATGCAATGCGATGAGGACCTTTGTTTGTTTGTCCAAAGCTGAACTCCTTGAAGGCGGTTCCAAGAAAGGGTCCAACAATTCTCTTGTAACTGCTTTGGATAACCGGAACACTTTTATGAATGCACTTTCAGATAAATACTGAAATGTATCTCTTCTAGAGGTGAACCTTCTCCCTGGCCTCCGAGCAAGTACTTCAGCCGCTTCCAGGTTTTGCAAAGCATCCAGCTGAGCTAGTTCATCTAAATTCGCCATAATCCCGGAATTTGAAACGAATTCGTAAAATCTGTGACAGGACTAAAATGTCATCCATGACATTATTCAGTGATATTCCTATGGGAAACCACTGATTCCTATAGTTTTAAGCATGGGAAGCGATTCCTATAGATTGTGTTGGAATATGTTCAAATACTATTTTCGAGAATACACCATCTCAAAATTCCGATGGAAAATGACGATTTTTCCTATAGGAACAAATTCCTACAGACTCGAGAATTCGGCCCCAGGTAGGCATCAAATGAAATGTAACTTCTGTCATTCTGACGATGATATTCAGTTATCGAAACAATTGTCAATTTTTTAGAATTTTCAACAATTTTCATTATATTGTGGAATTAGCTAGAAACAGTGAGTTTCATTTAAAACACTAATATGAGTAGATTCCACGAAGTAAGGGTCGAGACAGTTAATTTACTTTTTTCCATTGTAAAAATACGTAATTTAACAAAAACAGGTCCGTGAAAGCACGAATCACCCTGTAAAGAACAGATATTTTATTTTCGCTAATAGGTACGTATTTTGTCTTGATATATTTGGCAGTAACATCAAAAAATATTTAAGACGGACTTTTTGGGGACCGTTGTAAAAGAGGCGGGATTTTGAACGCCCTGTATCTCGAATTCTAGCCATAGGATAAGGTTGGGCGCATCAAGACTTTTGATCAGGACATCAATACATATAAAAAATTCAGACAATTTGACGGTGTTCCCGTTTCCATAAGAGAAGTGCGAGGTCCTTTAAAAAAATTGTGGCTTGTTCTCTAAACGCCTCATATGTATTTGTCCTTGTGTCTTTGAATTTTAATATACGAGATATGATTGTAAATGTAATAAAACTATTTCAGATTCACAAAATAAATCAACCATGCAACTATTGACAGCCTGTCTTATTTTCATACTCGCCTTAGATTCTTACTTGGCAGTACCGTACGGGTTCCTGGGAGTGCGTGGTAAAAAATCCGTCATAGATTTTCCAGATCAATACAACTACGATTCCATCGAAATAGAAAATCCGTACAGATCAGAAGACGAAAAAGCGTTCCTGAATTATTTGACAAAAAACAATGGTAAACAGAATTATCAGCAAAACGATCATTGGGACGATTTATATGAGTCTGTGAAGAGGGTGCCTTATGGGTTCACTGGTGTTAGAGGAAAGAGATCGCCAGTTAAAGTATTCACGGTAAGAAATAACATTTGATCATATCGATTATTACAAACAATTTAATAGTAAAGTATAAAATAAAATATTCTGAAAAGATCATTGACTTTAATTCATAATTTAATAGAAGAATTGGCAAATTCAAATTTCTTAAACTCATAATTAACAGAGTTAGGCAATTTAAATCGCAAAGTGTTATAAGAGTAGCCTAATTTGGAAAAAACAGAGTTAAACATCTACAGATATAATTGAATACTAAAACTAAAGATCTTTTCATTTAGTCATCCAATATTCTAAAAAAATGTACTCATTATTGAATTTAATTAATCATTTAATAATAAATATCAAATTGAAGTTTCCTAAAATCTTAAATAATGTAATTAACCACTAACCTAGTTAGGCAACACAAATTGCATATTGTAATAAGAGTTCCATACTTACGCTGAAAACGACATCCAGAAGAATTTGTCAGTAACGCAATAAACTCTTTTAAAACAAGTTCTGCTGGCGGTTTAGACTCTTTAAGACCTTCACATCTACAAGATTTAATAAGTTACAGTGCTGGCCCTTCAGGAAAAAATATTTTATCATCTTTGTGTAAATTATGTAATTTTATTTTAAATGACAATATTCGTCCTATTTTATTCAAAGCGTCTCTATTAGCTTTAACTAAAAAAGCAGGAGGTATCAGACCAATTGCTATTGGTACAGTTTATCGTCGTTTAGTAGCGAAAATAATTTGTTCAAACATCAGAGACAAATTAGGATATTTACTTCGACCATTACAATTTGGTTTCGGGTCGAAAGGTGGTTGTGAAGCAGTTGCACATGCAGCAAGACGTTTCGTCTCTAATCATCCAAACGTTAATAATAAAGTTTTTCTGAAAATTGATTTTGAAAATGCTTTCACTGCAATTCATCGCGATCATTTATTAAAACTTGTAGCAGATATTCTACCTGAAATTTTTCGTTTCATCAATCAACGTTATCGATTCCCTTCATATCTTTTATTTGGCGAAAACATCATTTATTCGGAAAGAGGCGTCCAACAAGGGGACCCTTTGGCACCTCTCCTTTTTTGCATATCGATACACAAACTTATTAGCAACATTGATACAGAGTAATTCAATGCTTGGTACCTTGATGATGGTTCTTTAGGTGGTGATACAAATTCCGTGTTCAAGTCTCTTTCTTATATTATAAACAATTCCAAGGATATTGGTCTTGAACTCAATTTCAGCAAATGCGAGTTATTTTTCTTGGAATCACCAAATAATCTAACCATTGATAAATTTAATTCTGTAGCACCAGGCATAACAATTACCAATAGACAAAATTTATTTCTATTAGGTGCTCCTTTATTAAACGAATCCTTTCTATCAGCTTTCAATGAAAAACTAATCTTTTTCAAAAAAATGTCATCTCGTTTATCCTGGTTACCGACACATATTGCTTATTACCTTCTCAATAATTGCCTATTAATTTCAAAATTAACATATATATCTGTAGTCCGACCTGGTTACATAATGATATCTTAATCAATTTTGACAATACCATTCGTTATTCATTAGAGTCATTAATTAACATTAAATTAGAGGACCTTTCTTGGAAACAAGCTTCACTACCTGTTTCATATGGTGGTTTAGGAATTCGCTCAATCGTTTCAGTAGCTCTTCCTTCTTTTTTGTCATTATCAAATAGTTCAAAAAATTTCATTAATTACATTCTGCCCATATTTTTCCACACACCCTTTATTATTGGAGACAGAAAATGTTTGGTCATTAAAGTCTAACAAAGTTGTACCCGATGAATATAAATCCTTTCAAAAATCCTGGGATATACCTTTATTGAACATTGAAAACGAAAAACTGCTTCAGAAAGCTATCAATTTACCAGACCAGGCTCGTTTGAATGCAGCATTTTCAAAGGAATCAGGAGCATGGTTGAACGCTTTACCGTCGGCCCCATTAGGTACGCTTTTAGATGACGAAAGTTTCCGTATTTCTATTTGTCTCCGTTTAGGTTGTCAAATTTGTGTAAAACATCGCTGTCGTTGCGGAGCTGATGTTGATGAATATGGTAGACACGGCCTAAGCTGCAAATTAAGTGTCGGCCGTTTTTCACGTCATTCTGCAGTAAATGACCTAATCAAACGAGGTATGGCATCTGCAAAGATTCCCTGTTCGTTGGAACCGTTAGGTACTTGCCGCGACGACGGTAAACGTCCAGATGGTATGACCCTCATTCCATGGCAACGCGGCAGACCAGTTAGATGGGATTTCACTTGTACTGACACTTGGACTCCATCCCATGTCCGATCCATATCTACTTCCGCAGGCGCTGCTGCTTTACAAGGCGAAACTTTTAAAATCAATAAATACAAAAATTTGGAGAACATTTACATTTTTATTCCTGTAGCAATTGAAACCTCTGGTGTTTTCGGTCATGAAGCTTTAAAATTCATTCAAGAAATCGGTAAAAAAATATCAGTAGAAACCAATGATTCAAGAGTAACTTTGTTCTTTATACAACAAATAAGTATTGCAATTCAAAGAGAAAACGCTTCATCTTTTCTCGGTACGTTTCTCCGTTCTAAGCCTCTAGAAGAACTTTTTATGAAACCTAATCATAAGAAACCTAATTCTTCTACCACTTCCAAACTTTCTCACATTACCGACCCTAAAACATGTGATCTTTCCTTTTTCCGAAATTTTTATTCAACATCTTCATTCTCGTCTTCAGAATGTGTGCCCTCTGATAATACTTGGGCATCAGTGTACTAAAAAAATAGATAACCACCAGCCAGATGATGTCCCATTCATAGGAATGATGCGATTCCTATACGCAATAAATTATCTTTGACCAAAACAAAATATAAATCTAGTTTACTCCCAAAAGAGTTGAAGACATGAAATAAAAAGGTAAACGACCAAATGGAAGGTATTTATACTAACAGTGCGGCATACTCTAACAATACTAATACAGACAATTTGTCTGATGAAGATGATAACGGAAATCACGCATCAGTAGCCGATTTGAGTAAAAATTTTAATGACAAACTCTCCAGAACAGTCAAAAATGATACTAACCTCGCCAATAAGACAACTGAGGTTAGATCCCAAATATCTGATGTGACAAATGGAGTGAAACCACTAAGTACAAAAGCAATATCAACCAGAGTTAAAAAATCTAGCAATAATGTTTCGGTGACCAAAAAAAATGACGTTGCCTCCAACAAGTGTCAAAATAACCCCGATGTTTTGCAGTCAAATTCAAAATTGGAAGAGAATGAAGACGTAGAAAAAAATAATGGGTCAGAAGTCGATAGGGTCGTAGTAACTGAGGAATCAATAAACATCAGTAACCGTTCTAAAAATAATCCTAGAGTTAACAACTTCTCTTCATACATTTCATTTTCGATTAAATATTTTCAGAAAGGGGATGAAACTCAACATGAACAAAAGGACACGTCTAAAAATGATGTAGATAACATGGAATATATTAACAAAGTGAACCAGACCAATGATCTATCGACATCAACCAAACTTTCCAAAACCGCAATATCTCCATCCAATTCAATAGCAAACAACATCATTTCAAATTCCTTATCACGCCGATCAAGTGAGAAAGACAATAATAAAATCCGAGATTATTCGAACAATGATAGTAGTAGTTGCTCTTAACAATATATCCATAATCAGATCCATAAAGGGTATTCCCCAAAAAGCTTTTGGTCTCAAAGGCCTCAAAAATATTGGTAACACATGTTTCATGAATAGTATTATCCAATGCCTATCAAATACAAGGTGGCTATTAGAATATCTAAACAAAGACGCATATATAAGAGATATTAACATAAACATATCTAGCCTGAAAGGAACACTAATTAAAGCATTTGCTGAAGTTATTCAAGAGCTTTAGTCTGAAGACGGTTCAGACAGAGTGGTTAATACAGTAGCATTGAAAAGTCAGATTTAGCGATTTACTTCAAGGTTCATGAGATACACTCAACAAGATGCACAGGAGTTTCTTCGTTACCTATTAGCAGGACTTCACGAAGATGTCAACAAGGTATATGAAAAACCAAAGCCCATATTAACAGAAATTGATGACAAACTTAGTGACATTGAGAAAGCACAAGAATCTTGGTTGAAATATCCGAGAATGGACAACTCCAAGATTGGATAACTATGTCGGTCAATTAAAATCAACAATCAAGTGCACACACTGTGGTCACTGTTTAGTTACATACGATCCCTTTTGGGATTTATCCCTTTCGATACCCAAAAAACAGGTCAGTTACGACTTTCACAATGTTTAGATTCGTTTACAAGAGAAGAAACATTCGACATGATCGAAATGTATGGAACGAAGACGATGCACTAAACCATTCTCAATTCATAAATTTCCGAAAATATTGGTTATTCACCTGAAGCGCTTTTCGCAAACAGAAAGATTTAGTGGAAAACTTAATGCTGCAATAGATTTTCCAATAGAAGGGCTTGATATGAGCTATTACGTGGCTGATAATGTGTACAAATTCTACGCTATATCAAATCACAGTGGAACCACTTACAATGGTCACTATATAGCATATTTCCAACATCCCTACACGGGACAGTGGCACGAATATAACGATTCAAGGGTGCTATTAATATCGTGGAAATCTTTAGTAAATAGAAAAGCATATGTTCTCTTCTATGAACAAGATGACACAAAGTCCCACCTTTAAGTTTGATAATTTTTTTTATTAGTTTTTAAATTGAATATTTTCATTGTGAACCAATGTCGTATTTGGTTTTTTCTGCAAAATTTATTTATATATTTATATATACATTGTATTCTTATTAATGCATACATCAAATATATTGTTTAATCTTTAAAAAAAATTATTAAGAAAATGCAAAGTTATATATAGATATTAGTTGAATACTACAACTATAAATTTTGTCATCTATTCATCCAATCATTTAAGAAAACGTGTTTATCATGATCATTCAATTTAATAAAAAAATTAGCTAATTCAAATTTCCTTAAATCATAGACTATTAACACAGATAGGCAATACAAATCGCATACTGTACTAAGAGTTGCCTAATTCGAATACAACATTTAACAATTTTCCAAGAAAGTACAGAATAAAGATGTATGAATAGTTGAATATTAGAACTATAGATTTTTTCATTTATTCATCCAATCCTTTAAGAAAACGTGCTCATCATTGAATTAAATTAATACGTTAATGAAAGAATTAGCAAATTCAAATTTCCTAAAGTCGTAAATAATGTAATTTACCATCCAAGGTAGCCAATACAAATATTGTAATCACAGTTGCCTATCTGTATCTGTAAGAATTTGAAGGATGGGTGACTCCACAACACTTATGGCCGTACCAGTATCAACAGTCCCAGCTCAATCTCCGACTTGAGACGTGCTTCGCCAAGTCAGACTTCGTCTCAAGTTTTGCCGCTATGCTATAATCACGACTTGGTGAATTCTCGGGCAAGTTGAGATCCGTCTTTGTTGTTTTGGTAACTTTCGTTTTACTACCAAAATTCTAGCGATTTTAATAAATTCACACTCCCAGCTTTTTAATAATATTTTCTTGTTTTTGACCTGATCTCATATAAAAAATATATATAGAAATATATAATTTTTCTATGCCTGACCTGTTCTTTGTTTTGTTTTTTTGATTCATTTGGATGTATGGTTTTTTGTAATTTGGCGTGGTTATTGATTTGTGTATTTCTCACTATAGAATTCCATATAGGATTAGCAGCATCTTGAATATACCGTTTTTGTAAACGAATATCTGGCATTTTCTCAACAATATCTAAAAACTCTTCCAAATTTTCAATATCCATCTCGTTTAATAGCACTTTAAAAATGTAAATTTTTTATAAACTAAGTTTATAAAAGCTGAACATAATATGAAAAACAGTTGACAAATTTCTTAAACGAATGCCATCGATAAAAACCAAAGACATGCAAGTCGTGTTCAAGATTGGGCTGTACTCTACCTGAACATGTCTCAAGTCACGCAAGTGCTGTAATCTTACGTTCTGCCCGAGATTCGTTTATAGTATAGACCCTGTCTCAAATCGTGCTCAAACTCAAGACCAACCTCAAGATCTGACTATACGGGTATTGGGCTACAATTGGCCCATTTTGCATCCTTCTGAGGTTCAGACGTCCTTCTAGCTCGTCATCTAGCAACAGTTCCTGCAGCCTTCTACGTCGTCCTATCTACCCTTAAACTTATTAAGGGAGTGTTCCTTTAATAGGTCAGCCGTCGCTGACGCCGATAGACCAATGAAAGTGCCGGGCCCAAGATTTTTTGGGAGCTGCTTTCAATTTCTTGTGGCCCTTGATCCAGCCTAAAGTGACCGTATTGCTGTTACAGGATTCGATTAAAGCCATGTGACATTCTAATACTAGGCCTGATGTAATGCGTGGTCTGTTCAAGGCTAGTAGTGTTTGTCTACTATCCGTAAGAATGTAAATATTATTATCTGTGGGGTTTCTTTTGGTAATCTTTTTTGCAGCGATGCAGATAGCGGTGAGCTCTGTTTGAGCAACACTTGCATTGCAGCCCATTGCCCATTTTATGTTTAGATTCAGGGATCTGGAAAAAAGTCCACATCCTGAGCCCACATTGGTTTTATAAGACGAAGATGCGGATTGCGCCTTCTTCCAATGGGTTTTGTGGTTTGTGATCCAACTTCCTTGATGTGTATGTCAAGGAGAGTGAGATCTTTTTGGTGTGGTTTTCATGCCTCCTGTTGTGTTGAGGCATGCTGTTCTCTGGATTTGATCCAGTTTACGGTCGACTGTGAACTGGTTTACTTTAATTCCCTGGGAAATCACCCCGTACGTTAGCATATGTCTAATGATGGCAATGTAGATTCAGGCGACATTGGGGTACGGCCTATTGTTCTGCGATACTGTTCATAAGAAATACATGCTTTTTTACTCTGATTTCTAAATGAGATTTCCACGTTAACTTACTCTCGAAGGTGACCCTTAAATATTTTACCTCTGAAGAAAAGTTAAGTTTGGTATTTAGGAGTTTTGGGGCTGGATGTTTGACAAGCTTCCTTTTTTCGTGAAAAGAACCATCTCTGTCTTTTTTGGATTTATATAAAGTGATACTATGATATTGAGGGCCTCTTGCATTAGAGCGTAGTGTATCTCCTCGAATCTTCCTATTAGCAGAATCACTAGGTCATCTGCATATCTTATTGTGTAGAAGTTACCATCGTTGAGGCGGCAGACCAAGGAGTCCAAGACCATGCTTCACAGTAGTGGTGAGAATACCCCTCCCTGTGGACAACTTTTTACAACTAAGCGTCTGATGCTAACATCGTTTACAATGATTTTCATAGCTCTTTTTGAGAGCATGTTATATATCCAGCCATTTATGGTTTGGGGGAGTTGCCTAATTACTCGAAAAGCAATTTACAAAGAAAGTACAGAGTTAAAGATGTATAGATATTAGTTGAATACTACAGATTTTGATTTATTCAGAAAATCTAAGATGCGGATCATTCAATCATCAATAAAGGATTGGAAATTGCAAATTTCTTATATTCATAAATAATTGACCATCAACCCATTTAGGCAACACAAATCGCATATTGTAATAAGAGTTGCCTAATTAATCCAGAAACAACATTCAACAATTTATCAAGAGAGTATAGAGTTAGAGGATGTGTAGATATTAATTGAATACTACAACTAATTGTTTAATTAATTATTTAATAAAATGATTAGAAAATTCAAATTTACTGGTTTTACTGGTTATAAATAATATAATCAACCCATTTAGGCAACACAAATCGCATATTGTAATAAAAGTTGCCAAATTACTCCAAAAACGAAATTTACTATATAAGAAGTATAGAATTATAGATATTATAATTGAATTCTAAAACAATATATGGGGTTACGTCGTGTATGCTTTCTAGATCCGCTTAATTGGGGTGGATTAATCCCCATTGTACGTTTAAATTATTCCACTTATGTCCCTCCATACTTTCCTATTTCTTGTTTTCTCTTTCAAGTTTGCTACTCCTGCTCTATTAAGGTCCACCTCTACCTCATTTTGCCACTTTGATCTGGGCCTTCCGCGTCTCCTCCTTCCTTCTAGGTTCCACTGCAAGATATTGTAGGTAACTGCTGATTTAGCACTAGCCATTTGACTCGTTGTACTTGTATACAATATCTTCATTTCGTCCAAAATTTCGCGATTCGTTCTAATTCTATATTCATTTTCGTTTATTTTTACAGATCCCAATATTGTTCTCATTATCTTCCTCTCGGTTATTCTTAATTGTTACTCTTCCTTCTTCGTTAACGTCATTGTTTCTGCTGAGTACATCATTGTTGGCATTATTTTATCGTTTTATACTTAGTTAATTTTGTTAACATTTTGCTTTTAAGTAGTTTCTTATTAACGCGGTAGGCTCTATTTGTAGCGATTATCTTTTCCTCGGTACTTCTATCTTCGGTGTTGTTAATCACGACCCCCAATATTTATATTTTGTAACTTCTTCAAATTCGTAAGCGTTGATTTTTATTTATCCTCTTTGGCTTCAGTTCCCAAGCATCATTAGCTTTGTTTTACTTTCATTTATTTTTAGCCCCATTTTTCCTTCCTCTGTGACTACCTCCTGTAGTACATCTTCCATTATTCTTCTTCTTGTGGTAATAAGCACGATACCGTCCACATTGTTGGCTGCCACTTGACCTTAAGCTACCCTGGTATAATTTTCTCATTGTGTATTCTAATAGCGTTGTGGACAATGAGTCACTTTGTCTTACCCCTTAATTAATCATCCGTTTCTTCTTTTTGCGTTATTATATTCACCCCTTGTTTCATTCATTGTTATTTTGATTAACCTTCTTGGTTTTGCTTCTAGTCCTTATTCTTTTAATGTCATGATTTCACTTCTTTTGATTGTGTCGAAGGCTTGTTGAAAATCGATGAAGAGCATTTCTACGTCTAATCTGTATTCATGCACTGTTTCTATTATTTGTTTTAATGTGTATATAGCAAAAGTTGTTAATATTATATTTTCATTTATTCAGCCATTCCTCTAAGAAAAGATGCTAATCATTGGATATAATAAATTATTTAATAAAAGAATTTGAAACTTCAAACGTCCTTGTCATAAATAATATAATTCACTTATTTAGGCAACACAAATCACATATTGTAATAAGAGTTGCCTAATTATACCAAAAATAACATTCACAATTTACTATAATAGAAAAGAAGTACAGAATTGAAGATGTTATAATTGAATTATAAAACTATAGATCTTTTCATTTATTGAGCTGATCATTGGATTTAATTAATTATTTAATAAAAGAACTGGAATCTTTAAATTTCCTTGTCATAAATAATATAATTCGCCCATTTAGGCAACACGAATCACATATTGTAATAAGAGTTGCCTAATTACTTCGCCTATTTTATGAAATATGTCGAGTAACTTTACACGCATATTATTTTATATTGTTCCTTATACGAGAGTCAGTATTTATATATTACAAACTGGCAATGCTAGTAATCTAGCATTGCCATCTTATTTAATCTCGGAAAGTTTTTTAAAAGTATTTGTAATGTTTACAGTTAATAGAAAATTTCATTTCTGCTAAAAAAATGGAAACTTTTCGAGTTATGATTCGTTATGACTTTCGATATATCGCAGATAGACTCCATTTCATGAGTGAGAATGCCACTGGTCGTTACTATGCGACATGACAGTATTTGGGTTCTGAGATTGTAAATGTTCTAACTTTACTTTAGGCGGCTTTTTCCTCTCGTGAAACGTGAGTCTACACTGAATGTAATTCCATAGTTAATGTGGAATGTTTTTAATTAAAAAAAATGTGGTAATAAATTTTGTTATTTAAATATCTTTAATTTTCTTCTTTAATTTCAGCAAAGGACCGCTGATGACAAGCAAGTGTTAAATTAAAACTAGTATCTATAGAACTGAATTGCGATTGAATGACATGTAAACGCTTTTTAAATTTAGTATAAAAAATTTTTTATAGCAGCTTTATTTATTATTTATATATAAAATTTAATAAATTCTGAATTTTTTGAAGTGTTTTTTAATACTCTCCTATGATCTAACAACTGATTGTCAAACTGAAATATCAACCATTCAAATAATACAAGGTGTCATAAAAGTGGTTTGGTAATTGAATAAAATAAGAAATGTCGTCCATTAAATGGGTTAATTATTATATTTTATTGAACAGCAACAAGAAGACGAGACTACTGAATATAGTAACGGAGTTCAATTCAGACCAGAGAAAGATAGAATAGAGTAAGCAAACATGAAGGAAGCGCTGATAAAGATCAAAATAAAAAATAAAGAACTAAAAGAAAATAATTGAGGAATAAGAGAAAAACTGAACAAAATAAGATCAATAGCAATAACAGGAATAAAAGTGGGTACATATGATCAGAGAAAGCACCTTACAAGAGAGGTGGAAAAAAGAAAACAATTGCCTGAAATAGGGGAGGGAAATATTATATGGTGTGAAATAACAATAACAAACTAGCTAGCTGTCTTTATTTACTTATTTAACTTACACTTTAGAACTTAATTAATATGAACTTAATATCTGACTATCTGACTTCTATTATCAATGAGAATTACTAAATGTTTGACAATATGGCATTATCCTGGTCTGCGTACACATTCATTGCAATCAATCATGAAAAGCTTGATGTGTATATTGATATTGTAATAAATACCAAATTAAGAAGCATAGGGAGCATCTCCCTGTATACCAAATTGCATTTTATATAATAACTTTTAAATTAAAAAAAGCGGATATTGACATGCAAACAAAGAAAAAAACAGTCAGCTAAGCAATTTGATTTGTTGCAAAGAAGATCGAATGTCATACAGAGATCTAGACTCTTTCGGTCGAAGGAGTTCGTTTCGCACACTCTGTATACTAGGGAGTGACCTAGCCCAATATTTCTTTAGTTAGCTTACTTAGTCGTAAAAGTTATTTGATTACACTGGCGTCATCAAAAAAATGGAAATTATTCACGAAACACAATTTCCGCTGACTTAAAAATTAACAATTAAAACAAAGAAAAAAAACAAGAATCTGTTCCCTATGATCTATGGTTATTACTATTAGTAAAAGTACAATTTTTATTCTACCTAAAGAAAAATTATGAGAACGGAAAAGCCTGTTTTCCGATAGCCCAAAAGACTACCAGTTATTTCTAAAGTATAATATTATCCTTACTAATAAATACAAATGAAACTAAATAGTCGGGAGTGAGAGTTTTTCACTCCAAGGGATGGGTATTCCCTGTATACTAACACAACGAATAGATCGTCACTAATCTAATTCCTTATATCAGCCGCCTAATACTTGGGGTTAGGGTTCAGTGCGTACTGTACGAATATGACCATGAAATTTTCAAGTTGAGACAGCAATAAATACTTCCCTCTAATAGAAAAGATTACAAAAATTACAGAACGTCTATTTCTTCAGGATTCGAATCTAGGGCCGAGACTGGATTACCGGTGGTTGAGGCCCCGAAGGACGTGACGCAAACGGCGAATCGAGAGTTTCCAGCACTCGCGCCGCAGTTCCCGGGGTCTTGTCTGAGGGGCAGTCCGTACCGCCGATGATATCTAAATATCACCTAGGACACTCAGATCGCGAAGCAAGGAAAGAAATTTCAGAACAACACACCAAAAAAATCAGTTACGAGAAACTGATAAACTTTCGCGTAAGGCGATAGTGGAACGCTATCTTACTCCTACGTTTAGGGTCGAACTATCAGACACCTTTCGCGAACGAACCACGTCTGTTTTTCGAACGAACACGTCTGCCTTTTACTATCAATTTTCCTCTTAAGTTTTGGGTTACTTTTGCCGTGTAAGCAACTACGTATATTTTAACGTTTGTGTTGTTTTGTACTTTGGATGTATTTATTCAACAAAGGCGTGTTTAATATTTTTACGATTCGTTACATTTTGCAATCGGTTTAGAAAAACTGTGTTATATTTCAAATAATTTTACTTAAAATGTTTTGACTAATACGCGAACTTGTAACCAAAATGTAGGTCAAGCTATCGCATAATCGCATGTATTCACATGGTGTTTCTGGATTTATTACGACAGAAGATTATTTTCCTTTCTTTTTTCCATATTCGCACTTATTACACAGCTCTCACGCCCATGGAGAATATACTAGTGAGGTATTAATTGTTGTAAGGATGGTATCACTATTATTAAAGCGTCAACCCAAGATATGATAAAAATTGTCCGGTGAAAGATCGAATTAATAAAGAATCCTCCAATACTTTGCTTTTTAATACATTGAACGTATAGTTTGACTTATATGTTTATTAACATTCACTGAAGAAATATTTAACATTTTGACGGCAATATTTCAACAAAACTCCGGGAGATGACGTTAAAAGTCAGGTCCTTAGGAGCCCCAGGTCTTCCGGAGCGGATTACCGATGTCAAATTCATGACGAGCGACTCCGATGACGAGTTTCCAGCGATTCGGTAAGTTGTTCCAGGGTTTTTCATTATATATGGGACCCTTCCACATCTCACTTATTATTTGTTACAATTAAAAATGTCTAAAATAAGAGTTGAATGGTTATTAAAGTAGTTTTTAAAATCCAACAAAAATATTATACAGGATGTCCAGAAAAGAGGGTCAGGGCCAAACTGTTCTTTCCTAAATGAGACACCCTATATATTTTTAAACTGTTCACTTCAATCCGAATTCAACAATATATAATTGTTATAGTCTAACCTTAACAGTTCAGAAAATATATATGACACAGTAAGATGTAGTAATCTATCGATTGGAATTCAGTAAATTTATTTACAAAATAAAGTAATCTCAAATGAAACTATAAATATTGTTCAAAATGACCCCCCATATTGCCAATGCATAGTTGGTATCTTTGGCGTAAATTCTCTAAACATATAGAAATAATATCAGCATGATTATTTAAGTTATTAATTTCGCCTTGAATCTTTTCCTGAATTATCTCAAGATCGTTGTTTTCGCCAAAGTTAACTATATCTTTCAGCATCCCCCACAAAAAAGAATCTAAGGGAGTTAGGTCGGGGCTATTAGGAGGCCATAGAATTGTCCCATTATTTCCGATCCACTCTGGAAACTGATTGTTGAGATGTTCTCTCACCTCTAATACATTATGGGGTGATGCCCCATCTTGGTGCCAGATCATAGTATTTAATTGGTCAGCTGTAAATTCATTTTCTAGTATTTCACTTATTTTGGGTATTATGCAGTTTAGGTAAGTTCTTTCTGTTATCTTATAATTGAAAAATATTGGCCCAACCATTTTATTCTGGAATATTCCACATCAACCTTTAATTGATTTCCGTCCAGATTTCTTTATTTGTTGCACTTTCCGCTGTCTATGATTTTTATTTTCCCATGAACGTCTATTTTTTCTATTAAACACGCCAGCTGTAGAAAAACTGGATTCATCTGTCCAACAGATTTTCTGAAGGATATCTGGAGTTTCATTCAAGCGACAAAGCATTTCCTGACAAAATATTAACCGTTTCCGTTTGTGCAATTCAAGGGAAGTATCTTATATGGTTTATAATTGCGTCTTTTCAGAGTCCTAAAAATTTTCATAGGATGTTTTTGTAATATATTGGAGCTGGTTACTAACGAGTCTTCAGAGTTTTCTGCAAAAAAGTAGTAGCACAAAAATTATTCCTTCTTATTCAACTACCATAAAATCCAAAGAAATATATATTTTTTTACCTTCAAAATGCAGAAGTGTATCTAAATCATCCTCCTCATTAATTACACACGTTCGTTTTTTCCTAGAAAAGTTCTTAGTTGTCATTACATGCTGGTATATTCTGTTGAACGTATTTTTGCTAGGCGCATGCCGATTTGGATATAATTCCATAAATTCTCTCCTTGCATCTAATTTGTTATTATTTTTTACAAATAGAGAAAATATTTCTATCTTTTCATCATCTGTATACCGCATTTTCCAAACTATCAAATACAATGTTTTATAATGGTGTAAATAACTACTTGTCAAATATGACAATGCTTTCATTGCCCTTTGTTTATAGTTGGTTTTCATCCCACAGAAAACGATTTTTAAATGAATATATTTTCTGAACTGTTAAGGTTAGACTATAACAATTATATATTGCTGAATTCGGATTGAAGTGAACAGTTTAAAAATATAAAAATATATAGGGTGTCCCATTTAAGAAAGAACACTTTGGCCCTGACCCTCTTTTCTGGGACATCCTCTATAATATTTTTGATGAATTTTAAAAACTACATTAATAACCCTTTAACTCTTATTTGAAACATTGTTATCTGCATCAAATAATAAGTGAGATATAGAAGGGTCCATATATAATGAAAAACCCTGTACAAGTCAGGTAGGGCAGCGCACCAGGTTCCCCGGGGCGGGTTACCGATATTAAATTCGTGACGAGTGACGTGAAAAATTCCCGGACGACGAGTTTTTATCGATTCGATAATTTTTCCAGCAAAACTCCAGGGGCGACGTACAAGTCAGGTCCTTCGGAGCCCCAGGTCTTCCGGGGTGGGTTACCGATGTCAAATTCATGACGAGCGACTTGAAAAACTCCCGTACGATGAGTTTTTATCGATTCGGTAATTTTTCCAGCAAAACTTCAGGGGTGACGTTGAAGTCAGGTCCTTCGGAGCCCCAGGTCTGCCGGGGCAGGTTACCGATGTGAAATTCGTGACAATCGACCCAAAAAACTCCCGAACGATTCGGTGGGTTGTTCCAGAAAAACTCCAGGGAATGACGTAACAAGTCAGATCGTTCGGAGTCCCGGGTCTTCCGGGGTGGCTTACTGTTGTTAAATTTGTGACGAACTACCCGAAAACCCCCCGGACGATGAGTTTTCAGTGACTCGGTAAGTTGGTCCAGCAAAACTCCAGGGGATGACGTTACTAGCCAGGTTGTTCGTAGCCCCAGGTCCTCCTATAGTGCCGTCCTGACCTCCAGGTGTAAGGTAGACTAATTTTGGACAATATCTTCAGATTTTGTGACTCGAAAAGCCCTTGGGTGGAAAAATTTCGCTAAGTTCAAGTGCTTTTTGTGGCAGATGAATGATTTTTTTTCAATTACTTGAAAGAATGCACTTTTCGCAGAAATGCATTTTCAAACCGTTGCAAAAAAAAATTATGTACAAAGTTTTTAAATGAGCTAACGAAAAGAATACAAACAACCGCATCTCAATACATCTTAGTGCTCAAATTCACTGACTTTTTAAGATTTTTGTGCCAAATTTCGTCCCCTAAACATATAACATAAAGTTTCTTCAATTTCTTCCCTACCATCTCGAATTCTTCACTTATTCGATTAACTTCCACAATTTTGTAATTTTTTTCACTGTTACCATAACTCCTCCCCCTCTTACCTTTTGGTTATATCAGGATTCCTGTCAGCCCTACATAGATTGTACCTCTCCAAATTTATAATGTCTGCATCATATATACCCTAATGCTCGTGCAACCAGGTTTTTGTTCCAAATATTATAATATAACACTCTTCTTCTATACCTAGTTTAAATTTTGTTAGTTTTGTCCTCAATCCCCTAAAGTTTTGGTACTAACATGATATATTCCGTGCTTCCATTATCGGTAGTGAAGTAACCAATTTGTAATACTCGGATTTCGTGAAAGAAATCTATAAATGCGTAGTACTTAGAAAAACGTCTCTTCGACTCGGTAGTACATTACATCAAGGCATATTATTACATGGGGTTAATACAAAATCAAAGGAAATAGTACTGAAAAGAGCTGAGGATAACGATATTTGTCATTTTAGCTGTTTTATTTTATTTTCAGTAGTAATAACACAAGGACATTGATAATTGTTCGAAAAATTTTTATAACAGATTTCGAAAGCTTCTTGCCTATAAGCAACAAGCTTGAGAAATTTTTGAGCATTTATCAATGTTCGAGGGTTATTCGGATAGAAAATTTTTTGCTAATTATAGAAAAGAAGTACAGAGCTTCTATAATTTCATTAATATTCTCGTCAGTATCATGACCAATTCGTGACATTTTGAAATTTTAAATATTTGAAACGTCAAAATCGAAATAAATAAACAAATTGTATCCATAGCAACGTGATAGAGTGAAAACAGCCCATAGGATCTGTTTTCAGTATAATGTTGTTCTGATTGGTTGCATTTTGCATATTTCGTTGCTCCATCTTTAAAATATAAAAATGATCTGAGTGAATAATTTCACCCCATAAAAGAGGGGGTTTTTAGTTTCATTTTATTTGTTAATTTTGTGAAAAGGTACATCTAACTATTGTGCCTGTGATGCCGATCCCCTTTCAATGTTTCCCTTTTTTAGAGGTATTTTTTACCATTGACGAAAGCTCCGATGATGGCATGTTTATTTGCCGAAAGCGCTTAGCTTAATTTTTTAATAAAATTTATTTACACACTTTCATCTTTTGAGAAAATACACCCATCAACCTTCTTCTACTTCTAAAAAATTTTCTTTCTAATTACACCTAATTACTGGTAGATTTGTGTGGGTTAAATAAACAACAAACAATTATAAAATTTCATTTATTAACTTTGTAAAGTCACATTATATTTTTATTATAAGTTGAGCTTTCATATAAATATGAACATATACCAAAATTACATGCACAACAGTCTATACAAAAGAAGACTTACAGAAATCCATAATAAAAAGAATTATCGAAAAAGGTTTTTATTCGATTTTATGTTCGCTATCACCCGCAGTCTTCCTATTTAAATTATAAGAAAAAAGAGAAAAATAATGTAAAAAGATTATTTGAAATTATCACAATTGAATAAATAAACAAAATATATAAATTAAATAAAGAACTGTAAGTCTTAACCTAACTATAACAAATTAAGAACTAATATTACACATCCGATAATGTCGAGCTTCGGTAATAAAATTTTGTAAATTATGTACAAACGTTGGCATATCCTGAAAAAAAAATATTCGAATTGATATTTTCCGATAAGAATATGCAGGGGTTATTCCAATATAACCTACAATTATTAATAAATGTTACTTACAGTATCGTGATTATGCTGAAAGTTTCTCAATAAGACTTCTTGTTGGTGGTGCGAAACACCATCGATACTTTGTACGAATTTTCTAAGGAATGTACAGAATTCATCGAAATTCACAGCGGCCATATTGTAAACGGCCATTTGAATATCGTCGGATAGAGAAGATTGAGATTTGTCCAATAGACAATTTAACAGAACTGTCAGAAATTCGGAAAGGAGATGACATCGAAAAAGCATCTGAAAATTGAAAAGAAAATGATACCTACATTTTTGATACTTTTTTTTTATTATAAAATCTTGCCAAATCACTGTCAATTTATCGGACAAAGACCGTATAGGTTTTGCACTATAAAAATTGATACACGTCATAAATCGAGTAGGTACAACGTTGCCAGACTTTGAAAATAATAAGGAGATTGAGGAAATGTAGAACAATGTCGATATTTAATATAAAAAATACTTTACTGTCCTTAATTCTAGTTTTAATTAATAAAAAGAATAGATAAAATAAATAAAATATACATTTAATTCAATTAAAAAATGAAAACGTTATATACCAAATAAGAGATTGGAGGAAATGTAAAACAATGAGATTAAGGATATTTTACTGCGTTATTTCTAGTTTTATTACATAAATTGAATAAATAAATAAAACAAATATACATATTTGTTACCTACCCCCTTAAACATGTCTGTGTTACATATATTTTGATTAGTTCAATTAAAAACGTTAAAGACCAAATAAAAAAACATTTTACAAATAAATTGATTTCGCTGTCGTTAATTCTAGTTTCAATTAATAAATAAAAAAATAAAATAAATTAATATATGCACATATTTCACACCTACTCCCTTAAACATGTGTAGTGATCCCTAAAAAGACATTAAAGACAAAAGGACATTAACTCAGAAATAATATTTAAATTTAGGTTAACGTTAATTATAGTATTTAGGGAGCATTGGTCGGCCACGGTCAATGTCAGTTATTGATGGAAGCACGTTCGTGTTTATATACAAGCATGTACAACTTATAGACGGAAGGTCAGGCATGTAGAAAATCATATCTATTTTGTATTATATTTCCTATAAATTTGTGATGGTTACTTAGTAAGGGTCCCTCGTATACTCGACGGTTACCATAAAGGCATATTATTATGGAGGAAACCGCTTACCTAGCAACCTGTGTTCGAGAACAGAATAAACAATAACACATTTATAAAATCACTGGGTTCAAGTTTAATACATTTAAAATTAATTACACTACTATAAATATCAAAACGACTTATTCAAAGTATTAATAACAATCATAATATCATCCTGGTTCGTTCACACCCATTATATAGGAAACATAGTTGTGTTTTTCTACACATCCGACCCGGTCTGTAAACTATACATGTCTGTTTATAAAATAACAACTATGGCCGGCCGATGCTCCTTAAATACTGAATTTAAATATTATTTTTAAGTTAGTGTCCTTTTGGCTTTAATGTCTTTTAAGGGATCACTACAAATTTAGAGTTAACGAACCAGAATAGAAGAGTTGTTATTAATACTTTGAATAAGACGAGTGGTTTTATATTTATGTATTTTTAATGTATTAAACGTCATCCCAGTGATATTTACAGAAGTGATGTTGTTTATTTTATTCCCGCATACAGGTTGCTAGGTAAGTGTTCGCCTCAAAGATAATATGCCTTTATGGTAAACGTCGAGTATACGAGGGACCCTTACCAAGTAACCACTACACATGTCTGCCTTACGTATCTTTTGATTAATTAATTCAAATAAATAATAAAAACATTAAATACCAAACAAGAGATTGGAGGAAATTTAAAACAAAAACGTTATGTCGATATTTAATATCATAAACATATTTCGCTGCCGCTATTTAAAGTTTTAATCAGTAAATTAAATTAAATAAATAAACAAACAAAAAAATAAATATAATAAAAAGATTTTTTAAAAAATAAATATGTATGCGCATAATTGATTGATACCCCCTCAAAAATGTCTGCGTTACGTATAGTTTGATTAATTAATATTTAATAGAAAAAATATTTTACTGTAGTTAATTCTAATTTTAAATAATAAATAAAATCAATAAAATAGAATAAATAATATGAATAAATATAAATATTTCATGCCTACTCCCTTCAACAAGTCTGCTTTGCGTATCTTTTGATTAATTAAAAAAATTAAAACGTGATGTCGATATTTAATATAATAAAACTGTAATTTTAAATAATAGATAAAATAAACAAAAAAAAATAATTGAAATAAATAATTTGAATAAAATAAATAAATATTTCATGCCTACTCCCTTAAACACGTCTCCGTTACGTATCTTGTGATTCATTAAAAAAATAAACACGTTCAATACCAAACATGAGATTGGAGGTTATGTCAATATTTAATATCATAAAAATATTTTGTTGTTGTTTTAATTAATAATTAAATTAAATGAATAAAATAAAAATATATTGTTATACTTGTGTGTATAAGAGGAATTTTTAATATTATTGTATATTAGTATTTTGACTTGAATTTTAGTGTGGCTAGCTCATTAAAAGAAAAAGAAATATTTTATGTATTTATGCGGTGAGAAAGAGATACTCTATCTACTTTTTGGGTTCCAGTTATTTTTACACTTTATCTCTAATATTTTATCTATTATTCATTCAAACAATTTTTAATATTTTTTTTAAATATTATTTGGGGCGCCTATGGTTAAAAATTTCTCAGTAGAATAGTCGATTCCAGATCTCACAGTAATAACAGATGTCAATTCGTATCCGTTGAAATGATATTTAAAAAAAATAATGATTTCAAGAATATTTAAAATTAATTAGTTTGTATTGGTCAGAAAATATGTATTATAAATTCGAACAAAGAAACGGTGATGAAATGTCTTATGCTAATATAAAGATTGAGAAATCGAAATTTATAAACGTTAAATATAAATGCGTACGTACTAAATTGGAACAAAAAAACAAAGTGATGAATTATAAACGTTAAATAGAAATGCGTAAGTACTAATGTTTTTGTAATTACTTTTATCAGATCTGTTTTATATTTTAAACATAAATGTTGGTACCAACACAGACAAAAAAAACTAACCTGGTCCTCACAACCCCACTAATACTCCTTCTTGAAGTGCTGTCTTTCAAAACCACACCATACAGAACTGCCGGGACTCCAATAATTGTTATTTTATATAATATATTTTTATATGTAGCTTCTTTATCGTATTCCGTCTTATATATTTTTATTTGCCGCTTCTATTGTTCATTCAGGACTCTTTTATACAATGTTTATGGTTTTTTCATCTAAAATTTCTTAACATTTCTCCCATCTGTCATCCCTCCTTCATTTTCTTCATCAACAAACTCTCATTGTTTTTTGTTGCTATGCCCTAATCATATGTGTGCTGATTCTAATTCTTAAGTGTTAATTTTTTTTTAAATTGTATTTGTGTCCTTTTAAAATGTTCTTTCTACCAAATTATTATTATTCTTTTACATAAACTATCCTCTATTCCTATTTTCTAATTCCTAAATAATAGCTTTATTTACTCAACAACAAAATTCATATATTTCCTGACACAATAAATATAAAGTTCTGTGATTTCTGCTTCTCTTTCGATTTGTTGCATTATTCATTTCCATAGACTTTTTTGACATCTATGTCACTGTGATATATAACCAAACAATTCCCTCCTATGTGACAGTTCCTAAACTTTTGACATTACATATTATAGAATTCTCAACTTAATGTCACATCAAAACACTAGTAAGGTCATCTTGTACATTTTCCAAGTATTTGTATATTTCATCGTACGTCACGTTGATAATCATTTTAAATAAAAAAAATGGTTAGAAATTAAAAGCAAGTATTTTTTTATAATTCTACTCGTATTAAGTTTATAATGGCTGAACTACACATAACCCAAAAATGAAAAGACACTATCATTCGGATACAAAATTAAGTAATTAAATGGTATCAAATCAATTTCTCCATCCACCATTATGATTGAAGTTGATCTGAAATATATCGATAAGCCAAATAATATTACGGACAGTATAAATTTTATTCCAAACGTAAATCCGAATATCAGCAGCCTTATTAGTTCTGTCACAACGTCAATGTATTCATGAAAATAGATTCAAGGTGCTCATTTTAAACCAGTATAACATATATAAGTCGGTGTTTAATATAATAAAAATATTTTAATGTCGTTAATTCGAGTTTTACTTAATACATAAAATGAAGAAAATAAATAGAATAAATAAAATAAATATAAATGTACATATTTGATGCCTACTCATGTCGGCGTTACGTATCTTTTGATTGATTAAAAAAAATTAAAATGTTAAATACCAAATAAGAGATTGGAGGAAATGTAAAACAATGAGATTGTGTCGATATTCAATATAAAAAATATTTTGTTTTAATTAATAAATTAAATAAAATGAATAAATTGAATTAATACAATAAATAAAATGAAGAAAATAAAAATATATATAAAAAATTTATATATATATATATATATATATATATATATATATATATATATATATATTTAATTGATTAATTCAATTATAAAACAAAAACATTAAATACCAAATAAGAGATTAGAGGGAATATAAAAGAGTGAGATTATGTCTATATTTAATATAAAAATATTTTGCTGTCGTTAATTTTAGTTTTAATCAATAAATAAAATAATTAAAATGAATATAATAAATGTTTGATGCCTACTCCCTTAATAATGTTTCCGTTGCGTATCTTTTGATTAATTAATTCAATTAAAAAATAAAAGAAAACAAATTAAATAACGTATATTTCCTCACCTTATGATACAGTTTCCATTTCGAATTGAGATCCTCCAATGCGGCTAAACTTATCCGAAAACTATTCATGTCTTGTTGTAACAACGCTTGACCGAACACCTGCAGCACCGCCAATAACTGTTCCGGTTTTTGAGGACGTTCGACGCCCGGATCCGAATCGCTGCAGCCCGGCGAGTATCCTAACCTCACTTGCGATACATAAAAATACTGCCAACGGTGAAGTAAAATACTAAAAATAAATAAATATTAATATAAATTAAGAGAAATGTGTAATACAAATAATTTTACCTGTATAATAATGTTAATAAGGCGACAAAAACGTCCCCTCCTTGAGAAGCGACCAAAGGATAAATGCTTTCCATACATAATTGTAGTACACCTGGTAGAAACGTTTTGTGACTACTGCCCGGGGATTCTACTACTAATTGTAAGATTTGCAAGAGTTTATCCAAGCCGCACAACGAACTCGCTTGTCTTTCATTCATCGTCACCTAAATAAAATTGTAAAATAAAATAAATTGAACGTTAATGTCTTCTGAATAAAATAGATTCAACATTAATATCTATCAAATAAATGTGTGAAGAATAAAATAAAATAAACGTAAATTTCGCCTGAATAAAAATAATAAAATAAATTAAACTTCAATATCAGCAGAATCAAATAAATTAAATGTTAATGTCAGATAAATCAAAAAAATGAACATTAATATTGCCAGAATCAAATAAACTTTAATATCAGCCGAATAAAATATATTAAACGTCAGAATATATTAAATGTTAATGTCTCCTGAATTGAATTACATAATAAAATAAATTAAAAACGTTAATATTCGCCTTAATAAAATAAATTAAATGTTAATGTCAGCTAGGTGAAATAAATTAAACAATAATGTTGTCTGAATAAAATTTAATGTTAATCACCTAAGTAAAATAAATGTCGCCCGAATAAAATAAAATAAATAATGTCACCCAAAGAAAATTGAAGAATAAAATAATTTAATCACCAAATTAAACAATAATGTCACATAAAATAAAACTAAAGAATAAAACAAATCAAATTAATGTTGCCTGAATAAAATAAATTGAGTATTAATAATGCCTGAATAAAATATTTTAACTTAAATGTTAATGTCTCCTAAATGAAATAAAATAAATTAAACGTCGATATTGCCGGAATAAAATAATTTAAATATTAATATCAATTGAATAAAATAAATTGAGCATTAATGTTGCCTGAATAAAATAAATTAAATGTTAATGTCAATCACCTAAATAAAATAAATTGAACGATATTGTCAACTGAATAAAATAAATTAAACATTAATGTCAATCATCTAAATAAAATGAATTTAAATATACTATCGTCTAAATAAAGGGGCACAGTGTAAGTAACGCCGTAAACGATCTACAATAAAATTGAATAAAATAAATTAATAATTAATGTGATCTAAATAAAATCAACAAATCATTAATGGTGCCCGAATAAAATTTAATGTCGCCCGAATAAAATAAATTAAATGTCACGCAAAGAAAATTGAAGAATAAAATAAATCAAACGGTTATGTTGCCTGAATAAAATTAAATAAATTATACGTTAATGCCAGCTGAACAAAATAAATTGAGCATTGATAATGCCCAAATAAAATAAATTAAATGTTGTCTCGTAAATGGAATTAAATAATAAAATAAATTAAACGTTAATGACAGCTGAATAAAATAAATTTGCCTGAATAAAATTTAATGTGAATCGCCTAAATAAAATAAATTAATGTCGCCCTTAATAAAAAAAATTAAACGACAAATTTGCATAAAACAAAACTAAAGAATAAAATAAATTAAGCGTTAATGTTGCGTGAACAAAATTAAATAATAAAATAAATTATACGTTAATGTCAGCTGAATGAAATACATTGATTATTAATAATGCCCGAATAAAATAAATTAAACGTTAATGTCTCCTAAATGGAATTAAATAATAAGATAAATTAAACGTTAAAATTGCCCGAATAAAATAAATTAAACGCTCATGTTGCCCGAATAAATTAAATGTTAATGTCTCCTAAATGGAATTAAATATTAAAATAAATTAAACGTTGATATTGCTTGTATAAAATAAATAAAACGTTAATGTCAACAGAATAAAATAAATTAAACATAAATTTTGCGAGAATAAAATTTAATGTGAATCTCCTAAATAAAATAAATTAATGTGTAACCCGAATAAAATAAATTAAACACTAATTTTGCGCGAATAAAATTTAATTTGAATCGCCTAAATAAAATAAATTAATGTGGCCCGAATAAAATAAATTAAATGATGTCACCCAAAAAAAATAGAAGAATAAAATCATTTAAACATCATCTGAATCAAATAATTTAGTCACCTTAATAAAGAAATTAAACGATAATGTCTCATAAAAAAAAATAATGGATAAAATAAATTATACGTTAATGTCAGCTGAATAAAATAAATTGAACATTAATAATGCTGAAAAAAATAAATTAAATGTTAATGTCTCCTAAATGGAATTAAATAATAAGATAAATTAAACGTTAATGTTGCCCGAATAAAATAAATTAAACGCTCATGTTGCCCGAATAAATTAAATGTTAATGTCTCCTAAATGAAATTAAATATTAAAATAAATTAAAAGTTGATATTGCTTAAATAAAATAAATAAAACATTAATGTCAACAGAATAAAATAAATTAAATATAAATTTTGCGAGAATAAAATTTAATGTGAATCTCCTAAATAAAATAAATTGATGTGCGACCCGAATAAAATAAATTTAACATTAATTTTGCGTGAATAAAATTTAATTTGAATCGCCTAAATAAAATAAATTAATGTGGCCCGAATAAAATAAATTAAATGATGTCACCCAAAAAAAAATAGAAGAATAAAATGATTTAAACATCATCTGAATAAAATAATTTAGTCACCTTAATAAAGAAATTAAACGATAATGTCTCATAAAAAAAAATTAATGGATAAAATAAATTATACGTTAACGTCAGCTGACTAAAATAAATTGAACATTAATAATGCTGAAAAAAATAATTTAAATGTTAATGTCTCCTAAATGGAATTAAATAATAAGATAAATTAAACGTTAATATTGCTCGAATAAAATAAATTAAACGCTCATGTTGCTCGAATAAATTAAATGTTAATGTCTCCTAAATGGAATTAAATATTGAAATAAATTAAACGTTGATATTGCTTGAATAAAATAAATAAAACGTTAATGTCAACAGAATCAAATAAATTAAACTTAAATTTTGCGTGAATAAAATTTAATGTGAATCTCCTAAATAAAATAAATTATGTGTGACCCGAATAAAATAAATTAAACATTAATTTTGCGTGAATAAAATTTAATTTGAATCGACTAAATAAAATAAATTAATGTGGCCCAAATAAAATAAATTAAATGATGTCACCCAAAAAAATAGAAGAATAAAATGATTTAAACATCATCTGAATAAAATAATTTAGTCACCTTAATAAAGAAATTAAACGATAATGTCTCATAAAAAAAATGAATGGATAAAATAAATTATACGTTAATGTCAGCTGAATAAAATAAATTGAACATTAATTATGCTGAAAAAAATAAATTAAATGTTAATGTCTCCTAAATGTAATAAAATAATAAAATAAATTAAACGTTAATGTAAATATACATATTCGTCCAACTAACCTGCATAAAGACTTGTACTGCGTTCTTAGTATCGTCCACTCCTAATTGTTGTTGTAACACTCCCATTACGTTGAGAAAAAATGTCAAGACATGGTTGCTGACTTCCTTATATCTCACTAACGAAGGGAACAGGAACAGTCCGTGTTGTATGGTCGGTTTCAAAGCTACCGTTAGCAGTTTTTTAGAAGCTATAGGAAAATGTCTACAGCTTTCTATTATCACAGATAAACTCGGTAGCACCAATTCCACTACAGTTTGCACGCGATCTTCCCTAGCATCTAGAACGAGTTCTCTGAAATCCTTGGTAAGGTGTTCGAAGAAAGCTCCGACGAAAAGGTTCCTCTGTGCGGAATCTTCTTGGTTCAGTTCCCCCCAAGGTTTCAACAGCATGTTACTGACGGCGTTGTTCACTATACAGTTTGTCTGTTTATCGAGAAATTTCAGATTCGGAGCGGCGTGCATAAAATGAACTATGGCCGGGATTATTATTAGATTCGGCGGGAACATTAGATCGGTGAAGGTAAGTAGAAGAAGAGCGGCCGAATGGCGGACTTTCGGATCTACAGCGTTGCCGCTGTCTCGTAAAATCGGTAGTGTGATGTCTAGTATCATTTTGACGATGTGGTTATTTAGATTTTTATGTGTAGTCCATGTCAGGAGCGTTTTTACTGCGGATAAAAGTTGACTGTGTCTAAAAATAAATTAGAGTGTTCGAGTTATATCAAAAATCGACTGAAGTTTGTTACTTACAGTTCGATAAAATTTGCTGTCAATTTTGAGCCGTTTTCTCTCAATATTAGTTCGTAAAATTTCGGTTTATTAGCTAGAGAGGCACTTTCTAAAATTTTTTCCAATACGCTGTTCATGACAGATGTAACCGATTGGTTGCCGTTGTCGCTGTTTTGGTCTACGTAAATGGATGATAACCTAAAAATTCAGTTTATGGGAAAAATTATATTTCTAATAAATACGAAAAAATAATAAACAATTAGAAATGACCCGAATAAAATAAATTATACTCTAATATCACATACTTAAATTAAATTAATTTGATTAATGTGATCTAAATAAAAAGTTAACATCGCCTAAATGAAATTAAAAAATGAATTAAACGTTAATATGACCTGACTAAAATAAATTCTACGTTAATGTCACTTGAATAAAATGAATTAAACGTTAATGTTTCCTGAATAAAGTAAATTGAACGTTAATGTGACCTAAATAAATTAAATAAAACGTTAACGTCGCCTAAATGAAATTAAGGGCTAACCTAAATAAAATAAATCTACGTTAATGTAGCCTAAATAGAATAAACGTTAATGTTCTCTGAATAAAATAAATTAAACAGTAATGTTACCCTAATAAAATGAATTGAGAGTTAATGTCACCTAAATACAATAAATCGAAGGTTAATATCAGCTAAATAAAATAAATTGAACATTAATTCTACATTAATGTCGCCCGAATAATATAAATTATGTATTATGTTTCCTGAATAAAATAAATTATACGTTAATATCGCCTAAATAAAATAAAGAAAACGTTAACGATGCTTAAATAAAATTAAAGAATGAATTAAACATTAATACAAGTTAATGAAGAAAATAAATTCTACTTGTCGCCTGAATTGTACGTAAATGTCAGCTAAATAAAATAAATTAAAAGTTAATATAAGCTAAACACAATAAATTAAACGTTAATGTCACTTAAATAAAATCAATTGAACATTAATGTGACCTTAATAAAATAAATAAAACGTTAACGGTGCCTAAATAAAATTAAAGAATAAATTAAACGTTAATATTCCCTGAATAAAATAAATTTGATGTTAATGTTGTCTGAATAAAATAAACTTTAATGTTCCCCAACTAAAATAAATTAACCTATAATGTTACCCAAATAAAATAAATTGAACGTTAATGTCAGCTAAATAAAATAAATCGAAGGTTAATATCAGTTAAATTAAATAAATTGAATGTTAATGTTACCTAAATAAAATAAATTGAACATTAATAGACCTAAATAAAATGTTAAAGGCGCTTAAATAAAATTAAAGAATAAATTAAACATTAATATGACCTGAATAAAATAAATTCTACATTATTGTCTCCTGAATAAAATAAATTAAATGTTCTTTGAATAAAATAAATTGAATGTTAATGCAAGCAAATTAAAATAAATTCAAGGTTAATACACGGTAAATTAAATAAATTGAACGATAATGTCACCTAAATAAAATAAATTGAGCATTAATATGATCTAAATAAAATAAATAAAACGTTAACGTCACATAAATAAAATTAAAAAATTAATTAAATGTTAATATAAATAAATTTTACGTTAATATTGCCTGAATAAAATAAATGTTAATGTTCCTTGAATAAAATAAATTAAACGATAATGTTACCCAAATAAAATAAATTTAACGTTAATGCCATCTAAATAAAAGAATCTGAACGTTAATATCACCTATATAAAATAAATTAAACAATAACGTTACCCAAATAGAATAAATTGAACATTAATACGCCTAAAAAACATTAATGTCGCTTAAATAAAATTGAATAATAAATTAAACATTAATATGAACCGAATAAACTAAATTCGATATTTATGTCAAGTGAATAAAATAAATGAAACGTTAATGTCATCTAAATAAAATAAATTGTCGATTAATGTGACATAAATAAAATAAATATAACGGTAACGTAATAAAATTAAAGAATAAATTGAACGTTAATCTGAACTAAATAAAATAAATTCTTCCTTAATGTCCTCCGGATAAAATAAATTAAACATAAATGTCATTTGAATAAAACAAATTTAACGTAAATAAAAAAATCGAAGGGTAAATAAATTGAATGTTAATGTCACCCAAAATAAAAAAATTGAACATTGATAGACCGAAATAAAACGTTAACGTCGCTTATGTAAAATTAAAGAATAAATTAAACATTAATATGACCCAAATAAAAGAAATTTTACGTTAATATCACAAGAATAAAATAAATTAAACGTAAATATCCTTTGAATAAAATAAATTCCAGATTAATACAAGCCAAATAAAATAAATAGAACGTGAACGTCTCTTAAATAAAATTAAAGAATAAATTAAACATTAATATGACCTAAATAAAATAAATTCTATCTGAATGCCGCATGAATAAGATAAATTAAACATAACTGTCCTTTGAATAAAATAAAGTTAATGCTAATGTCATCTAAATTAAATAAATTCAAGTTAAATAAAATAAATTGAACGTTAATATCATCTAAATAAATTGCGCATTAATGTAACCTAATTAAAATAAATAAAACGTCAACGTTTCTTAAATAAAATTAAAGATTAATATGACCTCAATAAAATAAATTGAACATTAATGTTCCCTGAATAAAATATATTAAACATTAACGTTACCCAAATAAAATAAATTGACTTTTAATTTGTTAGCTCAATAAAATAAAGCGAAGGTCAATATCACCTGAACAAAATAAATTGAAATTTAATATCACATAAATAGAAATTGATGAAATTTAAAAAAAATTACGTGACTGCGTATGCGTCATGATTGATCGCCATATTTGTGATGTCAATGTTAAAACAAAAGTTTTTGAAAATAAAACTTTATCATAAATTATATTAATAATAAATTGAACAATAAACTAAAAAAATATGAAATTTAAAAAATCACGTGACTACGAATGCGCCATGTTTGTGACGTCATAACTGGATTGAATATATATGTAATGGTGAGTAGAAATTAACATTGTAACATCATATGTTATCGTGTTCGTTCTAGAATTATCGGTACTGGGTTATAAACTTTTTAATTATAGCAAAATGAAATTACAAACAGTTTTGCTATAAAATAAACGCGATCCTTCAGTTGATTTATAAAAAAATCATTTTTAGCTTTTTCTTGGTTATTTTGACGGTTACTTGTGAGAGGTAACTCTATAAATTCTTACAATGTATCAGTATTGGCACTAGAAATGTCTTTAGGTGTTAAAAATGTAAAAAATCAAAAGTAATTGAAGAAAATAATTCTCAGTCTTCGATTATTTCATGGTTTAAAACGAGATTTATTTTTCCTCAAATTCATTTATGATCGAACATCCTGTATATACAATTTATTTACTGTACTTTCTTTA
This sequence comes from Galeruca laticollis, assembly GCA_963921935.1. Classification (NCBI taxonomy): domain Eukaryota; kingdom Metazoa; phylum Arthropoda; class Insecta; order Coleoptera; family Chrysomelidae; genus Galeruca; species Galeruca laticollis. The sequence goes on from OY998181.1 coordinate 174,110,014, forward strand.
TCAGTGAAAATAAATAATGATTAAAAAAATTGTACTTACCTAGTAAGTGCTTGGGTGAGTGATGAAAAATCTTTAAAAAGGTAACAAAGTCTCTCGGTTTCGGATAATTCTAATTTTAAACAGTGATTTTGATAACTAAGCGATTCGTCCAAACTTCGGAATATGTCCAAAGTTACTTTCCAAGGTGAGAGCTAAAAATGAACCAATTATATAAAATAAATTAATTTTACATATACAGGAAGTGAAAAACTGAGAATTTAGAAAAACCTACTTCTGAAATACGTTGATTAAACATTTTCTGATATAGTAACTAGGTTTCCCCAATCTGATCCCTACTAATTGAAACGCAAAAAAAAGGAAAAGTAAAATATTCAATGGGGAGGTTGGAAGATAAAATATCCAAAAATTGTAAAATAGAAAGAGAGTGTTTCAAAAATGGATAAACATAAAGACAGTATTTAAAAAAGATAAATAATAGGATTCGGGAGGATGTCGAAGAAGAAACTGCCTTCGTTTGGGCTATAATTGTTTGTTAACTTTTACGCATCCTAAAGAAGTCAAACTGAGTTGAAAATTGTTGCTAAAATTAATAGGTTCCCCTAATATGCCTCCTAATAATTCATTGCACAATACTATTTTTCGAATCTATATGAACCATTGAATAAAAACATTTCTGTAAAAATTCGTGAAAAATGCAAAAATACCATATTATAGTTTAACCCTATAAATAACATCAGTTGATCAAATCGAATACTCGATGTGGAGCAATTATTCTATTGCAGTTTCATTTATTCTTATCGAGAACTTAGATAGATTAAGATAGTAGAAAGGAAGATAATATTTTTGTTGTCTACATTGTATTTAAAAGAAAGTCAAAAAAATTAATATCATATGTTTAGTATATAAATAGAAGGTCAAATACTCACTATAAGTCCGAAAGTTTCAGCCGGAGCATATTCCGCAATTATGGCAACTACTTCTATCGTTGTTTTTAAAAATATCTGCCATTCAGTCTCATTCTATAAAAGAAAACATGAATAACACATAAAATTTGTCAAATACGGAATTTATTGGAAAAAAAATTACTCACATCCTCGTCCACATCCACTTCATTGATACAATTAAGTTGAGAAAAGTTATACGTGAATTGGATTTTCTTCAACAGAGCTGTGACTAACGTTACAAATACGTCTGAGTACCTTCAAAAATAAAATAATTCGATCAATCTAATTTGATACAGAAATAAAAATCGAGACAACTTTTTATATAAATATTGGGCATACAATATTTAAAATCATGGTGAGAATATGGGAAGGAAAAACAATGGTTTACTGAAATGATTATACCAATAATATAGGTAATAATTATACAGGAATTAGTTTGCTCAACACCATTGTTCGGATTTAAAATCCTACCTGAGTAATTTAATCAATTATGCATACATCAATAAATATCTCGACTACTAATTATGCAAAGTCCTAATCATACATTCTCCTCTTGGCAACCCTGTAAATAATGGTAAAGGCATCAGAAATAGGGGAGTATCAAAGGTTTTGACAAGAAAAATCACCAGTAGATGCCATACATACTATAAGTCAAGTAATTGAAAAATGTTATGAACACAATATTAGAGTCCAAATTGACTTCAAGCAAGCCCTCTAAAGGCTGAAATGGAGGACAATGAAAATGGACATGGAACAGCTAAAAGTATCGCCAATTGGTAAAAATTACAATGAAAGAATCTAGCCACAAATAGTTTAGGTGTGAGTTAAATAATTTACTTTGTGAAACAGCATCAATTATTTGAGCTGATTGTTATGTGATTTTAAATGTTTTTTGAAAACTCCATAATTCTTTCTTATGAATAGATTTTTAGAACTAGTTGAATTACTTAAGTACCTCGTTCATATAGAGAGGATTTTCCGATAATTACAAATTGAGGGAGAAAGTTTTTATTAATTTGTTTTCGTCATATATACTGCTCGCCAAATTTAACATAGCAGTAAATGGCATAATTGGGACTTGCAATATTAATGGAAGTATTATTAATAAATCAAAACAAATAACAGCATATGATGATGATTTAACTATAATAGCGAGAAACTGAACAGGTCTTGAAGAAGCAGAAAGAGGATACCATTGTAAAAATAAGGGACAATTAAAATATTTGCAGATAGATAAAAACATAACAGTAGGTTTCTTAAAAACAACAATAAAAACATATTAAAATCGATGTAGGTTGAAATGAATTCGTTAATCAGCTTATAATAAATTTGACTCATGTTTTTTATATCCTGTCTATCATTCACAGAAAATGTATCTTGTATTATGTGTATCATTTCAATAATTGATCATTTTTGATAATTTGTGTCTTGAGCTAAGATTTTTGTTTTTTTTTTATAATAAAATTCATGATTCTCAGTGCTTTCATTTGTGTGAAGCAGTTGATGCATTTTTTGTATATTTGTGACCATTCATTCTGCTCTCCAAGTATTGTGTAGTAATTCCTATATAATTCTTTGGTTACCAAAGATATTAAGAAATCAAATATTATATACTCCATACCATGCATGAATTGTCCAAAAAATTATATAGGAATGACTACACAATAGTCGGAGAGCAGAATGGATGGTCACAAATATACAAAAAATCCATCAACTGCTTTACACAAACATGAAAGCACCGAGAATCATGAATTTGATTAGAAAAAAACAAAAATCTTAGCTCAAGACACAAATTATCAATTAAAGAAATGATACATTTTATTGATGTTTTTAAGACACCTACTAATGTTATGTTTTTATCTATCTGCAAATATTTTTATCGTCCCTTATTTTTACAATGGTATTATTTTGAAAATGCTTCCAAAGAAGGAGCGAAACGTTGAAATTATATCCATTTTCAATGGAAAAATGTGTTATATTATTTCGTATCATTCAAATAACCTACGAACCCAAGAAAATAAACTTTTTCAATATTATATACAAGTTTAAGAAATTAAATGAATTTATATATATATATATATATATATATATATATATATATATATATATATATATATTGATATAAATTTTTATTTTAGTGTATTTTAATTTTTTTTATATTTAATGAGTAATATTTTGTATTATTATTATTATGAGTGCCAGAATTTGTTTGATTTATTTATTTCAAGTGATATAATTCAATCTAATCCAAGTTCATTAAAAATAGAACTCAATAGCTTTATTTATTTAACCTTCATAGGACTGGCCGGGGTCCGTTTGTACCCCATGACGTCTGTTTTTGATGTATCTTCGCAAACGCAAATTTTTAAACATTGATCTTTCATCTAACTGCAGTTTATGAATTATTTTCATAAAATATGATGTATTTAGTAGTTTTTATTGGCTGGTATAAACAAAAAATAGTTTTATATTCCAGGGGTCTCTTCAGACCCCGGTCAGCCTTTCACGCCCGATAAAATAATCCCGGTAACTGTTAGTAAAATCGGGGAATGCCATACATTTAACGTTTGTTTACTCACGGGGAATTTACCCATATAATTGTAAAATGTAAATTACCAGTTCAAATGGGGGATTCCCCGCACTGCGATATAATTTTTAGACTTGAATATTCGGGTTGGTCTCTTGTGATATTGCGAGTAGGGTACATCGTTTTGAAAATGAGTCAGTTTTTATTTACAAACAATCGCAAGGGGCTTACTGACGATGAGATGTTACGTATACTTGAAAGTGATGATCCAGAGTTTGATAGTGTTATCAATGAGGAAACATCGAGTGCCTTAGAAGATGAAGACATTGTCACAGAAGTAGAGGAAGAAAATGATGTAATAGTTGTTGATCAAAGTATAGAGAAAACGAACCCAGAGGAACCAACAGTTAGTAACAGCCAGGGCATTCCAGTATATAAATCTAAAGATGGAACTGAGTGGTCAAAAATTCCAGGAAACACAAAAGTTAGACGTTCAAAAGCTAATATTCGGAGACATACTCTAGGCCTTACAAATTACAGTTCTGATATCTCAAGTATAAAAGACGCTTTTCTTCTTTTCCTATCTCCGGATATTCTGAACATAATAGTAACCGAAACAAACAGAAAGGCACACACATATTATGATAAATGGAATATAGAAAATCCGAATAGAATTAAAGTTTTTGTACCTGTTGATTCTACAGAGATTGAAGCTTATATTGGACTGTTGCTTATTCTTGGCGCACTTCACGGATCGAAAGAGGCTATCGATATGCTCTGGTATCAAGATATTTCTTACTGTCGTCCTATAATTCCTGCTGCAATGTCCAGAAACAGATTCAAACAAATTACTTCATTTTTACGCTTTGATAATTTTCAAACAAGACAAGAACGAAAATTAGTAGATAAGCTAGCTCCGATAAGAGATATATTCGATATTTTCACTTCTAATTGTAAAAAATCACTTAATCCTGGCGACCATCTATGTGTAGATGAGCAGCTTGTACCATTTAGGGGTAAGGCACCATTCCGAGTCTATATGAAGAGTAAACCTGATAAGTATGGAATCAAAATATGGGCTCTTGTGGACTGCACCACTTCTTATATTGCAAACATGCAAGTTTATTTGGGTAAGTTATTTGAAAAGCAATATAGGCAAACTTTATATTCCTATGTATCTATTAATTTTTAGGAAAACAAGGTAACAAAGCGGAAAAGGATCAAGGTCAAAGGGTTGTCCTAGATTTGACAGACCATTTGGAAGGAGGATTTGGAATATGACCGATAACTTTTTTACAAGTTTAGAACTTGCTGACAAGTTGTGGGAAAAAAATATTACTTTATGTGGAACCCTGCGGAAAAATAAAACATTTATTCCCAGGGAACTTCTACCGGCATCGTACAAGAAAGAGTTTTCAAGTATGTTTGCTTTTAGAAATCAAAGAATGCTAGTATCCTATGTTCCAAAACAAAAACATGCTGTCATCTTACTTTCAAATGAGCATACTGATAGTAAAGTAGCTGGAGAAGAACAGCACTATAAACCAGAAATTATTCTTCATTACAACAAAACAAAAGGTGCTGTCGACACTTCAGATAAGTTGGCCAAATAATATACAGTGCAGAGAAAGTCAAACCGCTGGCCAATGGCAATATTTTCGCATCTTATAGATATCGCAGGAATAAATGCTTATAAATTGTGGTTACTGCAAAACCCGGATTGGCGAAAAAACAGTTTGGGTAAAGGTAAAATGTATATTTTGGGACTAGGAGAAGAACTCATAAAGAAAAACGTTTTCCGGCGATATAATAATAAATACATTCAGACGAATAGAAAACGGCATCCCGAACTACTGGATGCAACAGAACATAGAGTTGAACAACAAAACATTACCAGGGGGCGCTGCCATATGTGTCAAAGAGAAAAAGACAGAAAATCCAGAAAAATATGTATTAGGTGTAATAACTTTGTGTGCCTAGAACATTCAAAATCGGAGATAGTTTGTAAAAAATGTTAAAATGATATGTAGCTAGTAGTATTAGTGATTAGGGTATTTTGTATTTTTTCGTGATGATTTTTGACTAATAAATGGTTAATAGTAAAACTTTAATAAAACTTCTTTTCTATATATTTAATTTAAAGAAAAATACAGCATTTCTGCAATTTTACGCATGGGGTCTTCTCGGACCCCAGTTAGTCCTTTTCGTAAAATTTTGATGTCCGTCCCATGAAGGTTAATTTACTTACTAATCTCGGGGTGCGTAGGATCGGCAATAAACGCCCGTTAGTGACAGTAACGATTAGGTACAGAGATCGCTTGAAGAAAACAAGAGGAGTTGAAAATATGACTTTAATGTATACAAAAAAATTTACTTGTCACAAATACTAAATAATGATAAAAGATGAATGTTTTATAAGTTGAACAAATTCTTCCGTCTACTATATGAATGAAATGTCTTTGTCTTGTGTCGTAAATCTTCTATTTAGTTTCAGTTCAAATGGAATTTTCTACATTTGTTTAAAAATAAATCAGTTCCAACATTCAATATGAAAGTCAATAATGTTGTATTTGGATTATTGTTTGTATGAAATATGATTTCTGCTATCACCGTCGTTCAGCTATCTTTGAGATCAAATAAAGGTAATATAAAATTGTCTTACCAAATTCTCGTAAAAAAACTTTACTTGTTACATCTATTTCCGATATTTTTTTCACTTAACCTAGGTATTAATAAAAATGTCAATTCATTTCATTAAAATACAATTCATAAAATTTTGGTTTTCTGACAATTGTTCAAGTAGACCTATATGAGTTTGATTATTGTATACAAGGTTTATCCAGAGTAAGTTTTTGTTTTCGATTTGATACCTCTAAATAAATAACATTTTAATAATTGACTCGTATTATTATTATCAATACACGTATGCTATGAATTTATTTAAAATAAATAGTGCAACATTATCAAGACGGTTCTGTTCAGTTGAGTAGTGTCAAATAGTACAGGGTCAAGATAAATTAATTCGTAAATGTTTTTATATAGAGTTGTCTTAGGGAATATAAACAAGAATAAACGTTACAGATAATATTTTTTAAATTACAATATAATAATTGGGATTTGAATGTTAAAAACTTACTTTTTCGCATTTTCTGGTTTGAGTTGTTTAACGAAACTAGCCCAAACTGTCGTACAGCTCAAATAGCACCTAACGGTAGGCAATTGCATGGTAAGTTGAAACAGCGGCGATAAAAAACCCAACGCAGTAAAACCCGGTTCAGATTCCAATTTCCAAAGGTGATGTTCGATCATTAATACCAACAATTCCGACAATTTTTCCATAAATCTACACAAAATTGATGTTTTAAGGAAGTTAACAAATAAATGACTAATTTTAACCTCAAAAATTACGTTTTAATGAAGTTCAAAACATAAAAGAAAAAAATTCGAATCACAAAATATCTTTTTAATTAAGTTAAAACATAAAAAAAAAATTCGAACCTTTAAAATTACGTTTTAATGAGGTTAACACATAAAAAAACAAATTCTAACCTCAAATATTACGTTTTAATTGTTGGATTACACAAATTTTGTTTATGTTTAAACGAACACTAGTAAGGTTAACTCACAAAAAACAAACTGTAACCTCAAAAATTTACGTTTTAATAAGGTTGACACTGTTAACAGATAAAAAATGTAACCTCAAAAATTACGTTTTAATTAGGCTAACACATAAAAAACAGATTCTAACCTCATAAATTTACGCTTTAATGGTAACACATAAAAAACCAAAATCTAACCTCAAATATTACGTTTTAACAAGATTAACACAAAAAAACAAATTTTAACCTCAAAAATTACGTTTTGATGATTTTAACACATAAAAAAACAAATTCTAACCTCAAAAATTTCCGTTTTAATGAGGTCGATAAAAAAATAAAAAAATTTACCCTCAAAAATTACGTTTTAATTAGGCTAACACATAAAAACAGATTCTAACCTCATACATTTACGCTTTAATGGTAACACATAAAAAACCAAAATCTAACCTCAAATATTACGTTTTAATAAGATTAACACATAAAAAACAAATTTTAACCTCAATAATTACGTTTTGATGATTTTAACAAATAAAAAAACAAATTGTAACCACAAAAATTTCCGTTTTAATGAGGTCGATGCATAAAATAAAAAAATGTAACCTCAAAAATTACTTTTTAATTAGGTTAACACATAAAAAACAGATTCTAACCTCAAATATTACGTTTTAATAAGATTAACACATAAAAACAAATTTTAACCTCAATAATTACGTTTTGATGATTTTAACAAATAAAAAAACAAATTCTAACCTCAACAATTTCCGTTTTAATGAGGTCGATACAAAAAATAAAAAAATTTACCCTCAAAAATTACGTTTTAATTAGACTAACACATAAAAAACAGATTCTAACCTCATACATTTACGCTTTAATGGTAACACATAAAAAACCAAAATCTAACCTCACATATTACGTTTTAATAAGATTAACACATAAAAAACAAATTTTAACCTCAATAATTACGTTTTGATGATTTTAACAAATAAAATAACAAATTCTAACCTCAAAAATTTCCGTTTTAATGAGGTCGATGCATAAAATAAAAAAAATGCAACCTCAAAAATTACTTTTTAATTAGGTTAACACATAAAAAACAGATTCTAACCTCAAATATTACGTTTTAATAAGATTAACACATAAAAACAAATTTTAACCTCAAAAATTACGTTTTGATGATTTTAACACATAAAAAAACAAATTCTAACCTCAAAAATTTCCGTTTTAATGAGGTCGATAAAAAAATAAAAAAATTTACCCTCAAAAATTACGTTTTAATTAGGCTAACACATAAAAACAGATTCTAACCTCATACATTTACGCTTTAATGGTAACACATAAAAAACCAAAATCTAACCTCAAATATTACGTTTTAATAAGATTAACACATAAAAAACAAATTTTAACCTCAATAATTACGTTTTGATGATTTTAACAAATAAAAAAACAAATTGTAACCACAAAAATTTCCGTTTTAATGAGGTCGATGCATAAAATAAAAAAATGTAACCTCAAAAATTACTTTTTAATTAGGTTAACACATAAAAAACAGATTCTAACCTCAAATATTACGTTTTAATAAGATTAACACATAAAAACAAATTTTAACCTCAATAATTACGTTTTGATGATTTTAACAAATAAAAAAACAAATTCTAACCTCAACAATTTCCGTTTTAATGAGGTCGATACAAAAAATAAAAAAATTTACCCTCAAAAATTACGTTTTAATTAGGCTAACACATAAAAAACAGATTCTAACCTCATAAATTTACGCTTTAATGGTAACACATAAAAAACCAAAATCTAACCTCACATATTACGTTTTAATAAGATTAACACATAAAAAACAAATTTTAACCTCAATAATTACGTTTTGATGATTTTAACAAATAAAAAAACAAATTCTAACCTCAAAAATTTCCGTTTTAATGAGGTCGATACATAAAATAAAAAAATGTAACCTAAAAAATTACTTTTTAATTAGGTTAACACATAAAAAACACATTCTAACCTCAAATATTACGATTTAATAAGATTAACACATAAAAAACAGATTCTAACCTCAAATATTACGTTTTAATAAGATTAACACATAAAAACAAATTTTAACCTCAAAAATTACGTTTTGATGAGGTTAACACATGAAAAAACCAATTCTAACGAGATTAACACATAAAAAAAGAAATTATAACTTCAATACTTACACAGGATCAAGAGAATCTATCTTATTCGAGGAACTTGTTATATCTTTCAACAAATCAACGACTTGATGATAAAGTTGAAAATAAAAATCTTGCGTATCAGGCGGTGTGCATTTCCTGTACAAAAGTTCGTTAATAGTTGACATGGCTAAAACACACATGTCGTCGTCGTCCTACAATATATTAAAAAATATTAGTAAATCGTAGTGGCCGAAGAGGTCGAGCTAATCAAGATGATCCAAATTCTTTCTAACCCGGATCCGGACAACATCAAAAGAAAATTCGACACAAATGATGTTTTCGAACTTAGAGAAGGCATTTTTAAAAACGAATTACACACAAATAAGAATCTTTATTAAACTAAAGTTAACAAATACATTCTATTTTTATTTTTTATTTTACAATATTTATATATTTACAATATGCTGCATTACTGCTTAATGTACAGTATCCATTAACGTAACTCGTGCCACCTGTTGGAAGTAAAAGGTAAAAGAAGATCAATTAAGTATACGTTACCTGTGAATACGACGATACGGTAGTAAAACTAAATATGGCGAGTACAATTTGTGGCGGAATCCTCTGAACGGGAGCCCAAGTGAAAAGGTGTTGTACCGTTTCTAAAGCTTGTTTCGTCAACATTTTGGTATCCGGTCTAAAGGCTGAGGTTACCAGATGTTGAGATAACGTCGGAGATGACGAAGGGTGTGCAGGTGAAGGCGGCGGAGTGGCAGTGGATGTATGTCGTGGTTTCGTCCCTATATACACATAAAGAACAATATCTTTTAAATTTATGTTCCTAAATAACAAAGACGTAGCTACTTTAGGGCTTTTTCGGCTGCAACCCAGGGCCCCCAGCCGCCATTAAAAACAATAGACCATATTATGAAGAAAAAATTGGGACATCATTATAGGAAACAGTTTTTTGACAAGTAAACCCCTAACGGTGGGTTTATACAGAAAGTAAGATAACACAAAACAAAATAACAAATAAAATATAAAAGTCGACCTTATGGAAAATCCCCATTGGGTTTGTTTATACAGAAAATAACAAATGGAAGAATGTGAGCAAACATGGTACCCATCTTGTACACATATTTCTCATGTGATCAAAAATAATTGAACGATTTACATAAACAAAAAATAACGTCATTATAATTTAAATGATATTGTGTACGATTCTATTTATCACTAATATTGGTATTCGTGACTGTTTGTCATCAAATTTATAAATAACTTAATTTCAAACTTACCCAGATTTTCTAGTATATTTGTTAATATCTGAAAAACTATGGGAATGTATTGTTGGAGCAGTCTTATTACTTCATCTTTTCTATTACTATTCGTATAACTCGCTTGAATACCCATGAATTCTTCACTACAAGTTTTTAGTAAAATTAATCCCATCAATTGACTAGGTTCTGATTTCAGTAACTACAAAATAATTAAAAGTATTAAACCCCGCAAATTATCTCATAAGAAAAATGTGTTTTAAAACTTACCTCTAATATATTATCGAAAAAATTTGGATACCTAACGGGCCAGTCATGCTTTGCTATGTCCACTATCAATTTAGCATATTTAGTCCTAAAAAAATGTGGGGAAGAATTCCCATTCTCTACTAAATAATTTTGCAATACATTCTTTATTTCTTCTTTACAAGACCAATCGATATTATCCCACTGTTGATTTATCACAGACTGTAAAAACTTCACTTATAAATATACAGTTTCGAATAATATATTAAAACACTCACCTCCAAAGTTGATAAGGCAAACATTTTAACGTATTGGCTGGATGTGTTAGTGATGAAATAAATGCAGTATCTCCACAGATGAGGCAGTGATTTGAAGTAATTCAATTGAATTTCTATGTCGTGTTTTCTACTGTTGCTGGTGTGTGGATTAAAAAACTCCTCCATTAATTGTTCTAGGGCTATCAAGGATCCATTATCCCGAAGATCCTAAAAGCGTAATTATGATAAACGTAAAAGTAATGAAGAAATAGTGGAAAATTAAAATAGTAAAATAGCGTACTTAAATTACTTGGTTTTATGTATAAAAATATATTTGTTCGCTTACCATGATGATATATAAACAGATGTATTGTCTCAATTTTTTTATAAGTTGTAAAATGTACGTTAAAAAAAGAAAAAATGGAAAAGTCTCTAAACTTTTTAACCAAATTCACTACCCTATGGTCTTTAGTAAATGACACTTCTGACACAGTATACTAGACAAAGAATACACCAAGTTGTTGGTGTATTCTTTGGTATAGAGAGAACGTTCGTTCTTCATCCTCTATTATTTGTCTGTGGTTCTCTATACTGTGCTCATTGACATACTATACTGATGGACTGGCCCGCCTACCACACAATTGATGCCATCGCAGTGCGAGAGAGAAAGATCGAGAAGGATAGCGCTAGTTGTGGCAAAAATATTTTTCAATGTATGGTTAAGGTATGGTTTTATATGTTACTGCCTGAAGGTTTGTTATATATTTTAAATAATTTTGAGAAATATTTGAAAATGAGATCGTGTTCATCTTATACTTGTACTACTAGGTTGAAAAAAGGCGAGAAAATAAAATTTCACAGGTAGGTAAATAAACAATAAATTTTATATAAGTTAGGTTTATTAAGATGATGAAAAATATTTTTCATGTTTTATAGATTTCCAAAAGATCGCAATTTAAGTAATGGTTACACGCTGTTAGAAGAGATAATTATAAGCCAAGTGATACAGCTGTTACTTGTGAAAAGCATTTTAGAGTTGATGACTAGGTATTAAATGTTCACGGAAATCGGGTATTAAAAAAGACAGCAATTCCATCACAGTTTGATTTTCCTGCTCATTTGATCAAAGTTATCAAAAAGAGAAAACCCGTAACAAGAATACTTAATGTAAACCAAGATGAAGGTGCTTTTCTTGAAAAATTTGAATTGAAAATAATATTTTTAATATAAACATTCGAATAGTTTTTGTATTACAATTTTAATATACTTAAGTGTACATTTTTAGGGGATGCTGTTGCAGGATGCAGTACTGATATAATTCCTGAAGTGGAATCTATGAAAGTCGATTTATATGTACCAGAAGTTAATAAGCCAGAAGATCCAGTAAACAATAACATATTATCCAATGAAATAAAAACATATTTGAGTGTGGAAAAAAAAGTTGCAAGGTAAGAAGACCTACTGATTCTTAAGTAGTTAACCATTTAAAAAAATACCATCAATTATGCATTTTTTCTATTTTTAGAAAAAAATGAGATCCAATAGTCTTTGGAGATTTTGAGGAGAGTGATTTAGAATTTCCAGAAAAGAGAAAGTAATTTTTGAAAATTACCAACCCAACTGTTTGTAAATATAAAAAAATGAATAAATATTACACAAAAATCCATTTAGTTTATTTTGGACTATTTTTTGACCTACCCTGTTTGACTTGCAACCATTCTGAATGCATCTAATTTGATTATCGAACATGCACCAACTTTTAGCAATATTTGAATTTTTACTGAGCAATAAAAAGAATTCCACGTTGCACACTTATATGACCACACTGTATAAATAGACACGTAACAATATATTTTTATGAAAATGTATTGTCTTTTTCGTAATGTATAACAATAATAATTGTATATTTTCTTTTTATACGTAATAAAATGATTTTTTTAATGGTTGTTTAATTATTTTTTTGTGTTATTTGGGTTTAAAATAATATTAAAGATATTAATAAAACATAGTCTGTTATTTGTTTATAAAATTAAAATATACTTTGAAGCATTTAATGCAGTTACAACAACTTTTACTAATAAGAAAATAATTTTCTATGCACCCATTATATGCTTTCTCCGTGTTTTCTGTCACACCTAGCTCCATCTCTTTCTAGGTTTTCACTTTCTAGTCTCTTCCGCATTTTATCCTACAGCGTTTATTACCGTAGGCCAGTCCACTAGTATAATATGTCAATGGTATAGAGAGAACGTTCGTTCTCCATTCTCTATTATTTGTCTGTGGTTCTCTATACTGCGCTTCTGATATAATGACAGAACACTGTCAGTTGTATCACAGAATACACCATTGGGCAGGTGTATTCTGTGGTTGTATATTATATACATAGACATTATAAACATGGACTGAGCGAATTGTATTCACACATTTGTGTAGTGAAAACAGGAGAGAGACAAAGCGAAGTCTCTTTGTTTCTTTCTCGAGAGTGGACACTTTTATGAGAATATCGCTGGTCGTCGGGTTATCTCTTATCTGTGGAATATCGCTCAATCCATACTTATATGTCCATGATTGTATCGTTGTTTCCATTGGTAGTCGAAATAATCATTGTCCTGATAGTAAAAGGTGATTTCCTTGCTTGGAAGTATTTTATACACCCCACAGTGATAGTAATATACCCAATAGACATTTGCATCATTTGGTAAAACTTTAATATCAATTATTTTTCAAGCGGTAACAGATGGATAAAAAAGATGACGAAGTTTACCTATTAAGAAGCAAAAACTGTTTAACTATCAAATGTCAGTTTTTGATTTCGCCGTGACTAGCAGTACATGGGACAAACGAATTTATTTTGTACATCGACCTTGTGACTGGTCGAAGTACGCGTTTTCAAATAATATAACCTACCTACTAAAAAAAACTCAAAATGTCAATACCTGTTATATGTGTCAAGGATAACCTATTTAGTAGTTTTGTCCTTGTTTAATTACCATATAAGGAGAGATGCAAATATCGTCAGAGTGTACTAGACGATAATTTCGAAACGCCGTAGTGGTGTATTAAATAAGGCCGATTTATAAACTTGCAGTTGCCGCTTCCGCTCGCAGTTTCCGTTTCCGTTGAAAGTTAGAAAGCTACTTTCACATTTGCGCATTTATAATCTCCGTTGTTGTTACCGTTTGCCGTTTGGCGTGACGTTCCCTGACGTTCAGACATAACGAAGTTGAAAATATGATGAGTTATATTTATTATCAATTTTCTCCAAAACATTCTCGGTTTTGATAGCTTTGACACTTCTACATTGACAAATATTATCAAGCGTCAACACTATCAATTGTTCTAGCTCATAATACAAGGAGGGCGCAGCCAAAAATCAGTTAATTAGTACATTAATTTTCTCTTTGTGAATGCAAGATTTCAATGAAGTATTGTTATTTTCCAAAGTACTAATTGTAATTGCATTGTGAATAAAGCTTTAAACCACAATTGAGAGTGTTTGAGCGGGCTTTTCACTAGAAAATGACCAGGAAAAAAGGCTAGCTCGGTCAGCAACAGGAATTGATGTTTTGGGAGAAGCGTGGTCAGAATGATAAATAGAAAAGTGTCTAAAATTGGTTGTATTCACAGTCTCATGAGATGATAGACGATGAACCACGCTATGTTGCGGATACGTATTAGGGTTGGTCCTAGATACCGCATTTTTATCTAAAATTTATCTATGCTCTTTTGACATACGTCACATTTAATTTTGTAATGGCATGACCTATAAAATAGCGCCATCTTACGTTTTATATTAATAATGAGAACGTGATAAAAATTAAAAATAAAAATCGAAACCACTACAATGGTTTCACTTTTTGAAAATTATGAACAGCAATATTCAGTATTAACAGCTGACATTACTGCCCAAGTTGGACTCCTAACAGCTTCAGCCACCAGTAAGCAAATTCGTTTTCATTACGTTTATTTTTTCACTTTAAATATAGATTAAAGTCCTACCTTTTTTTTCTGTAGAAGATCGTCGCCAGCTAATCTCAAACATTGAAAAACATGTCGAAGAAGCCCAAGAATTGGTAAGATATTTGTCATCTTATGTTTCTTAAGTTTAATTAAGTTTATAAAAGGCTTGTGAGCATAAGTATTTTTAATTTAGTTGGAACAAATGGAGTTGGAGGCTAGGGAAGTTGATCAATCGAAAAGACAGAGGTGTAGAACAAAACTGGATTGTTATAGAGCCGAATTGAAAAGACTTACTTTAGATTATATAAAATCTAGATCAGTTAAACAAGGAATTCTATACGATAGTTCGGAAGAATTGAACGATATCAGAATTTCTTCAGATCAAAAGCAAAGACTTTTAGACAATTCGGAAAGGATAGAAAGAACTGGAAGGAAACTCGAGGAAGGTTATAGAGTCGTAGTAGAAACGCAAGAAATCGGTAACGAGGTTCTGAAGAATTTAGGAGAACAGAGAGAAACTATACAAAGAAGTAGAACAAGGGTAAGATAATAAATAAAAATAATCATTTTAATCTAAAAACGAATCTTTTTAGTTACGAGAAGCCGATGAAGAACTAAATAGATCAGGTAGACTGATGAACTCCATGATTATGAGATCTCTACAACAAAAGGTTGTTGTGTATACAGTTTGTGCATGTTTCATAATAGCCGTTTGTCTGGGGATTTACATAGGAATCAAAAAAAGATGAAAGTACAATTTAACTGAACATATAACATTGTAAGTGCAAATTTCATATAAACAATAGACGTTAAGTAAAATTTTTACAAGATTAACCAGCTGGGAGGTGATTTACTTCCGTATGCAATTTCTGGCAGGTTATTAGTAGATTCGTTCTTTATATTTCTATTTACTTTATTCAATTCAGATTTATTTTACAGTTGGTTTAAGAAATGGGGAGAGGGTTTATTGTTATAAGTATGTGGTCTGTTTAAAATATCTGAGGAATATTGAAACAGCAATTGATTTGTGAAAAAGAGATGAATGTATGGTGTTTGTAGGAAATGGGATCTTCTTTTCTCTCTTTCAAGCATCTAATAATAAGTTTGAACAAATTTTTGTTTTATTTTTATTCAAAACTCGTTAACTTTCTAAACAGAATGAAAATAGATTTTGACAGGACAAACTGTAGCAAACAATTGTTATGTATTTGCATTAAAAAACTGATGCTTCTAAACGAAAAACATTTATTCTTCTAACTTGGAAAATACAATAAAAATAAAAGACATTCTGACTGACTGACAGCCCTGTTAACGCGTTCCTCAATACATCATGTTTGGATACACAGAACTCAAGAGGCACATTTACACAATTCATTTTTCCGCATTTTAGAGATATAAACTATGTGTACATTTAACAAGTTAACTGCCATGTGTATTGAAACTGATAACTTATACATACTTGTTGGATCCAGTGTTGTGACCTGTATTATTTTGTCACCACTATCACTGGATGTTAACATTACTCGATATTTTCTTTTGGTGTTTTATAAAAATATCCCATAGGGTTGGCGGGGGTAATTGTAAAAAATTTTGTCAGGTTTGGAAATCACAAAAATGTAATATCTTACTTTACTAAAACCTATCTAAATTAGGCTGTGGATAGAGTTACGACAGTTGTAATTCTAGCGGATTTAGATAAAATTACGACAGTCACATTGTTGTATGTATACATGGGTGTTCAATTCAAGACTTCCCACCTCGAATATCTCTCCCTATCACCCCAGTTGCCCTCAGGGAGCCCCCCTTTAAAAATCTTTAATGGTGTCAAGGGATCAAGCGAGGGTGAAAAATTACTTTTAAAATATGTTGAATTGCTATTGAAAGTACAAAAACTAAAATTACTTTCAATATTACAAAAAGGTCGAAACTACAAGTACAGAAATTACTGTCAAAGTACAATAAAATACTGAAATTACTAAGAATAATTTGGAAATTACAAGGTTTTAATTTTTTTCTCAGTACTTTGTAGTATTTTAAGTATGTGTCCGTTTCTGGTCTTAGCGGCACACCCCTTGGTATCAAGTGATAGTTTATTTGAAAGGCTCTTGTAATTTCTTCATCTTGGTGCTTAATTAGGATATCAGAGAAAAAGAACTTTTTTTCAATTTTCTTGAAAAATAATGAACTGATTTAAGAAAATCAAACGCCAAAATAAGGAGATTAAAAGGACCTTTCAAATGAGCTATTACTCGATACCTCTTACCATCCTTCAGAATGATGATATTCAATACAGAAATAATTGTCAAATTTCTTAGAATTTTTAAATTTTTTTTCAATATATTGTGGAAATAAGTAGAAACAGTAAGTTTCATTTAAAACAGTAAAATGTGTAGATTTCACGAAGTAAGGGTTGAGACAGTTTATTTTATGAAATTATTAATGTTAAGAAGTTAAACAAGTAGTCGGTAAACATTATTTTATTTATAACGAAATAACATAAAAGTAAGTAAATACAGAACACAATTTACTAAGTAAATTTCAAATTAACAATTAAAACAAATAATAAACATATATTTTGTTTATTTTAAGAAATAAAAACAATAGGTAGCTTAATAGAGACTTTTTGTGCCACAACATATTAACCAAAATTCTCTAATCTACTAGCCAATCAATAAAAATCCAATAATTAATGGATCCAAAAAATATTAGGGCTTTATAAAATCAAACTAAATACAGGAACCACAAAACCATCTTTTTTTTTAGAACTGGCAACTTCTTTAGACCTGTGCAAGATTGGGAGAATAAATTCAGACACGAATCACAGCGTACACAATTGTCTTCAATAAGTTTGTTACAAATTTTGCAATAATATTTACCACATATCTTTTTTTTGCTACATAACAATATCAATTTGTTATAAGCATCTGGAGTAAAAAATATCTCTATGTCTTCTATAGACACCTCATCTTCTAAAATAGAAGGGTTTATTTGATCCACATTTGGTAAATCATGTATTTTGTTCTCATATAATATTTTATTTATTAAATCAGAGTCTTTGGCATATATTGCACTTGAAATTAGTTTATACCTTTTTATTGGTTCTTGATTACTAAATTTTATTGCACATTTTTTTCTTTTCTTTAATCCAACCCAACTGTAGTTTGAAATCCTCTAGGGCGTCTTCGGGGTATCATTTTAATATTTCCAATTATTTGCGAAGCGACACATTCCTTTTCTCTTACATTTGGTTGGGGTTTATTGTCCATAAATATTTCTAAATCATTAGGTACACTGGTTACTATTTGAGATAAACTTTCAGTCTCTTCACTTTGTAATATACTGGTTACTTTTTTTTTTTTGTGAAGATGTGCTTCGACCGCTAAGGGTCATTAGCACTTACAATATATTCACTAAAACATTCACTAAGTATTCACTAGATATAATTATAGAGTTTTATATGTTTTAGGTACTGTATTGTTTTTTGTATTTGTTCCAGAGTTTTTAGATTTTCACTAACATCTGTGGAGATTTTGTTCTCATGTCTTTCCTCTTCGAATTCTGTACAATCAACAAGGATGTGTTTAATAGACAGTCTTACGTTGCACTTGTTACATTTGGGGGGTTCTTCTTTAGATATTCTATAGCCGTGCGTTAAACGAGTGTGGCCAAGTCTTAGTCTTGATATTTTAATTTGTTCTAACCGGCTGGGTGTTAATGTTAGTCGGTCTGTAAATTGCGATTTAATGCTCTTGAGGCTATTTTGATCATTATGCCATTCTGTTTGCATCTTTTTCTTAATTAACTTCTTGAGGAAGTTGTCGATATCGCTGTGAGTATAAATTTGAGACATTTCGGTTTCTAACGATGTTGCTTCTTGGGCAGCTGTATCAGCTGACTCGTTGCCGTCGATTCCTACGTGTGAAGGGACGTAGATAAGTGTGACCTTTACTTTTAGCGTAAATAATTGGTGGAAGAATTGTTGCACTAAAGGGTTGCTTGCCCACATTTGTCGAATCGCTTCTATGGCACTTAGTGAGTCAGAACAGATTGCATATTTTGGTTTTGGGTTACTCATTAAGTAAACTAAAGCTTGATGGATAGCGAAGACTTCTCCTGTTTGTAAATTCCACATATTCTATTGAATTCATTTTTCAGTAGAGAAGGATGTGTTTCTTTTTTATTGAATTTGGAAAGTTCTGTGTTTACGGAGATAGGTGAGAGAATCCAGGGGGTAAAATTATAGCTGTTTATAGGAATTATTTCAGGAAAACTGTAGCTGATTTCTGCCATATACGTTTTAACTGTGTTGTAAAAAAGTGGTGTAATATTGATACTTGCGGGAAAAGCTGCTTGCACTGATCCAGTGTAAATTTTTTTGTGGAAAGGGTGGTTAGGAAGAGCCAAAATTTTTGTCGAGTAAGATAAAGATAAATGTTGAACTCTATATGTAAATGGCATCTCTCTAAGAAGTTTATAGAGAGTGTCTGTGGGGGTTGTTGGGAACGCACCAATTATTATTCTAAGTGCTTTATTTGAAATTATTTCCACAGTTTTTATATAACTTTTTTTAGCGGTTTGGAAAGCCATGGCTCCATATTCTATTTTAGATCTGATGGTACTTTTGTAAATGTTAAGTAAGCTGTTTGTATCTGCTCCCCATTTTGGATGTGATAGGCTTTTTAATATGTTTAAGCTTAGCATACTGTTTCGTTTAAGATAGTCAAGGTGTTTTTTCCAGTTAAGTTTATCATCAAAAATTATTCCCAAAAATTTGATATCTTTCGTGAAACTGAGTTTGGTGCTTCCTATGGTCAGTTCCGGGTATTCTTTCTGGGCTCTTTGTGCAAATAAGACACTTTTCGTGAGATATTTGGAAGCCAGACTTGTTTTTCCATTCATAAATTTTGTTTAATCCATTTTGAATTAGGGATTGCAATGTTTTAATATTTTTACCTTTTCTGTATATTACAATATCGTCAGCGTATAAGCTTGCACGTAGTGGAGATGTGATACAAGAGGTGAAGTCATTTATGGCGACAAGAAATAATGTTGTGCTTAAGGAAGATCCTTGGGGAATTCCATTCTCTATTTTTCTTTTGGTAGATAATTCTCCATTTGTTTTGACTACAAAATTACGTTGGGTCAAAAATTTTTCGATAAATGCTGTTATATTTCCATTAATGTTCCAATCTGCCAGTGTTTGAAGAATTTTATGTTGCCATGTTAAGTTGTAAGCTTTTTCAAGATCCATAAATACCGCTAGCAGTTTCTGACCGTTAGCAAATGCATTGTGTATCTCGGATTCCAGGTTTATAATGCTATCGTTTGCTGACCTGTTTTTTCGAAATCCGTTTTGGTGTATCGATATAAGGTTATGTTTTTCCAGATGCCACATTAACCTGCGGTTTAATATCTTCTCTAAGACTTTGCACATTGTACATGTTAGGGATATTGGTCTGTAAGACGTTACCAAGTTCTTTGGTTTGTGTGGCTTGGGTATTGGCACTATGATAACTTCTGACCATGATTTTGGAAATTTGTGTTCTAAGTAAATTTTATTGTATGTCTGTAGCAAATACTTTTTTCCAGTTATTGGGAGGTTTTTTAAAAAAGTGTAGTGGATTTTGTCAGGTTCCGGGCTGGATTTATCGCTGCATTGTTTCAGCACCTCTTCTAATTCTTCACTGTCGATTTGTACATTTAATGGGTGGTTTTGACCTGTAGCATGATTTAATTTTATTCTTTGTTCTGTATCGCGTTGATATTCCCTAAATTCTGGTTCATAGTTTTCATCGCTTGATATTCTAGAGAATTCTTCTGCAAATGTTTGTGTTATAAGTGCGTTATTAGAGATAATTTCAGTATTGTGGGATAAACTTGTTATTCTGCTTTGATGAAATTCCTTTTAGTTTTTTTATTTTTGACCATATCTCGGAGTTTGAAGTATTTGGAGTGATTGTTGAGACAAATGATTTCGAGGAGTCCATTTTAGCTTGCTTAGTGACGTATCTTACTCTTGCTCTGAGTCTTTTAAACTCAACTAAGTTAGTTTGGTTTTTGTTCTTTTTTAACTTATATAAAGCTCTTTTGCTTGTTTTAATAGCTTCTTCGCATTGTGGTGTCCACCAAGGTACTGGAATTTTTGTTTTTAGTGGTTTTACATACCCAATATGTATTTCTGCAGCTTGTATAATGGTATCGGTAAGTACATTCGTTATTTCGTCGATCTTCAATCTGATCAAATTCTGGAATATTTCTTTCTATCTACTCAGTAAACTTAAACCAATTTGCTCGTCTCAAATTCCATTTTTCCATTGAGTTAAGATGATCGTTCTTGTCTTTTCTGGAATGAAATTCTATGCTTATAGGTAGGTGGTCGCTTCCATATAAGTATGAGTTTGGCTGCCAACTCAGGTTTGGTGCAATTTGTGCGTCACAAATAGTTAGGTCAATAGGAGATAATTCTCCTGTTGGTGGATTTAATCTTGTACCCGCTCCAGAGTTTATTATTATAAGACTGTTTGTGTTTGTAAATTATTCTATTTCTCTTCCTCTTTTGTCTGTAGTCTTGGATCCCCACGCTGTATTGTGTGAATTGAAATTCCCTACTATTATTTTTGTTCCATTTACTTGGTTGGTTATTTCTTGTAAGCTTTGTGAAGTGAATTTTTTGTTGGATGGAATATAAATATTAATAGTGTTCAAATTCTTCTCATAGTATTTGTATATTTTTCCATGTAAAATTATTTTTTATATAAATAGCCACTCCTCCACTAGCTCTGTCAGACTCTCTATTTTTGTGGATGCATTCGTAACCTCTTAGTGAGTAGTATTTGTTATCTTTGAAGTTAGTTTCTTGTATGCAGATCACATCTTCTGTAGTTTTTGATATTAAGAGTTTTAATTTTTCCAGATGGGCTATTAGCCCATTTATATTCCATTGGAGTAAGAAAGTATTAGTATTGACTTGGTTGAGAAGTGGACGAATCGTAACAATCTTCATCTTCTTCATTTGTTGATATCTAAATTCTGTTGCCTACGTATCTTGGATTGGATTCTTGTGCATCGGGATTTCATCGCCCTGTGTTGTATAAATGGGTAAATGTTGTGGAGAAGGGCGAGTAGTTCAGGAATATTATCTGTGTATTGTTGGGCTATACTTAAGGGGTCAGTTGTGCCAAATGCGTTATCCATAAAGTCGGAGAGTTCTTCAAATGTAAGTAGTTGTTGAGGTGATTCATTGTAGAATTTTTTTACAGGTTCCAGAACTTTGGCATTTGGATTTTGTTTGGTTGCGGAGGGGCATTGTTTGGGTTTTTTCCTTTTGGTCTTTTGATCTGTTGTATTACTTGCCACTTCCACTGGATCTTTTTCGGATGTAAGGTCGCTGGAACTAGCTGTTAGATATTGCCGTGGTCGTTAAAAGGTTTTTGATGGAGGAGTATTATTCGTCTCGTCAATTCGGCTAAGATCTTCTACGGAGCTTTCTGCTGATATTGGTTCAACTGGCATTGTATTATTTTCTTGGTAGTTGTATGAGTTTGGTGCTTGATTTGGGCAAAGCTTGGCAACATGTCCTGGGGTTTTGCAAAGGAAACATGTTATTCCGTCGAATGATAGAAACACTCTATATGTTGTATCTTCAAATGTAATGACCAATGAGGGACTTATGTCATCGTTTGGTACTACATAGATTTGACGTCGAAAACTTAGGATGTGTGCATATTCGTTTCCTGACAGACTTGCCCGGAGGAATGCCATTGGTGATACTTTTGAAAAACCTATTTTTAGGATTTCCGCTTCTAGTATGTCATGTGGTATTGATGGACAGACGTTTGATAGGATGATTCGCTTTGCTGGAGTAATGAGTCGTCGAACTCCTACTTGGTGCTGTTTTATATTTAAAGTTTGATACTTTTCAGTTATATCTTGGGCAGCTTCGACAGTCGACAAGTACATACATATTCTATTATTTGACATTCTAGAGGCAAACAGTATATTTTTGGAGCCAACAATACTTGCTACGGCTTCCACATAGTCTCCGAGAGTGAGATTGTCATTTACATTTAATACGATCGCTTGTTCTTTTTTTGGAAACATATCAGAGTTAACAACTTGAGAATATTGACGTTGACTAGTTGTTGTAGAATTTGATGCGCCTCCGTAGTCGGAAGCCATCACTGTGTGGGTTTTTTCAGAAATTTTTTAATTTGGGTATGGCAACGGTACTTTTATGTGGGAAGAATATATTCTATCATATTATTTTAATAAATTCCCAGATACTTTAATATTGGAATCGATTCTCTCACCTGTTTATACACTAATTACTTTGATTAGATTTTAATTATACACACTATTGCTGAACTTGTCTCGATGATTCGAGTTTAACTGATACTGGTTACTGTTTGAGGTAAACTTTCAGTTTCTTCACTTTGTACTATTTTTATAGTTTGTTGGTTCCACATATCACAAAAATGTTCAAGTTGGAAAATATTTTCATGAAATTTTTCGGTGCTCATTTCTGATAATATTGTTGCTAATTGTTGACATTTAATAATATCTTTTGAATATTTCTGGTGTTGCATCAGTTTCCTCTTTTTTGTTGAAACTTATTGTCCTTAATTTGTTTGAAAGATATTGATGGTCACTTCTTCATTATTTTTGTCAAAATTGCAACTTTCATCCTCTACAACTACATGAGTTTCTTGAGAATAACTTTTAAAATATGTTTTTAAAAATATGTTTACATGGTAATAAATAATCTTCGAAAAAAGGACAACTACATACTAAATCATTAACCTTCAACTCTGATGCTGTAGAATTTTTAACAATAGCATAGGATTCTTCAACTCTTGCAAATGTAACTTGTTCTGAATTAAAAAGATTTTTCTTAAACAAATTAAATGAAAATGGAGTGAGCAGGTTGTAAAACTTCTTTTCTATAGATCCGGCTTAATACCAACTGATTTTTTGTACTTTTTTATAGCTATCTGCTTTTTTTCTAAATTTAATGTATTACAGAGAATTAAAAACTCACGAAAAAATTCTTGCAAGGTATTAAAGTTTGTTCAAACAAACTTAATTTTCTGATTATATGATTCTAAGTGATTTGTTGTTGTAATACCATAAGTGCGACATGGTTTCTTGAAACAATTGACCCAATCTTCTTTGCAATCGTGCCAGTTATTTGTAACTAATGGGAAATTTGAATTTCATAAACTGTTCAGATGGCTTAAATATTCTTCTGGATTACACGGGGGTATGCTAATTTATACTAAATACTTGATACAATATCCCGCTGACTACTAATTATACCCATAGCAGAAGTTGTTACACTGGATCGAAAATATGGTTTTCTTTTTTATATTTTGTGTGTGAGTTGAACTTTACCTTATTGTCCATAGTGATCCTTAGATATTTTGTACATATTTCTAAACTGAGTTCATGGTCATATAACCTTACTGACGGTGATGGAGAGTGGAAACATATTAGCAAATGCGATTTCCCTGGATTAGATTTCAGTCGCCATTTATTGAACCATGATGTTGTTCTGTCTGCTAGCTGTTGTAATCTTTCAACGGTTGTATTTATACTCCTGCAGTGAGAAATCAAAGAAGTTTCATCTGCATATTGTAGTATATAGTTATCCGAATCAAAGTATTCTGGGTCTGCGTGGTATATATCTGAACAGTATATGTTGTATAGTAAGGGTGATAATGGAGATCTCTGAGGTACACCTTGCTGTGGGGTAAATTCGTGAGAAGTTTTGTCCTGCACTTTAACTCTCAGTTTTCTTTCTTTCGGTTCATTAGCGATCACATGGATCAGATATTTGGGACAACCAAGGTAGTCTTGTATATAAGAACTTTCGTCCAAACACTATCTAAAGCTTTGTTAATGTCTAAGAAAATTGCTGCTGTTTTGTTTCCGTTAAGCTTAGATGCTTCTATGTTGTTGGTGAGTATCGCTAGAAGGTGGGTTGTAGAACAATGACTTTTGAATCCAAACTGATACCCTGGGATACGATTTCCCATTGATTTCACAATTCTGTTTTTAATGGAAGACTGTTTACAGAAAAATGAATCTTCTTGAAGATTTGGAGATTCTAAGGGAATTGCAGAAAGATCCAGTTAACTGCGTTAATACTCAAGTAAATTTAAATTGTAATTTTAAACCATTGTTTAGTATCTTTGGGATTCTCAAATGGATTAGCTTATTATCTACCTTTACATTTAGTTTTATTTAAAATTCATACAAATTTAAAAAATTTCAAACTCAATATAGTTTTCAAACTTTAATTAACTCCACTACTGTAGGTACAATAGTCACTTCCCCCCCTTCTCTTTTTGAAATAAACTGTCAATTTTGTAGGTGTCTTCTACACCTTGTCATTTTGCATACTTTGTTGCTCCATTTTTAAAATATAAAAATGATCTGAGTGAATAATTTCACCCCATAAAAGAGGAGTTTTTAGTTTCATTTTATTTGTTAATTTTGTGAAAAGGTACATCTAACTATTGTGCCTGTGATGCCGATCCCCTTTCAATGTTTCCCTTTTTTAGAGGTATTTTTTACCATTGACGTAAGTTTTTCAAAACTTTTTTAATTGTTTATCTCCTTTTTATTGTAATTACAAAAACATCTGTAATTTTAGGAAAGCTCCAATGATGGCATGTTTATTTTCCGAAAGCGCTTAGCTTAAATTTTTTAATAAAATTTATTTACACACTTTCATCTTTTGAGAAAATACACCCATCAACCTTCTTCTACTTCTATAATTCTGTTTTTTATGATTTTTCAAGGTTTTTTCCTAGCACAGGTAGCAGCGTAATTGGTCTATAACTGGTAGGTGTAGAGTGATCCATGTTTGGTTTTGGAATAGTAACAATTGTACCTGTTTTCCATTCTCTAGGTATGTAGCTGTTTTTCAGACAAAATTGATACATTTGGATGATATATTCGTGGATCTTACGGTGTAGCTGTTTAACCAACGATTTTTTAATGAAATCATTCTTCTTCTTCAATTTCATATTCCTCAGGGTTCACGTTGACTTGCTGTGAGTCTATATAGTGTATGTTGTACCATTCCGAGATAGTTTCATAGTGGTGATCATCGAAATTGTCTTCTTCGCTTTCTTTATATATGTTTTTTCGAAATTCTGAGCAAATATGGTACTTTTCTCTTACGGCGAGTTGACTGTTTGACCATTTTCTATCAGTGGGTGGCTCTCTTGTGAGGTGTTTTTATATTTCGAAAGTTTTTTGATATCCTGCCAATACGATTTGCACTGTTTATCATTGATCTCCTCACATACAGTCAACCATTTATGATCACTGTACTGCTGAATCATCATCTGTATGTTTTTATTATATTTATTTAGTTCTCTTTTTATGACCGGGTTGCCAATATTTCTATATCCCCTATACATTTTTCAATTGCTTTTAATCAGTTGTATGATGTATGGTGGTAGTTCCTGGGTAAAGTAACCCATTTCTTTTTTGGGGGTATTTTCCAATACAACTTTTGTTAGTTTAGAGTTGAAATTGTTGAGCATTGTTCTGTTCATGTCCTGCTCGTTGTTGTCTATGTACCTCAACATGGCTGTGTTCACTTTCTCTATGTTTGTTTTCCTGAAATTGTATTTCTTAGTTTTGATATTTTTAATTGGAGTGTGAGGGTCAATAATGATTCTGAAACCGAGGTGGTATATTTACTATACTTTTGATACTTCCTGCTAGATTGGAGGTATGAAAGATCATATCCAGTGTTGAGTCTGCATTATGATTCATAAGAAAAGTAGGCAGAGTCTCGTATTTAACAAAGTTGGTATTATTTAGGAAGTCGTTCACTTGTTTTTTATTCGGTTTTATATTGGCATTGAAGTCTCCTATTACAATGGTATATTAGTTGAGGCTGCTCATCGTAAATATATTTTCCTCTATTCTGGAGTATGGGTGAATGTAAACAAGAAATATATGTAAATAATTATCAAGAAATGGCATTGAAAAATGTATACATTCATTTAGAGGGTTGTTGATAGATGGAGCCTATTGATATTCAACTCAGTTAAGCCAGTACAACGGGTACTTGAGGTACCAAATTTTCGTCATTTTTGGAGAATTCTCAGTTTGTTAGCACGATACAGCCTCCAGAGAGTACACGATTGATCAATTTTATGATTGAGTATTGTTCAAGGTGTCTCACAGATTTACCCTATTGATTTTCAGTTGACTAGAGCGAGTACAGGGGGTCCTATAAATCCAGATATACTGAATTTTTGGTTATTTTTGGAGAAATTTCGGTTTGTTAGCACGATACATCCCCTGAAGTGTATACAAGTAACAATTTTATGGTAGAATATTGTTCAGGGCCACACATTTTTAAATATACATTTTACCAACAGAATATCCTGGATTTCAAATTCGTTTACATTTTTTAAAATGCATTCCTCTTCACTTTCTTTCAAATTAGAGTCAAATTCATCTTCAATATATTGCTCTAATTCAGCTTGGGTTTTTCCTGGACTAAGGCATTTTCTGAAACCAAAAGTTATAGATTAAAGGATGATATCCAAAACAGAAAACATATTTGTCAATCAAAACTGCTGTGTGCTTCAAATTGAATACATCCAAATAAATAAATCTCCAGGCATAGACAATATCACTGCAGAGACTTTGCAAGCAGTATCAGTACAAATATCTAAACAACTAGAAAGTTTAATAAATCAAATATATAGAACTGGTACATGTTCTGCAGAGTTCAAAATGTCGATAGTAACTCCAGTATTCAAAAAAGGGGATAAATGTAAAACATCCAACTACCGCCCAATTTCTTTGATTACATCAATTGCTAAAGTGTTTGAACAGACATTCAAAAGTAGATTAAGCAACTTCTTTATTAAAAATAGTATAATTTCGCTCTTACAATTTGGTTTTAGACAAAATTTGTCTACTAATGATGCTATTTCGAAGCTAGTCGGAGGTATTTACAAATTATTCGATGAGAGTAAACCAACAGCTTGTGTGTTTCTGGATCTTGCAAAGGCGTTTGACACTGTCAGTCATGCGCAGTTGTTGGATGCCTTGCGGGACGCAGGTATACGAGGTGTAGCATTGGGGCTTATGGCAAGTTATCTAAATTGTCGTAAACAACGTGTGAAAATAGGTAGAGTGCTTAGTGAAGAAAAAAATATCAAATTTGTGGTACCTTTTTCGAGTTACAATGTAAACTTACCCCCATTTCGAGAACTAACTTTGGATGATGATGATTTAAGGAAAACAATAAGACACACTGACAAAATAAGATATTTGGGTGTTATTATTGACTCTCATCTCAGGTGGGACCAACAAATTAATGAAATTACCAAAAGCCTCAGATTATTGACATACAAATTTAAATGTTAGATACCGCACACCTCAAAGTTTTGTACAGCGCTCTTGTGGAGTCCAGATTAAGGTACGGTATTCTTAGTTGGGGTGGTGCATTATACACCCATCTCAGGAAATTTTGAAAATAATTTACAGAAAGGAATATGTTTACTCCTCTAAAAAAATATTCGTGGACGCAGGTGTCCTCAGTCTGAGAAAGTTGTACTTGCACGGTGTTGTCATCTTCATTTATAAAAACAGAACATCTTTTTTAGAATTATCACATGATTATCTTACAAGAGATAAAACACATTTATATGTACCGGTTTGCTACATCGAGAAAAAGAGTAGGTCAACGCTGTTTTACTTACTTAGCAAGCAGATTTTTCAATTTTCTAGACGAAACATACAAGAATTATATACTGCACATAAATTCAGTTTCAATGATAAAAAAATATTCAAAGAGTATCTTCTGAATTTGGAGATAGATATTGTTATACAATTCATCGAAAGCAAATCGTGATATTTATATTCGACTGGTTGTTTCACAAAGTAAAAAAAAAAAATCTTTTCAATTTCAATTGTCTATGCACAGTATGCTTGTAATATTGTTTCATGATGATGATGAAGCTGTGTGTGCGTTTATTAGACAAGAAGTAATACGCCATGCACAACCTACGGGTTCTAATGGGTCTTCTCAATGTTTACAATCCTAATCAATCTTCTACTGTTACCATTATGAAAATTTATTGTAATATTTGAAATTTGGAAATAAACATATTATTATTATTATTATAAATATAAAATCATACCTTTAATAAAAAGATAAATCACTAATATTTGTAACAAACAAAAAGAAAACATGAATACATTCACAACATATGCTCCTTTGTTTACAGACGGTAAACGATACTGAATGTTTCCAATCATATATATGCCACAATTGAAATGACACATTGGATATATTGTTACTAAATATGATAAACATTAAGACATCCTAAATTTGATACAAAATATTTTATACACTTATATCAAGCTTGCAAGCGGCTTAATAAAGAAAATAATGGGTTGACTCAAATTTAATACATTGCACTTTGTTTCGATATTTGATAGCAATTGAAAACATATAGAAAATGCCACTTTTTGTATATATTTCATAAGGGAAAAGGATGAGTGGGTGTAGATTCAGGTCAGGATGTCCTACTATCTGTGAAGATCCCTCAGAGGCTCAAATCTACCTATTGGTTCCAGGATTTTTCCTCTAATCCTTCTATGTTTGTATGTCGGCTTATACTTTCTGTATTGAGTCACAGTATTACATTTTACACATTTAACTTTTCTTTTTAAAAAGAATTTAAAACGTTTATTATCAAATTTCAGTTATTTTGCACTTATTATGTTTGAAAAGAAATATAAATTTTCAAAAACATTGAATATATATAGCACATGATTTCAAAATAATATATGTGTATATAAAAATTTAGACATGTACATGCTAGTCTCTTAAATATAAGTAAATTTTTAAAACCCATATACTATTTTACCAAAAGTATTTTGTTTCCATACAAAATTCATCAAACAAGGTATCCATAGCTCAATTTTTACTACTTGTGCCATATTTCATCGAATTTCTGATACCATAAATAAGAAACTGCTTACAAACATTGTAAACAATTTGTATTTATCTGTGTGAAATGTATCGGAAACGAATATGGCACAATAAGAGTACAAAAGTATCCAGATTTGAACGGTACTTGAACAAATTTGCAATCGATAGTATTCCCATTATTATTTTATATTTAAATAATTTATAAGAGAACGATATGTAATATTTAATGTGTAAATAAATATAATTTATGTTCAATAGAGATTGAAGACTTCGTGTACGACTGACCAGCTGAGCAGGACGAAAATTATAAAAAATGCATCATGCTAGTCAGTTTGACACCAAATCTAATTTTATTTTAAGTTTATACATTCCTGTATACATAACGCTGCAATTGTGATTGTTTTATTAATATAACTAATTTAAATAACTAGTCGTTTCATTTCACGTTTTATTTTAATAATTAATCCTAAAATTGAGTAAATAAGCAAGAAAAAGACACGAGAGTGTGATAATAATAATAAAATCTGTAATTATGGCCCAAATACTTCCAAAATTACATTTTTGGTATTGGGGATCTTATTTAGTTTGAATTAAAATGGGCTCGTCCGGAACTGTGCAAATCATTATAAATTGTTGCCACCTATCGGTAACAAATACAAAATGGAAGGGAAGACATGTTCTGGTTGCAGCGACCATTGTCTACCTACCGGTTTATATAGGAACTAATAGAAGCAGAGACCTTGTCTATATAAAACGCTACGCTCTTAAAACTACAAAACCCAAATTAGTCTCTTAAATATTTTGCAGAAATCTGTGTTATCTGCTTTTTTAAACGGTAGATGGCGAAGGAATGTACAAATGCAGTAGAGTTTATGCTGATTTTGACAGACGGTAAAAAATAATTTGTGCTAATTTTCAATGAAATTTACGTAAAAATTCGGTATATAAAATGGTGAATTCGCGTGAACTGGGAGTGAAAAGTAGATCTTTCATACATTTTCCATCGAAAGCTAACATTGTACAAACATGTAAGCGAATTTCCGAGGTTTTTAAAACTACTAAAACCAGACGAGTCTCTTAAATCATTTACAGAAATCTGTATTATCTGCTTTTTTAATCGGTAGACGGCGAAGGAGTGTACATATGCAGTAGAGTTTATGCTGATTTTGACAGACGGTAAAGAATAATTTGTGCTAATTTTCAATGAATTTTACGTTAAAATTCGGTATTTAAAATGGTGAATTAGCGTGAACTGGAAGTGTATCTTTCATAAATTTTCCTTCGAAAGCTAACATTGTACAAACATGTAAGTTTTTAAAGCTACTAAAACCAGACGTTTCTCTTAAATCTTTTACAGAAATCTGTATTGTCTGCTTTTTTAATCGGTAGATGGCGAAAGAGTGTATATATGCAGTTGAGTTTATATTGTTTTTGACAGACGGGAAAGAATAATTTGTGCTAATTTTCAATGAATTTTACGTGAAAATTCGGTTTTTAAAATGGTGAATTCGCGTGAACTGGGAGTGAAAAGTGCATCTTTCATACATTTTCCATCGGCAGCTCACATTGTACATACATGTAAGCAAATATTTAAAAAAATATACTAACCAATGTACTCATATGTGACTTTTGACAGTTCTTGTATGAGAAATGTTTATATTTTTCATCAAATTTTATCGATTGTTACAAATTATCAGGGATTTTCCCATATTATTATGTTACTCGAGATATATTTGATAACAAGATTTGTTTATTACAACAAAATGTTATTGTGGTATATAAAAACATATTACCATTGAAATGTTTACCAATTAGGTACTTTACTAATTGATTACTCAATACTTATTTTAACAATTTAATTATATATTTTTATCGACAATTGAATTAACCTTAATATTTGACAGCTATTGTAATTATTATAAAAGTGTACCAATAAACATTTAATATTGGTTGAATGACATTTTATTTATTATATCTATACATAAAACGATTATTAGCACAGTAGATCATATTTTCGATGTCAAAGATGATACAGATACATAACTTTAAATCTTAAGTAATTTTTCTGGAAAGATTAGGGAAATACATAATATAAAAAATATAAAGTTAGGTTAGGTTAACATCTTAAAGGAATCTTTCACTTCAAATTTGTGTCTTGATATCTCCGTAATATGAAAATATTTTTAGTGATATTTTCATAGATTTGTGTATTTATATGAACCTTTCCGCATTTTCTGCAATCCAGTTAATTCTAGCTCGATTATTTTAAGTTGTTTGAAATTCTAGTAAAATTGGGTTATTATTTGAATAATTATTATGCTTTTCGTGCAGTGTATGACTGGATATTTTTCGAGAAGTAAAATTTTGATTCATATGTAGGAACAAAATTTTTAATCCATATGATGAATTTGAAATAAAAATATCAGTATCTTCGAATTATTTGTGAAACCGTTTGAAAGTGGATAAGTAAAGCAATATGGATAAGACTAGATTTGTATTAATTCAGTAAATATTACTATATAAATCTGTGAAAGTTGGTTTTCTATAAACGGTAATATAATGTTTGAATTAGTGTCATTAATTCCCATAAACGAAATCTTATTTATGTTTAAATTTTACATAATGTTAGATAATTTGTAGATTGAATAGCGTTTGGGCATTTAAGTATACGTTCTGGGTTCATATTTTGCTGTAATTTTCCTTTGATATACATTGTATAAACAGATGTTAATAATTGATTTGTCGTGGGTTCGTCAGCGATGTTTAAAACATTTATATACAGGGTGTCGCGGGAGTAATGGTAATAGTATGAGCCAAAATATCTTACCTAGTACTTCATACAAACTTTTTCAATATTGAATTCGTTTTTTATTTTTTATTTTCGTATTATTCATTTGATCTTTATAAAATTTTCAGCATATTTATAATGTATGCGTTTGTTTATTTTGGTAAGGTAAACACATTTATAGTAGTTTCTTGAAACCAGAGACGGACTAAATTTTTGCAGGAAGACACATCCTAAATGTTTTTAATAATAAATATATTTTTGAAATGCAAATGTTTACCTTAAAAGACTTAATAATTTCATGTAATTTTTAGTACTTAAATAATATTAGATATGTGTTTTTACATTGTCTGGCAAGTAACTTGAATTGAATCTGAATTTTATGCAAATATATTTAATTTATATTTAAATATACAAGTTTGTTGTTCGCCAATCCTTGACAGGAAACGCTTTTTCAGACAGGAAACCCTGTTATTTATACCCAATAGGTAATTAAAATTCTTAGAATTTGCAGGTCTGTGAAAATAAGATTTAAAATTAACAGGGTACAGTAATATAAATCAAAAATGACTTATTTTCATTAAAAAAAAACGTGTGAATGAAATATTTGTTGATATATACAGGGTATATCATTAAAAGTGGCTTTATAATTTTGGGAAAATAACGAAATCGTTACAGAAAAATTAATCATTTTCTATGGACAATACAATATTAGAGATGATCAATCATACGTTTGAGTTTATTTGAACTAAAAGGTGTATAATAGGGTTAATGTGTATTCTTATGACTGACATGAATTTTACGAGAAATTTATTGCAGTAACAAATAAGATGCGTAAAAGAAAATATTATTAATATATTGGTGTATATTCAAGTGTATATGGTTATTTTTTTAAACCCCGAGCAGATTCAAAAGTAACAAAAGAAGTCTCATACAAAATATATAATATGGCTTGATACCCATGCTTTACGCTTTCTAAATCTTTTTTTTTGGGGCTCTCCTCTTTAGAATTTCTCTGTCAATGTTCTCCATCGTCTCCTATCTTAACTTTGTCCTTCCATCTTCCAAGTCCGGTTCTTTTCATATATTTCTTCACCTTTTCCAGCCATTTTATTCTAGGTCTACCCCTTCGTCTTCTTCCCCCAAGATTCCCCTATTGTGTCATTTGCAGTGTTATTTCTTGTTCTTCTGCTCTATATATGTTCATTCTTTGCCACTTTATTTCCCTAACCATGTCCTCTCCTCTCAAATCTTTCTCTTTTTCACAATTCATTCTTTGTCTGTAGTCGTTGTTTCTTAATTAGATTGGACCTAATATTGTTCTCATTATCTGTTAGAAAACACATTTTTCTCTCTGATAAAGCCTCTCTTTTGTATCGAATTTATAACTTTTTATAACAAGAATGAATATTGTTTATTTATGCTGCGACAGAATTCACAACCACTTTTGTATTTTAAAAACTATTGTCCGCGCGGAGTGAACCACTGTGGTCCCTTGTAGGGTCCTATCATATTCAAGGTTTATTGGCCACATTCGAAATAAATTCCTCTCATAACGGGCTGAAGAAACATTTGTAAATATATCTATTATCTCTTTATCGGGGCATTATAATTTTACCTAGAAAAGTCTGCGTGGAAAAAATATCTTGTTGTAAGATTTGCACGTGCTTTATTGATGGCATTTGATTTTTTTTACAAGAAGATATAATTTTTAACTTTCAGTGGTGAATGTTTCTTCAAGTGGATCGGTTCAACTCCAGCTTGAGTCAAGCTCAAGTTGTATCTCGGTAGTTTATTGAAGTAACTCTTGTAACTTATTTTATTATTTATACGCTTCTCGTTCTCTGTAAATTTCGTGAATTTATCTATTTGAGATACAGATTCTCTCTTTCCATTGCTCTTGAATATGAAGCAGCCACGCAGGCTTCGGGGTACAACAACGTTAAGAGCATGCAAGAAGAAGGTGACGAAGATTAAGAGTCACAAGAGCATCATGAACGTTCAGGATTAATGTTTTATTCCGCAAAGAATATGCACTTTTGCTAACTCGTTGAATAGGAATTGAAGGAAAACTTGAACTGAAGCCATCTTAAATTGACGAACAGACGTTACTTGCTAGTTGCCAAATACTAACTACTTCAAATTGTATTCTATACAGGTGGTTAGATTTAAATATTAACAGGAAATTGGGTTGTATAGGTTACGGGGCAGGTACACAGAAAAAATAGGAAAGTTTGAATATAGTATAACAAAATAACAGCGTGAGATTTTGTGAAGCTTTCTATATACCTGGAATAAACTTATATAGATAATACCAAATGAAACATTTTACTGTATTTCCATCTTTTGTCATGTATAATGAAATCACAAACTACTGAAATTTGGGAAAATCAATAGGCATTAGCATGTTAAGATATTTACCGAGATATTTTAGTTATTCGAATTGTAGAATTGAAACAATATCACAAAAATATTTTTCTTCTTTCCAGCGGGCATGTTTTTGAACCAAACAATATATATATATATATATATATATATATATATATATATATATTTTCTGTTTTGGCTGTTGTTAAGTTAATAATTCAGTATTCATTTGAATTTCGTAGCGTAAAGACGTGTATCGCTCCGGTTATCAGTAGTGCTTCGACAAAAAAAAAAGTGAATCACAAAACAAAATTAATTTCTTATCAGTTAATGATAAAAACTGGACAACTCATTAGTAAATAAAAGAGACAAAAAAAAATGAACACATTACCAGCTTTTAATGGGCCGGGATTTAATTATAGCCAACAAATGATGCCTCAAAACAATGGAAGTACTGTACAGGGTGTCCCACCTTTCAATACACAAATACCGCAATATCATCAAATTCAAACTCACCCTCAACCAATATTGCATGGACATACTCAACAACCCCAGTATACTGTCAGCCAACCATCCCCTCCACAGCAAGCATCACATAGCCAAAACTACTGTAGAATGTCATCAACTAGTGAAGAAGAATTCGCAGGTTACGACGAGTACGAGCAAAATAATAGCTCCAACAAAAATAGTTGGCAAGTAGTTAAAAACACAAAGAGAAGAAAAATTAGCGCAACAAATAGACCACAAGAGACAGTAACAAATAACAAGTTTAGCCCCTAAACACAGGAAGAGATAGTAGACGCCACAAAAATCAACGAAAATGAAAATAAAACACCAAAACCACCTCCAATATACGTATACGGAGTAATTAACTACGGGGAGATGATAGAACAACTGGGCACAATAGCAGAAAGCACACAATACACCACAAAATCCCTAGCCGACAATACTGTAAAGATATGTTGTGACACACCAGATACATATAGGAAGGTAATAAAACACATGAGGGACAACGACGTAATACACCATACTTACCAACCTAAAGAAGAGCGTGCCTATAGAATTGTCATTAAACAATTACATCATACTACGGACATAGAAGAAATAAAATCAGAACTAACCAAAAATGGACACAAGGTGAGAAATGTAATGAATTGTAAGAGCCGAATTACAAAAGAACCGCTGAATATCTTTTTCGTCGATCTAGAACCAGCAGACAACAACAGAGATATCTACAAGCTGTCAAATCTACAAAACAGAGCTATTCAAATAGAACCGCCCAAAACAACAAAGGGTATTACACAGTGCATGAGATGCCAGCAGTACGGACACTCAAGGTCATACTGCAACAGACCATTTGCGTGTGTCAAATGTGGTGGAGCACATAATACGACAGCCTGCAAAAAAAGTAAATATACCCCTGCAGATATGCTCTATGTGATGGTGCCCACCCAGCCAACTATAAGGGATGTGCATTCTACCATAGTCTATTTAAACCAAACAATGACAACAATCGTATGAATATACAAAAAAATGCAAATAACACTACAACCTATTCTGCATACAATGAAACCAGTGCCCCAAAACCACTATCCTATACATCCACAGAATAGCTATGCCAACGTAGTAAGAAATGATAGTGAACAACAGACAAATTTTAATATTAATGACATAATGAACAAATTTCTTGAGGAATTTAAAAACATGTTTCAACAACTACTACAACAAAACAGCATGGTTCTAAACATGCTATCTTGTATCCAAAATTCAATAGTTTCATTAAAATCGCAGAGTGGAATGCCAATGGGCTTCCACAACATAAAAACGAGGTAGAGTTATTTCTTCATCACAATGAAATAGACATTCTATTAATAAGTGAAAGCCACTTCACAAGTCGAACTCACTTCAGGATACCTCAATACACAACTTATTCATCAAACCACCCAGACAATACAGCCCATGCTGGATCGGCCATCTTGATAAAAAACACCATAAAACATGTTGAACTACCAAAATACGCCCAAAATAGTTTACAAGCCACAGTTATAAAAGTTAGTATGAGGTCATATGAGCTAACAGTTGCAGCAGTCTACTGTCCTCCTCGTTACAACTTGAAGAAGGAAGACTACAGGAATTTCTTTGATACTCTAGGCCACAAATTCGTTGCGGGGGGAGACTTCAACAGCAAACATATCTTATTTGGATCTCGTATCACAACTACTAAAGGCAGAGAATTAGTAAAATTAATACATGAAAACAACTACCACCCCCTGGCAACTGAACACCCCTACTTATTGGCCAACAGATCCAAATAAGACACCTGACCTGCTGGACTTATTTATTACCAATGGTTTTTCCCCTGCTTACATGGACGTCATGCCAAACTATGACCTCTCATCAGACCATCTCCGATTATAGCAACAATCAGTAGTTTCATAGTTTACAAAACGATAACACCAAGGTTACATAACAGTAGAACTAACTGGGAAAAATACCAAGCCAAACTAGAAGAGGATATCAGCCTCCAAGTAAGTCTCAAAACATCAGACGAAATAGATGGAACACTAACATCTTTAAACTATATGCTCAAAGAGGCCGCACAAAATGCCACCCCTGCAACTAATACAGGTAATAAAGTTCACTACATCCCAGCGGAAATTAAAAAGCTAGTAGCCCAAAAAAGGAAGGCAAAAGCAAAATGGCATCGTAGCCATGCCCCATCGGACAAGACCACACTGAATAGACTAAGTAACCAATTAAAATCTAAACAAGAAAGATCATTTACATATTATATAACGAATCTAAACCGGCAAGACAACTCAATATGGAAACCAATAAAAAATTCCAAAAAACCTAAAACCCAGGTACCCCCAATAAGAAACAAGCAGGGAACTAATCTACAGTGGGCCAGAAATGACGATGAAAAAACGGCGCTATTTGCTGAGCATCTAGCTCAAGTATTTACACCCTACAGTGACGCACCAGATATTGAAATTGAAAGTAACCTAATCAACATTCCAGAAAACCTCCCACCAATTAAACCACTAACCAAAGATGAAGTCCAAAAAGAAATCCAATACTTAAACAATCGAAAAGCCTCTGGACTCGACAAAATAACTCCTAGGATGATAAAGGAACTACCAGAGAAAGGAATCATACTCGTTACTCTTATCTTCTATGCCATCTTACGCTTAAACTACTGGCCCAAGCTATTTAAAACAGCTGAAATAATCTTAATCCCAAAAGAGGGCAAAAATCCAAACGAAGTAACCTCATACAGGCCAATAAGCTTGCTACCAATGGTATCAAAAATACTTGAAAGACTGCTGCTACAAAGAATCAATTCAGATCCGGAAACAGAAGAATGGATTCCTCACCACCAATTTGGTTTTCGGAAAGAGCACTCCACGGTCCAGCAGGTTCATAGAATAGTTCATAACATAAATACAGCAATGGAAAACAAGCAGTATTGTACAGCTGCCTTCTTGG
Source organism: Galeruca laticollis (assembly GCA_963921935.1). NCBI lineage: Eukaryota > Metazoa > Arthropoda > Insecta > Coleoptera > Chrysomelidae > Galeruca > Galeruca laticollis. The sequence continues at coordinate 174,148,598 of OY998181.1, forward strand.
ATATTAGTCAAGTCTTTGACAAGGTTTGGCACACAGGTCTGGTATTCAAAATAAAGAAATATCTTCCCATCACCTACCTGAAATTATTGAGATCCTACCTAAGCGACAGAGAATTTCGAACGAGAATGAATGAAAGTCTTTCCAATAATTTTCCAATTAAATCCGGGGTACCGCAGGGCAGTGTTCTTGGACCGCTGTTGTATGTACTACATACAGCAGATCTACCAACCAACAATGAAACATTCACTGGAACTTTTGCAGACGATACCGCCGTCCTTGCAGCCCACGAAAACCCAGCTACAGCGTCTTCGATTCTTCAGGCACAACTAAATAACATTCAAACTTGGTTACATAAGTGGCGGATCAAAACGAATGAAACAAAGTCAGTCCAAGTGACCTTCACGTTGAGAAAAGAACAGTGCCCTCCAGTGACACTTCCAACTTACACAATCCCCTAGCACCAAATATCTAGGAGTGCACCTCGACTCAAAACTCAACTGGAAAGAACACATACTCAAGAAGCGGAAACAAATTGACCTAAGAATAAAAGACCTACACTGGCTAATAGACAGAAAATCGAAATTGAGCCTAGAGAACAAAATCCTCGTGTACAAAGCTGTCATCAAACCAATCTGGACGTACGGTATACAACTCTGGGGATGTTCGAGCAAGTCGAACATAACCATAATCCAAAGAAGCCAGTCTAAAATATTACGTATGATAACTGACGCACCCTGGCACGTGTCAAATCTAACACTCCACGAAGACCTAAGAATACCATTTATACAGGATGTAATTACAGAACAAAGTAATAAGCACCACAAAAGACTAGAATCGCACAGTAACCCTCTACTCCATCCCCTAATAGAACCGCAAATTGACAGAAGACTCAAAAGAAACTGGCCAGCCGATCTGAAAAATGATTAAAGGGGTAGCCTCACTGGAGAAGACCTCACCACGCCAATAGGAACACACTGTTCCCGAGCCAACAAATTAGCCTATAGAACTGTTTGTTTTGATTGCTAAGAAAAGTGATATAATAATTAAAAAAAAAAGAAAAAAAAAAGTTAATAATTTCCATAATTTCTACTCTTACAGGTTCATTCAATATTTTTTCTTGTTATTTCTTCAATGTCTTCTTCAATAACTGAATCTTCTACTAGTAATGTCCTAAAGTAGTCCAGCCATATTTGTTTGTACTCGTTTTCTTACTCAATGATTTTGCCATTTTGATTTTTTATACTGCTCTTTTTGCTTAATATATATTCTTAAGATTGACATGAATTTTACTAAGAACGCAGTAGGAAATGTTATTACTATATTAGTGTATGTTCAAGCTAAACCAAATGTAAATTTCACGAGATCTAGAATTGATTTATCGTTGGAAAATAGAATAAAAAATAAAACCCGCTTATGGTTATTTTTTTAAACCCCGAGAAGATTTAAAAGTAACAAAATGAGTCTCGTACAAAGTATATATACATAAAAAAAATTAAAATCTTGTCTGGAGCCATAACCCGTCACTTTTTATAATTAATGTAACACCTCGATGTGGCGCTTATACCTGCCGTCTCTCGACGGGGTAGCCCACCAATAACATACCCGCCTCTTTCGCGTGATGATCCCTAATGGTATAATAGAGGACGAAAAATGTGGAACCCACATCTTGGTGACCTTGATATTAAATATTACGTGACGTAATGAATTTTGAATTAATTTTAGGTGGATTTTTTGTGTCAAATTGTATCCATCAGTGGTAAAAATATTACGTAAGAAAAAAATTAAGAACGTCTATTATGATAAAACGAAAGTTGTATATGCCTAAAAACGATTCAATACTAATTTTTTTTTAATTTAACCCATATACCATAAAAGTCAGTAGTTGTTTTACTTCATCATCGTCCATCTGAGAAAATCCACTTTATATCAGTCATATAAGAATCATGATTGATACGAAACGAAACCATATGGCGTGATTATAATAATAATCCATACAAGAAAAGCGAAAGTTTGTTAATTACAGAAATGAGCATGTACGAGGGTGGTTCGATTAAAATAATTGTCAACAGAAGTTTGAGCCAAAATAACTTTTTCAATACAAGCTCTATTTTTAGTCTTATTTCAGAATGAAATAGGGCTATTGTAGAGAGTAGCATGACGCGACTTCGGAAAAATTTCAATGCAGTTTTTCGTTTTGGTGTTCCTAGATGCCAAAATCACCCCCAGTTCCGTGTGTGTTATAACGGAATTTGTAAGCACGATAGAGGGCGTATTTTTTGACGGATCGAAACCAAACTCGCTACAAAAATCGGTTAGGACAAAATCTTGGACGAGTTCGTTAATGAGCCAAATCGGCCCAGTAAAAACAAAATGGCGGCCTGTCAAAGTTGAAAAAAAATCGTATTTCCTTTGTTTTTCATTTGACGCAAAAAAGTTATTAAGCTTTTTCATAGACCTTAACACGTTCTACAACTTTTGTATTTCACATTTTTCTCTAAATCGTACACTAAAACATTTATTTGAGAAAATTCACAAATTATAACGGAATTTGTAAGCACGATAGAGGGCGTATTTTTTGACGGATCGAAACCAAACTCGCTACAAAATCGGTTAGGCAAAAATCTTCGACGAGTTCGTTAATGAGCCAAATCGACACAGAAAAAACAAAATGGCGGCCTGTCAAGTTTGAAAAAAAATCGTATTTCCTTTGTTTTTCATTTGACGCAAAAAAGTTACTGAGCTTTTTTATAGACCTTAACACGTTCTACAACTTTTGTATTTCACATTTTTCTCTAAATCGTACATTAAAACATTTATTTAAGAAAATTCACAAATTTACCAGGATTTTTTTTTATTTTTTCGTTTTTGATTTGATGCCAAAATGTTACATTGTTTTTTTGTACATCTCAGAGCATTCTATTACTTTTGTATCTAATTTTTTATTTTCGGTTTTATGCAAACATGTTACTGAAATAAGACTGTCCAATTGGTCCTGTGCCATTGGGATTTTGTAATTATAGGCGTCCAAAGTTTGAATTCGTTTTATTTTCGTATTGTTCACTTGACTTTTACAAAATTTTCAACATATTTATAATGTATGTGTATGTTTATAAGGTAAACATATTTACTGTAGTGTCTTCAAGCCCGAGACGAACTACTCGTAATGGTTAGTGATCCAAAAATTTTGCAGGAATGACACACCCTGTATGAAAATATCGAAAAGGTACTCTTGTTGGAATTTGAGAAAATTTGGCTTGATATTTACCATTTTATTAGTGCACTTCGTACCGATTTGTGCATTCACCCTTTTTAGGTCAGGGCATTAATAAAATTAAAAACAAAGGTCATAGCAACCAGGAATATAAAAAAAATCCAACAATTAAAATTGTGTTTTGGAACTCAGAGGGCATCGGGAATTTCGATGACGTTTTCTCACAAGATGTTGATATATTTTGTTTATGCTAAACATGGGCTACCCATGATAGTGATTACTCTTATCCTAAATTTCTTTGATATCAACATTTACTCTGTTCACGCTATTAAGGAGAAATCAATGGGTAGGGCCAGTGGGGGGATCTCTATATTAATAAAAAACACTACAATGTTCGGTTACTTCACAGTTCTCCTCATTGGCTGTTCTGCTTGATTTCTCTGGAAAGTTTCTCTTTTATATTGTGTGCTGTGTACTTTAAACCTAGTTTTGAGCTTAAGTATATCTTAGACAGCCTTCAAATAACATTGACCGAGCTGCACTCGGCATATTCTGATTTCTTGTTTGTAGCTGGAGGAGATTTCAACTGCCGTCTTGGTGCTAAGTGTGAAACTCCAGAAGAGATTTTTGAAAATACCATCATTTTTGTCAAAAGAATTAGTCTTGATTCAATTATTAATAATAGAGGTGTCTTACTCTCTGAGTTTATGAATGACAACTCATTCACCATACTTAATGGCAGATCAGTTAAAGATCAACCGGGTCAATTCACATTTTGTAATTCCAACGGTAAATCTACTGTTGATCAAATTTGGTGTTCTAATGCCTCTCTTTCATTAATTGAAAATTTTGCAATGCTAAATAATGGTTGAAATAACACGAAACTTTATCATACCTGACACATTCATAAGCAATAAACAGTCCACAACAACTAAATTAATTTGGGATGATTTGCAGCTAGATAGGTATCAGCATATTTTGCGCAACTCTTCCTTAGCAATGTTGTCCAATGGTAATACAGAAAGTTACCACGCTATGCGTGATTCAATCTACCTTGCCGCTGATAGTTGTGGTATGATGAAAAAATGTGTAACTTTAAACAAACCATTCACTTATAATAACAAACCTTGGTTTGACTTAGAGTGCATTAACTTAAAAAAGTCAGTAAAGTCAAAACTTAAAATCTGTAAAACTTATAATTTTGCTGATGAAGTCAAAAATGACTACCTATTGGCGAAAAAATCTTTTAAAAGCACATGTACAGCAAAAAAAAATGCATTTGAAAATAATATGGTTCAATTGCTCAGTAACTCTAATGATTGTCTCACATTTTGGAGGACTATAAAAAAATTCCGTCCCAATAAGATTATCTCAAGTGTATCGCTTGAAACCTGGGAAACTTATTTTGATACCCTTACCACAGTGAAATGTGATTTTCAATATTTACAGATGGACGCCAGGCATCCGTTTCTAGACACGGAAATCTCCCAATCTGCGGTGCTTAACAGTTGCAAAAGAAACAAAGCCCCGGGATTAGATGGAATTCCCTTCGAGTTTTTCAAATATTTCCCTCAAAACTGGTGTCTTTTTTTGTGTAGTTTGTTTAACAAAGTTTTCGAAAACGAAGCTTTCCCTACTGAATGGTCTACAGTATCGCTCTCAATGGTACACAAGAAGGGCCCCATCGATAACCCCAGTAATTATAGGGGCATCGCCTGCATTAACACTATTATTAAACTTTTTAATATGATCATGTTGAACAGATTAAACTCTTGGTATGGACAACATCTTTGTCTTGAATAGCACCATTCAAACTCATCTACATCGCAAAGGCAGAAGAGCCTTTGCCGCTTTTATTGACTTGAAGCGCGCATTTGACTCTATTAATCATCCCCTCTTATGGCAAAAATTATTTAAGCTGGGTATCAGTTCTAAATTTATTCGTCTATTCAGAGCTCTGTATGACAAATCCTCTTTTTGTGTAAAAGTTAACAATGAATACTCTAAATTCTTTGAAATAAATGAGGGCGTTCTGCAAGGTGAACCATTAAGTTCCTTGCTTTTCTCACTATTCATTGCTGATATTGACGACTTCTTCAGAAAATCTGATATGGTTGGAATTAATATTGATAACAGGAATGATTTGTTACTTCTGTTGTATGCGGACGATTTGGTTATCCTTACTGACTCTGAAATAGATCTGGCTAGAAAGCTACGCACCCTTGAACAATATACTTGCCTTAACAAACTTACTGTTAACAATTCTAAATCTAAAATTATGTGTTTCTCGAGAGGCGGCCACAAAATAACAAGAAATTACAAATTTCTGTTCAACAAAGTAGAAATCGAGATGACTAACCACTATACATACTTAGGGGTTACTCTCACTTGTTCTTCATTATTTCGCGAACACGCAATGAATACCTCTTCCAAATGCAAACAAGCCATAGGTGCTGTCATGAATATGCTCTTACGTTCAAAAACAACTTCCTGGCAATAGCGCATAACCCTGTATCATTCCATAGTAATCAATACACTTGCCAATTTGGTCCCTGTCAGGGGTCTGCGTTATCTTAACATTGTTGAAAAAACCCAAGTTGGTTTTTTCAAAAGATTGCTCCTATTACCGCTAAACACTCCTGATTATTTAGTACGTATTGAGGTGGGTGTTGTTAGGCTTGATTATACGGTATTTAAGTTGTGCCTTAATTGGTTATTAAAAATGTTTTCTTTTGCAAACACTAGATTGCCAAAGATTGTCTTTCTCAGGCTCTTAGAGTTAGAGGACTTTGACAACCCCTGCTATAACTGGGCCCTACAAATGAAACAGATTTTTATAGATCTCGGGTTGAACGATATGTGGAACAACCTCTCTTTTGGTTCACTTAAAAGGCATTACGATGCAATTCTTGAGAATTTTAAACAAAAGTTGTATAGTTCCCACTTACAACGCCTTGCTAATAGTAATTACTGTGTAATATATAAACATTTAACAGTCACTTCAGGTCCTGCAGATTATCTAACTAGTAAACTGCCGATTAAATTAGTTCGAATATTTTGTCAGATCCGTTTATGTTCGAAGACTTTTGTTAGAATAACGTATAAGGGAAGTATTTATACCATTAATCAAGAAGAAATTTGTACTCTGTGCAACTCGCGTCAAAATGAAACGCTTGAACATATTGTGCTTCAATGCAGGATGTATGATTGTATTAGAGTGCAAATTATTAAAAATCTGCATAATTTTGATGATTTCATTGCCTTATTAATACTGCTTCCTTGGCGGATATCAAGCAAATTTCGAATTATTTCATTGGCGTACTCAAAATTCGTTCATTTATTATAAATGAATAGCTTGGGTTTTACACAAATTTTATTTTCGTTATTTTATTGTTTATTTTCATTGTGATTTTGCCGCATGAACTGTGTATTTATTTATAGACTCTGTTCCGGATTTCTTGCTATATTGATTTGTATCAATTTGAAGCAATAAAGATATTATTATTATTATTATGAGGATATCCTACTGTAGTAAAGTAGAATCAAGCTTAAAATGGGGCAGCAACTTTGGCTAAGATGCGCGTTGCTTCGTGTAATCTCGAAGTGTAGGCAGGGTCAGTTGTGGCATATAAGCTATCGAAGATTACCTATTGATATCATATAAACTGTCACGCCCAGACACATTTTGCAAATTTGTTAATACATCATATTGTAAATTTTTTTTCCAATTCCTGGAAAACACTGAGTTTATATTTATTTCATAATAAATTATCTGAATCATTTATTACATTTCCAATAATCGAATATAACATATTACTAATTTAATAATTATGTCAGCTGTCATTGCGCTCAAAGACAGGATCAGCATAAGAGTACTTAGAAATTTTTATTAAATTTTAAATTGGGAATCCTGACGAACTGTACCTAGCAGATAAAAGTCAATAATAGAAATGCTTTTAACACGACTGAGTATAAATAATACGATCAATTGAAAATAAAAAATTTAAATTAAAAAAATTCAAATGGTTCAGAATCTTAAACTCATATTAAACTAATATAATAAAAGGAAAGCATTACAATATATATATATATATATATATATATATATATATTGTTGTATATTTATTTTATTGGTTTTCCTTTTTTTAAAGGAAGCCAATTTTAATTATAGTTAGTTGATTCAAGTTATGGGCTCCAGAATTGGTGTGACTATAGACGAATACCAATTCAATTCAAAATCTTTGTATTGTTTAAAAAATTTTACTCTTTGTTATTGTTACCTCAGGGATGTGTTCGGCACTGAACGCTCGTCAGCAACAGGAAACCTACAGGTAGAGATATCAGAGAAATACGCAAGAAAATCATAGACAAAACATTTTAATATAGCAATAAAATTCAAATGGTTATCAATGCTTCATAACGAAATTGTGAAAATATAATACAACTCTCATAACTAAATTTGTGAAAATCTTTATATAAATTTAAATACAGTTATTTTACGAAATTGTATTTAATTGATAACAAGTAAACTTCAATCAAAAAATACATGCATTTAATATTTCGGAACCATGATCATGTTTACCGCAAAAATCCCAACTCTAATCGTTCCAATATTCTGTTCGCGTGGTTTTATGATGAATCTTATGTGGAAACAAAGTGTGGTGTATTGGAAATGTAATCTGTTATTGAAAAGATAGAAATTTGGTGAGTAATAATGTATTGATTTTATTTAGTGTGTTATGTCCGTAATTCAGTGGAGATTGATTATTTAATATCTAGTTATAATATAAGATTTCAGTAATAATTATTATCCCTAGCCTAACATTTGAAAAGTTAATTTTTATTATTTTCAGAAAATATTTATATGCACATGAAGATAAAAAGTTCTTTATTGGTTTCTCATCGACTCAGGAGATCATGCGAAAATCGTTCGTAGTTGTGATTGAATAAATGTTCAAATCAGGATTGGAAAACAATAAAATTGCGGATTGTTTTCCTGGATTGTTCCACAATTAACAGCAGTAACAAATTGATGACCAGCAAATTGTTTAAATAAGGTAAATTATTTTATCTTACCAAATTCTTGTAGTTAACACTAAACTCTCGGTTTTTTACACTTATATATTTAAAAAGCGTAATATTATTATTGATTTACATTTACACACGTTGTTTGAGACTTTAATTGATTTTTTATTAATCTTATTGTAGTTATTTTTACTTTTAAGTTATAATTTTGAAGAGAATAATTTTACGTGACCATTCCTTTCTACACCCGCGACGCTTCTCTTCAAGCCAACAATCAACAACGCTCAACTTTTTTGATTTTGTTTAATTGTTTTTGTTGTTAGGATAAATAAAATGTTTTTCTTAAATCAAACTACCCATTCTCGCGTTCATTTCGACATTTCAGCTGTGTTCTATTAAGTATCGGAACCGCACTGTTGTCACTCTTAATTGCACTTACCGAACTACCGACGAACGTGAATTTCCGTATCAAATATTTTCATTTGACATTATATTACAATTTGATCTAAATGTTTATACAATATACAGGGCTCATCCAAAAATAATAATAATAATTGAGAAGATATAATTGTGGAATTTTGTTTTGGGATTTATATTGTTACATATACAGGGTTTTTTAGAATACACATCAGAAATATAATTGTTGAAATTTACTCCTAATGTTTTATTCTTTTCTAAATTAAATAGATGTCTCATAAATGACTTTAAACCGTATACAATGTGTAGGTTAGCTTAATTATTGACATGTTTAGATTATATACATTCAGATAGCATGTCGTTATGAGAATTGTTTATTGAATTATTTATTAGAAATTATTATTATTCAAGCAATCTTATTAGTTTCTTTTCGCCGTACTAAACATAGGTTTATTGGGGAAGCGGCAAATTAAAACGAGTACCCTTCATACTTTTTATGTCCAAGCTTTCAGAATTTATTTATTCCATTATCAAGGATAAAGTATATGAGAATGTATATTATAATAGATGTAAATGGTAAATTGTATTTAACATCAAAAGAAATATTTGAATTTTTTAAAAATAATTGTCAAATTGAAAGTAAATAAAATCGTTTTAAATAGTTATTCTTTTTTTATATTGGAACATTGAAATAATTAAAGAAATTAAGGTTATGTTTAAATTAACCATAGATCTATAAACAGTTATTGTATTTGTGGTTATCTTCTTTCTTTTCTGATTATAGAAATGACATTTTATTAACCTACAAACTGTTTTTTAAATAGAAGAAGAATTTGAAATTGAAAGATTGAAAGAATAATAAATATCACTTAAATTATTATGATCACTTTTCTTATTAATGATATTAGTTTCTTGAGATATGTGAGCCATTTCTAAGAAAAATGTTTTCTGAATATTTGATTGAATATCTAAAATACTTACAGAATCAAAGTCCATAATTATCATCTTTATCAATCACATGTTTTGCCAAAGCACATCTATCGGGATATAACCTATCAAATGTATTATATTGTATTCCCTGTAAAAATTGTGAAGAAAAATATGTAGGTCACACTGGTCAAAAATTAAAAAATCGTATATCAACATAAAAGCGATTGTAGCGATTCAAAAACAACATATTCATACCATGACATAAAATATGAAATATACATCAGTAATTGCCTGTGAACAAATAAATATTGGATAAATGCAATCCATATTTCGAGTAATGTCTTTGATAAACTTTGTAAACACAAAATGTCACGATGACAGTTAAAATTGTCAATGTCAATGGTTTAAATCAAATAAGAAGAAGAATATGGTGTGAGATATATGTGTATTACGAAACAGCACACTGGTATAGTCCCTAAACTCGACTGTGGCTAAGCCAGGTATAAAAGTTAAAATTATGGTGGATACACAGGTTCTTTTTTATAACTGTTTACGACTAAACATTGTTTTTGTGACCAGACTTATCTATAAAAGGCCAGAACCAATTGTTTTTGTGCGTGTAAGCCGCAGTCCGGAATTTTCTAGTAAGAAAGGCTTTAATATAAATAAAGGACTGATCAGCGGATGAGTTAGTTGAAAAAGTGATCTTGCGAAATAAACAAAAATACACCGAACAGTAAAGTGCTAATATAAATTGATAATCAAGTTTGTGTGCATATAAATTAAATTTAAGTGATTAGTTAAGTATATATAAATTAAGTGTTAGTGAGTTAGTGTTTAAATAAATTAGTAAGTAGCCATACCGTGTGTTTAAAATTTATCCCACCCGTTAGCTGTTTAAATAAATTAGAAAAACATTACATGTGGTTATACAGCTAATTTATTAATATAAAGATGTCAATTGACATTTAAAAAAATATTTTATATAAATTAAAAGAAGTGTAACTGGTTGGTAAATATAGTTTATAATGTAGATTTAGTTTATAATGCATGTAAAGAAGGTTTAACAATTAATAAAATCAATAAATTAAAACAAAAAAGAAATGTGATTGGTCAAAACAAATAACCTATGATGGATTGAACTTTTTATATCTATAAAAAAGGAATATCGATACCGGGAGACGGAATAAATGGAGTTTTTGATAAATTTTGACAAGAGTTGCACGAATTTTGGGATTCCAGAGAAAAATTATAAAAAACAACCCTCAAATCATATTAATTTGACGATTTTATAAAGATAATTAAAGCAAACCAAAGTAATAAATATTCTAAAAGGAAAACTATCAATTTTGAAAAATTTCATTAACGCAACTTGAATGAAACGAAGTAATAAGAGAAGCAGAAGTCAGATAAGAAACTTTAAACAACAAAAAGCAGCATCAGAGTAATATGAAGTAAATTGTGAGAGCTGAAACGTCAATATAAGCGAAATAAATATGTCACGGAACAAGAAATTAAAAGCATATAAGTCAGATTAATTAAGCTAAACCAAATTTTGATGTTGAAAAATTTAAATAAAATAAATTGGCAAGAAAAGAAGTTAGGAGTGCAGCAGAGGTTAATCTTTTAACAAGTAGAAGCAATGTTAACGTGAAGTGTGAGAGCTGAGACGTTGGTAAACAACGGAAGATTGCTGACGAACACCTATGTTTTTCTAATTTATTTAAACAATACACTATTCACTAACACTTAATTTATATATACTTAACTAATCACTTATTATATACACTGTATATTCACTTAAACTAATTTATATAAACAGTTCACTAATTTATATTCACTTATTTACTTGTTTATCTGACGATGTCAAATTATCAACTGCCCTGGTCCGCTGATCGGTCCTTTTTATATACTAGTGCCTTTTTTTACTAGAGAATTCTGGACTGCAGCGTACACAAAACAAATGCCTTTCGCGATATTTCTCGATTGCCGGCTCAATCCTTAAAAGACCTTCCGAGAACATGTCTATAAAAACTGTCACGATAACTCCCAATAGACCTTCTCACAATTCGGCGCGCTCGCCATTTCTTTAACTCTGTTAACATAAGGTTACAGGACCGTACTTAGTATCTGCTTCGGTGTGCGAATTCGTAACAATATCATATCATTGGTAGAAAACGTCACTGAACAGAGATTAAAAGCATATACGAACCGGTAACATAATAATTTATTTTCTAAAGATTTTCAAAGCTTATAAATTTCTCTGGAAAACATTTATCATTTATATAAATGAATAAATAATTACAATATTCAATTTCAAATCTAAAATAACTTGAAAACAATAATAAGATTTAACAAATTTAGATACACATTTCAAAATTACAAAAATATGACCCATTTTATTATTTATCAATTATTATTAAAAATTCTCACTTATAAAGAAAATCAGACGGTAAACATATTAGTTGGTATACCTTAAAAATAAATTTGAGTATAAAAAAAATAAATTGTGTGAAAGAGAGAGTGAAAGGGTTGTTTTTGTTTAGTATCGTGTCTGTGTGTTGTTATACGAGTAGAAAAATATTTAATAAAAGAAAAATTCGAAATAAGCCTAAAAAAATGTTGAAATAAGCCTAAAAATTGTTTCGATGTACTAAGGAAACTTTATTTGCCATATAATGTTGAATTTAAACTGATGTTAAAAATACGGATACTATATTAATACGATATTTTCCATAGTAGCAAAAGATTTAACTTTAATACAAGTACTCAATTGATAATTACTATTATTTGAACATTGTAAGACGTATGTATAGGAATGTCTGACACAGTTGTTCGTTACAGGGGACCTGGTTTAACGGTCTTTTTGATTTCATTACAACATTTTTCAATTGTAATACATCTTCGGATATTTTTGCCTCGTTTGCCGGTCACGAGTAGTACGTACTATCTCGCAGTTGGTTAGCAAAGAAATGTATATATGTATATATAGATAGAGAGGGAGATAAAGTGATACCCACCCACGATATAGAAGTGTACACGGTAGATATCTGAGCTGACCTACATTTCCAACATACCGCCGTACCACTGTTGATTGTGTGTGTGTATGCATGCATGTACGTATTATTTATATTATACGGACAACGAGCAACAAATGTATTTTCGTCGAAATTGATTCGATATGCAGATGTGTATTTCTAATCGACAATGATTTAGAATTTAGATTAATGCACGCAGTGTCGGGCGAAGGAAGCTGTGACTAATTTTCATTACGAGTTAAACGAACTGCTCATAAAAAACACAGGGAGAAATTTAATTAGAAGACGTGTAATTTTGTTTTTCTTTTAGGAAAAAAGAAAATTTGTTATAGTTCTAATTATATAATAACTTATTTGTAAGAGGATTATACTAAGAATGAATATTTTATATAAAATAGAGGCGCTAATGCCCGACAACAAATTTTTAATACTTCAAAATAAAATATATTTATCACAAAATAAAAAAAAAACTATTTTTGTTATTTGAGGACCATGTAAAAATTAGTTGGAAACGCCGCGAGATCCCGGCTTGTCATTGGATATATAGAAAATGGGGATAAATAATTTGGGTGTTAATTTAAAATTATTTTACTAATAAAGAATAGATTTTCGTACCTCGTTTCGCTCGGTAGTCAGTAATTTAGTTATAAATATTGAAATCAGCTAGAATTGAAGCAGGGCATTTCATAAATAATCTGGTGAAAGGCAAATGATTAAAAAGAAAACGGGAAGCACAGTTCAAAGAAAAAAGAGTTGACTAAAATGTTTTGTTCTATCTATCAAAATAAAGCGGTGGAAGAGGTTCAATTGTTTTTTTAAACAAACCTTGATTTCTCCCGTTTCGCTTGACCGATTTTAACAAATTTGGGCTCATATGAAAGAGCATAATTTACACTACAAAACGCTTACTTGGTTTTGACATTTTGACTTTCGTCTTCGCCGCTAGATGGCGTTAACTAAAATGGTAGCAAATTTTTGAGTTGTTTTAAAAAAAATGTAATGGTATATTTTTACATATTTCAAAAGAGGATACATTTTTCTAAAATTTAATGAAAAAAATTAATCATCTACCTTTTTTTGAACCGTTGATATTGAACAAAATATAATTTTATTGCATTAAAAAATGGCACGCCACTGCTTTTTATCAAAATAAAAATCATTTTCGTAATCACTTATTAGTTGCTAACAAAAAGAACCTTTTGACTTTTTTTCGTTAGACGAACGGTTTTGGATTGAAAAAATAAGATAGGTTTACATACTGTTTAAACTAACATCGCATTTAAGCGAAGCAGGCCATGATCTATATTAAGAAAGAAAACACTAAATTGTCAATCACGCTGATATTCATTTTGACAGTTCCTGCTATTAACATCTAATTTAATGTTATGTAAAGAGTATTTTTACAACAAGTCATGCCTTTTACGAATGAAGAAGCCTTTGATATGTTGAGAATTTATTTTCATTATTTTGAAAATGCGGCGATTGCTTCTAGGCAGTATGCAATGCATTATCCCCTCCGAAGACGGCATTCTAGAATGGTTTTTCGTCGTATAGCCTTACGTTTAAGGTAACATGGCCAAGTGCAACCAGCTCCAACTTTGAGAAGAAATCGTAGAGTAAGAAGAGAAGATAACATTATAAATGTGTTGGCTTATATTCATGCATACCACCATTTAAGCATAACAGAGATCTCCAGATATTTATTCATAAATCCTTAAATGAGACTGACTTTGAACGTAGGCTCGATTACTGCTACTGGCTTAGAGATTTCATTAGGGAAAATAGTCATTTTTTGTCACAAATATTGTGGACAGATGAAGAATATTTTTGCAGTAATGGCAGGGTAAATCTTCATAACATGCATTACTGGTCGGACACTAATCCACACTAGTTACGTGAAGATTATAAGCAAGGTCGATGGAGCGTCAACATCTGGTGCGGTGTTATTAATGGTGCTATTATCGGTCCGCACATATTTAATGGCAATCTAACCGGTGACATGTATTTGAATTTTTTATTGAACGATTTACCAGGACTCTTAGAAAATGTGCCTTTAGAAGTAAGAAGAAACATGTGGTTTCAATAAGACGGATGCCCGGCACATTATTCTCGAAATGTGCAAGATTTTTTGAACAGGCATTTTCCTAACCGTTGGATTGGTAGAGGCAGTCTATTTTTCTGGCCACCACGGTCCCCCGATTTAACCTGCCTTGATTTTTATCTGTGGGGCCGAATAAAGGATTTGGTGTATAAAACTCGACCAGCTAATCGAGAAGACATGATAGTCCGAATTCAAAACGCCATAAATAATATACCAAGATCGGAAATTGAGGTAGCTGTCAACTCCACCCAGAAAAGATTGGACCAGTGCATTCAAAATAATAGACAGCATTTTGAACATTTAGGACAAATCTATTAATTTATGTATCCTCTTTTAAAATATGTAAAAATGAACATACCATTACATTTGTTTTTTTTTTTGAAAAAAACTCAAAAATTTGCTACCATTTCAGTTAACGCCATCTAGCGGCGAAGACGAAAGTGAAAAAGTCAAAACCAAGTAAGCTTTTTGTAGTGTAAATTATGCTCTTTCATATGAGCCGAAATTTGTTAAAATCGGTCAAGCAAAACGGGAGAAATGTTGGTTTCTTTAAAACTTCCCCTGCCGCTTTATTTTGATAGATAGAACAAAACAGTTTAGTCAAAAAGTGTAGGTGAATAGTCAGTAAATATGAAAATGGTATAATCGATATACTTTCATTAGGCAAAATTCTATAAAAATCAATTAGCAGCAATTACTCTTGGCGACTTTTATGATGAATTTTTTTTTCTAAATATATACGACCAAAATCTTATGAGATATGGCCGCTCGCTACCCTTAACTGATCACCCGGTATGTAAACAGTGATATACTATTATGTATTTCGTGTTGTAGAATCCAAAAAATTTATCAGTTTTCGATTTTGATATATAATTTTCTTGAAAATGCGATTTTCAATAATTTTTCTGATTTTTCCACTGGAAATAATTTTTTTTCGAATAACTGATAATTTTTTTAGATTTCTCGTATCAAAACCCCCCATACAAAATTTCATGAATATCGAAAAAATAACTTGGTTTGCAATTCCCGTGAAACTTGCAATATTTTTTTTATAATAGTAACTTCCATCTTTCTATTTCTACCAATTTCGACCTTTCCAATTCATAAACGTAGCTGCTACGAATTTTTGTAGGGTAAATTTTAGTAAAAATATTTAGCTCAACTTTAACCCTATATAATTCCTAAAAATATCAAATGGAAGAAACGAATAGTGTGAAAAAGAAGTCGATAACTTTCTTAGTTTCGAAAATATTAAATTTTAAATGGAGGCATGTCAAAAAGTTTAAAAAAATTTCATCAAGATCCTGGATAAAAATTTTTATACATAGTAAACGTATGGAAAAAATTATCAAATGTATTTTGACCCGGAGATTTTATTTTTACTATTCGTTTTCCGAAATTTTAATTATTAAAGAAATTAAAAAATATTTTCCGAATTTTTTTCAAATAAACTACTTGACAAAAAAATTAGGTGTAGGTCTAATATGAATAAAAAAAGTTTGGCCGTGTACCTGATGGTAGGGTATGATAGCCCATAATAGGTAACTCACAAGAAAAATATGCTCCCCCATGGACAAATCTTACCCCCCTAACTACATTGAAATTAATGACAAATAATTTTTTGCGAGATATCGAAGAAATGCTAAAGACTGAAAATGTTGAGGTTATTTAGACACGTACATAGAAATTTTTTAACCCTCATAAAAGAAGTACAATTTGCCTAAAAATTACGAAATAATTTTCTCACAGCCCAGTATATACTCGGGAAAATTAGTTTGAACATTTTATCGAAAAAGAGGGCGCCACAAGACACGCTAAATTTTGAGGTTAAATTTTTTTTCGTCACTGTAGCTATATACCGAAAGCGCATATGCCTAAAAACATAATCTCGAACTTCCACGTTCAATTCCAGTCCACTGCTGGGGGGCTCATTCGGGGGGCCCTAAAAATATTTTAAACCCATGACGCCTATAGGCACTCCAAATCCGGAAGATCCCTCGAAAATCACGATTCCAGCATCACTATTTAGCGAATGCCTAACCCCCCAAAAAAAGGGGAGCGGAGGGTGTAAAGGGCTTGACCTGTCAAGTTGCTCTATCATACTTATAACCCGAAATTCCCAAAAAAAATTTTTAAGGTACTTGTGAATTTTTTCCTGTATGTTTCCCCCCATTATCTCCCCTTTTTCATGTAGCCTAAACACCAAAGTCGAAAAAAGTCAATTTTTGACGATGTTTAGACTCCCCAAAATGGGAGACAGGAAAGTTTTGTTATATGTTTTTGAAGAAGGTTTGACATTTGATGTGTTCTCCAACGCTGAGATATTAGTTTCGGTAAATTCGAAAAAAAAATTGCAAAAATACTTTTTAATTTTTCCCTGTATAATTCTTCATATAAAAAAATCGTTTTATTAGCCCCATGCACCAATTGGAATTTTCTCTTTCAGATGCAATTTTTATTTTTTCGCTCAAACAAGAAAAAATGGATTTCAGTTGCGCTCTCTATCGTTCAAGGGAGGGGGAGGGGGGTAATTTGTTTTGTGACGGCGTCAACTCGAATAGAGGAATTTTTGATATCCGAAAAAAGTTGTTCGATCCGTCTCTGAGATAGCTATAGGGGGGGAAGTGTAATATTTTTTTATTAGAATTTTTTCCTCCAAATTAAATTTTCTACACGCTCATATAAGCAATTCCCGCTACGCGCGAATTTAAATTGATGCTCTCGTTCCCAACTTGCTAATAAGATAATATTCTTAGAATGGTGTTGGGTGTCTGATTTCATCCACGAATCCCTGATAAGCCAAGTATATAACTAAGTGTCTGTTTTTAATTAAACAGGTTTGAGGTTATGTATGATGACTGTGTACCGAATACAATTGTCTCACAAACAGTGCCGTCGAGAGAGAGAGCAGGCAAGCAGCTAACCGTGTTTTCTCCAGAATATTTCGAATTCGGAACTATTTCGACTGGACTATAATAATCAATTCCCATTTCGGTTTTTTAAAACGCGATCGGATTTAAGATAAAAATAAGGATTATTTTGTCGCTAGCTACCGAATGTTGATTGTATTATGGTAATTTTTGTGGTTTTAATAATAAATTCCACAACAAGAGAATGTGGTGAACGGTACTTCTACATAAAAAATTAGATAAGAAAATCGATTAAACGCGCAGAGCGTTGGTGGAAATTGCCTATAAAAAAATAATAAAACAGTAATAAATTGATTCATAACTGTTTAATGGACATGAAAGTGTTTTTAAATGAAACTCAAGGTCTCTAGTTAATTCCACAATATAATACAAGTTATTGAAAATTCTAAAAAATTGACAATTGTTTCGATAAATCAATATCATCGTCAGATATTGATTTATCGAAACAATTGTCAATTTTTTAGAATTTTCAATAACTTGTATTATATTGTGGAATTAACTAGAGACCTTGAGTTTCATTTAAAAACACTAATATGAGCATATTCCACGAAGTAAGGGTCGAGACAGTCAAGGACATGAAAGTGTTTAAAAAAAATTTATTTTTATCTGAAGCGTCGGGAATCTGCTTACCACGCATGTTGTTTCATTCAAATAATTTTATTTTATGCAAAATTTCTAGATAGCAACACCGCCACTGATGGAATGTCTCCAAGCTACAAAAAAATTACTTGAAAAATTTTCGGTAACAATAAAGGCACTTGCACACTTGTTAACTTTTATTTGGCTAAAGTCACGTTGAAATAAAAAAAACGTATAGTTCATGATAACCAGGATGAACAGGGAATAAACATTCTTGAAACATTTTGAAAATTCTAAATGTATAATATATATTGCAGTTAATCAATTAGGTAATAGTAAAATAACATCCATTCATCAAATGAGACTAACAATAAATTGAATCAAAACTCAAATATGTCACCAATTTTTATTTTATTAACTTCAACTACTAGTTTCGGTATTTAATAGCCATCTTCAGGGTAAGTAACCATAGAAGTTAGGCAGAAAACGTCACAGTTAAAGTGATGTTTGAAAGGGTAAGTGTGGCAATATTTAATTTGGAAATTAAAATTATATTTGAGTAATATTTAGGTTATGACATACGGAAAAGATTTAAAATTTAAAAATTTTGAACAGGAGATCTAAAGTGAAAAACTGATAGGTAAAGATTAGTGTCTTAACCCTTTCAGTCTCAATTTGTTTCTTTAGTTAGAATAACTTAATTTTTAGATTTGACAATAAAATGGATACTAAAGAACTAAAAAAACTAATAATGTTTTTGATTGACGTGACGTTCGATCAAGTGGGTTCCGAATTGTCGGAACATAGACAAATATCGTTCGTGTAATTCTGTCAACCGCATGGTGAGTTGATCAGTTTGTCACTCTAACCGGCTGTACATCCACTGTTCAAGATTGGGAAATCTTGAAATTGTATAACTTACGGTACATGTGTGTGTGTGTGTGAAAGAAAATGGCTAGGAAGCAAGTCCATTAGCCACAGAATTTTTCAAAGAGTCTACCTAAATATTAATGTTTACATCCTTGATGAAATTTACCAGTAGATCTAAGGTATGGCAGTTATCTGAGCTTAATAGGTGAGTAAGGTTTAAAGGTAGGGAGTAGTTTTGTTCAACAAGTGACTGTAGTAACCTGTTTGTTTTATGAACGTAATTGCTGCATCCAAAGAAAATGTGATTAAGATCAGCATAAGAATTATCATTGCAGGTACAGGATGATGACCGTATAATACCCAGCTTAGCAAGATGGGCGGGATATCTTCCATGACTAGTCTTCATTCTAAATATACTTGCTGAATAAAATTTCGGAGTTGTATAATCAAAAATATAGTTTGGAGGTGAGGGTAGTGTAGGATAAATTTGAAAATAGGTGTTATTTGAGGATCGTGAAACGGTTTCCCAGTGTTTTCGCCAGGATACATACATTTTATTTTTTATTGAGCTAATCGCATCTTTTCCAGTATACACGTTGTGAAAAACTCCATTGAATACCGAAGATTTGGCTAATCGATCAGCTTTTTCATTACCATATATTCCAATATGTCCCTTAACCCAAATAAATGTCATACTCAAGTTCAACAATATTGTTCTGATGTCACATAAAATAGGACATTTCATTCTTTCGAAATGAGTCCCTTTTATAGCACACAACGCTGATCTAGAATCAGATATAATCACACCCCCATCTTTTTTATTTGATTTCAGCCAGGAGAGGCCCTGTAAGATAGCATACAGCTCCGCAGTATATATACTACATATATCGGGTAATCTGATTCGTAACGATTGGTCTGTATTGGGAATGTACACAGCACATCCAACTCCATCCCTCGACTTAGATCCATCAGTGTATATTATTGTCTTGTCAGCAAAATCTGCTAGTATGGATTTAAACAGGACTGTGTTAATGTAGTTAGATTCTGTATAATCGGGGATTATGACTTTGTGGACTTTGAATATAGCTTGATAAGGAATGTTATATATAGGTAATGTTTTGTTGATTCTGTATATTTTATTGAACTCATTGGTTTGAATGAAGGCTTCCGCAAGTGGAGGCGTGTTTTTAATTCTCCAATATCGATTTGTAAGATTTTCTATAGAAATACTATATACATTATTTATCATGTCCGACCTGAGGGTTTTAAGTTTAATTAAATATTTTTGAGACAAAAATTAACGTCTTAAAAATAGAGGTGGTTCGTTACATTCTGCCAATAATGCATTCACTGGTGTTGATTTCATTGCGCCGACACAGGTTCTAAGGCATTTATACTGAATACGATCTATTTTCAGCAAGTTCGAATTACTACTTGATCCATATAAACAACATCCATAATCTATAATTGATCTAACGTAAGACCTGTAAAACATTATAGCAATAGCAGGAGCTGCGCCCCATCTGCGGTTTGTGACACATTTTAAGAGATTATACCCTTTTTCACATTTGTTTTTCATATATATGATATGTTTAGACCATAATAATTTAGTATCTAGTATAATACCCAAGTATTTATACTCGTTTACTACCGACAACGCTCGCCCACACAGAGTTAGGCTCTCCGGTGTGCGAAGTCTATGTCTAGTAAAAAACATAATTGAGCATTTTTCAGTTGAGAGAGTCATACAAGTTTCTTCAGACCATTTAACTACAGTTTGCATAATATTTTCCAAGGTCCTACGGCAATCAGCGTATGTATCCTGGATGGAGTATATACAGATATCATCTGCATACTGAATGCATCTTATTGTATTAGAAAACCGTGTATGTAAATCGGCAGAATATATATTAAATAATAAAGGACTCAGTACAGATCCCTGAGGCAATCCACGATAAACAATTCTAGGACCGTGCAATATATTTTTATGATCCCTAATGTAAATTGTACGCGAATAATATAATCGTGTTATACTCTGGGAAGTCCTTTCACTAAAACCAACCTCTACTATTTTGTTTTTTAGTAAATTGATATCCACACAATCATAAGCACCTTTTATATCAAGAAATAAGCAAACTAAATATTTGTTTTTAGAGAATGTAATTTGAACATCATTTACTAAATGAGTTATTGCATCTAATGTGCCGTAGCCCCTTCTAAATCCATACTGTGTGCAGGGTAAAATTGAATTTTGCTCCAAGTGCCATTCTAGCCTTGTTTTAATCATCCTTTCGAAAGTTTTCGTTATACAGGACATGAGAGATATAGGTCGATAAGACGTAACTAAATTTCTGTCTTTTTGTGGTTTCAATATTAGACAAATAGTTATTTGTTTCAGTTGTTCAATGTACTTACCTTTTACCCACCAATCGTTATATATTTGTAGTAACATGGTTTTCGCCAGTAACGGCATATTTCTAATAATATCATATGTTATATTATCGTTACCAGGAGCTGTACAACTTGTGGATTTGATTGCAGTTTCTAGTTCTATGATATCAAAAGGTTTGTCGATGTAATGATTGCTGGGGTTTTCTGTTTGTTCTATTATATTCGGAACAAAACTTGGGGAAATGTTGTCAAACATTTGATTTATAAGGCTTTCAGGTATTGGTTGTTTTTTCATCGTAGAATTTTTGTTAGATATTTTTTTAACAAATGCCCAAATTTTCGCGATCGGCGTGTTTTTGTTTAAACTGCTCACAAATTTTTTCCAACATTCCTGTTGTTTTTGTTTGAATAACAATTTGCTTCTAGCTAGAATATTTTTGAATTGTAGATAATTCTCTAAGTTTGTAGTGTTTTTGTACCTTTTATAAGCGATTTTCCGTTTATTTATAATTTGAACACAATCATTGTCCCACCAAAGGGGGTTTGACACTTTTTTAGATCCGCCAGTACGAGATTTCATAGAAATGGATGCTGCTTTATTTATTATTTCAAGAAAGGACTCTAATGAGTTTACATCGTTAATTTGAAGGTCGTTTACTATGCACTCCTGAAAAAGCTCCCAATCAGCAGAAGACTCTATCCATTTTCTTGATGGTAATACCGGAGAAGGGTTATATTTACGGGATATGGAGATGTGTATAGGAAAATGATCAGATCCTAATGTATCATCTATTATATTCCATTCCGAGAAACTCATCAAACTAGGTGAAATTAGGGTAAGATCTATTGGCGAAGGTCGTTCGTTAGGCCTACCAACTTTTGTTGGGTTGCCATCGTTTAAAATAATTAAATTTGTTTCATCTATAGCGTCTATTAATCTATTACCTTGTGCATTATCGATTGTAGATCCCCAACGACTGTGATGACAATTTAAATCACCACATACAATAACATCACCCTGAATCTGTAAAAAAATATGTTCCCAGTCTTTTGTAGTCGCTTGTATTTTAGGAGGCTTGTAAACACAAAGTACAGATATATTAAGGTCATTCAGATACACACCACAAATCTCTATTTTGGAATTGAAATTTTTACGGAAAACTATTTCTGAAAACGATAAGTGATCTCGGACGAGGATTCCAACACCACCAAATCCGTCAGTCCTGTTAACGTGTAAAAAATTATACCCGTTTATATAAAACGTTTTATTTGGTGATAACCAAGTCTCATTTAGAACAATTAGTTCGAATGTGGTAGTTGAACCAGCTAAATAGTTTAAAAGGTTAGATTTATTTTTTATTATTGAATTACAATTCCATTGAATTATATTTAAGGTTTTAATAGAATTCATCCTCGTTTGAATCAGGTAAAGAATTTATAATTGTTTTAATCTCGTTTTGTGTTTCTTGAAAAATATTCCAGTCTGGCACAGTTAAATTGAATTTTTTAATAAGATGTTCGAAAATGTAAGGAATTTTATGTAAAATTTCAATTTCTAGCTTTTCTCTGTACAACTGGAAATCATCCTTGTGGGGATTAGGCAAAACAGAATTGCTAGTTGTGGCCTGAGATTTGAAGGTAGGGGGTTTATTAACTATAGGAGGAGAAATAGCCTTGCGTTTTTTAAGAGGTTGGGACTGTGGACGTGGTATCCAATTTTTACCACCTGAAGGATTCTCACTATCTTTATCGTCATTAAGATGTGGAAAGTTAGAGAGGTTGTTCAATAAATTGTACCTATTGTTTGAGGCAGCTTTGGAGTAGCTTGGATTAATAACCATTGATTCCGCTTCTTTAAATGAAATATTTTGTTCAGACATGGTCTTTTTAACTTTCAATTGGTGTTGGTATTTGGGACATTCTTTTGATACAGACTTATGACCGTTTTGTTCGCAATATATACAAAACTCCTCACTTTTACATTCTACGCCGTCTTTAACATCATGTATTTGTCCACATTTTATACATTTATCAGTGGTACTTTTGCAATATTTTTTAGTATGCCCGTATCGAAGACATTTGTAGCACTGCACTACTGGATAAACATAAGGTTCTACTACGAACCGGACTAAATCAATTTTAACAGAACTAGGTAAAGAATTTCCTAAAAATGTAACAATTAACATTTGTCTAGGTACGTACTGTATCTCTTTATCAGAATCAATAATTTTACGCTTCATTCTTTTAACGTCTACGACTTTTTTATCGCATTCAATATTTTCCAATATATATTTTTCATTTAAAAATGTATCAACTTCCCTAATTACACCTTTTTTATGATTGAAAAAGATCGGAATATACGCTATCAATTTGTTAACTTTCATTATTTCATGTCCAATAATTGAATTTGCCGTAAGATAGTTTTTAAGAATAATTTTTACTTTATTTCTACCGACTAACTTAATATCTACAATATCTTTTTTTAAATTCCTTTCATTAAAAAGATAATGACCTACCTTAACTGCCGAAATGCGAATACTTGTATCTAAAGGTTCAACAATAACATAGAACGGTCCAATATCAGTTGAAGTATATTTATTATTTAAATTGTACTTTTTATTTACTTCAATATCCATTTTATCAGGAGGGTCGTGTTGAGATGGGGGCCCTCCCCCATCTGAATCTTCAGTCATAATAATATGAATTAATTAACTTACCCAATGCCAAATATTTTATTATATATACTAATGAATTCACCACTATTAAAAAGATAATTTACCGTACTATTTAAAGATAAGGAACACCACACAAACCAACTATTCTATTCGAAGGTTCGAAAGGTACTGACTTACGGTACATGTTTAAAAACGTGTAAAATATTTGTAGATTTGAAATTCTTTTGCATCCTCTCACCATTGTTATACATTCAAAGCGTAAATTCATTTTATTTGGTAGCATTATAAAAATGTGTTAAGGTATTTGTAGACTTTTTTGTATCCTTTCGGTATTGTTGTACATTCAAAGCGTAACTTTATTTCTCGTAGCATTGTTAAATATTTAGGAAATATCACATTTCACGCTATTATTTTATTAAAAATTGAATAGATGATGCTTTTACTTGATGAAGATCCATACTGAACGATGAAATAAAAGAATATATTTTGTTTAAATCTTCATATATTTGAACAAATCATTTATTAGAAAACCAACACATTTTCGACCCAAATTTTGAAATTCTCCATGTAGTCGGTAAATCCTTTAGTTTAAATTTATTAGAAGCCCTAGAGATTAACAAAAATAAATATTCAGGTAATCTCCTTAACGACCAAATAGATATCAATCAGTCTCCTTTATTGAACCTCTTTACCTAGAAGATAGCTTAGGAATGTTTGTAGTGAATGAATTTCCAGGTAATATCTTTTAATACCATTGTTAACCTTAGTAAATAGATTTAGCACTGTATATATTAAGACATTTTTATATTTTACCTTCATTCGTTTTGACAAAGCTACTGTGTTAGTGAAACGCGTCAAGTTTAAATTGAACATTAGTTCAAATAAATGAAGATTTAAACAAACTATATTGTTTTATTTCATCGTTTATTATTTTATTGTATTAATAGAATCATAACGCCGTAGAGTAGTATTCTATAGAACTAGCACATTGTAAAATTCGTAAAAGACTTATTGTCACATTGTATTTGAACTTCTATGGTGCACAAGATTGAATCTTTTATTAATGGATTCGGAAGGTCTGTAATAAACATTTCAATAAACTTTCTGAGTAAAAGGTTACTGTAATAAATACGAATACCAAATAGAAAATTTAAATTAGTAACTTTCAGAACACACGGTAAAACATATTTTATTTCAAATATAATTAAAAGTAGAATGCGACCCACATTTTGTTTAGAAAAATGATACAGAACCATAACAGCTTTGAAACAAATAAAACATTTTATTAGGTCAAAATGAAATAATTGTTTTGTATACAACTAGTTAATAACGTAAAATTTAGGCCGCTTCAAAACAAAAAATTTGATTTTGCAATTCAACAAAAAAAACCCAAACCTAATTCGGGGGGATAGTAAAAAGCAAGTACAGAGCAGTAAGAGCGACAGACAGTGTCGGGGCGAATACGCGAAGGGAAAAGTTCTTTCCCTGTCACGGTAACGGGCATAATTTTTTTGTGTTAGCGGTTTCAGAGGAAAAAGTTCTCTCCGTTGTGTCAGGGCGTGAAAGGGATACTTAGCTATCACCCTTCGTGACAAAAAACGGGAAGACTCGCCCTCTACGCTAAGTTTTCAGCATAGCACGATACCGGTTACTAGCGTTACCCGCGGTTTCTAGAAAGATAGTGAAGATAGGCAGTAGCAAGGCCGGAGAAAGGAAGTTTTCCAACGCAGTAAGTTTTTAAACAAGTTGAGAGTTAAATTTTGTTTTTTTTATGAGATATGTATTCGTTTTATCATTTTGCGCTGGTTCTGAACTTGGTATTTATAAATTCACTGTTTTACATAGGGAGTAGCTATAACAAATATATTTATTTTTATTGTCTGTTCTTTCACGGGGACTGGACAACTTGACCGCTTTCAGTTAAATATTGAATGTCCAGGCACACAATTTGGGCGCACCTCGGTAGGTAGGATATTAATTTATCGTGTGTGATGACATAATAAGATTTCACAGGGTAACGCCAACCTGACAAGAGTTAGGTTTCTAATTATTTAATTATTATTTTGTTGCGCCACATAATTCGCTTCCACCTCGTAGGTAGGATATAAATAAGAGTTAAAACAAGGTTAATTTGTACTTAGTATCAAAGGGCCGGAGCGTATGATTTTCTTTTTCCTCTTGTTCTCAGCGAACTTGTGCTACGATAAATAATTTTAAATTGTTTTTTCGTTCAGAGGTGATTAGGAATTTCTTTTAGATTAAGTAAAATAAATAAACATGGTAGGTTATTCAAAGGTTATTCAAACTCGAAACTTACGCATTGAAACGGGAGTGTCGATAAACAATTATTGTTCATAGATCAGCAGAATTAGTTTACGACTCTACTTTCACTTTTTATCAAGGGAAATGACACGAAACCTCAGTAGTTTCGCATACTACTACGTTTAAGAGTGAATAAATATAATTTTTTTTGCGCCTCGAGACAGGTGAATATCGAGCTAAGGGTTAAATCATACGCCCCTCACGCACGTTGAAATACTAAAACGATAAGGGGGTAATTTCTTTGTTCTATCTCAGGGCGAGGGTTATAATATAATTGTTTTATTAATAGCCATATGTTATACAGGGAAAGACGTAGGATGTACAATTTATGAATAAGTGTATAGGTAATTTTTATACCGGGGGAATTTAATAATTTGTGTTGACATTGGACTTTTGACTTATGTATATTTAGATATAGAGAAAGATTTATTATATTTTTTTGATATAACTTTGTGGTTCTCCCATACTTTATTTATCATCCCTACCCGAATTTTCCCTAGAGTGTGTATCAACATTGGAGACGAGACCGAACCGAGAGAACAATCCTGTCCTGGCCAAGGAAATCAAACCGTTTTAAGCCCAGGCGTTCCCAGCTTAAATCGGACTGGGGGTTGCCTTACCACGCTCGGCTACAACTATAAAGGTAAAAAGGTATTGTTTAAAGAAAAGGCATTGGAGTGGTAACAGCGGACCCGGTATAGCAGGGTCTAGCACTTATTACATTACAATAGGACGGCATCACCTTTCAATAGTAATTGAAATATCTATTGGATGCGTCCATTGTTGATTCTTGTCAATGATCCGGCAAGTCAAATGATACTGGCCAATAGGAAATATGTATTTCTTTTTTGTCACCCCAATTCACGTGTGAACACGCTTCTTGCAGATTTCTATTTAACACGTGTTACAACGTGAACAAATCAGTTCAATATTCAACGAAGTGATTTCAACACTCATTCAAGAAGCACCCACACTTAGTTAAGCAGTTATCACATAGTTACGCAATCGGTTAGTAAGTTATCGGTTACATTATTAACGAGTCAGTTGGTTGAATAGTGAACCGGTTCCTTAAGTTGTGCAACAAAGTCGAAACTCAAGTTCTAAGTGTAATTCAAGTCGAAACACATCGTTTCACCTCTATTAAGTCAAACACGTCGTTTCTTAATCAGTTTTCGAGCTCAATACTCAATCAAATTCAACACTGAATCCAGTTCAACACTCAATCGAGTTCAATATTCAGTTCAGTTCATCGCTCAATCACGAAGATTCATCATTACATTACGAAGTAGTCATTACTTAAATTCAGTGAGTCGTCGTTACATATCGAAGTAAACTTCACTGAAATTCAAACAGTCAGAGTTACTAAGTCTAACATATCGTTACTTAGTTGCTGTACGAGTCAAGTGCGTAGTCATCAAGTCGAAACATAACGTTTTTTTGAATCATTGAGTTCTTATTTACCTTCCGATCTGAAAACCATCGAAGTCCAAACATTCATAAATTTGTACCATTCATTGTAAAGTTGTATATAATAAACAATTAATTTCGACATTAACGTTGTCAGATTAAGATTATTAATATAGTTGAATCTACTCCAGTACCAAGTTTAATTCAATTATAATCAAAAACAGGTTCTATTTCACAAATTCACAATGTTTTGCTTTTCTGTAGACGATAAGTAGCCTAAAATTACAGAGCTCCTTTTTTTGGGGGCCGATACGAGTCCATTTTCAAATTATTCCTGACAAGAACTGTTTTTATATTTTAATAAAACAATAACAAGACTGCAAGAAGGTACAAAATGGTCACTATTTGTTTACAATTTATATAATTATCTATCATAATATATGTCAAAAGTGCAGTGTAAAACCGGCTGCGATTTGATCAATCAGGAATGAACAGAATTGCCAACTTAAATTCAAACTAGTCCTCCTAGCTTAAAAACAGGGTATAAATGACCTCCCATTAAAAATAATAAAAAAATATTTAAATATAAAAAAATAAAATATACCTACTATACTATAGCATTAAATACTAATACTAAGTATTTCTCTTAAATAAAAAATAAAATTTACCTAAAATGTTTCAAGACCCCGTGTAAACGTTTGTCAAGACAACCGTGTAAACGTTATTTCGACCTACATCTCTGCGAAATTCAAAATAGCAAAACCTGGTGTCCATCGATGACCTTAACGCGTTAAATGGGAACGGAATCTGCCGAACGTTGATAATCTTCGTAACGTGAAAGAAACACGCCCGAAGTTTACATGCTTTGGGTCAAAAGCCCGGGTTAATATCGACGATGAATCGACTTACGTCCTTCGATTATTACACGCTTAGAAAAGAGATGAGTAGAGGGGTTGGCAGGCTGCGCTATATTTTGATTTAAAGGAGATCATTTTGAAGTCAAATAAGATTTGTGTTTTGGTGTAATAAGTTGTTATTATTTTGATTCGTTTTTTTGAGGGCTTGTGTTTTAATTATTTGGTGTTATTTTATTCTACGCCTTTTATCATGTCTGCGGTGCAAATGGTTCAATATTTGAGAACGAAAAGTGAATTAAATAGATATATAAAAAAATAAAATATACCTACTATACATATAGTATAGTATTAATTACTAATACTAAGTATTTCTCTTAAATAAAAAAATAAAATTTACCTAAAATGTTTCAAGACCCCGTGTAAACGTTTTTCAAGATAACCGTGTAAACGTTATTTCGCAGCAAATACCTACATCTCTGCGAAATTCAAAATAGCAGAACGAAAAGTCAATTAAATTTTGAAAAACTATAGGAAGGTGGTCGTCCTCTTCCAGATTTAAAAATTAAACAGACTAGTAAGGACCCGGGAATATTTCGTGGACTTAAAAATTTTGTTTCAGAGCTGGATCCAATATTCAAAGAATACTTGGATAAGGCTACGGCTTTTAAGGGTACTTCTAAAACTGTACAAAATGAATGTTATCGGTGGCTCAAGAACAACTTAAATTGGAGATTCAGTCAGCCGAATATATCGCAGTCCAGGTGGATGAAACTACTGATAGCTCGAACAGAACTCAAATGACTTTTTATTATACGGTACATTTTATCCGGTGTCGTTCACGAAACGTTTATAAAATTTGTAAATCCTACCGGCACCACAGCCGAACATTTATCGGAGATAATTTTTAAAGATTTAGAGGTACTAGAAATTAATAAAACACCGGAAAAGTTAATTGGACAGAGTTATGATGGAGCTTCTACTATGAGTGGTCGATTAGGCGTAGTACGTAAAAAAATTAAAGAACGATATCCTCAAGCATTGTTATGCTTACCAATTAAATTTAATTCTGCAAAAAGCAGCAAGTCAGAATAAAAATGTCAAAGTTTTTTTTGCCAATTTACAGGGATTTTCCACATTTTTTAGTCGATCTCCAAAACGTACAGCGATTCTCGATGAATTTGTTAAAGTACGTTTACCTAGAGCGGCACAACACTTGGTGCAAAAAGACAAAGGAAAAATGAAGACTCAAAGCGCCAAGTTGCTTTGGAGGTTTGCGACATAATAATTTCTGAGGTTAACCACCGCTTTAGTTTCAGTGATCATTTAGTGATTGCCCAGTTCGAACAATATAAAATTAATTTTCCATATCGTAGTCTTAAGTCAATAAGAGAAAACTATTCTAGTATTAATTACTTAAAACTAAAAACTGAACTTCAAGTTATTTATGAACGCGACGATTTTAATAAGAGTTCAGGAGCTGTGCCAATGCTGCAATTGTTTATTAATAACAATCTCTCGGAAACTGTAAAATTGTTGACTGTTTTATGTTCATTACCAATGACAACTGTAGAAAGCGAAAGATGTTTTTCTACATTAAAGAGAATCAAGACATTTTTGCGTAATACTATGGGACAGAAGAGATTGTCGGCGTTAGGTATGTTAAGCATAGAAAAGCAATTTGTGAATAGTATTCATAATTTTAATGAAAGGGTTATTGATCACTTTGCAAATACATAAGATCGAAGGCTTCACTTAAATTTTAAAAAGATTTAGATTAATTATCATTTAATTTAAGTTTGTCATATTTAATATGTATAGAAAAGAATAAAATGTGGTTGTTTTTTAAGAGAGCATAATTTTTATATAAAACAAGCGTGGCCCAAAAATTTGGCTTTGGAAAAGAACTCCACAAATTTTGCGTTTTTAGCGATTTTAACGACTTCTGGGCAGAAATTGGGCATGGTTTTTCGAAAAATTTCCGCCTACGGCGAATAGGCCTCCGGGGGACTGGTCAATGTCGTTCTGTATTTTAAGATTTTGGTCACATCACCTATGACCCCCTATAAAATTAACCACGTATAATACAAAAGTGTTAAAATTGCAATTTTACACATATTCCTTGATGAAGTTGCAGACATACGTGTCCCTAACGACCAGATGGGTTGTATTTATCTATGGAATATCAAATTTGAACAGTGAATATTTTTTTAGAAGCAACAATGATTAGAGTAGTAAATCAACACCACCTATGGTAGAATTATCTGAGAAGAAACCGCGAATGAAAAGAAAAAAAAGGTCTCAGAAAAATTGAGTGTAGAAATTCAGACTTGCACACCTGCATAAATCAATTAATAACAAGGTCGCGCTTTGTCAAAATAAATATCGTAAACACGTAGTAGATACAAATGAAGTTAGTATAGTTATTTCGCGACGTAAATAGTGCAGATGTTTAAATAAATGTGGATATAAATTGAACCCAGATTCTTATCGAAATAAATAGAATAGATGATACACATAAATCGAAGAAACGTCATTTTAATCAAAAGCAAGTTTATGTTGATGCATACTCATTTAAATATCTCGTATTACATCAGTTCGTGTCAGTTGTCTTGTCATAAACGTCAGTATTATTAACGTAATCTAGAAATATCAACGTTCCCAATTGATCGTGTGTAGAAAATTAATAAAATCTGTCTCTGGACGTCGCTTTCATTTTCCACCGCTCGACCAAGTATGTGTCAGTCACTTCTAAAATTGATGCGCATTTTTAGATTTATCTATCGAATAAAACAAATGAAATATCAGTCTACTGATTGCGTATTGTTGTCGAAATCGAAGTGGATGTACCGGGAGTATCAAAATATAATTGACACAACGACTCAACTTTCGTTTAACTGAAATTAGTAATGGAAAAACTGTTTTATGATCATACATGTATAAAATAATACCGGGTTTGGATTTCAAATATTTCAGGCATTTTATTTTCAGCCAGCTGACTTTTTCCCCATTAGTGTTTTTGGTTTTATTTCTCATTATTAGTTTTGAAAGCTGTTCCAAATCGAAGAAGTCCTTATACTTAAGCTCTTCTATGGTAAACGGCTTTTTATTTGACCTAGACGTCTTTCTTTCCATACGGGAAATATTTAGCCAGTCATGCATAGCGTAAACTGGAACATATTTTTTTGCCTTTTCGATAGCATTACGCATGCTATCTACCTCCATATAGCTGAGTCTACTCTCTAGGAATTTCTGTTCTATCACAGATAAGTTGGGATTTCTTTGAACCAAATACAACAACAAGACACTAATATTTTGATTACGGTTCTGCCCGTTGCAGGTATCAGAGAAGAGAGAGAGAGAGAGAGTTCTGTTAGAGCCGAAGGGAGTTTACCTACATACTTCAAGAGACACGTACCAATTTCGAGGATTCCCTTTTATCCATTTAGTTCAGTCCATGAGAAGCAATATGCATTATTGGGTATGGATAATGTATACACTGTTAAATTGTATGTGCAAATTTTGCGGCTGTAGTACATTGGACTAACATTACTACTTGGAATCTGCAGTACGCATTGAAGGTGAAAAGTACAGCAGATGAAGTTGGCTCTGTACCAATCGTTTTTCCGCACAATGTGACTCTCGTAATTTTCTTTAAGTTCCTTTTTTTCTAAATCAGCTGTCTCATATTGTGTATAAGTCTGACATTGGTTTTTTTTGGGGGTAAAAAAGACAAATTGTAATTCGTGCAGAATATTCTTCTGTATGTTTTGAGAGATATCGGCTTCAGATTATCTTTCTCGCACATCTCCTTATACAAGTTATGCATTTTTGCAATACTTAATTTGCTATCAAGATATTGCCTCTTCGTACATTTCCGCGTGTAGTGAGATTCCAGGAAAGCTTTGGATATGATTTTTCACTATCTCTATATCAGAATCCTTTGTTTTATTGTAGGGAGCCTTTTTACCTCTTTGATCATTGCTGGCAAACAAGCCTCCTTCACCTTTAAATTTGAAGGCATGTTCAACGACTTCTTTGCTTACATAAGGAGTTTTTATAAAAAAATCCTTGCAGACTCTGCTTCTGATATTGTCATATTCAAGAAAGTAGCGTTTAGAATCCAGTCGCGGCTTCTTAGTACTTCCTGGAGTTGATCTTCGTTCAGGTGCATGGTTCTCAACCCTGCTTAGGGTGAAATCCTTTCGCCGATTAAAATCGGTTGACCAATAGTTGTCTCGTATCATATTTCTTGCAACTTGATTTAACTTATCTGTGCATTTGAAGCGACAGTTAGAAAAATCAATGGGTTTAGGAGCCTTAGTCTCTAATTTTTGGCGTTTTTTAATATTCTTCTTTCTTTTATTCGGATCACATTTTTTTCCAGCGTGTTCTAGATGTCAGATCTTTCGGCAAAGTATTATGTAAATTACCATTTTTCTCTACAATATCTGAAACAAAAATAAGGGTAACGAGTTAGAACTTACTTCATAATTGTTCAAGATTAGAAAATCTTGAATTATATTGTTTACGATGCTTTTAAAAATATGTTAGATATTTGTATGTTACGTCTTTTCGTCATTGTATATATTTAAGGCGTAAATTCATTTCAGTTACTAGCGCTGTAAAAATGTGTTAAAGAATTGATAGATCGTTTGTATTGTTGTAAATTCAAAGAGTAGTTACACTTTATTCGCAGCTTCTGTTAAATACTTTTAAAATATCACGTTTCGCAATAATAATTGTAAATAGTTTCGTTGGAGCATTGAAATAACACATTTTGAAAGTCGTGAGAGATATATTGTCGCATTTTGTTTGAAATCCTATAGTTAAAAATTTAGGAAAATGTCACGTTTCACACTATTATCTATTGTATTGTAAAAACCCTAAAGTAAGACTATAATTGTAACTTATTGTCACTTTGTGCGTGAATTTTTATGGTCGATGGTCGGAAGCTTGTAAGAAACCTTTCTGAGTAAAAAGGTTACCTACTATTGGAGTATTCAATAGAAATTGAAATATCTAGTGGATGCGTCCATTGTTGATTATTGTCGATGATTCCGACGAGTCAAATGATACTGGCCAATAGGAAATGCTTATTTCTTTTTGGTCAACTCAATCCACGTGTAAACACGCCCCTTGCAGATTTCTATTTAACACGTCTTACAACGTGAAGAAATCAGTTTTTATGCTCATCGAAGCGAGTTCAACACTCAATAACAAAGTTAGTTTTTAATACTCATCGAAGCGAGCTTAAAACTCAATAACGAAAATCAGTTCTACTACTCATCGAAGCGAGTTCAACACTCATCAACGGAATCAGTTCAATACTCAAGTTATTTGACAACGAAATCAGTTCAATACTCAACTCAGTTCAAACACTCAATCGAGTTCATCGAGTCGTCGTTACATATCGAAGTAACTTCACTCAAAGTCAAACAATCAGAGAACTAAGTCTAACATATCGTTACTTAGTTTCTATGCGAGACAAGTGAATATTCATCAAATCGAAACGTAAAGTGTCTTCCGATCTGAAACCCCGAAGCTCATGCAACGGCCACTCCGTCGAAGAGCTACTCAGGCGTGGGTTATATACCAGTAGAGACTCCAGGAGTAGGTCTTACCGGTTCTCGGGTAATCCTACTTATTTTTACGTTACGAGACGGAAAGATAAGTGGGCGCAAAATTATGAAATTATATCTAAACAACGTGGTTCATATATCCGGTATTTTACAATATTTTAAGAAAATGTATTTATTTTCGAAATAAAAAGCACAATAAAAATCATAAGAAAAGTTACTAATTAATTTAATTTTATTTTAATGGCTTTTCAACGTAGAATTCCATTGTTATAAAAAAAGATATAAAGAACCAGAACAAAATATATGTAACAAAAACGAAATCGACATAATATATCTCTGGTACTGAATGTTTTAAAGAAACATTAATTTGAAACTACTAAGTACAATGTTAGAAAGAATTGGCGAAGAAAAATTATATATTTTAAGCGAAACTACTCACCATTCATATGAATGCACTTCGATACGGTAGGGTGACAGAACTCAACAATAAGTTTATTTCGTTAAAGAAATAAGGGCAGAACCTCAGCGCGCATTGGCTTAAATATCCTAATGAAAACGAACTCATCCGAAAACTTAAAATTCGACAACCATCGACAAGAAGTATTATTCGATATTACGAGAGGTAAACGAAATTTACGTTACTCTTTCATCGACGAGAAATATTACGAGTGGTGAACGAAATTCACGTTACATTCAACATTCATAACTTTGTACCATTCTTGTAAATTTGTACATAATAAATTATTAATTTCGACATTAATTTTGTCAAGTTAAGATTATTTATTTAGTTGAATGTCCACGCCAGTTGACGAAGTTCAACTAGAAATATAATCAAAAACAATAATATTATTTTAAAAAACAAAACGTCAAAATTAGATAATAAAAAATATTGTAATGTTTTTCTTATTTATTAAAGGTTTTTATTACGGGTGGGATAAATTTCAAACACTCGGTATGGCTACTTACTAATTTATTGAAACACTAACTCACTAACACTTAATTTATATATACTTAACTAATCGCTTAATTATTAATTTATATTAACAGTATATTCACTCAAACTAATTTATATAAACACTTTATATTCACTTATTTACTGTTTAACTCACTATGTCAAATTATAAACTAAACTAACTCTTCCTGATCAGTCCCTTATATACTTAAGCCATTTTTACTAGTAAATTCCGGACTGCACAAAAACAATTGGTTCTGGCCTTTTCTAGATAACTCTGGTCACAAAACAATGTTTACATAAGATAGTCGTGAACTCGTAAACAGTTTTTTATAACTTTAACTTTTATACCTGGCTTAGACAGAGTCGGTTTTAGGGACTATACCAGTGTGCTGTTTCGTAACAATATATACCTTCTTCTGATCCTGGCACATAATCTTTGTCTTTTATCGAGCAATGGGAATTGTCTAAAAATGCTGTTTCCTCTATATTAGTAGAGCATTCTTTTTAGGTACTGGGCTTATTACGTGAGCTATTTACCGGCATTTTGTCTTCTAACAAACCAAATAAATAACAATGTTGAATGTAAACATCTCATTTAATAATAATACACTTACCATTATTAGGTTCAAACACCATTTTCAACATACGAGAACTACGAGAAGACATTTTTAAATTAATATAACTACTAAACAATCTCAAATTTTTCACTCTCCGACAATAAGTGCACGCCACAACTCAAATTTTTAGGTTATGTTTATACAAAAACTTTAGCCAAACCTGATCAGCTGATACAGAATCACGTGTGTATTTCCGAATTTTTGTACTGCCAAAATAAACTAAGTGCCAATTATTTTACTGAATGTGATGAAGATTGTGTATTTTGCCGATAACAGTACACCGAAAACCAGATATCCGGCAGATGTCTTAGTATCGCATGATAAAAATATACTTTTTCTTACAGCAAAAATAAGCTAACTGACTTTTATCTTGTGTTCAAGATTATAAAATCTTGAAATTTATTCGTTTACAATACCTTTAAAATATGTGAGATATTTGTATACGTCCTTTTTTATTGTATATATTTAAGGCGTAAATTCATTTTAGTTAATAGCTTTGTAGAAATATGTTGCAGAATTGATAAGATCTTTATATTGTTGTAAATTCAAAGGATAATTTCATTTTATTTTCAAAATACTTTTAAAATATCACGTTTTCCAACAATAATTGTAAATTGTTTTGTATGGGCATATAAATAGCACCTTTTTCGAAAGTCGATGTCTTGACGCATTGTCCTATAGTTAAGAAGTTAGAAAAAGGCACGTTTCACCCTATTATATATTGTATTGTAAAAACCCTAAATTTAGTGTCAATTCTGCATGAATTTTACGGTCGAGGTTCGGAAGAGATGAAAGACATTTTTGAATAAGCTTTCTGAGTAAGAAGGTTACAATTGCTATTGGAGTATTCAATAGAAATTTAACTTACTATTGGCGGCACCCATAGTTGATTCTTGTCTGG
Source organism: Galeruca laticollis (assembly GCA_963921935.1). NCBI lineage: Eukaryota > Metazoa > Arthropoda > Insecta > Coleoptera > Chrysomelidae > Galeruca > Galeruca laticollis. The sequence continues at coordinate 174,185,403 of OY998181.1, forward strand.
GAACCCGACAAGTCAAATGATACTGGCCAATAGGAAATATTTATTTTCGTTTGGTCAACCCAATCCACGTGTAAACACGCCCCTCACAGATTTCTGTTTAACACGTCTCACAACGTGAAGAAATCAGTTACACACTCATCGAATCGAGCGCAACGCTCAACAGCAAAGTTAGTTTTTCACACTCATCGAATCGAGCGCAACGCTCAACAACAAAGTTAGTCTCTCACTCAAAAGTTTCTAACTCATCGAAATCGAAGCGAGTTCAATACTCTCGATAACAAAGTTTTACACTCATCGAAACGAGTTCAACACACATCAAATCGAAACATAAAGTGTCTTCCGATCTGAAACCACCGAAGTTCAAACATTCATAACTTTGTACCATTCTTGTCAATTTGTACATAATAAATTATTAATTTCGACATTAATTTTGTCAAATTAAGATTATTTATTTAGTTGAATGTCCACGAAGTTCAACTAGAAATATAATCAAAAACATCTTGTTTTGGTAGAACTAGAAGGTTTCGAATGATAAAATAATTTTCTATTTTTAGATCCAACTGTACTTATCTCGTTTTAGCAGACTAAAAGTTGTAAAAATGGAGTTGGATTTTTTGGACCACTTGTTTTGCCTACCTTAACAGTTTGATTGGAGCTGTCAGTATGTTTTTCGAACATTTCTTAATCCAATGGAGTACTTAACTCCGAATTGAGTAAAAGTGGAGTTACCTTGTTTTGGCAGTAACCCGTCGATATATCGGTAGCGAAAAACACATGGTTTAAAACTAGTCAAGAATTTAAGTGAGTTTTTTCGGTCACATTAAAAACAAAAGAATACAATTTTTTTTGGGAAATTTGTAAGTTCTGAACAGCTATTTCAGTTTAATGAATGACATTGTATAAAAATTTGCAGATTTTTTCTCCATTGTGGAAGTTTCAGACAATGCTAATTCCGAATCTGTTTATACCTAAGTTCTAGCATTTTCATTTCGTTGAATTAGATGATGAATAATGAACACGCGAGGACATGCTGTATAATCTCCGTTGTCGTGATGTAATGGTCGATTTGTTATAATAAGAAGTTAAGAGATGATTGCCAGTTATCGTTAAATTTAGTTTCCAACGGCTGTAAATAGACACTTTGCCATAAACAATTCGTTGATTCATACTGAAACGGACTAAGTTTAAATAATAAGCCGCGGTCGAGAGGTCAGATTTGTTGAGGTCTATCATTAAAACGATCTATATAAGTATATATGTATAATTAAAAAAAAAAAAGAAAATAACAGCTGGGCTCGGACAATATAGCAATAGGCAAATCGTGACGCATCTCTAAATATAATTATTAAACTAACGGAGATCAAATGTACATATCTAATGATATTTGGCCTTATTTGTACTAGGAATTAGAAAAAGATTAATGAATCGTCTACTTTACTAATCATTAAAGAAAAGAAGATGATATGTACATATAATAATTGATTTTTTTTAATGGATAGATTTATATTTATACCAGCTACTCGCCCCCGCTTCACACAGAGAGCATATTATTTTAATGTTTTTCTTTTTTATTTAAAGAGTTTGTTTCTATCATGACGGGTGGGATACATTTATACATGCGTAATTTATTTATACACTTAACTATTGACTTATACTTAATTTATGTACACCTTTAACTTAAGTAAACTGTATCAAGAGTGACTGCTCGTCACTCGCGCCATGTCACGTCTCGACTCCGCCTTCTTTTATATATTTTTGTGCTAGACGACAGACACTCTTATACCGAAAATTTCGTCTTTTTCCTCTCCCCGCAATTCTATTTTTTTTAATTAGTTAAAAAGTATATTATCTACGGGCAAATTATGCATACATTTGCCATATAATTCATATATGATCTTCCACTTGTAGCATCCATGATAATTTTCCATGTATTTATTAAAAAGATATTCAGTTCTAAAAAATTAAAGTTGTAACTTTTCTAAAAATATTTCTAAAGTTTAAGGTTTCTCATGTGTGGTTTCGATATTTCGCTAAAAAAATCAATGTCGCTACCGGTGATTCATTTCTTGCAGGTGTGGTGATCGATGATTGAGTTTCATCCGCACTGATGCCCTGAATCTGGAATCAGGGCGTTATTCTTGACGTCGTTCCCAACGTCATGCAAACGCAAGCCTGTGATTGCTCTATTTGCGAATAGTTCCTAAAATTGATATTCTCGAGCACCGTTCCTAAAATCATCGAATTGTATCGTCGTCACAACTGCGTCAGTTGACGTCACAACACAAATGTCATTTGCCATTTTATAACGTCAAATTTAAATAAGTTTTTCAAATAGTTTATCAATTTCTCCTATAAACATGAATTCTACAATCAGTTCATCAGTAGTATTAAACCCAAATTGAACATTAGTATCCCGAACAACTTATGAAAGCCAATTTGTTAATTATAAATACTAAAAAATGTATGCCAGAGATGAACGAATTTATCTCAACATATGTTTTGGTAAATAAGAAAACACTATACCTAATTATACATAAAATCTATGAAGTGGATAGACATTGCAGAGAATGAAGAGATATTTCAGACGTTAATTTCACAAAACTTTTGGTTGTGTTAATAGGACAAATTTGACATAAAGATTTTGTCATCATAGGAGCTTCATATTATTATGTTTGGATTCATATGTATGTGTAGCTAACTTAATTTTATTTTTAATAGTATGATATCTTACAGATGCACACAGAAAACATAATTTCTTTAAGTCAAAGATTTTGTTTATATTATACAGTGCGTCACTAGGGCACATGCTGGAACGAGACATAATAATCTAAATAAAGCTTCTTTGTATAATCTCTAAAAGGGACCTATAAATGTTCCGGAAGCACATCCCCAAGAAAATAGACCATACCTGAGATGGCTTTCCACTAGACCGTAGTACAATATCTGCAAGTATTGACATTATACATAAACTTTTTTAAACACTTAAAGTTATAAAGCACAATCTCTAGTTTTTTTGTATAAAAAATATGTGAAGCTATTCTTATGGTCTCTAGAATTAAGAAATGACAAATTATGTTTTATTAAAATTTAGAGTAAGTAATTTATGATGAAACCAATCCTTAATTAATCTTAGATCATTTTCAACTATTTCAAATCATACCAATTATCTATTTCATAAATAATGGCTGTATCGTCTGCGACTCTAATTGTATATATCCAGTACTGCTCACTGAAAACAATTCATTTATACAAAGATTGAATAACACAGAATCCAAAATTGTTCCTTTGTTATAATTATTTATTAAATAACGTATATTTTGTTGTTTATAGAATTTTAACAATATTAACAAGTTTGGTGGTTTTAAATGTGAAAAATTTTAATTTCTGGGTTGTTGGTCTCGAATTTCATCTTCATGTATAGTTTAATAACCATATTTCAAAAATAGAAATCTGAATAGTTTTTTCAAAATTGAACAGTGGGTTTTCCACTTTAGTTATGGTTTTCTAGGTGAAATCAATAAATAATTGTATTATGAAGTCTTCGAAAAGCTCTTATTACCATTATTGATAATTATTCTTCAAGTAATTGTTCGATAACTGTTTACATTATTAAATAACGTATATTTTGTATTTTATAGAATTTTTTTGTAACAATTTTAGCAAGTTTGGGGTTTCTAAATGTGAAATATTTAAATTTCTGGGTTGTTGGTCTCGAATTTCATCTTTCAGTATTTCAATTTTTTTATGTATAGTTTGATAGTAATGTTTCTAAAATAGAAATCTGAATAGTTTTTTTCAAAATTGAAGAGAAGGTTTTCCATTTTAGTTGTGGTTTTCTAGGTGAAATCAATAAATAATTGTATTATGAAGTCTTCGAAAAGCACTTTTATTACCATTATTGATAATTATTCTTCAAGTAATTGTTCGATAACTGTTTACATTATTAAATAACGTATATATGGTTGTTTATAGAATTTTTTGTAACAATATTAGCAAGTTTGGGGTTTCTAAATGTGAAATATTGAAATTTCTGGGTTGTCGGTCTTGAATTTCATCTTTCAGCATTTTAATTTTTTTATGTATAGTTTGATAATTATATTTCAAAAATAGAAATCTGAATAGTCTTTTCAAAATTGAGTAGAAGGTTTTCCGTTTTAGTTGTGGTTTTCTAGGTGAAATCAATAAATAATTGTATTATGAAGTCTTCGGAAAGTCCTTTTATTACCATTATTGATCCTTATTCTTCAAGTAATTGTTCGATAACTGTTTACTATATTAAATAACGTATATTTTGTTGTTTATAGAATTTTTTTGTAACAATATTAGCAAGTTTGGGGTTTCTAAATGTGAAATATTTAAATTTCTGGGTTGTTGGTCTCGAATTTCATCTTTCAGTATTTAAATTTTTTTATGTATAGTTTGATAATTATATTTCAAAAATAGAAATCTGAATAGTCTTTTCAAAATTGAGTAGAAGGTTTTCCGTTTTAGTTGTGGTTTTCTAGGTGAAATCAATAAATAATTGTATTATGAAGTCTTCGGAAAGTTCTTTTATTACCATTATTGATCCTTATTCTTCAAGTAATTGTTCGATAACTGTTTACATTATTAAATAACGTATATATGGTTGTTTATAGAATTTTTTGTAACAATATTAGCAAGTTTGGGGTTTCTAAATGTGAAATATTGAAATTTCTGGGTTGTCGGTCTTGAATTTCATCTTTCAGTATTTTAATTTTTTTATGTATAGTTTGATAGAAATTTTTCTAAAGCAGAAATCTGAATAGTTTTTTTCAAAATTGAAGAGAAGGTTTTCCGTTTTAGTTGTGGTTTTCTAGGTGAAATCAATAAATAATTCTATTATGAAGTCTTCGGAAGGTTCTTTTATTACCATTATTCATCCTTTTCTTCAAGTAATTCTTCGATAACTGTTTACATTATTAAATAACGTATATTTGTTGTTTATAAATTTTTTTGTAACAATATTAACAAGTTTGGGGTTTTTAAGTGTAAAATATTTAAATTTCTGGGTTGTCTGTCTCGAATTTCATCTTTCAGTATTTTAAATTTTTTTTTGATGTATAGTTTAATAATCATACCTCAAAACTAGAAATCTTAATAGTCTTTTCAAAATTGATGAGAAGGTTTTCCATTTTAGGCTGGCCATACTTTATATAGTTTGATTAAACAATATTTAAACAAGTGAAGAAAATATTTTGTAGATAGTCTAGTCTTAGAAAAAAAATATTTTCGATTGAAAACTATAATCTTGTCACACATTGAAGAAATGGAACTAAATGAACAATAGAACGAATTAAAAGATTAGACTACAAAAATAATTGAAATACTACCAAAACTGCTATCTACGGGTATCAGTAAAACTTTGCGCCAAGTACACGTCTCAGGTGGTGACTCTAGAAAGAATAAAATTCCATTTAATAAACAATTCAAATACCTAATTAAATTAAAATCACAAAAAATTTTGAAATCACGTAAAATACCATGTCGTATATTAAATTTATCCACCTTTTTCTATTTTCAATTGATACTTACAAAGAAACATTCTTCCAAATAATTCTCAATTTATTGACTGAAATTTATTCAGATAAAATTTTTATATATACATAGTTATTTTCCAACTAATTTTAAGCTGATCTAAAAAATCATTTGGCAAGAAAAAAAATTTATAAGACTTGGCCCAATTTTTGCAGCCTTATACCAAACATTATTTTATGACATTTACTATTTTACTGTCACAAAAAAATTCAACTAAATGTCACTGATTAAATTGAAAATTCTATGAATGTAAAATGATAACTTCAACGAGATTGGATACTGAATGAATACTACAGGTAGTTAGAATCAAAATTATATATTATACTATCAGATACGCAAATTCAACAATATTATTATTCCCAAAAAATACCATAAAAGAACAACAGTCGTAATCTCTACAAAAACTTAAAATTAGAATACAACTATGCTAGAATGTAACCTAATTAATTATTATTATCAAAACGTTCAACTTGTGTAATTTACACTTGACGTGTATCAATGTCAAATAACGAAATTTCTGCTGAAATTGTCTATTCACTTGATGTTGAAACTGATATATGTATCGATAATTTTGCTATATTTCAAAATTTCTTATATAGATGCATCTAAATTTTCAACTGTATTTAAAAAAGGCCTGATATTTCTCGAGAAATAAATTTAAAAACTGGAGTGGACTCACCAAATGGATCAGGAAAACTCGTACTTATTCTAAACGTATTTAGAATTCTGCTAACTTTCTAAATATATACAATTTAGAAAACTGGAACCACATACACTTTTTACGATGCAATTCTTATCCGAATTATACACGCACTGGCTTTATCATATGGGTTATTTATCTGATTGTATGATATACAAATTATACAATCTACCAAAAAATTGAGACAACTCTAATTTTGATGTTGTCTCTTCAAAGGATAAAAAACTACTGACTAAATTTTTATAAAATAAATAATTCTTTCCGTTGGTTACCGATTTTTCTTGTTTTTTTAAAAAAATTACTAATCTATGATTTTCAATAACCAAGTGAGATTTTGAAATTCTTTTATTACATTTGTAATGTTGCTAGCAGAGACCCTCTATATTTTGCAATTTCAAATATTTTCTCCAAATCCTATTATGTTCTATCTATCATTAGATATATTCTAGACAAATGTCATCGAAATTATGAAATGTCATGTTTGATATTTCTACTGAATCTTTCAAAATTTAATAATTTATATATAGTACAGTGTGTATCGAAAGTATGGCAGCCAAAATTAAATAAATTTCCTTATGTTTTACTTATTCTTTAAATTTTAAACAGAGGATCTATATTAATATATATATATATATATATATATGGGCCCTTAACATGTTGGCGCGATTTGTTATCTCGTTAAAGACTGACATTTTATTAGCTGACAGATGAGAGGCTACTAGCATGTACAAGATGCACAGTATTGCCAGCAGTTGAAGGTAATTTCTCCACTAACCTGGAGTGATAACTTGCGTTATCCATAACAATGACTGAGCCCGTTGGAATTAGATCTAACATTTTTGAGAAATATTCTTCGAAAACGTCTGCATCCATATCTTCATGATAATCTCCGGTTTGCTTCGACTCAAAGCACAACAATCCACCTTTAACAAAACCTTCGACACCAAGTATCATCCAAATAATAAATTCGTTTTTGATCTAGTCTTGCTTTCCGTATATTGCGCAAATAACTCCTCCTCCAAATGACAATGTCGTCTCTATCAATCAACATTGCGTTCCAATAATTTTTTTTATATTCAAATCCAAGTTCCTTCAAAATTTTCCATAATGTACTTCGAGACATTTTCGGAAAATCTGAATCTTCTTGAACCGAAGCCATACTTTTGGAGAGAGTTGGGATCTCTTTTCTAAAGAAAAAAACATGCACCTTACGCCTTATTCCATTCATCAAGTCGTCATCTATTTCAAGTTTGGGTCAGCCTGGGGACTTTGCTGGGGCTGTGATGTTTCCATTTTTTTTCTCCTTCATTAAATTATAAATTGTTGTTTTTGAAACACCCATCATTGTTGCAGTAATCTCCACAGTTTCATCAACACTTCCTGTCAAATTCATGATTTTTCTTCTAATTTCTTCGTTCTTCAACGAGAAATAACAATTTAATATCAGATTTTTTTCGTTTAGCGACAATGGGCCAACTTTAGGCCGCTTAGATGGTGATAAATCCTCCATATCTGGTCGAATTTGGTTGGAACACTATATAGTTGGAAGGTGTAGTTAGGTGTTTGTCTCGTGTGATGAGAAGAGAACTTTTATAGATGAACAAAAATAAACACCAGTTAACAATAACGGTAAAAAATAATAACAAATAACAGTAATAATGGGGAAATCAATCAACACAGCAGTTTCTCCAGAACAGATGAACGGTAAATTGAAAATATTCAACCTTTCCTTTACTTTTATAGTTGAAAAGTTCTAGTAAGTACATTGTATTATGGGGGCATTTTCTTAGAACTGAAAAGACTATATTTCACAATAATAAAACCATTTTTGAGCTACCTGTTTGTCAAATTTCTTCAATTATCTGCTAATTGTGTGAAATAATCGGCAAATGGGGTTGGTTTGGATATATATATATATATATATATATATATATATATATATATATATATATATATATATATATATATATATGTGTGTGTATTTGTATAAAATTGTTATTAACATTTATTTTATTATTTATTGTATGTAGGATTATAACTACCTGGAGCTTAGTGGAGGGACTCGTCTACGCCCTTATATACATAATAATAAATTTTGTGGAAAATTGATGTCAGTGATATAATCCACAGTTTATTATATTATTGATAATTTGAAATTTCATTTTAAATAATATTACAAAACGGTTATTTTCGGAAATGAGATAATTTTAGAAGCCTTAACTTTTTTTAAATGGCTATATGTGGTACGCCTATGGTTCCGGCCAAAATGAGTGATTTATTACTCCATGTCTTTTAAAAACGGAGTATAGTAAATTTAATTTGACAACATTAATGTCGAAATTAATAATTTATTATATTATAAAATTACAAAGAATGAATCGGATTGATTATTATGTAACTTCGAAGGTAGTAAGATGAAAAGGTAATAACGAATGGTGATACCGTTCATTTCCTCGATACAGCTCGAAGGACCACATTTTACCGTTGTAAAAGTTATATCTCTCGGGTAGTTACCGATTGATCACAGCATCAAGTGGTAAACATGTATATAGTTATTAGTGAAGTAAAAATTCAGTGTTTCATTTTGGAATGTGTCTGGAATGAATGGTGATACGGTTTGAAGGGAAACGGAAGAAATCTACCTTAAATCGGTGAAGGGTCCACTCGAGTCGTTGCTACTTGTGCAAGGTGCGAGGGAGATAAAACACATTGTAAAATTTGATGATAAGGAAGAGAGCAAAGTAATCGGTAAATTGTATTTAAATATTGGTTTTTGGGAAACCAGAACCGCGTTTATTGTCATAACTATTTGCGACATTGTCAAGAAGTGTTCTATTTACTCGGACCACAAAATATAATTTATTTTCTCGGCTAGAAGGGAGTTTTCGAACAGATATTGGAAAATGCTGTAATTTTGAATATGAGTTTATATACATATATAAAAATGTTCGTTTCATACACTAACCTACGCCTTTAGAATAGTAATAGTCTTTATCTACCTCGTCTTCTGTGTATCTGTACGTTTCGTTGACAATAATAGCGAATAGTTGAGCTGTATATGGTACTGTCGAGTTAACAATGTATACGGCAATTCAAGTAAGGATATTCCAAGTTTTGTATACGATGCAGGATTTACCTTATAAGTTTTTATCTCTTATTATTCCTTTTCTCGATTAAGATTCAAACCGTTTGTTGGACCTACAAGGCGGTGCCTTAATGGCTCAACTCGATTCTGATTTTTTTATACGAAAAATAAAAATGGGAATTTAATAATTACCCGTTCTGAATAATAATTTAAAACATACAATCTAGAATTTTACGGTTTATTTTTGTTGTATTTATCAGTTCAGTGGAATTATAGTTCTATAGTATAACTTTGAAAAAATTATTAGTGGCTTGATTAGTTCTATTTTTTAAACTGAACTATTGCTGTGTATTCAAGCTTAAATAGTGACCAGTTATTATTTAAACAAGTGCAATTAGACCAGGGTAGAAGCCTTTAAAAATAATAAAAAGTGAAAAAAAATAATAGTAGGATGAAACCCATTAGAAAAGGAGGGGAATATTGTAAAAATGAAAGGAAAAATCATTTACGGGCGATCTGAGGTCGGGAAGGGGAGGGGGGTGAGTTTTAAGGGTAAAAAACGGGTTTTCTCGATTTCCGGCAAAACTAAAAGTCCTATCGAAAAAAGTTGGCAAAGTTGTAGGTAATAAAAAGATCTAAAACTTTTGTATTTACACTTTTTTCACATAACCTCAAAATTTATGTGAAAAATTCCAAAAACCAGGTTCTTGGTTTTTTATTTTTATCTTTTACAAAAAAATTTTTTTTAACGAAATTTGGTGAAAACTTACCTTTTTATGTCCCAAATACGCTGTAATTTATTTGATTAAAAATATATATTTTTTCACCTTATTTTGAATTAATATCGAAAAAACACCCTAATTTTCAATCGAAAACTCACCGGTAAAATATCAGCTTTTTTCAAAAAGTTGGTATGTTTTCTGTTCGTTGAAATCTCTACTTTCCGATGGTGAAAAAAAAATATATGTTACTATAGTAAATCTTCTCAGAAAATGCAAAAAAATCGAAAAAAACTCGAATTCAAAATATTTTTTTTAATTATTATAAAAATGTTTGAGCTATTTATTAAAATTAACACTTTAATTACAAGCTATTGTTGGAATGAATTTTGGCAGTGTAAAATTTAAAAGGAAAAACAAAGTCTTGTCTTTAAAAACAGTTCAATCTTCCGTTAAAGTGAACGGAGATATTATAACTATCGATCCATTATTGTTGTTTCAAAGAATATCGTTAACTATTGACAGTAAAAAAGATATGGAAACTTATTTACAATATGAGCTTGCACCTTTTCCATTGTCACTTTTTACAGAAAATGGCCTCAGGAAAAATGTTAAATCTCAACTTTACGATTTATTTGTGAGTGCGAATGGACCAACGCTTTCTGACGGTGTAGTGCATGTCGTTGACGGTGGATTTTTACTGCACAAAGTAATTTGGCAAAAAAATGAAACGGTAGAAGAGATAATGAATAAATATTTGCGCTATGTAGAAAAACATTACGCAGTAAGCAGCTATATTGTCTTTGATGGGTATCCCGAAATTAAAAAATCAGTTAGTGTCACAACAGTACCAGCAGCTACTTCAACTAAAAGAGGAGAACGTAGTCGTAGAAAAACCTCAGACAATATTCCAGAGTTCGATTATCAAAATCATACAAAAATACCTTTTTTGCAAGAAAAATTTTTATCTAACGAGAAAAATGATGAAAAGATTACAGTCACGAGGATTTTCCTGCAACCAAGTAGAAGAAGATGCTGATGCTGACATAATTGAAACCGCGATAAAAGTTGCAATGAGTACTAATAAAACTGTGATTGTTGTGAGCCAAGATATTGATCTTTTGGTCCTTTTAAATCAGTTAAATTCATATAATCATGACATTTATTTTCTCAAACCAGGTTCTGGAAATGTAAAAGACCTATTTTTCACGTCTAATAGTTTCAAACATGAATCATTAAGAAACATTGTTGCATTTCTGCATTGTTTTTCTGGTTGCGATACAACATCTGGATTTGCCGCAAAAGGAAAGAAAAGTATCGTCAATTCATTATTAGACGTTAAAAATTTGTCAAATTTGGCCAATGTTTTTTATAAGAAAGATGCGAGTAAAGAAGAAATAAAAAAAAATGGATTACAACTAATCAAATCTATTTATAAATGTAAAAAGGAAAAAATTACGCTGAATCAATTAAGGTTTCAAAAATATCAATTGGCAAAAATTAAATCATCTTTCGTTTTGGCAAACCTCCCAACCACAGAAGGAGCAGCAGAACAACATTGTTACAGGGCATATTATCAGCTTCAAACTTGATTGGGTAACGAACTAACAGCAACAGATTGGGGCTGGAAGCAATATCAACGTGGAATTATGCCCAAATTTACACAAAAAGAATTAATTCCGGAAATATAGCTCAAAACTATTTGCTGCAGCTGTGAAACTGGATCTAACAGTTTAAAATGTGGTTGCCGAAAACATGGTTTAAAATGCACAAATTTATGTTCAAACTGTCATGGTTCTGAAAATTGGTCCAATATTGAAAAAGAAACTTACGAGGAAGTTAATGATTCAGAAGAAATTGTGGATGAAGAACCAACGCAGTCTGGAAATAATGTTGGAGAGGAAGAAGGTGATAGTCATGAAGATTTCGAAGATCTACTAGAATCGGAGATGTTTGACGAATCTAACGATGAAGAAATGCCGTCAAAAAGACAGAAACTAATGGATAAGTGATTAGAATTGAATATAAGGTATTTATGAATGATAAGATTAATGTGTTTAAAAATATTGTAATGAATAACGTAATCAGAATAAAGAATCTACATTTAATTGTACGATTTACATTTATATTTATATCTAATGAGATTTTCTGGACGGAAATCAATTAAAGTTTGGTGTGGAATATTCCAGAATAAAGTGGTTGGGCCAATATTTTTCAATTATAAGTTAACAACTGCATAATACCCAAAATAAGTGAAATACTAGAAAATGAATTTACAGCTCACCAATTAAATACTATGATCTGGCACCAAGATGGGGCATCACCCCATAATGTATTAGAGGTGAGAGAACATCTCAACAATCAGTTTCCAGAGTGGATCGGAAATAATGGGACAATTCTATGGCCTCCTAATAGCCCCGACCTAACTCCCTTAGATTCTTTTTTTTGGGGATGCTGAAAGATATAGTTAACTTTGGCGAAAATAACAATCTTGAGATAATTCAGGAAAAGATTCAAGGCGAAATTAATAACTTGAATAATCATGCTGATATTATTTCTAAATGTTTAGAGAATTTACGCCGAAGATACCAATTATGCATTGACAATATGGGGGGTCATTTTTAACAATATTTATAGTTTCATTTGGGCTCACTTAGTTTGAACTTACTTTATTTTGTAAACAAATTTACTGAATTCCAATCGATAGATTACTACATCTTACTGTGTCGTATATATTTTCTGAACTGTTAAGGTTAGACTATAACAATTATATATTGTTGAATTCGGATTGAAGTGAACAGTTTGAAAATATAAAAATATATAGGGTGTCCCATTTAAGAAAGAACACTTTGGCTCTGACCCTCTTTTTGGGACATTCTGTATAATATTTTTGTTGGATCTTAAAAACTACTTTAATAACCATTCAACTCTTATTTGAGACATTTTTAATTGTAACAAATAATATGTGAGATATGGAAGGGTCCATATATAAAGAAAAACCCTGCACCATTTAAAAAAAAGTGATAGGAAGGTGCACAAGCCTGTCAAATGCAATAAAGTCTTTTTGTAAGTCATTATGAAGGTACTTTAAAGTCATTCAAAACAGTTTTTTAATTTTTAAATTATCTTGTGAAATAAGCAAGATATTGTATGTATACGATAAATTGGGACACCCGGTAGAGTGTCCCATGTTTTTCAGCAATACTCTCTAGGGCGTATAATTTCTTAAATTTCTTTGCCTGTAAAACTTCAATCAGTTGTTGTTTTGTATAAGAATCTTCAAAGTACAAATTATTATCCATTAAAAAAATTTGTAGTTTGGTCTTCTTGTATCTTTTATTTGGTATTTTATTGAGCTGTTGTGAATGATAAGAAACGTTCTCAACACTATTTCGGTTCAATGTGAATTCAAACCATGTTTTTATGATAGTCAACGTTGCAATATTCCAATTTTTTCCACATATTTTTAAGGCATTTGGAACCCATCCTTCATTTCCATGGCAATGCACAATAATAAGTCTGGATCCTTTGTTTGCAGGCATTGTTGGCATACAAATGTTTGACCCTTCAGTCCATCCCTTCTTAACCGTGTCGTGTGTATCATACCAATTTTCATCCAAATAGACAATTGGCCGATTTACTTCTCTATACTTAGTTACTTGCTCCAAATATGTATCCCTATTCCCGGTACTTCCTTGATATGTAAAGTAAACCTGAAAAATTCACAGTATTTAGTTTTATTTTATCTAATTCTTAATATATATGTTTCTTTGTTTCAGGTAAGTGTTTTCAGCAGTATTATGAAACAAATTAAAGGTGAGCTCATTTTTACTTTCAAAATATAGTCCAGATTAACTTGGGTGGTTATTTATAAACCACGTTTCAAATGACGTTTTTTAACAATAACATTGGTGGTGATACTTTTCCTTCCATGATTAAATAGATTCATTCGGCTTGTTTGATGTTTGTTGCCATTGATAAAACTAAAGTTACGTTTGGTTGTTTTAACATTCGAATTTTGTTGGAATACTTTCGGGAGCTCCATGGACAAAATCACTCCAATAAAAGAAGGGTTCAAGCTAATCAGATATTCTGTACATGTTCAAATTCTTGTTAAAATAAACGGTTTTAAAGATTAAAATTAACTTTTCCGCATCTGTGGCCCTGAACAATATTATATCATAAAATTGTTACTTGTATACACTTCGGTGGATGTATCGTGCTAACAAACCGAAATTTGTCCAAAAATAACCAAAAATTTAGTATATCTAGTTTTATAGGACCCGCTCTAGTCAACTAAAAATCAATAGGGTACATCTGTGAGACACCTTGAACAATACTTATTCATAAAGTTGATCAATCGTATACTCTCTGGAGGCTGTATCGTGCTAACAAACTGAAAATTCTCCAAAAATGACGAAAATTTGGTACTTCAAGTACCATAGCACCCGTTGTACTGGCTTTACTGAGTTGAATATCAATAGGGTTCATCTTTAAGACGCTCTGAATAATATCCAATCATAAAATTCATCACTTGTATATACTCCGGAGGCTGTATCGTGCTAACAAACTGAAACTTCTCCAAAAATGACAAAAATATCGTACTTAAAGTACTGTAGCACCTGTTGTATTGGCTCTGGTGAGCTGAAAATCAATAGGTTTCATCAGTGAGATGCCCTGAATAATATTCAATCATAAAATTGGTGACTTGTTGAACTCCGGAGGCTGTATCGTGCTAACAAACTGAAATTTCTCGAAAAACGACAAAATGTCGTACTTCAAGTACCATAGCACCCGTTGTACTGGCTCTGGTGAGCTGAAAATCAATAGGGTTCATCTGTGACATATCCTTAACAATATTCAATCATGAAATTTGTGACTTATTGCACTCCGGAGGCTGTATCGTGCTAACAAGACACGTAAGAAAAAGTGGCCGACGACAACGACGACGACATACACACAGGATTTTTTTTCTAAAAACCGTTTTTTCGTGTTGTTGTTGATGGATAACGTGAAAATAATTCAAAAAAAAATTTCAAATTTCCAACTTTTTTGTGGGTAAACCAATACTTTTCTCGCATATTAGAGAGCTTGGCGGAAAAGTAAAATGTATCTCTGTGAAGACGTTTGTATTGTTTGCTGCAACCAAAGAGATATGAGATAACTAGCGGCGTTTAGTTAAATGATAATCTATTATCCATTAAAAATTTTGTAGTTTGGCCTTCTTGTAGCTTTTATTTGGTATTTTATTGAGCTGTTGTGAATGATAAGAAGCGTTGTCAAGAACTACAACACTATTTGGCTCTAAGTTTGGAATCAATGTGAATTCAAACCAAAAATATTGGCGTCCATGTTCTTATGATAGTCAACGTTGCAATCTTCCATTTTTTTTCCACATATTTTTAAGACATTTGGAAACCATCCTTCATTTCCACCGCAATGCACAATAATAAGTCTGGATCCTTTGTTTGCAGGCATTGTTGGTATACAAATGTTTGACCCATCAGTCCATCCCTTCTTAACCGTGACCGTGTGTATCATACCAAGTTTCGTCCAAATAGACAATTGGCCGGTTTACTTCTCTATACTTTGTTACTTGTTCCAAGTATGTATACGGCATATCCACTATTCTTCTGCTTTCCGTGATTGTTTGATGTTTATTAATCGTTTTGATTTTGAATCCCAATTTTTTAATAGCTTTTTTACAGCCATTTACATTACGGCCGGCATTTGTCAATTTATTTCTTATTATTTCAATCGTAGGTAACTCATTACTTTTGTAGCAGTCATATATGGTGGTTTCAAATAATTTTATTACAAATAGATTTAAAGGTTTGATCAATCCCTTATCACATCGCTTCTTGCGTTCATGAGGCCATTCTTGGCTATTTTCCGTATAGTAGACAGGGGAGCTTCTGATAAATCAGATACTACTTGCATCAATTCTGTTTCTTCATCGAAATCAAACTTTTCCCGTAGATTCTTATACACATTGAAAAATATTTTCTATGCTTCCAATTTTAAATGTCGTCGAATCCTGTTTTCACTTCCATCACCATTATTTAAATTTTCGTCGTCGCAACACACATTATTTTGGACCGAACTCGATATTTCCCTAGAACGCCACATTGTAAATATTAAATTTTTTTCTAAAAATATAATTGCTATACTTACCCAAATTCCTCAGAAAATACTACACTCTTTCTTGATGTCAGACTACCAACTAAAAAATGGACACCTGTGCTCGTATAAAAAACTTAATTTAACGAGATACATGATAGTGTTAAGTGTCTGATGTTATGTTTAAGATGGTTTTAAATATAAATAGGTTAATATTGTTTAAAGCTATGTATTTTGTTCTAAATATCAACGCTAAGTATCTTAAAAAGTAGGATGGCGCTCCATAATTGCGGGTTAAAAATAATCGTTAGACTGTCGATAAATGTTCTGCTCCCTGCGGCACTCCCGCTTGTTGATGGCCTACTTCCGATCTCTCGTTTGCTACCTTTACTTGGAATTTTCTCTCTTTGAGAAGGCTGTAAAGTAGTCCTTCGCTCCATACTCGGTCGAAGGTTTTACTTATATCGAGAAATATTGCTCCTGTTAAATCCTTCTGGTTGAAACCTTTAGTCTCAAGATTTGTTGTTCGGTGCTGTGTTCTTTTCTGTTCGTCTGATATTACGTTTAATACTCTTGTTTGTTCGTTTATTATCCTCATTGCAGTCCGTTCTGCTGTTTTGCTCATTGCTGGTAGCAAACTGATAGGTCTGTAATTTTGCGGAAACGCTGGATTTTTTCTGCATGTTTCCTCCTATGTTCCACAATCCTATTTTTCATTGATAGGGAAGGTTGTCAGCCATTAATTACTTCGCTGTGTAATTATTGTGGTTATGAGTGTTTGCATGGTTCGCGTTTGGGGTGGCCTTTTTCGTCTCTTCGGGCACCTTCTTCGTCGCTTATGCGTAGCTGACTCCTGCTGCCACCGCACTTGGTTTTGAGGCTGGTCTTTTCTTCGTCTTCTTCGGGCTTTTGGGACACCCCCTGTAGTTATCGGGGTGGTCTCCTTCACAGTTTTGGCATGTAAGCCTTTCTGTACGTCTCAGGGTCCATTCCGCAGCCCTGTGTCCTCAGGCGCACCTTACACAGTGCAAATCCATGATGCAAGTGCTTTTGACATGGTGGAATCACTGGCATCTGTAGCATTGCACAGGTCAGTCGTGCTTCTTCTGTTCCACATCGCTTATTTTTGTGTGGCAGAGGTATCTAAGGTTTTTATATGCCTTTTCCTCTGTGGGCTCTATCGCTACCATGTAAATTGGTAGTAATTTTCTTGTCCCGTCGTTATTTTTTTTTTGAGTTCGGCTTTGCAATTGCCACACTTTTTTAGGTTTTAAGCCTTGTTCCATTAAATCCTCTTCGATTTCCTCAGCTGATGTGTTCGCTGCTAATCTTATGATTACCAGTTTTTTCTCTTTCTCTTCCTCGAGTGCATACGTGTATCACTCGATGTCTTTGTATTCGCTCAGTAGAAGCCTTCATTTTATTAAAGTTATCTACTGAGGGTGTTGTTATACTCGCCGCATACGATCCTACTTTGCATTGGGCTTCGATTTTTCTCTGTGCCAGATTTCTCCGGATTGCAGTCCACATTAATGGTGCTTTCAGTATTATTGGGGGCGGTTTTTTTGCCGCTTTTTCTGTGTTCATTTTATTTTTTGAATATCTTCTATTGTTTTATCTTTGTTGTATATCGTTTCCATTTCTATTTTGTTATATATATGAAAATATTAATTTGAATATATTCACTAATTACAAATAAAACAACGTTTAATGTGAAACGTATTTATTCGTATACTGCTTTTGCAAAACTCGTCCATATTATCGATAAGGTATGTATCATATAAAAACATGTAATTAAATAAAAGTAAATATACAGAAATATATATACAGGGAGTATCTTACACTTTCTCCCCTTCAAAAAATATATACAAGTTAAACTAATAAAAAATAAATAACACTTTCAGTTAAATTAAAAAAACTTGGCTTATTTATTAAGCTCCGCCGTCTTAACTGACGCGATCTATCAACGCTGATTCGAATTGTTCTCAACTAAATTATCCCTATCACTTGCTACTGAATCATTACCTACTAAACTATCATTATGATGTACACTATTTACATTAAAATCAGATCTTGGAATGATCGTGACCGACTCTTCCTCTTTTGAATATTTTGAGTTAACAGTTTCATTACAATTATTTACTTTTAACTGGTCAATGTGACGTTTCCAAATCAATCCATGATCTGTTTTTATAATATAGGTTCTTTCTCCAAGAACTTCTTTGACCACACCTTGGCACCAATTTGGAGTATTAGCCCTAAAACCGCGTACTAACACCTTATCATTAATTTTAAAATATGTTTGTATTTTCCCTTTAAAATATTGTTTTTGTATGAATTGCAATAACAAATCAAATCTGGTACGCATTGTTCTGCCCAACAAAATTTTAGAAGGAGCTTCCCCTGTAGTTGTATGAGGAGTGTTTCTATAATGAAATAGAAAACGATTGATAATTAAATTAAAATCTAAATTTTTATTTTCACTTTTGGCTTTATAAATAGCTTTTTTTAGAATCTTAACTGCACTTTCACCTAATCCATTTGTAGAAGGGTGGTAAGGTGCACCTGTTAGATGTCGTATTCCGCTCAATTTGAAAAATGTTTGGAATTCATCCGAATTGAAAGTGGTCGCATTATCGGTACAAATTTGGAAAGGTAAACCAAATCTACTAAATAAATCACGAAAAATTTTAATAGTACTCGTAGCCGTTATATCGTGCATTTGAAAACATTCTATCCATTTTGAGGTTGCGTCCTCAATTACCAAGAAGTTTTTATTAAAAACTGGACCAAAAAAATCGGCATGTTACCTAGTCCATGGTTGCTCAGGCAATTTCCAGGTTGACAATAATGATTTGGGTGGTTTGCTCGAGTGAAGTGCACAAGCATTGCAATTTTGAGATTGTTCCTCAATCTGTTTGTCAATTGAAGGACACCAAACATATGATCGTGCAAGTGCCTTCATTTTCACGATACCCATATGAGTACTATGCAATTCTTTTAAAATTGAAGTATGAAATTTCTTTGGAATAATCAACCCCACATTAAACATAAAAATTTCATTTTTTTTTTATAAAATATGGTTGAATTTCACTTGAAGGACAAGTAGAAGGCCATCCCCTTTTAACAAAATATATAATTTTACTAAGTATAGGATCCTTCGCCGTGTCTTTTTTTACATTCAAAAGAAAATCGGAATCTTCAATATAATTTAAATATGAATAATAAAATTCTGTGCTTAAAAATGAAGTACATTCTTCTTTTTCGGGATTAACAGGAAGTATGGACAAACAATCTCCAACATTATCTTTACTTTTGACGTAAACTGTGTCATACGAAAAAGCTGATAAAATATGAGCCCATCTTTGTATCCGATTGGCTTCAAAAATTGGTAAACCTTTTTTATTGCCAAAAATGGTTAATAAAGGTTTAAGGTCAATGCATAAAATAAATCTTTGTCTATAGAGATATTGAAAAAATTTCTTTACGCCTAAAATAATGGCTAGAGCCTCTTTTTCAATTTGAGAATATTTTATTTCGCTGGATTTTAACAAAGTTGACGCAAAAGCAATTGGCCTTTCCGTTTTATCCTTGTAGACATGAGAGAGAGTGGCTCCCAGAGCAAACTGAGAAGCATCAACCGTTAGTTTTATTTTTTCTTCGGGATTAAAATGTGCTAACACCGAAGAAGATGTCAACATAGCCTTAGCTTCTTCGAAACTTTTCGTACACTCAGGCGTCCAATTCCAAGCTGAGTCTTTTTTTAACAAACAATAAAGATGTTTCAAAATTTGTGATGCATTCTTAATAAATTTACAATAAAAATTTACCATTCCTAAGAAGAACTGTTTTCGGAACCTTGGCTTTTTTAATAGCAGTAACTCGCTCGTCTACCGTATGTAATCCAAATTTGTCAATTACATGACCTAAATATTTTACCGAATTTCGAAAAAATGTAGGTACATTTGTCTTTTTTTACTTTAAGTCCACATTCATGAAGACGTTTAAACACTTTTTCTAAACGCTCCAGATGCTCACAGTCATCTTTACCTATTACTAAAATATCATCAAGGAAACAGACGACACCCGGAAAAACAAACATTTGTTCCATTATATTTTGAAATATAGCTGGGGCACTCGTTATCCCGTAAGGTAAACGTTTATAAGAGTAAAGTCCCTTATGTGTAGTTATAGTAACAAGTTCTCTAGAAGCTTCTGTCAACTCCACCTGTTGATAAGCTTCCGAGAGGTCGATTTTTGAAAACGTATCACCACCTTGCAATTGCGAAAAAAGATACTCTATTCTCGGCAAAGGAAAATGTTGAATTAACAAATTTGGGTTTAACGTATATTCTTATACCTCCATTGTTTTTTAAAACTGGAACGATAGGAGTAGCCCATTTTGAAAACTCTGTTGGTACTAAAACATTCATTTTTACTAACCTTTCGATTTCCTGTTCCACTTTGGGTTTTAAAGCGAACGGTACTGGTCTAGGCTTGCAAAATTTCTCCACAGCGCCTTCCTTTAGCTTTAATGAAATTTTAAATTTGTTAAATGTTCCCAATCTGTTATCAAATATAGCACTATATTTTTTAATCAAAGAAGTAACCTGGATAGAAGCATCTATATTTTTACAGCTTTCTAATAAATTTGTATCAGATATATCATTCAAAGTTTCGGCTTTCTGAATTTTGCAGATACCCAATTTAAGCATATTTAAACCATTTCTACCAATTAGTGGTGGACCCCCGTCTTTAATTACATAATTTTTTAATACATAATTTTTATTTTCAAAAACCAAATTGAAATTAACAAATCCCAAGGGTTTAAAAGTAACACCCACATAATCGTTCAATGATAAATCATTCTTTTCTAATTTTTTATTTGAAAAATGTTTTTGGTATAATTTTTCAGATATTGCGGCATGAGCAAATCCAGAATCCGCCTCAAAACTCATTGGTATATTTTCAACAAGCATATTTACAAAAACAGGTTTAATATTTCCATTCTTATCAACATTGTCGCTTAAATTCCCAAAATTTAACAAATAATTATCAAATTCATCAAAATTCTCCGCAACCGGTTTATTTAAATCCGATAAATTAAAAATTGATTGGTCAGTATCGACTTCATTATCTACTTCCAAATATTTATGTGAAACTTTTTTGCACTGAGTAGCTAAATGGCCTCTCACACCACATTTATGGCAATTACAATTTTTATAAGCACAATCATTTACCATGTGATTACTACGACAGCAAACAGTACATTTTATAGAATATTTACGATTGCTTACCGTAGGATTTCTGACACTATTCTTACCAGCTAAACCGCTGCTGCCTTGGTCTTTTTGATATCGCTGAAACGGCTGGCTAGAAGAATTGCGTGTGATCTGGCCCTTATGCTTCCTTTGACGATGGAAATTCATCGAGTCGGTCGGTTCTCGTTTCACCGCCGCACCCAAGCTTTCTCTCAACGCGTGTTTCTTCAAAGAAGATTCTTTGGAAATGGCTAATCTAACTACTGATTTCAGCGTAACATTTGCGCTGGAAGCATCTGCTTCAAAAAGTCGATCCATTATCCTTTCTTCACTAATGCCGATAACAAAAATATCACGCATTATGACATCTAATTCAGTGCCAAAATTACACTTTGAAGCTAAACTTTTTACACGTTCTTCTCAATCGCCAACACTTTTACTAGGTTTCCTCCGTGCAGAGTACAATTGTAATCTTTCTGCGAAGTACGACTTCTGGATTTAAATGTTCGTCAAATAATTTAATTAATTCATCGAAAGTTTTTGCATTCGAAAGATCTGGTACACATAAATTCCGCACCAATTTATAACAATTCTCCGATAAAGTATTTAAAAGTATGGCTTTTTTTCGCTTAACGTCATTTATTTCATTTGCAATAAAAAACTGGAATAGTCTTTCTTTAAATACCGAAAAATCCGATCTATCAGGATCAAAAGTATTTAAGGTTCCTAATAACCCAAAACATTGTTGATTATCTTTATCAGCCGGCATTTTTTTTACCAATAGCACTTACTTAAAAACAAAAATTTCAGCACTAACTGATAAACTATACTTTCCGATTATGCACACGTGAATTCAAAGAGAAAAACACCTCGTCGCCAACTGTTATACAGGGTGTCCCGGGACTAATGGGAAAAAAGTCAGGAGCGTATAATCTGAGCCAAAATAATGTTATAGTCTATTTGAAAATCAAGAGAGAGTAAATTCCCAGAAATGTTTTGCAGTTATCAGTGTTAAAGGCAGTAAACCATAGACGTGCGTTTTCAAAATTAAATTAATATGGAAATAGAAATATTTAATTTGTTTTAGTTATTTATACCTAGATTACCAATTTTAAATAGATAAACATAATTCGTAAGTAGTAATTTAATTTGGGTAAAATGAAGAAAAAGTCAATATTATTTTAGGCATTTTGTTTTAGGCATATGTTTATTTATAAAATATGTATATAATATGTACAGATAATTACAATTATTTATAAATTAATATGAGGAGCTAAAAAAACAATTAAGTAGGTATATGAGAAAAACAAAACCAACCGCAAGGATAAAATTTGACGAGCAACATGCAAAAAATACGACAATATTAAATCTTAAAAAATTAAAATCTAAAAATAAAATTAAAGTACATAAATTAATAATTTTAAAGTTATGGTTCCTCGCACTCTGTGTCAGAAGATTCACCATCTGATTCTAGAGAAATTACAATGGGCTCTATAGTAATATCAATTATGTTATCTAGCTCCCACATTTTTTTTTTCTATTTCTGTAACGTGTCTAATACATTTTTGCCAATTTTCACTTGTTACTTCAGATATTGCCTTATTGAAGAGATTTTTAACATCTGATAATTTAAAAGTCGTGTTATTTCTGGCAACATAACCTTTAACTTGAGCCCATATTAATTCTATCGGATTCATCTCACAATGGTAGGGTGGTAAACGAAGGATTTCAATTTCTCGTTTTTTGGCTATCTCCTCAATATTATATTTTTTATAATTTTGCTTATGTTTTTTAGCAATAGTTAACAATTCTGCCCTCAGCATTGTATTGTCAAAGGCTAAATTTTTAGAAGATAACCATTTTGCAATTTCTTCCTTTTTCCATTTAGTGGTTGGTAAAGGTTCAAGTAATCTGGAGTGGTAACTTGCATTGTCCATTATAATAACCGATCCTTTTGGTATGAATTGAATCATCTGTTCAAAATATTCCTCAAACACGTCTCCATTCATTTCTTCGTGATAATCAACGGTTTTTTTTTATTCAAATAAGAGTAAACCATTCTCAAGAAAACCGTTTGTACTGCCTATATGACAAATAATTAATCTTTTACCTTTTCCTATAGGTTCCTTAAAACCAGTAGTATATCCTTCTAGAAAAGCTTGATGGGATGATTTTATATTTTTGTCTTTCCAAACTCTTCCTACACAATGTCCTTCATTAACCCATGTTTCATCTAAATAATAAATGTTTTTATTTTGAGCTTTAACTTGTTGTATTCTTCTGAGGTACTGTCTTCTCCAACATACAATTTCTTCAGAATCAATTATCATTGAGTGTCTGCCCATTTTTTCAAATTTAAAGTTTAACTCATGTAACACTTTCCATAGTTTATCCCGGCTTATTGTGGGTAAATCAACATCATTCGTAATGGCTTGCAAAACTTTATCTAAAGTTGGTATTTGCTTGTTTATAAAAAATGAGTGAACAAGCTTACGAATAGCATTTTTAAAAAACTCGTCCACGTTGACTTTTAATAGTTTTGGTCTACCTGGTTTCGGCTTTGGTGAGGTTACTCCACCTGATTTTTCCTCCTTTAGAACTCTATATATTGTAGATTTTCCATATCCCATTGCCTTAGATGTTGTTTCAACTACACTGTCAATAGTGTTTGAGGGATTTTGATGTTTAAAATAGTGGTACACATTCACTACAGCACTCTTTTCATTGAGCGATAAATGGTCTAGTTTTAATTTTTTCACTGGCGTATACTCACAAACTGCT
The DNA here is from genome assembly GCA_963921935.1 of Galeruca laticollis. NCBI lineage: Eukaryota > Metazoa > Arthropoda > Insecta > Coleoptera > Chrysomelidae > Galeruca > Galeruca laticollis. The sequence continues at coordinate 174,209,625 of OY998181.1, forward strand.
TCCATTTTTAGTCACTACTATTTGTCACGTTTATCGAAAATCAAATAACTGCATTTCTAGAAACTTAAGCACTATTTAAGTCAAAATATCTGTCATTAGAAGCGGTCGGCGGGCGTAATTTCGGCCGGTAATCCCTTGGCCTACCTGCATAAATCAAAGGGTACCATTTATGACAGGGGTAATTTCGGCCGAGGGGTTGATGTTTACGATGAGATTAAAATATTGGTAATTACGCTTAATAGTTTCTGTAAAATATTAGTTGTGTATTTATTTGGAAATACCTAATCCTGTGTACCTGTCGGAAATACCTTTAATTTACTTATCTCTTTATTCTAATAACTATGTTGTACCTACTTAAGATTATTCCTTTAAATGTATAAAATTCACAAATAACAGGTATAAAATTATTATAGCTAGTCAGTATTATAACTTATCTTTAAGCTACTAGTCGATAGAAAGCATAAAATATATTATTTGTATACGATGGCATCAGTTTCAGTAATTAAGAGTTCACGCGGTTGTGACTTACTAGTTGTAGAAAAGTTTCAGTTTTGTAAACAGGACGTATTAAAAAGTGGTGAAGTACGTTGGAGGTGTATAAAGAAAAATTTAAGATGTTTAGCCAAACTGTACACTGTTGGTGCGGAATACACAGTTACTAGAAGTGAATTAATCCACAACCACGAGTCCGATGAAACTACGTTGGAGAGAAAAATAGTGACGACTTCATGCAAGCGCAAAGCTGAGGAAGACATATCGGAGAAACCTTCAAAAATTATTAAAAGCGTTCTTTCAAATCATTTGCCAGAGAATTTGTCATCGATAGATGTCAGTCTAATAAGAAGAAATTTGTACAACAGCCGCCGTAAGCTCTTACCAGCCCTGCCTAAGGATATTCACGATGTACATTCTGTACTCGATAGTTATGGACCGAAAACCACAACAGGTGAAAATTTTTTGTTTATTAACAGCACAGCTGATAATATCATTGTTTTTTCTTGCCATACAAATATAATAAGTTTATGTAAAATGAAAGATTTTTACATGGATGGCACATTTTCTGATTGTACAAAATATTTTTATCAGTTATTTACCATCCATGGACTGGAAAATGGGCATTATGTTCCTCTTTTGTATTGTCTGTTGCCCAATAAGACCAGTGACACATATATGAGACTTTTTCTGTTGGTAAAATCTAAAATTTTTGAACTTTATAATATTGTTTTTGAACCGAAGGAGGTATTTGTGGATTTTGAAATCGCAATTCATAACGCATTAAAAGTTGTCTTTCCCAAAACCAAACTAAATGGTTGTAGATTCCACTTGCACCAGGCGTGGTATAGGAAAATACAATCATTAGGGTTAACCCAAATGTATAAAGATAAAAACTGCGAGGAAAGCAAATGGCTTACTCATACTTTTGGGCTAACTTATTTAGACCCCTCTGAAGTTGAAGATTGTTTCATATTTGATCTCATGTCATACAAACCGGACCATAAACTTATAGATAAATACGCAGACTATTTATTAGAAAACTACATAGCGCCAGAATCTCATTTTCCACCAAATATATGGGCATATGAAAACCCATCAATTAAAAGAACCACAAATGCCTGCGAATCATTCCATTCGCACTTTAATTCTAGTTTTTATTCAAGTCACCCTTCTATATTTATTTTTATAGAAAAATTAAAAGATTGTCAGATCGATGCATATTTAAAAATAAAAAATTTAAATATTCCAGCAAAAATTAAAGACAAACAAGTAAAAAACAAACTAAAATTTATCGAAAACATGGTAAATATGCTTCGATCTGACAATATTTCTAGAATTAATTTCGTTAAATCTGTATCACATCAAAACGTTTTTTAAAAATTTATAGTTTACCTAAGTTATAGAAATAAGTTGATGTAATAATTTTATTGAAATAAAGAAATATTTTAATATAAAGCATTCTGTTATTTTATTTGATTTGCGGCCGAAAATACCTATGAGATAAGGAAGCAACTTAAAACCTCCGGCCGAATTTACCTACCGGCTTTTAGTACCTGCCCTTTTTCCGGCCGAAATTACATCCGCCCGAAGCGGTTGCCATTCTTGCCATTCGGAGGCCGTTAAATAACAATTATCCCTTTCTATTCTGGTTACGCCTATGACGCACGTTAATCCTCTTAGGCCTACTGTAGTAACAATGAAAGATCATAAAATAATGTGATAGTCCAAGAAATGTAATAAATTTTGTATTGAAATTAACAAAAACCATTTAGAATGCATTACAAATATTGAAGTTTTACCGCACGTACTGTACTATAGTTTTGCATACCGAATTAGTTTTTATTCTGGGAATTTACTCTCTCTTGATTTTCAAATAGACTATAGTACTTCATATAAACTTTTTCTATTCAGGCCCTCGTTTTCGAGTTATAGGCCTCCAAAGTTTTAATTTTGAATTTGGTTTTTATTTTTATTTTTTGTACTAGTTATTTGATCTTTATAAAATTCACGGCAAAGCTATAATGTACGTGTATGTTTATTTTGGTAAGGTAAACAGATTTACAGTAGTGTCTTGAAGCCAGGGACGGACTACTCGCAATAGTTAGTGATCCAAAAAATTTGCAGGGATGGCACACCCTGTATGAAATTATCGAAATTCACTTCCCCATACATTAAGCTAACGAAAAGGTGATCTTGTTAGAATTCGATAAAATAAGCCGTTCGGCTAATATTGACAGTTTTATTGCACTACGTACATTCACCATTTTTATAAGTACACAACGAGGTAAAACTAACTTATTAATACGATGTCCAAGATTTACCTTCAGTACTACAAAAAAATAATTTAACGATAGCAGAAGATAAAAAACATTAACGACTTATTAATTGGAAAGTTGGTAAAAACTTTTTAAAAGTGTTTTTACCATTTATCAAGTAACCATAGGATTAGTTGTCAAACATTGTGTAGAATAGTTCGTAGTCAGTACTTGTCAATAATTCATAAGTCCTTAATTTAACAGTTACAATGGCAGAATTCACTTTTATTGAGTACGCAGATATGAATTTAATGTATGGACTGGTTTCTCGAAACTGTTTAGAGGCCAGAAGGCCTTATGCAGAACATTTTGCAAACAGATCATTGCCAGACAGACGAATGTTTGAGCGTATTGATCTCAGGTTACGAGAAACAGGTATGAATAAGTAAATGTAATTTTCCATGTATACAAAACAAAGTTATAAATTTTAGGACGTTTTTTGTCAAAAAAAAGGTGGAGAAGGTCCAGTACGAAGCGTACGTACTGTGGCAGTTGAACAAGACTTGTTAGATGCAGTTGATAATGAACCATCAACGAGTTTACAAAAATTATCAAGAGAACATAACGTCTCGAAATCAGTTGTGCATCGCGTTCTAAAAGAACAGCTGTTATATCCTTTTCACATGAAAAAAGTACACAGTATGACAGTGGCTGATTATCCTTCACGACTTGAGTATAGCCAGTGGTTTCTGCGACAACAACAAGCAGACAATACATTTATTAGTAACGTTCTCTTTACGAACGAATCCGGTTTCACCAGAGATGTAGTCATAAATACTCATAATATGCATTTATGGGATGATGCGAATCCACATGGCATTAGTCAAACTAGGAGCCAGCATAGATTCATTGTTAATGTTTGCGCAGGAATAGTTGGAAATCATTTGATAGGGCCATACTTTATTGACGATACTTTGACCGGTCAGAGATATTTGGAGTTTTTGCAAAATGAGTTATGGAACCTGTTTGATGATGTGCTACTACAAACTCGTAGGAATTTATGGTTCATGCATGATGGGGCCCCTCCACTTTTCAGTTTAGATGTACGATAGCATTTACACACAAGGTTTCCTAATAGATGGATTGGTCGTGGAGGTCCTTTTCAATGACCACCGCGATCAGGAGATGTTAATCCTATGGATTTCTTCCTCTAGGGTTATCTCAAAAGTAAGGTATACGCAACACCTGTGCAAACAAGGCAAGATTTAATAGACAGAAATCTGTTACACTGCAATGTTATTAGAAGTGCAAAGAAACAACCGTCGTAGACTTAGAATGTGCGTGGAAGTGGGAGGAGCTCATATTGAACATTTATTAGAAGAACGTTAGTTTTTGTTGTTTAGGAATTAGTTTCAGTCGATTGTTTTATAACTTGTGTTTTATGAGGTTTTCTTAATGGTTTAATAATGTTGTGTTCGTAATTTTGATTAAAAGCAACTAATTACGTTGTCTGCGTACCTTTTTAATTCCCATTAAATAAGTTCTTAATGTTTTTATCATCTGCTATCATCAAATTATTTTTTTGTAGTACATCGTATTAATAAGTTAGTTAGGTAAATTTGTACGTAGTGCATTAATAAAACTGTAAATATTAGCCAAACGGCTCATTTTATCGAATTCCAGCAAGAGTACCTTTTCGTTAGCTTAATGTGTGGGGAAGTCAATTTCGTTAATTTCATACAGGGTGTGCCATCCCTGCAAATTTTTTGGATCACTAACCATTGCGAGTAGTCCGTCCCTGGCTTCAAGGCACTACTGTAAATCTGTTTACCTTTCCAAAATAAACATACACGTACATTATAGCTTTGCCGTAAATTTTACAAAGATCAAATAACTAGTAAAAAAAAATAAAAATAAAAACCAAATTCAAAATTAAAACTTTGGAGGCCTATAACTCGAAAACGAGGGACTACATAGAAAAAGTTTATATGAAGCACTAACATCATTTTGGCTCAAATTATACGCTCCTGACTTTTTTTCCATTAGTCCCGGGACACCCTGTATATATGAAAATATTAATTTGAATATATTCACTAATTACAAATAAAACAACGTTTAATGTGAAACGTATTTATTCGTATACTACTTTTGCAAAACTCGTCCATATATCGATAAGGTATGTATCATATAAAAACATGTAATTAAATACAAGTAAATATACAGAAATATATATACAGGGAGTATATTACACATTTCATGCGTGTCTGTTGTTTTTCCGCTTCTCTATTTTCTTCTCTTGCTGCGATTTTTCCGTTTTCTACTCGAGCTAGTCTGCTGTCCGTCAGGTTTTCCCGCCTAGCAGTTTTTTTGGAACTCATTTTCACGTTCCAAATTTCACCAATCTTAAGTATCACCGTTCATAAGAAGAGATACTTTTGAGAAGCACTGTATAAGTCCTACACAAACAGATTTGAAATTTGTCGATGCATATTGTTCCGTTCGAAACCAGTCTCATTAATATTTAAAAAAAAATAGTTAGATGAATGTCAGACACTTTATACTGTCATAGCAACGAAATATTGTTGACAGTTTCAATTGAGTGCAGTTTGTTCAAACTTCCATGGCAAATTTTATGAAAATAACCATAATGAAATGCGTCTTGGAAAGAGGTACAACGACAGGTGACATATTACTATTCTCGGATAACACTTGAAAATTAAAATTCACGCTTTAATAAATTCACCGCATGAAGGATTTTGATATTTTCGATATTTTGCCAAAAATAAGATCACACGTATACAAATGTTGCCGTCATATGCCGGATAAATTATGTTGTATTTCCTCATTTTAAAAGATGACTTACAGTGCAATTTATTAATCTTACTTTTTTAAGATTATTAAAAAATATACAGGATCTTTAGTGGTATATTCCCATTTAGCAACGTCGAAATTTAAAATCGCTATATTTATGTTACGCATAATCCAGATTCAACATTATTGAGATATTTTATCACCAACAGAATATAAAATAGTAAAAGTGCCTTGTACCAGTCTCTCGTTTACATTCTACCAAATGTATCAAAGTTGAGTTTACTACTTTTTTATGTACTTCCCTATATTGAGAAATCTGTCAACGTATATCAACGCACACAACTATAAAATTAATCAAATTTATTAAAACGATTGGGTCGGTTTTATGATTCGCCATAAAATTATGGTTAAACATTATTATTATTACTTGCGGTAAAATCTCCTAAGTATTCAATGTGGAATAAATCAGTCTTTTTAATACTAACGACCGTGCAACGTTGGAAGTTTATACAGGGTGGTATTTTGGTAATTCCAATTAGAAGCTGAAAATTTGGAATCTGAATTACAATTAAACAGATACTTAAAAATTGAAAATGTGAGATCTAAAATATTTAGAGCTTCCTATCACGTCTAGTTATACTCGAAGTTGAATGAAATTCTTGTAAACACATAAATATCGTGGAATAAAAATAAAGATTGTATTTTACAAACATATATATTACGAACTTCGTAAGGATAGAGTTCAGTACTATGAAAATGGGCGTAAAATGCTGAAATTTTTAGGAAACTTTCAAGGCGTATTTTGAAATTTGAAAGGGGGGTCGTACTCAACATATCATCTATCCGCTTAGGTACATGGCGCTATGAGATCCTTTTTTTAAAAAATGCTTTTGTTTTCGCTTAATTCTTGTTTATTTGTCGAGATCACTTTATCAACTAAACTAACTCTCCCGGGTCGGTCCCTTATACTGCCGTGTTAACGAGAAACGCCTTAACTACATTTTTTTTTCAAAATAAATATCAATCCATTCTCTATCTAAATGTGATGCAAAAATGTCTTATCTTGCTTTAGTTTGGAAATTAGAAAGTTATACTTTAGATCATAATGGTGTCAGATTTGCTGTTAACGTAAAAGTATAATTTTCTAATTTCCAAACTAAAGCAAGATAAGGCATTTTTGCATCACATTTAGGTAGAGAATTGATTGATATTTCTTCTGAAAAAAAATGTAGCTGCGCATCCGCTATAATTTTAACTTTCATACATGGCTTAGACAGAGTCGGATTCAAGGACTATACCAGTGTGCTGTTTCGTAACATTACCCCCTCCTTAATTGGAAGTTCCTCCTGGAACTTTTGTGTAGCCAAGTCTGGATGTTTGAATCGGCAACTAGCCCCATTTCTGCATTTTCTGATTTTAAGGAAAGAGCAAGGCACCGTCTTCATCGGATACTGATAACGGGGGTTGTAGCTGCAAATTAATATCTGGACACCGGTATCTCGAAAGATAATCTCTACCATGTTCCTTATAACTCACCAATCCAACTGGTTACTTGCTATCTTAGGCATAGCCAGTTTCTTCACGCTGGATTCTAACACATGGTCTCGGAGGTTTCGAAGTGCATCCCACACATCGTGGTAGGTAGATCGATCTTGGAATTCATTTTTAGTTACCACGTAGAAGACGTACCGCGAATTACGTTTCAGTTTCAGTGTCTTGCCAGGGGCTGGAATCTGGTCTTCAAGTTTTTTCTGATTGTCCGAACTTCTTTCGAAAGACGGTTGCCAACCCTCGTGCGTTCTTGATACGGGCGGGGATGTTGTATGCCAGTGAATAATCTTCCGGGATAGTGAACAAATCTTGTTGTTGTTCCGAAGTGACTCCATATCTAGCTTTCCCGGTACCTTCATATGCGCCCATAAATTCATCGAAGGTAGGGTCAGACACATCTCGAATATGGTTTACTCCTTTCTCTAGGTCATGGTCTCCTTCGAATGGCGCTAGTCGGTTTTTGTGAACTACTTTTGGTTTTCCGTTGGGGATCTTGCTTATGCGTTATATAACATCATTGATCCTTTTCTTGATTAAGTATGGACCTTCCCAGGTCCATACACATGCTGTAGCCTGCGGGTCGTACCGACTTTTCATTCTGTTGCTGGCAACTTGAAGATTTGTTCGAACTAATTCATGAATATCGTCCAGCCTTCATCTCAGTTGGATCACGTAGTCTTCTCCTGCTAGATTTTCTCCATGTCGACAGCCAAATTCCAGGTCACAAGGAAGCCTCATTTCACGTCCAAACAGGATTTTCGCAGGTGTTTCACCCGTGGACTCATTGACGGCAGATCGATAAGCCAATGCGAATAGGGAAAGATACTGGTCCCAATATCTCTGATGGCTGCAAACTACTTCAGACAGGTATTTTCCAATAATCCTGTTCATTCTCTTGACCATTCCATCTGACTGTGGACGTAATGCTGTCGTCCTGGTCTTCTTCATTCCCAGCTTGTCGCAAATCTCCTGGAATAGATGACTTTCGAAATTTCTTCCCTGGTCACTGTGGACTTCCAAGGGTACTCCATATCGGCTGATCAATTCCTTCACCAATACATCCGCGACAGTTGTGGCCTCTTGTTTCGGGATCGCGTAAATTTCCACCGACTTTGTAAAATAATCCATTACCATCAGGATGTATTTACAAACATTCTCTATCGTCGGAAATGGTCCAGCGATGTCTAAAGCAATCCTTTCGAAAGGTCTTCCAACATTATACTGTTTCACAGGTGCCTTTCTCTTGCGATGTTGTCCATTACTCGTAGCACAAGTCGTACATCTCTTACACCAGTCCTTCACATCATCGGAGCTGTTCATCCAATAAAATCTATAACGGAGTTTTCTTCACTTCCAGATGGACTGTCGTGTAACTTTCTCAGTACCTCTGCTACTCTCGTTCTCGGGATAACTATCTGTCTTCTCTTCTCGGAACCATAATCGTTCTCAAGGATTCTTTTCAATAGCCCTTCTTCCAGAACAAGGGAGTTCTACTGAGTCCAATATGCCTTGAGTGTCGGTGAAAATCTTGACACTTCTTGCCATGTAGGTTACTGATTGTCTTCCTTCCATTGCCGGATCATCTTCAGGTGAGGATCATTCTCCTGATCTTCTCTGATCCTGGTGTGTGACCATTCCTCGTTGACTACAGTAGTTCTTGAAACTGCAGCTTCCTTGGATTCCGTCTTGTTGCAGTGGGAGCAGTTTGTTGGGCACGGCCGTCTGGACAGGGAGTCAGCATTTCGGTGACTCACACCAGCTCGATGTTCGATGTTGTCTGATTTCCCCTGTGACTGGGGTTCTTAGATTGCAGGAGTCTTGGGACGCTTAGACGTGTTCTAGCTCGCCACACTTCTTCGGCTTCTTGTCTACCATACCTTACAAGTTGACGATGTGGTCAAGTCTGTCATCGTCACCTTCTTCCTGTATGGTCCTACCTTTGTTGTATCCCGAAGCCATCGTGGCTGCTTCATGTTCAAGAGCAGCAGTCAATGCATGGACCAATGTTTTACGATGGGCTAAATGAAGCGTCCTTTGCATATCGGGGTCACGTAAGCCATCAATAAAAGCTTGGATGCCCAGACATTCCATCATGTTCTCTGGTGCTGACGGATAAGCAAATCGAACTAGTCGGGCAATGTCCACTTCATATTCTTGAAGAGATTCATCATGTTTCTGCCTTCGGTTCGTCAGCTGGGATTGGTATAAATATTCTAGATCTTCATGGCCATATCGCAGTCCCAACCTCTTCTTCAGCTGCTCGAAGTCATCCGTTTCTTCAAGTGGTATCATCAGAAGTACATCTAAGGCATCTCCCCGAAGCGCGGTTGTTAAGTTTACTGCCTTCTCTCTATCGTAAGAGTAAAAGTGATGTGATGGCATTTTTTAAAATTTAAGAATAAGCTGTTATTTTCACAATATGTTTGAAGTCTATTAAGATCTTCTTGTAGATAATTTGCATCATTTGCTTCCTTTATAGGACGGTACACTTTTAAATCATCAGCATACATCGAGAATTTATTAAATCTGAAACAGAGCGATATATCATTAATAGAAATGTGAAACAATAACGGGCCTAAGTGAGATCCTTGAGGTACCCCTGACTCAATCTTAGTAAATTTTGAACAAAATTGTCTGATAGTCACAGATTGAGTTCGGTTGGTTAAATAAGAGTTAACCTTCATGGGACGGACATGAAAATTTTACGAAAAGGACTAACTGGGGTCCGAGAAGACCCCATGCGTAAAATTGCAGAAATGCTGTATTTTTCTTTAAATTAAATATATAGAAAAGAAGTTTTATTAAAGTTTTAATATTAACCATTTATTAGTCAAAAATCATCACGAAAAAATACAAAATACCCTAATCATTAATACTACTAGCTACATATTATTTTAACATTTTTTACAAACTATCTCCGATTTTGAATGTTCTAGGCACACAAAGTTATTACACCTAATACATATTTTTCTGGATTTTCTGTCTTTTCCTCTTTGACACATATGGCAGCGCCCCCTGGTAATGTTTTGTTGTTCGACTCTATATTCTGTTGCATCCAGTAGTTCGGGAAAAACGTCTGTCATATGCCGTTTTCTATTCGTCTGAATGTATTTATTATTATATCGCCGGAAAACGTTTTTCTTTATGAGTTCTTTTCCTAGTCCCATAATATACATTTTACGTTTATCCAAACTGTTTTTTCGCCAATCCGGGTTTTGCAGTAATCACAATTTATAAGCATTTATTCCTGCGATATCTATAAGATGCGATAATATTATCATTGGCCAGCGGTTTGACTTTCTCTGCACTGTATATTCTTTGGCCAACTCATCTGAAGTGTCGACAGCACCTTTTGTTTTGTTGTAATGAAGAATAATTTCTGGTTTATAGTGCTATTCTTCTCCAGCTACTTTACTATCAGTATGCTCACTTGAAAGTAAGATGACAGCATGTTTTTGTTTTGGAACATAAGATACTAGCGTTCTTTGATTTCTAAAAGCAAACATACTTGAACACTCTTTCTTGTACGATGCCGGTAGAAGTTCCCTGGGAATAAATGTTTTATTTTCCGGAGGGTTCCACATAAAGTAATATTTTTTTTTCCATAACTTGTCAGCAAGTTCTAAACTTGTAAAAAAGTTATCGGTCGTTATTCCAAATCCGCCTTCCAAATGGCCTGTCAAATCTAGGACAACCCTTTGACCTTGACCCTTTTCCGCTTTGTTACCTTGTTTTCCTAAAAATTAATAGATACATAGGAATGTAAAGTTTGCCTATATTGCTTTTCAAATAACTTACCCAAATAAACTTGCATGTTTGCAATATAAGAAGTGGTGCAGTCCACAAGAGCCCATATTTTGATTCCATACTTATCAGGTTTACTCTTCATATAGACTCGGAATGGTGCCTTACCCCTAAATGGTACAAGCTGCTCATCTACACATAGATGGTCGCCAGGATTAAATGATTTTTTACAATTAGAAGTGAAAATATCGAATATATCTCTTATCGGAGCTAGCTTATCTACTAATTTTCGTTCTTGTCTTGTTTGAAAATTATCAAAGCGTAAAAATGAAGTAATTTGTTTGAATCTGTCTCTTGACATTGCAGCAGGAATTATAGGACGACAGTAAGAAATATCTTGACACCAGAGCATATCGATAGCCTCTTTCGATCCGTGAAGTGCGCCAAGAATACGCAACAGTCCAATATAAGCTTCAATCTCTGTAGAATCAACAGATACAAAAACTTTAATTTTATTCGGATTTTCTATATTCCATTTATCATAATATGTTTGTGCCTTTCTGTTTGTTTCGGTTACTATTATGTTCAGAATATCCGGAGATAGGAAAAGAAGAAAAGCGTCTTTTATACTTGAGATATCAGAACTGTAATTTGTAAGACCTAGAGCATGTCTCCGAATATTAGCTTTTGAACGTCTAACTTTTGTGTTTCCTGTAATTTTTGACCACTCAGTTCCATCTTTAGATTTATATACTGGAACGCCCTGGCTGTTACTAACTGTTGGTTCCTCTGGTTTTGTTTTCTCTATACTTTGATCAACAACCATTACATCAATTTCTTCCTCTACTTCTGTGACAATGTCTTCATCTTCTAAGTCACTCGATGTTTCCTCATTGATAACACTGGATCATCACTTTCAAGTATACGTAACATCTCATCGTCAGCAAGCCCCTTGCGATTGTTTGTAAATAAAAACTGACTCATTTTCAAAACGATGTACCCTATTACAAGAGACTAACCCGAATATTCAAGTCTAAAAATTATATCGCAGTGCGGGGAATCCCCCATTTTAACTGGTAATTTACATTTTACAATTATATGGGTAAATTCCCTGTGAGTAAACAAACGTTAAATGTATAAGATTCCTCGATTTTACTAACAGTTACCGGGATTATTTTATCGGACGTAAAAGGCTGACCGGGGTCTGAAGAGACCCCTGGAATATAAAACTATTTTTTGTTTATACCAGCCAATAAAAACTACTAAATACATCATATTTTATCAGCAAAAACATACGTCATCGGGTACAAACGGACCCCGGCCAGTCCTATGAAGGTTAAATCATAATAAAAGATTGCCATATCCCCCAATGTCCGCAAGGTTTTTTACCATTATATTGTTCTCAATTTCGTCAAATGTCTTACTAAAGTCAGTGTATACTGCGTCAACCCGTGTTTGTTGATTTAGATTTCCTAAAATGTTATCACTATATTCAAATGATCTTGTTTCAATAAAACCGTGTTGCTGAGGACTTAAAATATTAACAACATCAAAAATCAAACATTATTGACTCAAATAGTTTCGATAGAAACCACAATTTAGAAATAGGTCTATAATTTTCAACCAAAAGAGAGTTACCGCCATTTGGGATAGGAACGATCACTATCTTTTTCCAAGCATGTGGAAAGACTCATTCGAATAATGATTTAATAAAGCAACGGATAAGAAAGCCCTTTACACAATGTTTTATTAAACAAGTGGGAATGGAGTCGGGACCTTCAGGTTTGTTACAAAGAGCTTTAATTTTTTCTCTAATAATTTCTATTTCAATTCTGTGTTTAAAGATATGAAAGTCGGAGAAAAATGTATCTCTATTTGCTACAAAGTTATAGTTATAATAAAATACCATTAGATATCTATTTTCTTATGTCTTCCAGTTACCATTTTTTTTTTCGAATACTAATATTAATAAATTTAGTTTTCTCACGATATTTACAGTAGTAACTTTCAGTTTCCTGTTGTGTAAATGAGCCGATGGGAGATTCCACAGAGATACCAGCAACTGATACAAATATATACATATTGACCTATTAGATATTAAAACCAGTATTTTGTATGGGAATCTCTCCTATGCGACTTCTCAAGTATTTAATATTAGACATAAAAAACTTGAACGTAATGAAAATGAAACACTTCCGATTTATCCTTGTATTGAGCTATTTATTTAATTTCTAATTAAACTTATATTTGCATTTTTTGTCGCAGTAAATGATACCACCTTTTAAATTTTATATGTATACTTTGGTTCTCAATGATCGATTTGTTTTAATCATATAATTACTCTGATAATACTGACTGAACAGGTTTTAAAATGTTTTTATTTTTTGTTGAAAACATTGAGGAAGTTAGATTATAGAAAAACAAGTAAGAAATCGCCACAGTGTGGCGTATACCATGACTTCTAAACTAGTAATTTTAGTTTAATAAATGACCCTGTATAAAAAATTGTATACTGAAAAAATGTTTATACTGTCATAATAACGTAAATTAACTGTTTTGCGAACTTTTTTTCTATACTACTTCAATTGTTATACAAAGTAATGTGTGGTAATTTTAACCATAAATAAACAAAACAAACAAAAAGTGGTTTAAGAGTATGAAAAAGGCGATAGACCCCCATAAAACGGCCAACAACAACTCTTAAACCAACAGTAGAGCCATAACCAGCAAACCATAAGATGCAGGCATTGTTGTGTCAAGATATCCTTCTGAATTTTATACTAGTCCAGCCTGTTTCGCTTCTCCTTATCCTTGTGTAGATCAGTAGCACACAACTAACGATGTTGCCAAATATAAAAATCATAAACGCGAATTATTCCAAGAAAAACACGAGTTCTCAATATACTCTATGACATAGAAATCTAGTAAACAATATTTTATTTTGGCTTTAAAGGTATTTGTGTATTAAATGAAACTCACGGTTTCTAGTTAATACCACAATATAATAAAAATTGTTGTAAATTCTAAAAAATTGACAATTGTTTCGATAAATCAATATCATCGTCAGAATGACAGAAGTTACATTTCATTTGATGTCTACCTGATGTTTAGTAGTTATTTTTGGCTAGACCAAGAAGTGACCTAACTTGTGATTGACTTAATATATGTTAATAGAAAAAAGAAGAAGATGTGATATAACAAATATTGAAGCTTAGATATTATTAGCCCTATGGTGATATCCTGGATATAATTTTTCCAATTAAGATCAGTATAACTGTGCAATGGTATAGAAAACCAGGAAAACTGTATCTGGTGATCTTTACAATTATCACTTAAGAAGACAGTTTATTAGTGGAAAACTCCCTAGATTTAACTGTTCGTTGATAACTTCATATTGTGGGTTTCTTAAATGTCTTCTAATTTCCAATTCTTCAAGGAAATCCAGTTCTTGTTTCTTTTCACAAATATGCAGCACTTCTAGTTCTGTGTTAGGTGTCAATGAATGATTGGTGTCAAGTAGATGTTTTGCGTAGTGGGATTTATCTGGTTGTTTTAATCTACGCAAAACATCTACTTGACACCAATCATTCATTGACACCTAACACAAAACTAGAAGTGCTGCATATTTGTGAAAAGAAACAAGAACTGCTGTAGGACTGCGTGCACTATCGTATTCTAGCTGTCGCTTTCTATCATAGAATTCTACTGTAGAAAGCGATAATCGAATTTGGTAGCACTCTGTGTTGCAATCGCCTTCTCTTCGGGTATTTCCGGAATTGATAGGGTAATTTGTTGTTTTAAATGTGACCACACTGGTTTATTTATTTAATAGTCGCCAATCTGTGTGTCATTTGTATTTTTATTATTTTGTTGAATGATCTGATTTAAATTGCGGCTAAAGGCAAGGTTTAAACAACTTTTATTTTGCAAAGTAAAAGCGTTTAGATAATTATGTTTCTTATAAACAATTTACATTTGGTTGTTGCTGAAGAGGAAGAAATGTTAGAAAAAATACGAGTGGAAAATATCGAGCGAAGAAATATGCGTGTTGAAGCCGACTGTTTTACAATTGAAGATGTTCGCTTCAAGGAATTATTTCGCCTAACCAAGGATATGGTACAGTTCATACTCAACGGTATTACACCTTTTTTAATCCAGGGAAATAACCCAGTAGCTATAGCACCAACAACAAAATTTTTTGCCGCATTGCATTTTTATGCTACTGGAACTTACCAGAGAGTAATTGGCCAAAGCTATAATATCTCAATAGCACGACAAAGTGTTTCTAGAGCCATTGAAGAAGTAACTGAAGCAATAATTAATACGTATGCGGCCGTATGGATTCAGTTTCCTGTAACTCCCGAAAGAAAAAATACCATTATAGGCATAGGTTTATAGAGGCCAAACATTTTCCAGGAGTAATAGGCGTTATAGATGGCACTCATGTTGAAATTATCAGACCTGCAATTGAAGAACATGCATTTTTAAACCGTAAGGGTTATCACTTTTAAAATGTACATATTCTAAATATAAACGCTCGACACGGTGGGGCCAGTCACGACAGCCACATTTGGAGAACTTCATCTGTAAGGCAACTAATGGAAAGAGCACATTCTATGGAGATAGGCATTCCTGGCTGCTAGGCGATTCTGGGTATCCCTTATTAGATACACCCCCAAATACTCCAGAATTCCGCTATACACTAAAATCAAGATTTTTATGCCTTTCAAAGATATTGAGATATTCTTCCACAAAAGTAGGAAATATTGGCAATGCATGTGCTATATTGCATAACATTTGCACTGAAGGAAGGTTAAATGATGACATTGAAATACCTCCACCTCCAGTAGAGAGATGGGATGATATGAACATTCCGTACGTTGCCCATATTGCAAGGGAGGGAACCCAAGCAAGACAAGGAATTATAAATCAATATTTCCAGTAATTGTACCTACTTAAATCAATATAATTATAATATGCTTTCGAGTTTGTATTTCAAGCCCTAGATATAGTACAATTCAGTCCATTGAACCTATTGGTTATTAATTGTGGGTTTTCCTCATATAAATCTAGCAATAATTGCCAATGTTCTGTATGAACACGCATATTTATAATTTTTAAGAATTATTTACTACTTTACTAATAAAAATACACAAAATAAAGACAGAACATCGACACTGTTGGCAGGTTAATTTGCTTCCAAAATAGAATACGATACGTCTATACACCTCGCCAGAAGTCGATCGCTTTCGTGATACGAAAGGTATTTTACTCGCATACAGAGTGCCAATAGTATAGAAATTAGGCGGTTTATAGAATTCTATAGGACACAGAGTCCTGGCCATGGATTTCCTTGAAGAATTGGAAATTAGAAGACATTTAAGAAACCCACAATATGAAGTTGTCAATGAACAGTTAAATCTAGGGAGTTTTCCACTAATAAAATGTCTTCTTAAGTGATAATTGTAAAGATCAGCAGATATAGTTTTCCTGGTTTTCTATATCATTGCACAGTTATACTGATCTTAATTGGAAAAATGATATCCAGGATATCACCATAGGGCTAATAATATCTAAGCTTCAATATTTGTAATATCACATCTTCTCTATTAACATATATTAAGTGAATCACAAGTTAGGTTACTTCTTGATCTAGCCAAAAATAACTACTAAACATCAGGTAGGCATCAAATGAAATGTAACTTCTGTCATTCTGACGATGATATTGATTTATCGAAACAATTGTCAATTTTTTAGAATTTTCAACAATTTTTATTATATTGTGGTATTAACTAGAAACCGTAAGTTTCATTTAAAACACTAATATGAGTAGATTCCACGAAGTAAGGGTCGAGACAGTTAATTTAATTAAAGGTATTTGCTCATTTTAGCGACACTACATTATCAGTGTGCATTTTAACATCCCCATATCCCCATGGGGCTATTAATATCTAAGCTTTAATATTTGTAATATATCTCCTAATTTTTTATATTTATATATATTAAGTCAAGCACAAAGTAGGTCACTTCTTGGTGTAGCCAAAAATAATTATTAAACATCATTGTGTCATTTAATGACAAGAATTTTTGGTTCGAATAAAGTTCCACGTGATTTCAAAATCCCTGAGGGAGGACACAAACTTAACATTTGTTCCCTGGTAACAAGGCGTAGGTAATGTGACCCATTGATCTCAACACATTAATAACATGGCTTAAGTCCTCACTTATGTAAGATATTCACGATGAACTTCATCTTGGGATACATTCTATAAAGGTGGAGACAGGTCAGGGTCTGCTTTATTCCTAAGAGTGGCAAACGTCCTCCAGAGGAACTAAAGTCATATAGACCTATAAGCATCTGTTGCCTTGAACAATATACTATCATGGAATTGTTACTTGTATACACTTCGGGGATGTATCGTGCTAACAAACCGAAATTTCTCCAAAAATAACCGAAAATGTAGTATATCTGGATTTATAGGACCCGCTGTACTTGCTCTAGTCAACTGAAAATCAATAGGGTACAACTGTGAGACTCCTTGAATAATTTGAACAATATTCAATCATAAAATGGATCAATCGTATACTGTTTGGAGGCTGTATCGTGCGACAAACTGAAAATTCTCAACGATAAAATAAAACAATATAATTTAATTGACTGTCTCGACCCTTACTTCGTGGAATATGCTCATATTAGTGTTTTTAAATGAAACTCAAGGTCTCTAGTTAATTCCACAATATAATACAAGTTATTGAAAATTTTAGAATTTTCAATAACTTGTATTATATTGTGGAATTAACTAGAGATCTTGAGTTTCATTTAAAAACACAATATAATTTGTTTAAATCTTCATTTATTTGAACTAATGTTCAATTTAAATTTATTGACGCGTTTCACTAACACAGTGGGCTTTGTCAAAACGAATCTCGACATTCGGGACTTTTTTAAATCTAAGTGAAATATGTTTTACAGTACGTGTACAAACTAGTAACTTTTGAAACTAATGATAGGTATAATTTTTTTCGCAAAAATGATGTGATTTTAATATTATTCAATAAAAAGCGAGATAGCCTTAACTATAAAAAGTTAAACTTAATGTTAGAGCAAGAACATAGATCATATGGTGCCATATAGAGCATATATCGAAACGGGAATCATATTATGATTTCTCATGCCTTAAAACCCCCAATCTTCGAATTTTTACGTTCGTATATCCAAAATATTTTAATTTACTGTGAAAAAATTATTACAAGTCAACTTTGCCACTCCGTATCGTTTTTATTATCAATATTTTATTAAAGTAAGTTCAGAACGTAATATTTTGAAGCCAATAATGTTTGGGCCATCACTTACGGACCACGCTGTATAATTTCTTCTTGTAATCAGTTTTTGTAAATAAAGTTATTAAAAAAGAAGCTGGCATGTCTTCAGATTGATTATAAACTGAAATAAAGTCTATTGTTTTATGCGATATTTATGGAAACATTTTTTATTGTGTTTATTGCCTTTATAAAAGGTGTTTCACAAACAGTGACAAAAACGTTTAGAGCGTTTAAGTTGAAATATGAGACGTAAAAAAATAATTTTGTTAGGCCTACAACAACGACAAAAACCAAACAGAGTGATAATAATAATTCGAAATACTTGCAATTACCGACAGAAAACCAGTTTGGAGTTTCAAGTTTATCGATCCATTTGGAAACATATTAAACCATTTCAAGCTGCAATTTCGTCACATGCGGTCCAATTTACACATTATAATTTGTTTCATATCGCTTTGGGGGGGCCTCGAAAGTAATTCGCGAGCTCAGATTATCGTTTCGGATCTCTTATCTTTCATCTTCAGGAAAACGCATTTATTATAAGAACTTTATAAATTGATATACGTTCGCATGTGATGTACAGGATGTACTATAAATTGGAGGAATTGTAGGATGTTAAGAAACATTCTGCGTGGTATTAGCCAGGAAAGTATTTGTTTTTCTCATCTAAGAACGGCCCGACTCATATTTTTGACTTAAACGGCGGTTGATAGTAGAAAACCGAAATTTATCTAATTAATCAATTTAGCGTAAAAATTATACTTGGGATAGTTTATATGCAAGGCTGACAAACAAATACCGGATTCTGTCTCGAAAAAATTGGCTCAATAATGTCCTCTGTTCCATGGTCGTGTAAATAATTGTAAATTTCTTATCATTTTGTCGGATGATTGAAATATTATCTCCAGCAGGTATCCAGTATTATAATCTTTAAATTATCAATCCCAACTTAATCTTTTGTTAATAATTCTTTCTCCGCTAAAAAATTGTCAACCAAAACAAATCACCTTCTTTTTTTTAAACGATACTTTCTATCTATATAATTTTTTAAATCGATATATATATATATATCTTGGATTAAAGGTCAAATATACTTAAAAAACACTTATTAACGACATACGTTTCGACTTATGAAGTCATCTTCTGATTAATAAAATAATCTAAAATTATTACATGTATAAGTTAAAATTATGTCAATATTTACAAAATCAAATTACACGAAAACAATATGAATTATTACCTTTTTTTCATTATTTTAGATATAACATGAAAGACATAAAACATTTTCTGGACAGGTACATATTTATCACTCATTACTTGGACATTGAACTTAATACCAATTGGTTTCTCTATAGATTAGTTGTTATATTCATTAAGATAAAATATCTCTTTGTTATTGGAAAACATAATTTAGTATTTTAAAAAAAAAA
Organism: Galeruca laticollis; assembly: GCA_963921935.1. NCBI lineage: Eukaryota > Metazoa > Arthropoda > Insecta > Coleoptera > Chrysomelidae > Galeruca > Galeruca laticollis. The sequence continues at coordinate 174,229,234 of OY998181.1, forward strand.
AGAAAATTTCGTAACCACAGGAGAAGAGATTTATTTATTTAATGATAGTTTAGTGAGTTGAATTTGAAATCCCCACGAGACAACATCATATTTTAGAGTTGTCTCACTTTTTGTGAATTTAATAGAAATAATCAAATAATACAATCAAATCATAAAGCCATCCATTATAAAATCAGTGCGTGCATAATTTGAAGAAAAATTGTATCGTATTCAGTTTAAGTGGTTCCAGATTTCTAAATTATATTTAGAAAGTGTCCAGAATTCTAAATTCATTTAGAATAGTACGAGCATTTTCCTGTCCCATAGTATTGGTGAGTCCGCTCCAGTTTTTAATTATGTCTCGAAAATAACAGGCCTTTTGAATAAATTTAAATAGATGCATCTATACAGATATTTTTGAATTCAAACGAAATAAACATTACATATGAAAATTTACATCAAGCGACGAATTTTGGGAAATAGACAATTTTGATCGGAGATCGTGGTATTTATTCAATAATTTGAACTCTTGTTAAAAGTATTTAATTAGGTGTTTTCTAGTACATAGGTTGTATTAATTTTAATGTTTGTAGAAAATATGATTTTGTTCTTTAACGATATTATTGGGGAATACTAACCTTTGAAAATTTGATAGTATAATATAAAAATTTTTAATCTAACTCATTGTGGTATTCATTTAGCACATATTTTCATAGAATTAAACATTTAGCATTCAATAAAAAATTTGATTTAATCAGTGATATTCGACTAATTATCGGTGACAGAAAAGTCGTAAATGTCATAAGGTAATTAAAGGGCCTTTTATAATATTAAACAAACAGTCACTCGAGATTCTTGTGTCAACAATCTGAATAATAGAGTAATATTTAATTTGGAGAATACTTTAAAATTATAAAATTTGATTCATTATTTTAATAACAATTTTGATCCCACCCTGAGATAAGAGTGATTAAAGTTCATTGTGAATAAATTCATCTTTCGAAATACAAAAATAATATTTATCATAGCCGGGCATTGTTTGACAACTACTGTCAAATTGAAATATATTGCATACGCTGCTAAAGGTGTGTGTGCAATATTGTCGCTACAATCACAGATTGTATGTACAACGTGGACAAATAAAATTTCAATAATGTTATATTCATATATTCACTTTTTTTAGTAGCGCCTTCTTCTATTTGCGTGCAATACCCACTAATCTCTTCGTTGCTTATTATATATATATATATATATATATATATATATATATATATATATATATATATATTATAATATATTCAATATTCTTCTTTTAATTATAATTGCCCCACGTTGGGCGCCAAATTATAATATATTCAATTTTTTATGATGATTTTTAATTATTTAATTTTAATATAAACCTTCCTGTAAAGATACATTTCAATTCACCTCACGTTGATGTATATTGTCGCAGCGACAATTCTTGTACATACAACTTAAAACCTTATGTAAGAAATTTCTACTTTGACAGTAGTTGTCAAAAATATGCCCGGCTCTAATAAATATTAATTTAGTATTTCTAAAAATGAATTTATATGTGTAATCGACCTATTACTCTTTTCTCAGGGTGGGATCAAACTGTTAAAAAATTTAATTATTCAAAATTTGTTTAAATTTTTACGTATCTCCAAATTATCTGTTTCACTATTGGTCAGAACCTATAGTAACTGTATGTTTAATATTATAAAAGGCGCTTTAAATCTCTGATGACGTTTCCAATATTTCTGTCACTGAAAATTACCAACTGTCACTGATTTGGTCGACAGTTTTATTTAATAAAAAATGTTTAATTTTCTGAAATAATGTTATAAAAAGACTATAGTGAGTAGGAATGCAAAATTCTATATTATACTACTAGATTCAAATACAAATTAACAAGTTAATATTCCCAAAATTATCACAACGAAACAACAGTTGTAATTTCTACGAAACTTGAAATTACTACAACCTATATGCTATAAATTAACCTAATGAAAAACGTTTAATAAAAGTTCCAATTGTCGATCTAAATCTAGATATGGATAAATGTCAAAAACAAGCTTCACTCAAATTTTTCTAGTTCAAAACTTTTCTTCTCTTATGTGAATTTTCTTATATGATTTATTAATTTTGTTTGCAATCAAAATCTAATAGATGCATCTATGTCAAATTTAATTTGAAAATAGGCCTTATTATTTCTCGAGAAATTATTGTAAAGAAACTGGATCGGACTCACCAACTAATAACTGGACAACTCGTACAATTCTAATTGATCTTAGAATTCAGGAAACTTTCTAAATTTTATTTAGAAATCTGGAACACATTCACTACACACGATGCAATTCTTATTCGAATTATGCACGCACTGGCTTTATAATGAAATGGCTTTTGAATCTGGTTGTATAAATATACAACTTCTACTATCTACCAAAAATTGAGACAACTCTAATGACGATGTTGCCTCTTCGGGATTTCAAACACAACTAACTAAACTTTCTTCAAATAAATAAATCTCCTCTCCTTTGGTTACGAAAAATTTCTTTTTTTAAAAAAAATACTAATTTATGTTTCCCTATAACAAAGAGAAATTTGAATTCTTTTATTATCATTGTAATTCTGATAGCAGAGACATCTGTATTTTAAAATTTCAAATATATTCTCCAAAATGTAGTATGATTCTGTCTATCATTAAATATATTCTACATAAACGTCATCCGAAAATTAAAATGTCACATTTGATTTTTATATCGAATCTTTCAAAATTATTGATTATACCTATAATACAGTGTGTATCGAAAGTATTGCATACAAATATAAATAGTTTTCCTCATTTCAATGTTTCTTTTACATTTTAAATAGAGAAACTGTATTAATATATATTGTTGTAAATAGAACATATACATAACCTATATAGAATCCTGATAAAGGATATAAAATTAAAATTTGTCAATAAAAATAATTTTTTAAAGATAATGTATCAAAATAATAAAATACCTTGTATAACAATATAACCAAGTACGATCAATGGGTATAATCAAAAAGAAAGTAAATAAATATAAAAAGAAATCATAAACAACCATCAGAAAAACAGTTGTAAAATTAATTCTTCAACTTAATAAAAACAACCTTAGACAGAACCTCACAAGTAAACGCAGATCAAGAAATAATATAACGCTGCATGGAATCTTAGACACCCAGAGCATCTGTTTATATTTTAAAAATAAATAGAATCTCCTAACAAAATCAACAAAAAACAATAATGATTAAACAATAAAAAGACATTTAGAAGTAATAAAATATATAGAATAAGATATTTAGTTAATAATTAATCATAAAAGTAGATATAGGAAATATTATAATAAGTAGGAATCTGTAATATAGGCAAGGTCAAATTTATACCAAATGAAACAGTTGAGGCAAATTATACCAACATAAATAATTTTGAATATAAAATACAATAATGAAATAAATGATTACCGACATAGTTTATGTGTATAGATGTAATAACGTCAAACATAATGAGAAATAAATTGTATACCTGTATAATAGGTAAATATGTAGGTTGTAGAAAACGTAAAATTAATGAAATTGCAGTGACCAATCAAAACATCGCAAATAAACAGTAATATGGAAAAAGACAATAATAATAAGGTGTGAGTGAATAAGTCAATGACAATAAGTGTATTATGAATAAAAAACAATAGTTTGCAATAAGTTTAAGTTAGAAAACAATAAAAAAAAAGAATAAACAAAGTGACAGGTGAATTTTTCAATCGAACTTTCGAGAACAAAATCCACTTCCGGTGACAAACCATAAAAAGGGTTTTGTTCGATGTAAAATGCGGGAAATTGGGAGTTGAGCGTCAGTGATCATATAAGTAACACGAATATAAAGTTATCCAATTTTTTTCAATGTAACAAACTTTATAATTAATCAGGGCAAAGATATATAAATCCATATAAATTTAATCAGTTATAAATAAATCAAGTGTAACAAAGTTTTTGTGAGACTACGAATAGCAGAGGAAACAATTATCACCCAGATAATTACGAGCAAGATATTCATCCATCGAAGGCGGGAAAATCTATTGGAAGCGTCTCCCTGGTGTGGCATCATTTCAAGAAAAAGGAACAAAAGGTCGGTTGTGTGTTAATTAAATATATTTGGTACCAAATAAATAATAACTTTCGAATAAGAACGTATGAATAATAATTTTAAAATAATAATTTAGAATGATATAAGAAAATTTAAGAGCTCATATACCTGGTAGTAAAGTTCTTTTATCTTTACATGAATATAATATACCAGAGAAAAGTAATATTAAAACTTACCATTGTAAAGTGTAGATAAATGTATAATTTCTTTCATGTCGAACAAAAATATATATAAAAATTTCCACTAGTAACAGACCACAACTAATTCCAGTTTATATCAATACACAATTATTACCATACGGTAAAATAATATTTAAAAACGTAAATTTTGAGTCGATAAAAATATCAAATGTGTTTCCAATTTCACGTCCCGAATAAAACTAAAAATTAGCATTTAAAATCATTTCATAATCCTCCTAGTCAGAAAGAAACATTTTAAAAGGTTTTTTTTTGTTTTAAAGTAGAAGCAAATTTAGAAATGCAGGTGCTTGTAAATTTCTAAGAATTTCAACGCTCACAAGATTTCGACCAAGTTATGCAAATGAGCCAGAAAAGGTCGTTTTAAAAAGAAAGGTATAATTTTTTTTGTAATATAAAGAAAGTCATATTCAAAGTGGAAATTTAGATATACGAGTATATATAAAATAACTCATTATTTATGTATAACGTAAGAATTGGTAGAACAAAAGGTTAATCATTTATTTTATTAATAAGTAGTTTCATCAGTCTAACTGTGTAATAAGACGTAACAAATAGTTTATATATGAATCATTTTTTTTATGTTTATAAAAGTTTTTCAAAAAATTTTAATCAGTCACATAAATATATGACATTAACAAGTAAGGTTGATTTTATTATAATAATATGCCCAGAACCCTACTGATTTTAAGAGTCGTAAACGAATAAGAGCAGCCGAGGTAAGAAAACATAAGAATTAAATAAACTACATGTTTATAAATAGCATACTAAATAAAAGGAAACATTATTAAAATATATGTGTAATTTGGCGAACCCAATAGTATAAGAAGTTTTAAAATTGCAATAAAATATAATATCATTTCATATTCACATATCCATATTCAAATAAACTATCAAAAATAATAATAAATATTCAAACTAAACATTAATAATATATTAATACTTAATCAAATCATATTTAACTTGTACCAGAACGTAAAAGACATATATAGAAAGTAAATTCACACCAATTTAACTTGCTCCCCAAAGTGGGGCATCATATATAAAATAAAGTAGACACAAACACACCCTAATAATATATATATAATGTGTCTCAAATAAATAATTCTAATAAACCTAACTTATAAATAATATATTTTTTTATTAAAGACAAGTTTAATGGATTATTTTTAAATAATCCATTTGTTATAAAATGTTTAATCACATCCGGGTTTGTTATTCATAGTTCTGCAATTAAATTTGTTCATTTAATTTTATAAATTGCCTATTTAACATATTTATTCAGTATATTTAATGAGGTGAACACCCTATATAACGTTTTCCGTTACTTATTAGTACATTTTAAAAATTTGTTTTAAATTTCGTTTCTCGTTTGGGTGTAGAGTTTTATTTATGGACACCTACATAAATATGTAGAGTTTCGACCATCTGTTGAAAACAATCAGAGGGCGCTCTTTGTCTCTTCTCTCTGCGCAAAGTACTTGATGAAGAAAATCGAAACGCGAAGGAGTGAATGTGGAGGATGGCATGGTGTATTATTGCAAATTAATTTAGATGTGAAATAATGTGACGCAACAAAAAATATAAGATATATTAAAGTAAATATGTGAAGTACTTTGTTAATATATCTTGGATCACAGTTGTTTATATTTAGTTTAAATATACAAAGTGGAAAAGTCCCAAAAAGAATGGCTCTCGGTTATATATTAGAAACGGCTGCCAGAAAAACAATTACAACAAAAGTAGTTTCGAGAAAAACCTGGAAATTATTTTTAAGTTTGTATGCCTACCGTTAGAGGTCGTAATTGAATAAAAAAATTGGTACAAAATTGACCTAATTAAGGGACATAACAAAAACAATAATCGCATTCGTCAAAAATTTCTGCGTATATTTGATATTACAAGTTTTAGTGTATCTACTCAAATAAGGTGTGGGGGAGAGTGGGTCTACTCAAATAAGGTGTGGGGGAGAGTGGGAACTTTGTGATGAAAAAAAACACCTATAACTCCGTTTGTACTTAACCGTTTTTCGCAAACTTAATTTTCTTGGAAACTGCTCTTGTCCACCAATATTAGTAATAATTTCGTAACAATTTTGTCACAACCTAATGAGTAACATGAACGCTAGAGGGCGCTATTCAATTTTTTTTTAAATCTAGTTCTTTTTGGAATATATGTAATAGGAGTATGAAGTTTTAATCGAAGATTATAAAAGTAGACCAGAATAGTGAAAACCGCATCTCGATATCTTTTTCCTGTCACTATATAGTGATCCCTAAAGGACAGTAACGGCAAAAGGACATTAGCTTAGAAATAAGATTTAAATTTAGGTGTGGATTGGGTTGACCAACCGAAAATAAATATTTCCTATTGGCCAGCATCACTTGACTTGTCAGGTTCCCAGACAAGAATCAACTATGGGTACCGCCAATAATAAGTTAAGTTTCTATGGAATACTACAATAGCAATTGTAACCTTCTTACTTAGAAAGGTAATTTAAAAATGTCTTTCATGTCTTCCGAACCTCTACCATAAAATTCATGCAGAATTGACACTAAATTTAGGGTTTTTACAATACAATATATAATAGGGTGAAACGTGCTTTTTTCTCACTTCTTAACTATAGGACAATGTCGACTTTCAAAAAAGGTGTCATTCATATGCCCATACAAAAGAATTTACAATTATTGTTGGAAAACATGATATTTACAAAGTATTTTGAAAATAAAATTAAAATATCCTTTGAATTTACTACAATAGAAAGATCTTATCAATTCTGCAACATATTTCTACAAAGCTATTAACTAAAATGAATTTACGCCTTAAATATATACAATAAAAAAAGGGAGGCATACAAATGTCTCACATGTATCTTAACAAATAAATTTCAAAATTTTACAATCTTACATTAATTATAGTATTTAGCGAGCATTGATCTGAGACGGGCAATGTCAGTCACGTTCTTGTTAATGTATAAACAAACACGTACAACTTATAGACGGAGATCAGGAATGTAGTAAAACATAGCTACACTTCCTATAAAATGAGAGTGAACGAACCAGGGAATTGGAATTGTTATTAATACTTTGACTAAGTCGATTGATATTTATATTTGTGTATTTTAACGTATTAAAACTCGATCCAGTGATTTTATAAATGTGATGTTGTTTATTCTATTCCCGAATACAGGTTGCTAGGTAAGCGGTTTCATCAATGATAATATGCCTTTACGGTAAACGTCGAGTATACGAGGGACACTTACTAAGTAACCACCACAACTAGATATTGTAACATTACCTTGTTGTTGTTACTCCAAGAAGTGAGGTTACATTGCCAAAGGTTCGCTTTTCGCCGGGGAGCATAAGGTCATGAGTTAGTGAGGAATATTTGAAAGCTTGTCCTTTATTATTTTTTAAGGCGCCACTTGATTAGTAGGACATTCAAGAAATTTACTGATTAACCAAGAAACCAATAATGAACAAAAAATTAGCTATTGTAACTTTTCAAATATGTTATTTATGTCGTTTTGCTTTTACGTTTGTGAATCAAATAAAACACTTTGTTGCCAATGAAACAGTTTAATTAAATGAATGGTACCTTGAACATATGTTGTAATAACCTGTCTCAAAAATATGAGGTGATCAACTCTATTTATGAACTGATAATCAGTTATCAATTATTAGTTAATTTAAAATGTATAACAATTTCTAATGTTATCAACTAACTGAGATCAAAATATACAATACACTAAATCTTTAGCAACCCGTAAATGGTATACCAGTTACCGCTTTACAACAGTAATAATTAACCATATACATACAGTAGGTCAAAAGTATCTCTAATATAATAAGATTAAACTGAAATATAATTTCAGTGCGATACACAATAACAAAGTTGATATTTCAACTCTAGAGAATTGAAAGTATGTAATGTTAAAATTGAGAATTTGATAGACGTCTTAATAAAATGTTAAATTACTAAACAGTAGAATATAAAAGTTAATGTGTGATTCAACGTTAAAAAATGAAGTTATAAAATGAATAATGTGCTCAAAGTTCAGATAAAAAACAAATAAAACTTTAAATGTTACTTGCGGTTAGTGTCCAAACTATTAGACGTCAATTGGCTTAATTGACAAGCAACATCTGACTTATGGAACAAGATTCAGCCATGCGGTTAATAATCGATGAAATTATTCGGCAGTCGTCACCAACAAACATAAGTCCAGCTTCGTCCTTTGAACTGGAAACGCCGTTAGAAGCTCTTGTCGCTCTATAACGTTAATCGTAATCCGATGTACGAAACATCCCAACAACCCTGGACGGAGAACTTTGGTCTGTCAGCTATCCCTACGAGAATATATATACCATACAGAAATCATCCGAAATTGAAGCTTCTTAAAATCTGTTCTTGATCATCCTATCATTGATAACCATCACCCATAAAAATTATCAAACCATCAATTGGCAAAAAAATATTGTAAAAACTGCTTGTAAAAACTATGCAGTATAGAAAAAAAACTCTAAAAATAAATTGGGGGTTATAGCCGTGAAAATATATACAAGATGAAAGCTTACCTTGTTACCAAGGGTTTTTCACCACTATAGTTCCCAAAATATATGGATTAAACCATGTGCCACCGGCCATTTTATATACTTACGAATTGTCCTCATCGATACCCCGACTTAATCGTACGACATGTATCAGACAAGTGCTTTCAACAGCTTCCCTTTACTTTACAATTGACATCAGCAAACAGTGTTACCAATGACAGTCAAATAAAATCCCCACATTAAATAATAAAATACTCATGGATTGGTTAAATCACATGAAGAATATTAATAAAAATATTACTCTAAACACCCATTTAATTATTTACATACTGTTATTCCAGGATATGCTTAAATAATTTTAAAACCCATAGTTGATTCCGTTATGCAACCAACTATACAGAAATGTGTATAAAGTTGCATACTCAGTGGGTGGCTTAATTGAATTAACGTACCTCCGGGAGTTACTCATAATACAATACAAAAAAAGCATTGTATTTTTATCATGCTACAATATCTTAAAAAAATTGTAAATTTTAAGGCGTTTCCTTTGAATATAGATTATAGTTGAGGTAACAGATATAGTGTAGTATATTCCCTTTAAGCTATGTTGCGGAAGTAAAGGTATTAATATTTTGTAAATAATTTTTATAAATTAATTTTAAATGTGTCTTTCCCACTATGTGGATAACAAAGTTTTTGTTCGGAATATCTTGTTTGTGAAAAAGGCTAGAAACGGATAAAACGGCCAGATTTCAGTTTTCATACATTTTTTTAATATATAAGATAGGTTAATATTGTATGTTGTTTTATACGTTAACGCTAAGTATCTTAAAAAGTAGGTGTCGCTCGATAATTGCGGGTTAAAAATAATCCAAGGACAGTCGATGAATGTATTTGATAATTATAAAACTATTAAATACATTTTAACGATTATTAGTTGAAATTATAATAATAAATGAATTTATCGTCAATTATACATTTTAAACTATTATATTGACTGGACTATGATGGTATCTTCGTATTCGAGTCAGACGAAAAGTCCACACTATATCTGTTACGTCAACTATACTTACTAGGTTTGTAGATACGGGATATATTTGAACAATTTTGAACTAATTACAATTGACTTTCCCTGTCCTATTATTAATTATTTCAATATTTTTGTTAATGTTACTGAAAAATGGCGTTTAGGAAGTGAAAACGTTTATTATAACAAATTTAATATCAACTTCCGGTGTAACCCAACTTTATATCGAATTAATAATATTTTAAATGATTTCGTCTTGTCGGAAAACTTCTTAAATCTGTCTTTTATAATTTTTCAGAAACGTACCATATTCCATATAATACGTTGTTTTACCTACACACAACAAAAAAATATGAAAGGTCGATAGCATCGTCCGCCCCCGAAATAATAAAAACGGAAACATCTGGGTCAAAGGTGAAATCTTTCCAAGTATCCATTCGGTGAAGACGACGCGAAAGGTAACCACGTCGCGTGCCCACGTGGTCATTAACGCGCAATAGCCTTCTTCGTGTACCTTTTAACATCACCCACGCGAGAAAGACGTAAACGAATACGACGACAACACGACCATCTGGTATATTATCACTATAATGTATGTTATTTACAGAGGTCATTGTAATATCATACGTGGAAATGTAGAAAGAAATGCATAATTTATTACAATACCAAAACTGTTCTATACTCAAAGATTTGATATAACTAATATCAAGCTGCTAACCCGATCTTTGGAATAAACAAATTCAGTATTTCATTTATTGGAGTAAAAAAATAGTCACTGTTTTTTAGTGGGTAATCAACGGACTTGCCTTTTTGTTACGAGTAACGAAGATAAAACATACGTACGAAATACTCTGGATTGTTATAGTCCGTTTTTAAAAGGCATGGAGTAATAAAAGCTCATTAGGTATGCAAAACCGATACAGGGTGTATAATAAAAAGTCTCCGAAGTTTATCTAATTTTGTACTAAAATTTCTCATTTGTTACGAATTTCAGGTAACTCTGTATTCGGTTGGGTCGCCTATTGTATTGAAAGGGTCGCTTTATTGTATTTGAATGAACAAATAAACAATTTAATCCTCAGAGGCGTGCAATCAGGACAAAACAAACTTGGTATATGAAGATGAAGGCACTATGAAATTATAATTACGAAAACTATTCAAAAGAGTTCACAATATCGATTCAATAAAAAGACATTTTTTTTGTGTTCCCATGAATAAACAATAAACATAAAATATTATATTATAAAAAATAGCAAATTTTTTTGCAGTAGGTATCAACTTTACTACTAATATACCGTTTACAATAGGAGAGGAAAAAAGAAAAATGCAGGAATAAAGTACGAATTAATGTAATATTTATAAAAAAAAGTCTAACTAATAATAGTAATAACTAACACAAAAACTAGTCTATATATCAGAATCAGACGATTCTGTTGAACTTCCATTATTAACATTGATTATAAATGGTTCAATCGTGTGTTCACTTATATGATCCATTTCCCACATATTTAGTTCTTCTTGTATCACGTGTTCAACACATTTCTTCCAGTTTTCTTTGGTTACGTTACCTAACGCGTCTTCGAATAAAACTTTTACGTCACTCATTTTGAATGTCGTATTCTTTCTTGAAACTTCCCCTTTCACTTGGGCCTATATTAATTTTATGGGATTGAGTTGACAGTGATAAGGAGGAAGCCTCAGCACCGTTATACCACACGCTGATGCCATTTGATCTACAACGTATCTACTATATTTGTGTTTATGTGAATTGGCCAATTGCAAGAGCCATGCAGTTGAAGGTAATTTCTCCACTAACCTGGAGTGATAACTTGCGTTATCCATAACAATGACTGAACGCGTTGGAATTAGATCTAACATTTGTGAGAAATATTCTTCGAAAACGTCTGCATCCATATCTTCATGATAATCTCCGGTTCGCTTCGACTCAAAACACAACAATCCATCTTTAACAAAACCTTCGGCACTTCCGATATGAGTAATGATGAGTCGACGTCCTTTTCCTGCTGGTGGATTGAGGCCTGTTGACCACCCTTCAAGAGCTGCCTGCCTCTGACTTTTGACATTCGTGTCTTGCCAAAACATTGAAACAGTATGACCTTCATTTAACCAAGTCTCATCCAAATAATAAATACGTTTTTGATCTAGTCTTGCTTTCCGAATATTGCGCAAATAACTCCTCCTCCAAATGACAATGTCGTCTCTATCAATCAACATTGCGTTCCGATAATTTTTTTTTATATTCAAATCAAAGTTCCTTCAAAATTTTCCATAATGTACTTCGAGACATTTTCGGAAAATCTGAATCTTCTTGAACCGAAGCCAACATTTTGGAGAGAGTTGGGATCTCTTTTCTAAAGAAAAAAACATGCACCTTACGCCTTATTCCATTCTTCAAGTCGTCATCCATTTCAAGTTTGGGTCGGCCTGGGGACTTTGCTGGGCTGTGATGTTTCCACTTTTTTCTCCTTCATTAAATTATAAATTGTTGTTTTTGAAACACCCATCATTGTTGCAGTAATCTCCACAGTTTCATCAACACTTCCTGTCAAATTCATGCTTTTTCTTCTAATCTCTTCGTTCTTCAACGAGGAATAGCAATTTAATATCAGATTTTTTTCGTTCACCGACAATGGGCCAACTTTAGGTCGCTTAGATGGTGATAAATCCTCCATATCTGGTCGAATTTGGCTGGAGCACTATATAGTTGGAAGGAATAGTTAGGTGTTTCTCTCGTGTGATGAGAAGAGAACTTTTATAGATGAACAAAAATAAACACCAGTTAACAATAACGGTAAAAAATAATAACAAATAACAGTAATAATGGGGAAATCAATCAACACAGCAGTTTCTCCAGAACAGATGAACTGTAAATTGAAAATATTCAACCTTTCTGCAACTTTTATAGTTGAAAAGTTCTAGTAAGTACATTGTATTATGGGGGCATTTTCTTAGAACTGAAAAGACTATATTTCACAATAATAAAACCATTTTTGAGCTACCTGTTTGTCAAGTTTCTTCAATTACCTGCTAATTGGGTGAAATAATCGGCAAATGGGGTTGGTTTGGATATATATATATATATATATATATATATAAGATGTACGAATAGTGCGTGACATATGAACAATAAGCAACGAATAGATTAGTGGGTATTGCACGCAAATAGAAGAAGGGGCTACTGAAAAGAGTGGTAACCGCAGACATGCATGTTTCTAGCTCATTAGCCGTCATCGGTACGGTACAACCAAGAAAAGATGTGAAACATGAGAGCAAAGATGTTGAATGAAACATGAGAAAATATAACAGAATTCAGCAGGATAGTCAAACACAACATTTGTGTCAGTAATATTAGAAGATCTCGAATATTCGAGACAACAACCAACTTATTGTTCATATGTCACGCACTATTCGTACATCTTGTTATTATTTCATTAATCTGGGTCGGAAGTTTCAGACGGGAGTGTTATATGCACCTCCGTGTCTATGTTGGTTGTTGTCTCGAATATTCGAGATCTTCTAATATTACTGACACAAATGTTGTGTTTGACTATCCTGCTGAATTCTGTTATATTTTCTCATGTTTCATTCAACACCTTTGCTCTCATGTTTCACATCTTTTCTTGGTTGTACCGTACCGATGACGGCTAATGAGCTAGAAACATGCATGTCTGCGGTTACCACTCTTTTCAGTAGCCCCTTCTTCTATTTGCGTGCAATACCCACTAATCTATTCGTTGCTTATTATATATATATATATATATATATATATATATATATATTTTTTTGAAGTATTTTTCTTGGGAAAGGTTCAGATTAAAACTCTTGAAAAAAATAATATAATAATGGTTCAAGAACATTCCTCCAATATATATATATGTATTTGTATAAAATTGTTATTAACATTTATTTTATTATTTATTGTATGTAGGATTATAACTACCTGGAGCTTAGTGGAGGGACTCGTCTACGCCCTTTTATACATAATAATACATTTTCTGGAAAATTGATGTCAGTGATATAATCCACAGTTTATTATATTATTGATAATTTGAAATTTCATTTTAAATAATATTACAAAACGGTTATTTTCGGAAATGAGATAATTTTAGAAGCCTTAACTTTTTTTAAGTGACTAAATGTGGTACGCCTATGGTTCCGGCCAAAATGAGTGATTTATTGCCTTTTAAAAACGGAGTATAAGAAGAGAGTAGTATACTGTGTGGATTTGTTTATATGTGATGGTAGCCCCGAACTTCCGAGCCAGTTTTTTGTAGACTGTATAAATTTCTGACATTTTCTTATAAATTCAAGTATTTTCACAAAATTTCGACTTTTTGGAAAAATGCGATGTGTAAAACAAAAAAATAATTAAAAGTATGCAATATAATAATAATTAAGACAAGAATATCATCAATAATGTTTTACATATCTTGAATTGAAAAGTTGACGTGGCCCAGCATTTTTTTATACAATTTATCAAAATAACGACACAAACGATCTTATTTCGTAAAATTTCCAAAAAAGAATTTATAAAATTCCATACATTTCGGTAATAAATACCACTATTTGTAATATTCTCACTCAGGTGTTAGATGAAACGATACTGTCATCAAGTAATCGGATTTATGGTTTTAATAAATTACCTACCGTTCAACACTTGATTTTATCAGTTGCTATACGAGGTCACGGTTTTATTGAGAACTAGCAACAAGTAAAATCTGTTAGTTATTGCCATATTGAAATTTAACAGTACGACTGTACCAAGTGCTTTAAAGGGTATAAATAAAAATACTTTTTTAAAATAATCATTTGTATTTTTATTCTCGATACCCAAATAGCAACACTCGTATATTTCACACTATCTACAGGGTGATTAATAAATATTGGGACAAATTGGAGCTACAGGTTCAAAAAGGCGTCAAGGGATTGATTTTATAATTTTATGAATAGAAATTCTACATTATCGATAAGAGTACCAGCAGCCACAAGTCACACTAGAGCTGTGAATTTCAACAGACCCAATGTTGGTAAAGTTTTCGACAATTTAACCAAACTGGTAGGAGCTGTCACATCTGCGCAAAAAAGAACATTCTCCATTAGAAGTCATATTGACATTGGCCAATAATCTGAATACATTTAAAGACATTGACTGGACAGTACCCATTGTTGAGTATCGTGGGAGGGTGTGTGGGCATCTTGCTCTTTTCGCCACTTAATGCTTAATGACTTAACTCTAAATTTTTAATTGTCAAATTATTTAAATCAAATGTAGAAATTGAGAGGTGTGAGTTCTGTCGTCTTGGTTCTAGAATCCTTGTGTTTATAGTGTTTATATAGTAGATCATGTTATTATATTATTTTAATATTCTGTTTATTCAATTTCTAATATCCATGTAATAAGGTTGTAAACCTGTTTGGGTATAAATAAATAAGTTACCCTCTGTGTAACTGTGAATACCATAGAAAATTCTATCCCGCCTTCACGACAAATGCTTTAGTTTATTCAATCGGAGAAACTAATGGATTTGGTTGGATGGATACAGAAATATTTTACACTTTTATAAAATATTTTGCAAACCATACTATACTCCGTTTTTAAAAGGCATGGAGTAATAAATCACTCACTTTGGCCGGAACCATAGGCGTACCACATTTAGTCATTTAAAAAAAGTTAAGGCTTCTAAAATTATCTCATTTCCGAAAATAACCGTTTTGTAATATTATTTAAAATGAAATTTCAAATTAATAAACTGTGGATTATATCACTCACATCAATTTTCCAGAAAATTTATTATTATGTATAAAAGGGCGTAGACGAGTCCCTCCACTAAGCTCCAGGTAGTTATAATCCTACTTACAATAAATAATAAAATAAATGGTAATAACAATTTTATACAAATACATATATATATATATATATATATATATATATATATATATATATATATATATATATATATATATCCAAACCAATCCCATTTGCCGATTATTTCACCCAATTAGCAGGTAATTGAAGAAACTTGACAAACAGGTAGCTCAAAAATGGTTTTATTATTATGAAATATAGTCTTTTCAGTCCTAAGAAAATGCCCCCATAATACAATGTACTTACTAGAACTTTTCAACTATAAAAGTAGCGGAAAGGTTGAATATTTTCAATTTACAGTTCATCTGTTCTGGAGAAACTGCTGTGTTGATTGATTTCCCCATTATTACTGTTATTTGTTATTATTTTTTACCGTTATTGTTAACTGGTGTTTATTTTTGTTCTTCTATACAAGTTCTCTTCTCATCACACGAGACAAACACCTAACTACACCTTCCAACTATATAGTGTTCCAACCAACTTCGACCAGATATGGAGGATTTATCACCATCTAAGCGACCTAAAGTTAGCCCATTGTCGCTGAACGAAAAAAATCTGATATTAAATTGCTATTCCTCGTTGAAGAACGAAGAAATTAGAAGAAAAAGCATGAATTTGACAGGAAGTGTTGATGAAACTGTGGAGATTACTGCAACAATGATGGGTGTTTCAAAAACAACAATTTATAATTTAATGAAGGAGAAAAAAAATGGAAACATCACAGCCCCAGCAAAGTCCCCAGGCCGACCCAAACTTGAAATGGATGACGACTTGAAGAATGGAATAAGGCGTAAGGTGCATGCTTTTTTCTTTAGAAAAGAGATCCCAACTCTCTCCAAAATTTTGGCTTCGGTTCAAGAAGATTCAGATTTTCCGAAAATGTCTCGAAGTACGTTATGGAAAATTTTGAAGGAACTTGGATTTGAATATAAAAAAAATTATCGGAACGCAATGTTGATTGATAGAGACGACATTGTCATTTGGAGGAGGAGTTATTTGCGCAATATTCGGAAAGCAAGACTAGATCAAAAACGAATTTATTATTTGGATGAGACTTGGTTAAATGAAGGTCATACTGTTTCAATGTTTTGGCAAGACACGAATGTCAAAAGTCGGAGGCAGGCAGCTCTTGAAGGGTGGTTAACAGGCCTCAATCCACCAGCAGGAAAAGGACGTCGACTCATCATTACTCATATCGGAAGTGCCGAAGGTTTTGTTAAAGATGGATTGTTGTGTTTTGAGTCGAAGCGAACCGGAGATTATCATGAAGATATGGATGCAGACGTTTTCGAAGAATATTTCTCACAAATGTTAGATCTAATTCCAACGGGCTCAGTCATTGTTATGGATAACGCAAGTTATCACTCCAGGTTAGTGGAGAAATTACCTTCAACTGCATGGCGTAAACAATATATCCACGATTGGCTAACCTCGAAAAATATTGAATGCCCAGATAACCCGCTGAAAAATGAGCTCTTGCAACTGGCCAATTCACATAAATACAAATATAGTAGATACGTTGTAAATCAAATGGCATCAGCGCGTGGTATAACGGTGCTGAGGCTTCCTCCTTAGCACTGTCAACTCAATCCCATAGAATTAATATGGGCCCAAGTGAAAGGGGAAGTTTCAAGAAAGAATACGACATTCAAAATGAGTGACGTAAAAGTTTTATTCGAAGACGCGTTAGGTAACGTAACCAAAGAAAACTGGAAGAAATGTGTTGAACACGTGATACAAGAAGAACTAAATATGTGGGAAATGGATCATATAAGTGAACACATGATTGAACCATTTATAATCAATGTTAATAATGGAAGCTCAACAGAATCGTCTGATTCTGATATATAGACTAGTTTTTGTGTTAGGTATTACTATTATTTGTTAGACTTTTTTTTATAAATATTACATTAATTCGTACTTTATTCCTGCATTTTTCTTTTTTCCTCTCCTATTGTAAACGCTATATTAGTAGTAAAGTTGATACCTACTGCAAGAAAATTTGCTATTTTTTATATAACACTTTATGTTCATTGTTTATTCATAGGAACACAAAAAAATGTGTTTTTATTAGACGTTCTTAGATACGGACTCAAAAGGGAAATTATCGGCACTGCCGGAGAGTTATCTCCGAAAAGATCCTGCTTCATTTGGAATTTTTACCATATGAGTGGAATATTTTTCGTAACTACAGTAAGAAACAATTAAACCAGCCGTTTTACATATATATTCCACCTATTCATTTATCCATTTATTTATTCATCGAGTAAGTATAGCGTTATTTCACTGACCTCCGTCCCACTCCCCAGAATTAAAAGTGTAGTTGCTGTGCTAGCTATAAAAAATGGTGTGTTAGATTGTGATAGGTGTCCTTCGTTTGTGCTAGCATTTTGGCGAAAAAATTCCGACCGGAGGTAGGCTAGCGTTAAACTGGCCCCACCCGAATTCCAAAGCATTTTTATTGTAAGCTGTTGGTGTGCTAGCTATAAAAAATGGTGTGCTAGGTTGTGCTAGGTGTCCTTTATCTGTGCTAGCATTTTGGCGGAAAAATTCCAACCGGGGGGGGCTAGCGTTCACCTAGCCCCACCCGAATTCAAAAGCATTTTTATTGTAAGCTGTTGGTGTGCTAGCTATAAAAAATGGTGTGCTAGGTGTCCTTTATCTGTGCTAGCATTTTGGCGACAAAATTCCAACCGGGGGGGGGGGGGGGCTAGCGTTAACCTGGCCCCACCCGAATTCAAAAGCATTTTTATTGTGACCTGTTGGTGTGCTAGCTATAAAAATTGTTGTGCTAGGTGCCCTTTATGTGTGCTAGCATTTTGGTAGAAAAAATCTAACCGGGGGGGGGGGGCAGCTTGACGGACCTCACTTTACCTAACATTAAAATGTTTCAAATTGTTCAATAAACATTAAAGTTTTACTACACATGTTGTGCCTGTCAACATTCCATGGCATGCTTGTATCCTAAGAAATTAATGTATCCACTATTAAAATTATTTTATTGTGAGTTTTCTTTTACATTTAAATATGACAACTTATGATACATAAAAATAAACAAATTTTGTTTTATTACTTTAAATTTTTATGTCATTTATTTCTAATAGCAACATCACATAAATACACGTTATTTTAAAACAAAATGAATGTTTTCAATGTTACGAAGCAGCCTTAACACTATTTTTATATTCAGTCGTCTTAGGAGAGCCTATTAATTAATAATATAAATCTTCTGAATGGTTTTTTTCTTAAAATTTCATCAACTAAGAGAATATTGAACATTGTATTTAAACGAAACGACGAACAGGTAATTAATCAATAAAATTCACATATTCTTGTTTGCCCTTATTGAAACTAGTTCCAATCTTCGAATCATTATCTCGAAAAATAGCTGTTCAATTAACAACAATCTATTTAATTTTCCTGTATCTCACTGAAGATCAGACTTAAACTCATTGTTTTTAATGAAAATATTATTATTTTTGCCTTCTGCACATGTAGTTACAATTTGACCCATTACTTATGAATCGCCCTGTATAAGCACACATTTGTAGGCGTAGAAATAAATAAGTTTCACGGTCCGCAGCCCGTATTCCGGCCATTTTGAATGCAGTTCCTCCCCTCGTGCAATATAAAATAAAAATGATTTATACGCCGTTATAAAAAAAGACGCATGAACTGCTTAATCACACCTACGTCTTTCAGACCAATAAAAATTACAATTCCATGTAGAAAAAAATTGATTTGCGATGTTAGGAGTAAAAGAAGGGTGTTATAAACTTTACGAACGGCAAGGAATTATCAAATATATAAGGAGGAGGGATTTCATTTAAAAAAAACAAAGGGTGACAAAGATACTGTGTTGGAAGAATAGTTACATAGTTACCAAATTAATTGATGTAACTCTTAACTACCGTTGAATCTGTTTTTTCTTCAACTTGTAGATCTATTTTGTCTTTCGCAAATAAAACTCATAATAATAAGTAAATTATTTTTGTTTTGTTTTATATGCAACTAAAATTAATAAAAAACTTATTACGACCGTTGACACTACCCACGATCTGTTAAAAAATTGGAAACGATAAAGATAATATTGTGAATAAAACATCAATTTATTTTAATTGGCACTTAATAAAAAATCCTCTTGAAATATTACTCAATCAAATATTTAAGCGATGTGTCACGACGCGGTCTTTAATTTTCTAAACACTTCTGTGCATATTTGTTAAATCTACTATAAAGGTCAGGTTAAAAATATATCCGTGATCTTTTTCACGTCTATAATATTTAAACAATATCAGAGAAGAATCTATAAAAAAAAGTCAACTCAGTTCCTATATGCATAAATCACATCAATAGACAACCGGAGTGTGACGTAGATCTTGGACAGATTAGCGGTTACTTTCCATACAAACTTTTGACAGTGTTTATTGTGTTATAAGAAAGTCTTGTAAAATTAGTGTTTAGAAGCTATTTTGTTATTTTTATAACCGTAAGTATTTTTTGAATATTATTTATATTTGGACGAAATCCACAAAACACATTTTTTTGTCATATTCTAAAATTGGGAGAAATATAATCCCACTTTATAAAATATACTGTATATGAATCTTATTGAAGTCAATTTAAATGACATTCAACCGTATATTACAGCAATTATTTTAAAATATTCTTACATAATAAAGAAATAAAACCACTTTGTAACAATAATTCACAAGATACGGAAATCACAAAATCAACAAACTTTGTTTGGAAAGTAGTCACTAACCAACCCTAAAAAGATAGCCGATTTACGTCATCACTCCGGTCGTCTATTCAAAGACTGAAGAGAGCCAAACCACTTCATCTCGTACACTATTTTGTAAAGAAAAGCAGAAGATAAATGAATTGGAACCATCGAGAATTTAATGGCTTTTCCTGGTTTGAAAATTTTTTAAAACCTCTGTATATGTGTCAATTTGTCATTTAATCTCTGTATATGATAATTTGTTAGTATCTGCAATCAATTAGTTAACATCTGATCTCAATTTATCAATATTTAAAGTTATCAGTTGCTCGTTAATTTGTTATCTATTAATATCTGCTGCCACTTTGTTGACATTAGCTACCAATTTCTCAATAATTATCAGTATCTGCAGTCGGTTTGTTGAAATTTGTTGTTCGATTTTCGATATATGTTAATGTATTTATATCTCTAGTCAATCCATTAACATTTGATGTCAATGTATCAATAACTATCAATTTTTCCATATCTGCAGTCAATTTGTTGACAATAGCTAACAATTTATCCATAATTATCGATATGTGCATTCGATTTGTTGTCATTTATTGTCAGATTTTCGATATCTGTCAATTTATTTATATTATGTAGTCAATTCGTTAACATTTGAAATTTGTCAACAACTACAGTCAATTTACCCATATTAGCTACCAATGCTTCGATATCTGCAGCCAATTTGTTGACATTAGCTATCAATTTCTCAATAATTATCGGTATCTGCACTCGATTTGTCAATACCTTCCGATAATTTGTTGATTTTAGGTATACATTTGTTGATATCTGCTCTCGGTTTGACAGTGCCTATTATATAATTGATATCTACGTCAATTTTTTTATTATAACTATCGATTTCTCAATATCTGCTAATCTATTCATATCCGCAGATTATTTGTCAACATCTGCTGTCAAGTTTTCATTATTTGCAGACAATTTTTCTGACAGCTTACAATTTCTTGATCAGCTAACTTATTATAATCTGCACTCAATTTTTTAATATTCGCTCTCAGTTTAGCGATACTTGTAGTCAATGCATTGACAATAATTATCAATTTGTGGATATCTGCTAATTAATTAATGTCAATAAAACTTAAATTTACTGTAAAATTGTCGATATTTTTCTTCAATTTGTTGTAACTGTTTTAATATTGATATCTATCGTCAATTTGTTGCTTTTAGATCTAATTTTGTTGATATCTGGTTTCGGTTTGACAATACATGTATCAGTAGGTTTGTTCTCACAGGAATCACAAACCATCAGGATTCTGCGCAATACATTTCTCTGTATTGATACATAAGTTTCTGATTGTTTGAAAACAGCTGGACGATGTTTACACAGGTTTCATTAATGGTTGTCCAACTGTCCAACGTCCAGCTATTTTCAAACCATTAGAAACTTATTTATGAACGCGGAGAAATGGATTGCGCAGAATCCTGACTGTTTCTGTTTGAAACTCGTGTGAGAACAAACCTAGTTTCTCCATATTTGCTAATCCGTTCATATCCGCAGATAATTTCTTAATATCTTCTGTTATGTTTTCATTATCTGCAACCAATTTCTCAAAACATTAGCTTACAATTTCTTGATCTGCGTACTTATTGTCGTCTGCAGTCAATTTATTGGTATTAGCTATCAATGTTTCGATATCGGCAGTCAATTTGTTATCGATTTGTAAATATCTATTGATTATTTATTAATTTATGTCAATAAATCAACATTAACTGTCAAATTATCGATATCTTTCTTCAATTTGTTGATTTTAGATAGAAATATGTTGATACCTGCTTCCGGCTTGACAGTATATGTTATATAATTGATATCTGCGCCAATTTGTTGATATATTCACTCAATTTATTAAACTTAACTATCATTGCTTGATATTTGCAGTTAGTTGGTTGATATGTAACTCAATTTGTTGACCTTAACTATCAGTTCTAATATATTCATATCCGCAGATCATTTATCAACATCTGCTGTCAATTTTTTATATCTGCAGCTAATTTTTCAACATTAACCATTAATTAATTGAATTACTAACTTATTCTCATCCACAGTCAATTTTTCAAAATTCGCGATACTTATAGTCAATGTATTGACATAATTGTCAATTTGTGGATATCAGCTAAGTAATTAATGTCAACATCTTTGGCAATTTGTTCTTTTTAGATATAAATTTGTTCATATATGCTTTCGGTTTGATAATGTATGTTATATAATTGATATCTGCGCCAGTTTGTCGATAACTGCACTGAATTTATTAAACTTAACTATAATTTTTTGATATCTGCAGTTCGTTGGTTGATATCTGCCTCGATTTGTTGACTTTAACTATAAATTTTTCAATATCTACTAATCCATTCATATCTGCCGATAATGTGTCAACATCTACAGTCAATTTTTCAATATCTGCAACCAGTTTCTGAGACATTAGCTATCAATTGCTTGATCTGCTAACTTATTGTCATCTGCAGTCAATTTTTCAATATTCACTGCCAGTTTTGCTATACTTGTCAATTTGTTGACATTAATTATCAATTTGTTGATTAATTGATAGCTGTAGTCAATGAATATTAAATTTACTATCAAATTATCCATATCTGCCGTCAATTTGTCAACATCACCACTCAACTTAATAAACTTAATTATAATTTATTGATATCTGCAGTTAGTTGGTTGATATATGCCTAAATTTTTTGATTTCAGCTATCAGTTTCTCCATATCTGCTAATGTATTCATATTTGCCGATGATTTGTTAAGATCTGCTGTCAATTTTTCTGACTTTAGCTATCAATTTTTGGTGCTGCTCAATTTATTAAATATAATTATCATTTACTCAATATTTGCTAATTTATTAATATCTGTAGTTAGTTGGTTGATATCTGCGCTAATTTTGTCGTTATCTGTTATAAATTTATTGTCATTATTTCATTTTATCTGTAAATTTTTGTTGCGGACAAGTTCGTGAACACAGTATTTAAAATATAATAAACAAGAAATGTACATTCGTTCTAACGACCGCTAACAGTTTCAAGATCCTTTTTCCACGACCCATACTCGCACATATTCATATTTCACTTAATTCTCCGCGAAGCGCGACGTGCGCGGCTCCTTTTTTAATTTGCAACAGGTGATTGAACACGTCTAGAGTTCGTTGGCGAAAAGCTACGTGATCTTCGTCTAAATTTGTAAGGAGAACAAAGCTGCGACTGATTTATTTATACGTGACTGTTAAATCAACTTCATATACATTCTCGTTTGAAAGACGGCGATAAAACAAGATCAATACTAGATTTTCGACACACCAAATTATGAACTATTAATAGAAATATACAGTTTGTAAAAGAATACACAGAATATAAAGTCTGTCAGGAAATCAGTTTTTTTGTTCTTTACTGCGGAAAATAGCATTATATTTTTCAAACCATTCAATTTTCATTCAAAAGTTATTTTTCATTACAGAATATGTGACCTAATATATGGCCAACCTTCTTTTTCGTCTATTTGTTCACACTAAAAGTGAAACAAGTTTAAGTAGCGTCCCGTTTTTTCTTTATCTAAGATCGCCTCATTTAATTGTGTCCCCTTTAAAATCGTGTCTTGTTAGTGGTGTGTCTATTTTTTTCTTTCTTCCACCTACTTTCAAACCAGATCGGACGGGTAATCTGTTATTTATGGGCCCTCGGAACGCAGTACAGGGCGTTTTGTAAAATATGTGTACAAACCTTTTGATAAGATTGTTATTGTTTACGACATAAGAAAAATGTCATTGGATCATCGATGTTGATACGTTTCAATGTTGTTGTTGTGCGAATTCAGTTACAGGAACTTTAAAATATAATTCCTCATTATTTTGACTTACAATGTATATTAGGGAATCCAGTGTTTTGGAAATCATTTATAATATCGTACAACTATAAACAATAAGCGGATGGGTAATAAAAGAGTTATAAAATTATTTTGTCGTATACTAAATGCATGAATTCTTATTACAGTGTATGATTATGTTAACATTTGTGACAGATCTGAATGTCTATGTTAGTTTCATTCACTACAGATTTGCGTTCGATGGGGTGATTCTAAACTCGCATTAAGGAATCGTTGTTGACAATTGATGGACATTCCTCCATGTAGTCGCTAACTTAAAACTGCATGAGGATAGAGTTGGGGTTCCCACGAATTATTGTCTGTCGTCGACAGTCGACACATTGGAGCTAGTGGTGTGTGATTCAGATAGTAGAGTTGGGTTTATTGTCTCAATTAGTTAATATGAGGCTCGTAGCCCATCATCGTCTCGTTTAGAAGACGATGCAAAAATGTTTGATATAGTTGGCTGTTTTAAATATTATTTTTCGAGTTCTTGAAAATAGAATTTATCTTTGTTCTTCTTATCAGGATGCATTTTATGTAAATGCTCTTGTAGCCTAGAAGGTTTCATAGCTTCATTTGAAAAAACTTTTCGGCAAATTAAACACATAGGTAATGATTTGTTTGTAGAAGATTCCGCAAATCCATATTTTAAATATTCAATACTGTATTGCCGGCATTTCTTTTTTAATTTAGAAGTAGATTCAGCCATTTTCGTACAAAAATTAAATTCTTAATAGATTTATAGATAGTAATGTTTATAAAATGACACACCACTCACGATTATTTACTACGGCAGAGCTTATGATTCACGACTATATATCGCGGCCAAGCACATACAACTAACTAACAAAAAATTCGTAGAGCTGTTGCTTTTATACGTTTCATTTCGTGCATGATTCAACTTGTCTGTGTGCGAACATGTCGAAACATGTTATTTTGTATGAACATCGCGCGTTCGCTTATCAACGTACGAGGACAAGTCATATACTTCTATTCTGAACTAAAAGAAATTATTATAATTATTAATGCTAATTTAAAACTGCTTATTAACCCTTATTAAATCATTTTTATTTCACCATTCCTCTTGACTGCTTATTATTTGATTCTGAATCCGCTACCGCCCCCCTAAAAGGCTGCAGCGCCCACAGGGGGGCGGTATCGCCCCCGTTGGGAACAAATGGTTTAAATTGTCACAACACTCATATGAATGTCAAATACCACGATCACCGTCCTGAAGTTTTGTAATAATTATTCGAATAGTTCAGCTTCTTTTTATACGTATCAGTATTTCATATGAATTCAAATTATTCTTTCTTATAATTTTAGTTGCATCTAATTTAAAATTAGAAACAACTCGTACAATTCTAAATGTAATTTAGAATTCTGGAACTTTCACTTTCTTTCTAATAACATTTAGAAATTTTCCAAAAAAAAACACACACGCACTGAATTTAGATGGATATCGAATGAATCGTTACAATTATTGATTGCACTACGATGTTGTCCTTTCAAGGTATCAAATTCAACTAACAAATTTTTTTTCAAATAAATAAGTATCTCCTTCTGTCGTTATGAACTTTTCCTTTTTTTTTTGAAAAAAAGAACTAAATTTGTTTCCCAATAATAAAGAGATTTTAAATTCTTTTATTATTACTGTAAATATGCTAGCAGTGACCTCTGTTTTCTGAAATTTTGAATATTTTTTCCACATTGTAACATGATCTATTCATCATTAAATGCATTCTATATAAATGTCATCGGATATCAAAAATGTCAAATTTTATATATACTGAATCTTTCAAAAATATTGATTTTATATATAATACTGTGTATATCCAAAGTATTGCACACAAAAGTATAAATAATAAGTTCAAATTGATAACAAATATATTTTAATCTATTTTTTAATTTTTGGCAACTTTTCGACCCGTATCCCTGGTCTTTGTCAAACCAAAACTAAAATTACTTAAAACATTGGTTTCAACAACTCAGTAGAATGACACATAGACGTGCTTACGTCTATGATCGATAAATGTCACTAGTTAATGTCAGTCGGAGAAAAACATAATTTTGTGGTATTCCTATTAAATACCCTATATTTACCTATAATTATAAAAAAAATTGAAACAACTATTTTCGTTTTTAACTTTTCTATAATACACTTTCAAAGCATCCTTTTATGAAGTTGGACCGCTGTCAATCTATGTGGCACATATGGTTTGCATGACAGTGAACGTGTTAGGTAATTGTTTTTGTACCCGTACTACCCAAAACGATGGAACAGCTAAAGAAATGGATCGCTTATGCATTGATTAACATTGACGCGATCACTCTTCAAAATGTATCAAATGAAATGTACCGCTATGAAAGACATAGATTGAAAAGTTTTTATTCAACAGGCTTTTACTGGTTTCACTGTTTTTTTCCATTCTATTGTTTACTCAGATGTTTTGACGTTAGATACATCACAAAGTCCGATTATTCAATGCAATTTGTATGATTGACAAGGTTAACTTCACGAAATCGAATTAATTCGAAGAAACGTTATGTTTTCTTTCAATTAACGTCACAATGGTTGATTGTGCAATATTCAAACTATATCTACATCGAATATTGACGAAGTTTTAAGTGAATTTATTAGACATTGGAGACGTTGTAAAGTGTTATTTTTGAAAAGAATTTCTTTGAGAAACGTTTAACAATAAAGTTGAGGATAAAAAAGCACCATGTGCAGTTCAAAAAGCGTGTAGTTTGAAAAAAAACTTTTGTTATTTAACCGCAGAGCCGGGTATAAAAAGCCTTAATAATGACTTTTACCTTCACGAATTTGCATGTCGTGTACTCCGTGTCTAATTTGTCTGGACGTAAAAGTCAAACGATCGACAGAGATGGCCGAGCATTATAGTCCAGTCTAAATAGGCTAAAAAATAAAATTAATTCACAATATCTAAAATTTTTAGCAGATATATTATTATAGATTAAATGTTATTAATTTATACCAGGTGAAATGTCGATAATACCTGCTTTTATCATATTTCCCGTAAACCGTGATTGATATCGAAAAATACCTCGGAAAAAAGATGTAGATTCTGAAATTTTCTACAAGTTCTATTTTATTTATTTGCACATAGATAACTTCACATCAATTACTATAGTTTATTTGAATTTTCACCCCGAATACAATAAATACATCATAAAATGTAAATAAGCAAACTCTAAGAGATTACACAATAATTATATACCTTAATGACGAGGAACATGAAATTATTTTAATATGAAAAATAGTTTACTGTCAATATTAACTACCCACATTTATTTTTATAAAAATAGTATACTTGATATCAGGTTAGGACATTTCCTTAAATATTAATAATAAATATACACACAACCAAATTTATATGGAATCACGTATTACTAAAAAAATATTTTCTTATAAAACACTCTTATTTCGATTTTAGTAATACGGGGTGATTCCATATAAATTTGAATGTTTTTGTTTCCGTTACTAGTGTCATATAAACTTATTATAATTAATATAAATATAGAGTAACATATCGAAATAAGTAGTTTTTTCCCGATAAGGAGTTATCATCATCAGTTTTCTCACTTCCCATAGAAATAATAATTGCTCTATTGTTCCCTCTATCAACATATCAAATTTCCAGAATTAATTTCTCTCCTCTGCTATTGTATGTGAGCAAGTTATCAACAAGAGTTATAGTATACAATAATGTTAACCCTATAATTCACTCTGATATCATTACTTTATTAAAAGTGTGTTTGAATCAAAATTATTTTCATTTCAATGAAGAAGTTTATAGCAGTAAAGACGGTTTGATTATGGGAAACACCCTCAGCCCCCTACTAGCAGAAATTTTCATGGATAATATAGAAAAAATAATTCATGAACACCCCCTTAGTAAAAAATTTATGTACTGGCACCGATATGTGGACGATATTTTAGCTAGCTTCATCGGTACAAATAGACAATTAGAGAGCTTCATTACTTACATAAACTCGATTCACAATAATATCAAATTTACCGTAGAACTTGAACAAAATAAGTCTATAAACTTTCTAGACCTTACAATTTCAAATATAAATAATAAACATGATTTTTCTATATTTCATAAACCATCACATACAAATATTACAATTCATAATAGTCCGGTCCACCCATTCAGTCATAAACTAGCAGCTTTCAATAGTATGATACACAGACTCTTAACAGTCCCATTAA
This sequence comes from Galeruca laticollis, assembly GCA_963921935.1. NCBI lineage: Eukaryota > Metazoa > Arthropoda > Insecta > Coleoptera > Chrysomelidae > Galeruca > Galeruca laticollis. Next base: position 174,257,934 of record OY998181.1, read on the forward strand.
ATATTAATAATTATAACAAAGAATTAAATATCATAAAACAAATAGCAGTTAATAATAATTACGATCCAAATTTAATTGACAATATCATAAATAAAAAGATAAAATAACAGACTTTAGAACAAGTATTCCCTTCAGATAAAAATAATAATAAACAATTTAAAAGCTTAACATACTTTGGTACACCATCCTTAAAAATTAAATCATTTTTAGAAACTTTAGACATGAATCTTTCCTTTCAAACTGATTACAATTTATCCAAATTCATTAAAAATGATAAATCTAAATCTTCAAAATTAAACAAATCAGGAGTTTATAAATTAAAATGTGGTAATGACAACTGTGATAAAATTTATATCGGTAGAACTTTTAGAAATTTTAAAACTAGAATTTTGGAGCACAAACGTAGTTATGACAACAAAAAATTAAATTCTAACTATTCAAATCATTTATTAGAAAACCAACACATTTTCAACCCAAATTTTGAAATTCTCCATGTAGTCGGTAAATCCTTTAGTTTAAATTTATTAGAGGCCCTTGAGATTAACAAAAATAAAGATTCAGGTTATCTTCTTAACGACCAAATAGATATCAATCACTCTCCTTTTTACCTAGAAAATACCTTAGGAATATTTGTAGTAAATTAATTTCCAGGTAATTTCTTTCAATACCTTTGTTAACATTAGTAAATAGAATTCTGTATTTATGCACTGTATATATTAAGACATTTTTATATTAAACCTTCATTCGTCTGACAAAGCTACTGTGTTAGTGAAATGCGTCAACAAGTTTAAATTGAATATTAGTTCAAATAAATGAAGATTTAAACAAATTATATTGTTTTATTTCATCGTTCAGTATGGATCTTCATCAAGTAAAAGCCTCATCTATTCAAAAAACTTTCTCCCTCAATCTGTAATTATGGCACAAGTGTATGGAACCCAAATTGAAATCCTCTCTACATGAACCAGACATGTAAAACATTTAACTAGTTCTATATATCTATTAGAAAGAATTATGGATCTTTTTAAAAATACTTAAAATCACATAACAATCACCTCAAATAATTGATGCTGTTCCACAATGGTTGACTTAAATATTTTGTCTCGCACCGAAATTAAAGTAGGTCGGGAAAGAATTGAGACTTTCAATTATGGGTAAGGTTACATCCCCTATTCTGTTACAATGACAAAACTTATCTCTATTGTCAATTGGCAATGTACCCGACGTCGGGATTTAAAAACGACAAACTTAGGAATTCACTGTACTAATCTAGTTTATCTACATCAACTGCAATAGCTCTTTTTGAGTAATCCCTCTACTGCCATGATTTCTTTGATTATTAGCCAATCGAAAAGTTCTAACTTTCTCCATTTAGTGATAAGCAATGTTTCCTTTAATCTCGAATGGTAACTGGCATAGCTATTACAGAATTGGTCTGTAATAAATCTATCATTTGACTGAAATATTCTTCATGGCTTTGGTAGAATTTGAAACAAATTCTAACAAGCCTCTAATATGAGTGATAATATAACGGCGACCTTTACCATTTAGAAATTTTAAACCAGTAGACAAACCTTCTATAAATCCTCCGACACTGATTTATGATGTTATATTGGAGTTTATTTCTTGGCTTATAAAAATTGTGCTATTTTCAAATAAACTATGAATGTGGAGGTGTATGATAAGTTGGAGAAGTTTGCTGATATTTTAATACCGTAATTTTTGTAAATAAATCTGGGGGAACTTTAGTGCCTCCGACAAAACGAGCCAAGCGAAGCTCAAGGGCCACTACCTACCTTTTTTCGAAGCGCTTCATCGTCTTTTTGTACCCTCATAAATTGGGTTTGGATTATACCAGATAAGAAAAATTCTCGGGATATGATGGCAATAGCTTATTAAAGTTTCAATTGCATAGCTCATACCTTAGGTTTTATTGATATCTAAAAAAAAACCAAATTTGTCACTGTCTCACTCACTGATGATCATCAAAATTCTTAGAATACATCCTGAAGTTCCTGAAATCCTAGAAAGCTGAAATTTGTTATGTAAGTTAGTATTAGTACAAAAACAACAAAAACATTCTAAAACTTGGAATTTTACCTTTCAACCCCAACTAGGGAAGGTATGATACATTCGCAACGTAAACTGATAATTTATAAATAATAAAATACATATTACAAGACTTTTAGTTAATCACCCACACACACACACACAACAACTCATAGTGTCCCCACTGCTGGGGTAAGGGTCTTCTCCTCTCATGTTGAGAGGGTTAGTTAAGGTGACGAATTGATAATTTTGCTCGAGTGAATATCGATTTTCAGCAAGTACAAAACATATGAAAATGATACTTCGTAATCTGATTGCGTGTTTCTTTTACTTTCAATTTGTCGGTTGCATTTTATAATTGATTCACTTTTAAAACAGAAAAAAATATATCTAAGAAGCGTCTTTTAAAATAGAGATTTACATTTTACAGGCAAACTAGTTCGATTTAAACCTCTAAAGTTTCTATCCAAAATAGTCTATACATATACTTTAAAATGTCAGTGGAATTTTTCAAAATATCTCATAGTTTTTAATTTAAGAGAAATAAAATGTTACTTTCTGTTTTCCGCGTAACCTCTCGCTCTATTCGCTAACGCGATTCCATGTATATTAGAAGGAAATAGAATTTGGAGCAATTCCTAGCCTTAAGGCCTGCCTCGCTGGTGTTGGCAGACGTATTGGGGTATGTTGGTCTTATTATCCGTTTCCCTCAGTCGCCTTATACGACACCCGCGATAGAATGGGTGATGACAAATTCTGGCGTCACCACAAGGTTTTGGTAAAAACGTTTCTTTGGGTCTTGTCAATGGTGCTACCAGGCATTGTTGACAAAGTAGAATGGGCTTCAAACGACAAGAATAAAGCAAGAAGAGTTGTAATCATCTTTAAAACAATGTTAGAAACGAACTAGCACCTGTAAAATCACAATTTGAAATTATCAATACAGCATTCGTTCACCGTGAACAGTTTCCAATCTTTGTCGCGTATGCTATCACCTTGAGTAATAATATACAATAGAGAGGCGAGTGAAAATGGCCATTTATCACGAGTTCGATTCTATACTTTTTCTAATCACATTCAAGAATTAAGTAATAATTTTAATATTTTTTTAAATCTCTTTTTTATTATCAACATATATTAACCGTATTATATTTCTTTCTCGACTTTTGTGGCAAGAAGTTAGTGTTGTAAGTTTGGCAGTCTCTTGCACATCTGACAATTTTTATATCACCCACAATTTTCAATATGTTATTGATATTTTGTAGAGGTGGAACAAACACAAATTCGATGACAAATGTCAAGTAACTTTCTCAATTCGAAATGTCTTTAATATGATTAGAAAAAAACTCTAATAAACGCCGAGTTTAGTTCACAGTTTTTTTTGTAACTCTCTCTTTGGGCAGCGCTGTCACTAGTGCCGTTAGGCACAAGGGAGAACGAGTAAATCGTCTCTCAGAAGAAAGATTAGAGAGGCGTTGCGGGCTGGACCGGCAAGAGTTTCGTGGATTTCGCTTGGGCTTAAATTATCCGCCACGACCGGGTTGGTTCGACGAATCGTCGCTCCTGTGACGACAGCTGAGGTACCTAAAGGAATAAAACTGGGTGAGGGAGATAATAAAACGGATTCACCAAAAACAATATTACACGAAATATGATAGAATAACTTGGTAGAACACTCATCTGCATAGAGTGCCCAAGATACTCTAAATATAATATTTCTTATTTTACCTGAAATTTAACATAGGAATGGAGAAACCGGTTCCCATGTCTTAAAAAAAATTAGCAACTACTTCTATGTGGAAATCTCATTCTTACTAGGTCCCAACGAATCAAATGATCTAGGTTCAAAGGTTTTCCTATTCCCAGGGAGTGAATCTCCAAGTATCTTATTTCGACAAATTGATCGCATGTCTCTAACAAAATTTCTTATGCCGCTTTGCCGCCTCTTGGAGGTCAGGGTTCCACGTGTATAGTACGAATATGCCTAAATAATTCTCAAGTTAAGACAGCAAAAACAATGTTATCCCGTTAATAAAAAAAGGGATTTAAAAACTTACAGGATGTCCGCTTTTGCTGGATCTCGATGTGTGAGAGCCCTATGGATATCAAGTAACGACGAATCGGGATCGCGCCCTTAAGTTTAGGATGAAACACTCTCTGGAACCTTTCCCGGAGTCTTATCTGTGTGGGGCAGTCTTTGCCGCCGATGATAGCCAAATATCTATCACCTTGACCACTCAGATCTCGATGCTAGGAAAGTAAATTCCAGAACAATACACACAAAAAAAAGACGTGTGGCACTCAGAGACTGCCGCGGTAAAGCTATTGCATAGAGTTTTACACTTTAACGTTCACAATTTCTTTTTCTTTTTAGCTCTTTTTTAGCTCTTTATGCTTTTCTTCTCTATAAAAAGAAAATATGTAGGTATAAATAATTAGGTATTAATAGTGTAATTACACACCAAAACAATTATTCATTCAAAAAATTTGAACAAAAACAACGATATCAAGAGTTTGATCATCGAATTTCGCGCGATGTACATTTATATAGATATAATATCATATATACTTTCTCTGCGTGGCATTAATGTGTATTACCTATACATAAAAAGTGTGTGTGTATATATAAAAAGGGCTACTTTTAATATCGCTCATTTTAATATCAAAAATTTTGGTTATCTTTATAGCAGTATTATATACAAATTAACAAAACAAAAAATAATACTGCATTTGTGATAATAATAATAAAATGTATGTCTATAGAGTACTCACTAATTTTCTTTCACTATTTTTTCCTGACTTTCTTCATTAATAAATGCACTTTGTTTATTCATATTTAAAACACTTTGTACACAAATTACACGAGTACAGATATTCACTGTTGTACATAGATGATAAATACCTATACACCTATGGCAAAACTAAAAAGTATCACGGCTGTGCCGGTCGGAGTGGGGGGTGTTAGGTTATTTTCGTTACGGAATTTCTGGATTTGGTCTCCACGCTCAAGGCCCGCGATAGAAGCTACGCAATAGCTTAAAAAATCAAAATATACTGGACAGGCTTCGTATCAGCATAAAGTATCAAAACTTATAGGGCAGCCCTCGTATAATCATAATAGTATAAAAATTTATTGGGCAGTCCTCGTATAAGTATAAAACATTCAAAACTTATTGGACAGTCCTCGTATCAGCATAAAATAATAAAAACTTATTGGTCAGTCCTCGTATCAGCATAAAATACTCAAAATAGATATTCACTGTTGTACATAGATGATAAATACCTATACACCTGTGCCGGTCGGAGTGGGGGGTGTTAGGTTATTTTCGTTACGGAATTTCTGGATTTGGTCTCCACGCTCAAGGCCCGCGATAGAAGCTATGCAATAGCTTAAAAAATCAAAATATACTGGACAGGCCTCGTATCAGCATAAAGTATCAAAACTTATAGGGCAGCCCTCGTATAATCATAAAAGTATCAACATTTATAGGGCAGTCCTCGTATAAGTATAAAAGAATCAAAATTTATTGGACAGTCCTCGTATAATCATATAACTATTAAAATGTATTGGACAGTCCTCGTATCACCATAAAATAATCAAAACTTATTGGACAGCCCTCGTATAATCATAAAAGTATCAAAATTTATTGGGCAGTCCTCGTACAAGTATAAAAGAATCAAAATTTATTGGACAGTCCTCGTATAATCATATAACTATTAAAATGTATTGGACAGTCCTCGTATCAGCATAAAATAATCAAAACTTATTGGACAGCCCTCGTATAATCATAAAAGTATCAAAATTTATTGGGCAGTCCTCGTACAAGTATAAAAGAATCAAAATTTATTGGACAGTCCTCGTATAATCATATAACTATTAAAATGTATTGGACAGTCCTCGTATCAGCATACAATAATCAAAACTTATTGGACAGCCCTCGTATAATCATAAAAGTATCAAAATTTATTGGGCAGTCCTCGTACAAGTATAAAAGAATCAACATTTATTGGACAGCCCTCGTATAATCATAAAAGTATCAAAATTTATTGGGCAGTCCTCGTATAAGTATATAACAATCAGAACTTATTGGACAGTCCTCGTATCAGCATATTCACTGTTGTACATAGATGATAAATACCTATACACCTGTGCCGGTCGGAGTGGGGTTATTTTCGTTACCGAATGTCTGGATTCGGTCTCCACGCTCAAGACCCGTGATAGAAGCTATGCAATAGCTTAAAAATTAGATTAATTAAATACGTTACCCGGACTGGCAAACGTACTCGTGTAGGATGGTAGGAGGCGCTATCTTGCCCCTATAGTTGGGGTCAAAGCTACCCGACACATTTCGCGAACGAACCACGTCTGTCTCTTGGACGAACCCGTTCCCCTTTTTCTATAATTTTTTCTATTTCGTTATTTTTGGGTTGCTGTTGCTGTGTAAGCAACTACGTATATATTATTTTCCCTCATTTAAACTGTCCATAACTTCTAAACAATTTGAGACAGAAACATGCGGTTTTCACTAAAATGTTCCATTTTAGCACAAGTTTTGTCTAAAAAAGTTAACTTTTTTTATTCGTTTTGCCTACGTCACAACAAAAATGACGGATGTTTGACAATTTTTTTTGTTGACTTTTGTTAATGGAACACCCAGAATATTTTTTTGTAGTTTGAAAGAACCGACCTTTACCTATTCTTCAGTGCAAATTTTGTTAAAATCGGTGATGTGTGATTGAGCAATTAACTTTTAAAATGAGAGATGCTTACTTAGTACTTTTAATCATAGTATGCTTTGAAAGTTTTATGTAAATGTCAAATTAATCAACGAATTGTCAGTCAATGTTATTGTCTGTTTTTATGTGAAAATTGTGTTTTCAGACGTAGAAAAAGCAAATGTTGTACTTACCTTCGCTGAAACTAAATCGGTGATTTTAACTCAAAGACGTTTTTTCAGATATTTTCTCAAACAACCACCCAGTTCTAAAAGAATTAGAAATTGGTTCCGCACTTATCAAGAAACTGGATCATTACCAAACGTCAATCTTATAGTAATTAAATTAACTGTCTCGACCCTTACTTCGTGGAATCTACTCATACTAGTGTTTTAAATGAAACTCACTGTTTCTAGCTAATTCCACAATATAATGAAAATTGTTGAAAATTCTAAAAAATTGACAATTGTTTCGATAAATCAATATCATCGTCAGAATGACAGAAGTTACATTTCATTTGATACCTACCTGATGTTTAGTAGTTATTTTTGGCTAGACCAAGAAGTGACCTAACTTGTGATTGGCTTAATATATGTTTATAGAAAAAAAGAAGATATTACAAATATTGAAGCTTAGATATTATTAGCCCTATGGTGATATCCTGGATATCATTTTTCCAATTAAGATCAGTATAACTGTGCAATGATATAGAAAACCAGGAAAACTATATCTGCTGATCTTTACAATTATCACTTAAGAAGACAGTTTATTAGTGGAGAATTCCCTAGATTTAACTGTTCATTGACAACTTCATATTGTGGGTTTCTTAAATGTCTTCTAATTTCCAGTTCTTCAAGGAAATCCAGTTCTTGTTTCTTTTCACAAATATGCAGCACCTCTAGTTCTGTGTTAGGTGTCAATGAATGATTTGTGTCAAGTAGATGTTTTGCGTAGTGGGATTTATCTGGTTGTTTTAATCTGTATGCTCGTAAGTGTTCACTGTATCGTATTTCAAAATTTCTAAGGGTCTGACCCAAATAGACAGCATTACATTCTGGACATTTGAGTTTATATATACCTGATTTCTTTAACGGTGGTATTTTTGTTTTTACATTTAACAATATTGTACTAACGTTACTTTCTGTTTTAAAAGAAATTGTTGTATTCGTTGCTAAAGATATTTATCTTTGAAATATTATTAGAAATATTTCCTGCATATGTGATGGTTTTATAAGTTTTTATTTCATCAGTTTGTTTAGGAAATATCAGTTGTAATGCCACTTTTTCCTCTTTTTGATTAATTACCTTATTTATCATATGTAATGGATAACCGTTGGACGTTGCTATTTGTCTAATTAAAAATTCAAACAGTTAATAATGTACTTGATTATTCAATTTACTGAAAACCAACACACACTGATGTGACAATTCCATATAGTTCCAATCACCCCATGTCACATAAACTAGCGGCATATAATTCAATGATACATAGAGTTTTTTTAGTTCCTATGAACAAATGTAATTTTGATAGAGAGATTAATACAATTAGACAAATAGCTACAGCCGCATGGGCGTAAAGTGAAAAAGTTCATTACTTTTTTTATACAATACTTCTTGTAGTAACGAAACGGCCAATCACGCATTTTGACTAAGGTGTAGAGTTTATAAAGTTAGGGTGTGTAGAGTTAGAAGCTTAGCCCTACATATGAGATCTGAGACATACGTTCTCGTCTTGGCAACATTTTACATAAAATGTTTTTGGCGGGATTACCAATTTTTAGATATTAATTTTAAACAAGATTTCTAGTAATTAAACGATGTTTTATTTATAAACTGCACAGTAAATTATCGCCAATTCATACATAGTTACATAATAATAATATCCGAATATTAGCGCCACCATCATGTCAAAAATTTGTACTCGATTCCCTCTAGTCTTCTAAGAATTATACCCAATATTTTTAATAGTGTATTTAGGATCTGTATAAATTTTCAATCCTATAGGAATAAATAATCGAAATTGACTGGACTATTATTTTCTTATTTTTAAAAATACTCTTTTGTGTCTTATTTCTCCGAATTTTCGGGTTTCGCCGTGACTCCTCTCGATCATTGATTTGAATGCAAGATCGACCGCGTATTATAAAAACACGTGTTCTTGTGGTCGGGTTGTCGTTTTTTATGTGACGCTTGACGACCGGATGTCATTCTTATTTTTTTTTATTCTTTCTGTTGTTTCTTGAGGGTGTCGGAGTTACGATCAAGGCGCACCGCAGTCTCGAAGAATTCATTTGGGTTGTTATATGGAATTCATTAACATCTCCTTGTCATCAGTATAGAAAAACATTATTTAGGTGATACTTTACCGCACAGAAATGTCACTTTACTATACGGGGGTGATTCATTAATTTTTTAACTGTTTCTACCCTTATTCTGTAGAATGTACTCATATTACTATTTTAAATGAAACTAGCTGTCTTTTTTTAGAATTTTTCCCATTTTTTCAATACATTGTGGAATTATTTGGAAACAGTTTCATTTAAATGAAACTGTTTCCAAACTTTGCTTAGTGCTCTTACACACTACAATACTCGACTTTTAGCTTCGGACATATTCTCTCATACGACGATGTCCAGTTTTGTTTTGTTTTCTTTTATACTTTGGCCAAATTTTTTACGACTTTTCTTAATGTTGTCCTGTTTTGTTTTGTTTAATTTTATTTTATTGTGCTCGACTTTTTACATAGTAATGAAGATTTTTTCATTACTATTTTTATTGATGATTTTCCCTACAGTAAATCCCCACATTTTCTACTGACATATGTCGGAGTCTGCTGGATGCCACGGGCATGTGACGGCTTTCTCTTTCAATTCTTTATGATATACATTAAGGCCTGATGATGGCTCAGTGAGCGGAAACTAGTTGCCCTTCTTCACCTTATACTAATATATGCTGTAGTACTGATTTTGAGTTTTACTTACTGCTAGTTTCATTTGAAAAAGTTCTTAACTGTAGCTTGCGAGATATAGGTTTAATTTGGATACAAATATCACTTTCATTTATTTCTATAAACAGACAGGTGATTTTTTTAAAAACGTTTTAATGTATGTTATTTGGTACGATATATGTATTAGGCTTTTTTTCAAATATTTATTCATTAATAAACCTGTTACAATCTCTTCTGACCATACATATAATGTTATTTTATTCAACAATCGCTTCGTCATCCACTTAAGACGTATCCCAACATTATATGGGCGTTCTAATGACTCGGCATGTAACCAATAATCAAAGCTAAATACCTTTTAAGTGCGGGAGGATTCATATTTTTTTTTTCCTTTTACGTTTTCACTTTATATTCGATGATGTGCATCTCACACGTCGAAAAGAGAATGGCACGCAATAAAATTGATCGGAAATATGATTTAGAGGTATCCACTAGCGGCGGAGAGGGGTTAAAATTATAGTCTATTTTTTAATGTCTGACAGCACAGTAGCCTCATTAAATATTCAAATAGAAAATTATCTCTTACAGAGTGATCCTAAGAATTTTACAAGTAAATACTAAAATTTTAATGAAAAACCAGTAGGTGTCTGTATTGGTTATCTGTACATCCCTGTTTCAGCTCAAAATACAATATGGTAATAAAACTGAACAATGCCAGCAAAAGGATAAACAGTGCGGCAGTGGCGGAGATTACGATATTAGTTCATTTTTCTTAATTAATTAGATTCGAGTTGAAATAAAATTCATTCGTTTAGGCCTATTAACAAGTTACATTTTCATTTTTATTAAATTAAATTAATTAAAGAAAATATAGTTCAATTCTCATAATTCAAATTTATTGACAATTAATTGATGTATATTAAGTAAAGTAAACATACAATTTATAGAAAATATAAAATTCAATCTAAAGTATCATCCTCTTCGCTGGCCATACAAGAATCATCCGAAGACTCGTCGAGAGAGATCACTATCGGTTCTATAATTTGTTCTATGAGGTTATCTAAAACCCACATTTTCTCTTCCTCTTTAATTACATGATTCACAGCATCTCTTCAGTTATTGTTGTCAATGAGTTCATGAACATCTTTCATTTTAAATGTTTTATTATGTATAGCTACATAACCTTTCATTTGGGCCCATATTAACTATATCGCATTTATTTCACAATGGTATGGCGACAAACGAAGCACTGTTATCCCACGATTCTTGGCTATTTCATCAATAACAAACTTTTTAAATTGTAGCTTGTGATCTGAAGCAACCTTTAAAAGTTCTTTTTTCAACATATCATCTTCAAATGGTATATCTTTCACGATTAACCAGTTTTCTCCAAAATTACAGCATTATTTGGAATTAGTTCGATCATTTGTGTAAAATACATCTGCAGTCATTTCTTCATGATAGTCTTTGGTTGATGTTGACTGAAACTCCAGTAAACCACCTTCAACGAACCCTTGATTGCATCCAATATGCGTTATTATTAGTCGGCGACCTTTACCGATAGGAGTTTTCAGTCCAGTAGATAAACCTTCTATGAAAGCTTGACGACTGTTTTGAATACTATTGTCCTGCCATATTTTTTTCACTGAATGTCCTTAATTGAGCCATGTCTCATCTAGATAATAGATTTGTCTTCCCTCCTGTCTGTATTTTCGGATATCTCGTAAATACTGGCGTCTCCAACATATTATTTCTTCGTTGTCGATTAGCACTGATTTGCGACTTTGCTTCTCCCAAGTAAAATTTAATTTGTGTAATATTTTCCACAAAGTTTTTCGCCTTATGTCAGGCAAATTCTCTTTTTTAAAATATAATTCATGTAGTTTTCGTCTTATTGTATTTAGCATATGTTCATCAAGGTCAAATGGTTTTCTTCCAGTTGACTTTTTAGGTGGAGATATATTTCCATTTTTTCTCTCTCTTAGAAGCCTGTAAATGGTAGATTCACTAACTCCTGTCATATTGGAACATGTCGAAACGATATTTCTAACAGTAGCCGCCGGCATTTGATGTACAACAGCATCATGCACATTTAACACTACATTCTTCGTTTGTAAGCTACGCTCTTACACTTTACTGGGGTAAAACTTGAAGATATTTTTCACAACACAGTTAACACTTATGGAACATAAGCGACTCTCAGCAAAACAAATTAAACAAATTTGGGCGAGACCAAGTTTCACCGTATATACATATATACCTGCAAAATTTCTAAATAGTCATTGGGACAATCCCTAGTGTAATGTTTCTTGGAAATGTTATTATCAACATTTCGAAAATCAGAAAGTAATTATCTGGAGAATGAATTAATAAATGGTTTGGTAATATGTGTCCCAAGAATTGACCTGCTCCAAATTCTCAACATAATTAATGAAATATTCAGTAAGAATAGTTGCGTTACAAGATTATTTCAAAAATAATGTATTGTTTTAACTGTATGTACTCTACAAATGTATGAAGGTCAGTTAGTTGTTTTAACTAATCGAATTTACATTTATATTACCTTTATATATCAGATCGGGTATAAAATTAAATAATAAATAAATTCCTTAGATGAACTGTGACGCTTATGCTTTACTACCTGACTAGCATCTGTGACCTTTTCGCGTGCTCAATCAATAAGAAACAGACTATAGAAATTTATTAATACAAAACAATACTGTTTATATAGTAATTTCAACATCAATGTGTATATATTTTTAAACTGACTTTGGAAGAAGAGTTAATCGACAACTAAACAAAACCGCGCGAAGAGTTTCCAAACATTCATAATTATATTCAGGAACATCTCGAAATTTAGCATGAGTCAGTTTTAAATTTGGTACAGGCAGCTGGGTCAGTGTAGCATTTCTTAGAGCAGCGATTCTCAAACTTTTTTGGTGAAGGATCCCACACATATAATAAAATTACACCATCAGAGAAATTTAGAACTCAAAATTTGATTCCTATTATGTGTCAATTCACTAGCTCTTTAAGTCAGAGGCTATCCGCATATGAAGCCATTCATTCTGATTTAGATTTTCTACATCATTTGGAAAATATAATTCTCAATGAAACTGAATCTCACTCACTAAGATTTGTTAGAATGTATAACATTGATTAGATGAGAACCTGGGTGTCGAATTAGAACAATTTGTTGATTTTGCCAATACATTTGAGATGGATATCAGCTTATCAAATATCAAATTTACCGGCTGCTAAAAGAGAAGAAAGTTGATGATGCGTTTCCAAACGTTGAGGTGACAATTCTATATTTAGTTCTGAAGAACTAACTGCTCTGGGGAGAGATCATTCTCAAAACTCAAGACTTCGGTCTATGATGGGTCAAGAGCAGGGTTGCCGGATGTCCGGGAAAATTCCGGAATTCAGTAGGTTGTCCCGGATTCCGAAATTTCATTATTCTGTTCCGGAAAGCTATTTGGATTTCCAGATTCGCTAAAAATTGAAGATGCGGTAGATACATATACCCTCTATTCTGATTTTTCATAACTGTGATCTGATTTAGTGAATTATTCAAAGATATATCAAATTAGGAATTATTTTCGTAAAATGGATAAAAGTAAAGATTTTATAAACTTACGTGCTTTGTTTTATCGATTCCAATTAACAATACATAATATGATAAGAGAGATAATATTTAGCAATATGAATAGTTTGTGGACAAAAGAAGGAAATCGAATGTTTATCGATCTTATGAAGGCTGAGCTTCAAATTCGAACTAATTTCAATGAATCCTGTCCAGAATTATTGTCCTTTAAAAATGGATAAAAGGCAAACAGAATAGCTTTTAAAACTTGTCAAATCTGACGATAAATATAAGTGGTAGTTAATTTATTTTGTGTTGTTATCAATAAAAGAAGTTAATTTTTTTTCAATATGGCAAATGCGGATTTCGGGGGTGGGTTGTAATATAGGAACACCTGTTTTTTTTTAAAATATGTAAATTTTAAAGGATATTTTTTTGGTGGTCTCTGATTTCCTCCGTCCAGGATTCCGCGTTTGCTATCCCGGAATTTAGCCGCCCCAATCTGGCAACCCTAGTCAAGAGTGTGTGAATCATCTCTCTATAATGAGCATTGAACACGATGGCATAATGTAGAATGGAACGATAATTTATCAATCCATAAAGTTTGCATCAGAATTTTTAATATAATTGTGAAAAGACTTAGGGTTCCTAATAAATCATATATTTTGGCAGTGTAAGCTAGAATTTTCCTTTTTGTAATGTCCTTATTGTCACAATATTAATTAACAACGTAGCACAGTTCATCAGTTTTACAATTCCGAACAATACCTAAAATTTTGGAAATTCTTGAACTCACAGATTCACATGAATGTTAGTTATTAATGAATTTGGACTTTAAGATTTTTGGTTCAGTTGAGTGCCACTTGCGAAGTTCAAAGCGATCTTTATTTAACACATAGAAATGTCCTTGCAATTTTGGATGGCCTGATCAATTGTTTCAGTACCTATTAACAGGTTATTGACAAGTCTGATAATGCTGGAGATCTCAGGCAAGGTTTTGTTGTGCCCATCAGCAAGTTCTAAAAGACAGTGTTGAGTTCTAAAGATTTTAAAATTTCTACGGCAGACGAACGAAGGGGATTATTTTTTCGAGATTTTCTGAGAAATAACATAATATTTAACTTCTTCATCTCCGAAAATATAGGAAACGATATATCACTCGATTTAACCGATTCGCCTCTTTTGCACCCCCGTATAGGGGATGATTGAAATTCATTTGCATATCTGAAAAATATTGACTGAAATCCTCGATAAATGTGAATAAATCAAGGAGAATTGCGTAAAAATATAATTTCAACCCCCTTTTCATCCCGTCCCCCGGAACCGATTTTAATAAAAAACAATAGGGGCCTTGCACCTCAACAGTACTAAATTTCAACTGGATATGTCTCGTCGTTTGAGCTTAGGTTTCTAAAAACTGTTTTTAATGTGTAAAACGAAACTTTACATGCTGTATCAACATCCCTATTCCCAGTACTTCCTTGATATGTAAAGTAGGCCTGAAAAATTCACAGTATTTATTTTCAATTTATCTAATTTTTAATATATATGTTTCTTTGTTTCAGGTAAGTGTTTTCAGCAGTATTATGAAACAAATTAAAGGTAAGCTCACTTTTACTTTCAGAATATAGTCCAGATTTATAAACCACGTTTCAAATGACGTTTTTTTGAACAATGACATTGGTAAACACATCTAAAGGTTTGACCGATCCCTTATCACATCGCTTCTTACGTTCATAAGGCCCATTCTTGGCTATTTTACCTATAGTGGACAGGGGAACTTCTGTTAAATCAGATACTGCTTGCATTAATTCTGTTTCTTCATCGAAACCTAACTTTTCCCGTAGATTCTTATACACATTGAAACACATTTTCTGTGCTTCCAATTTTAAATGTCGTCGAATTCTGTTTTCACTTTCATTACCATTTTTTAAGTTTTCGTCGTTGCTACACACAATATATTCAACTAAAAATATAATTGCTATATAATAAATATGTATACTTACCCAAATTCCTCAGAAAAACACTACACTCTTTCTTGATATCAGACTACCAATTAAAGAATGAACACATTTTGATTCTTAATAAAACGAGATATAAGGTAGTGATAATTGTCTGGTGTTATGTTTAAGGTGTTTTTAAATATAGAAAGGGTAATATTGTTTAAAGCAATGTATTTTGTTTTATACATTAAAGGCTAAGTATCTTAAAAAGTAGGATGGCGCTTTAATAATTATGGAATTATTAAATACGTTTTAAAGATTTTTAGTTGAAATTATTGTTACGAAACAGCACACAGGTATAGTCCCTAAATCCGACTCTGTCTAAGCCAGGTATAAAAGTTAAAATTATGGCGGATATGCAGGGTTTTTTTATAACTGTTTACGACTATCTTATCTAAACATTGTTTTTGTGACCAGCCTTACCTAGAAAATGCCAGAAAACCATTTGTTTTCGAGTAAGCCGCAGTCCGGAATTTTCGAGTAAATAAAAATAGGTAAAAAAACTTTTTAAGTTAAACGGTTTTATGTTAAACATACATTGCAATGTTTAAGATAAATGTACTAAAAACCAAAAAATAATAAAATAGATACAGTCGTGGGAATTATAAACATATGCATAGACTAGACTAAAATAAAACCGTGGGGCACGTCAATTGTCTACAAATTATCGACTTAATGTGCGATAGAAGAATCGTTTAATTCGTCGTTAGGCAGTTGGCCCGCAGACGGTGAGGAAATTACTTACTATTTTCTTGCTCATGGAAATTCCAATAGTTATACACTCCATGTAAATAAAAGAGATGTTTCAACTAGTTTATCGTTGGACATTCACACTGCTGGCTGGCGAGGAATCGTTTCACTGCTCGTAGTTTGTCTTTAATCGACAAAACGTGCCCCACGGTTTTATTTTAGTCTAGTCTATGCATATGTTTATAATTCCCACGACTGTATCTATTTTATTATTTTTTGGTTTTTAGTACATTTATCTTAAACATTGCAATGTATGTTTAACATAAAACCGTTTAACTTAAAAAGTTTTTTTACCTATTTTTATTTTCTAGTTTTTAGTTTTTATTTCGCATTCTGTTTAATTCATTTAGTGCTTCATTATTGCAAGGTTTCTTGCCCGTTAGTTTATTGCAGTCCAACTCCTCTATACGTAGTCCCTGCAAAGATCTTACTCTACTAAGAGCCACGTAGGCTTGACCTTCTTCAAACAGTTTCGCACCTAAGTATACGACTGCGTGATCCACAGTGCTGCCCTGCATTTTATGTATTGTAGAAGCCCATGATAGTATTAAAGGCAACATAATTTTATATAGTATATTGTATTCTACTGGTTGAGCACTTTCATTTGATACCCATATTGATGGGATTGATAAAACCTACGTTATCCGCCATTTTGTAGCGGCTGCCATCTTGTATTTAAATTTTTTATAGTATATTGTATTCTGCTTGTTGAGCCCTTTCATTTGATACCCATATTGATGGGATTAATAAAACCTACGTTATCCGCCATTTTGTAGCGGCCGCCATCTTGGATTTCAATTTTTTATAGTATATTGTATTCTGCTTGTTGAGCCCTTTCATTTGATATTCATATTGATGGGATTAATAAAACATAAATTATCCGCCATTTTGTAGCGGCGGCCATCTTGAATTTATAATGATAATGAATAAACATAATTGTATTGTCACCAAAATCCAAAGTGTATACAAAATTTCAGATTAATCGGTTGACAGGAAGAGGGTGATATTTGAATTACTAAATTTGACCCAAGAATAAATAAAACAAACGGGGTGAGCTAAATAAAACCGTTTAAAAAAGGCTTTAATATACATAAAAGACCGATCAGCGGAGAGTTCGTTGATAAAGTGATCTCGACAAATAAACAGTAAATAAGTGAATATAAAAGTGTTGATATAAATTAATAATTAAGTTTGTGTGCATATAAATTAAATTTAAGTGATTAGTTAAGTATATATAAATTAAGTGTTAGAGTAGTTTAGTGTTTAAATAAATTAGTAAGTAGTAATAAAACGTTTTAAATAAATAAGGAAAACATTACATTATAATATTATATGAATTTATCGTCAACTGAGCATTTTAAATTATAATATTGACTGGACTATGACGGTACCCTCGTATTCGAGTCAAACGAAAAGCTCTATATCTGTCACGTCAACTATACCTTATCTAAACGATATACCTACCTAAATTTCATACTAATTAATAATAATATGCACAAATATCGATGACAGAGTGTCAGTTTACTTTATTATCCTACTTTATTATCCACCTTGGTATTAAAGTACTTTATTCCCTCTGTGTAATAAATTATCACGTTATGTGTCGAAACTAACGTCAAAAAAAATTGATTCTATTCCCGGTCGGGGAAAAAATTATTTACGAGTATCCAGTAGTGGCGGTGAGGGGTTATAATTAGAAATTTATTATGATAAAAAAATGTTTTAAAAAATTTTTGGATTAAATTTTGAAAATTTTACTGCACTGATAATATTTTTTCGACGTTTCCTAATGTAAGATTGAGACACCGCCTTTTCCATAAAATTAAAGTAGCCCACACTGGTTAATAATTCTTACAGTTTTTTCATATAAACATGATTCAACATCAACATAGACAGTCATAAAATAAAAATGTATATTTTTACATTATGAAGTAGTAACAGATGTTACGCAACGTCTATTTTAATAATAATATCTGATTAAACATTTTAAAAACTGTCGTCGAAAGACATTAGAGAAACCATAAAATTAAAATCTCAATTTTCCGGTAGATACCCAAATAAAGGTAGGTATACCGAAATTAACATATCTTTCGTCTTCTTCTTCTTTATACATTTCGTGTTAACGATAGATGAGTACCATAAATCCTATTTTCTTACGATTTTATAGTACGGTCAAAATAGACATAACGAAGGTATTATATTGGCAAGTCCCATAGAAATAAAAATTTGATAGGTTAAGTGCACTATTATAAATAATATATTAAAAGTCCCCATCGATCCTATGTGTGTTAAAATAATTAATTCAATGTCAAACACCAAAAAAATGGAATAAATTGAATAAAGTCGATATATCACAAATTTTATTTAATTAAATTTAGCTAATTTCGGTCTTTAATGACCTGAACCTGAAATATTCCTTAATTATTATGCTCTTTAACCTTGTGAGATTGCTTAACCCTTTGATCGTTGATTTGTCTTTGTCAATTTTGAAATATTAATCATCGACAAGAATTAACAATGGACGTCTTCAATAGATATTTCAATTTCCATTGAACATTCAAAAAGCGAAACCGTCCTATTGATACCTTTTTACTCCGAAAAGTTATTACACTCCCGATAATCTAACATAAAAATTCACGCACAACGTGACGATAAGTTACAATTTTAGTTTTGCTCCAAGTAATAACATTTTAGGGCTTTTATAACACAATAAATAATGGTGTGAAACGTGACATTTTCCTAAATTTTTAACTATAGGGTTTCAAACACAATGCGACAATATGTCTAAGAATTTCAAAAAATGTGTTATTTCGTTGCTCTAACAATACTATTTTACAAATAATAATGCGAAACATGATATTTTAAAAGTATTTAACAAAGCTGAAAATAAAGTGAATCTACCCTTTGAATTTACAACAACACCGAAATAATACAAAAAGATCTACCAATTCTTCAACACATTTTTACAACGCTATCAACTGAACTGAATTTACGCCTTAAAATGTATACAATGACGAACAGAAGTAACATGAGTTTCATATCTACAAACATCTTACATGTTTTTAAAAGTATCGTAAACTATATAATTCAATATTTTCTAATCTTGAACACTGTCTGTTGTAGCAAATCCAAAATTGTCATTGCGCGAAAGAAAGTCGTTGTTACAACAAAATGTAAGTAAAAATACAGTGGCAAGAATTTTGAAACTAAATAAATACAAACCATATAAACTAAAACTCGTACACACATTAACACACGATTATGATGGGCGGTTTGAATTTTTGCTCTCTCATCCAAGGAGAGTTAGATGAAGACCCTTTTTTTTCGAGGCGTATAATTTTTTCGATGAAGCGACATTTTCGTCAAATGGACCTGTGTCGTCGCAGCATTGTCGCTGGTGGTCTGAAAAATCCCAATTTTGTATTAAAGTCTCATGACCAATATTTGTTTATAGTCCGTTTTTAAAAGGCATGGAGTAATAAAAGCTCATTAGGTACGCAAAACCGATACAGGGTGTATAATAAAATATCTCCGAAGTTTATCTAATTTTGTACTAAAATTTCTCATTTGTTACGAATTTCAGGTAGACACCCCGTAACTCTGTATTCGGTTGGGTCGCCTATTGTATTGAAAGGGTCGCTCTATTGTATTTGAATGAACAAATAAACAATTTAATCCTCAGAGGCGTGCAATCAGGACAAAACAAACTTGGTATATGAATATGAAGGGACTATGAAATTATAATTACGAAAACTATTCAAAAGAGTTCACAATATCGATTCAATAAAAACACATTTTTTTGTGTTCCTATGAATAAACAATAAACATAAAATATTATATAAAAAATAGCAAATTTTTTTGTAGTAGGTATCAACTTTACTACTAATATACCGTTTACAATAGGAGAGGAAAAAAGAAAAATGCAGGAATAAAGTACGAATTAATGTAATATTTATAAAAAAAAGTCTAACACATAATAGTAATAACTAACACAAAAACTAGTCTATATATCATAATCAGACGATTCTGTTGAGCTTCCATTATTAACATTGATTATAAATGGTTCAATCATGTGTTCACTTATATGATCCATTTCCCACATATTTAGTTCTTCTTGTATCACGTGTTCAACACATTTCTTCCAGTTTTCTTTTGAATGTCGTATTCTTTCTTGAAACTTCCCCTTTCACTTGGGCCCATATTAATTCTATGGGATTGAGTTGACAGTGATAAGGAGGAAGCCTCAGCACCGTTATACCACGCGCTGATGCCATTTGATCTACAACGTATCTACTATATTTGTGCTTATGTGAATTGGCCAGTTGCAAGAGCTCATTTTTCAGCGGGTTATCTGGTCATTCAATATTTTTCGAGGTTAGCCAATCGTGGATATCTTGTTTACGTCATGCAGTTGACGGTAATTTCTCCACTAACCTGGAGTGATAACTTGCGTTATCCATAACAATGACTGAGCCCGTTGGAATTAGATCTAACATTTGTGAGAAATATTCTTCGAAAACGTCTGCATCCATATCTTCATGATAATCTCCAGTTTGCTTCGACTTAAAGCACAACAATCCACCTTTAACAAAACCTTCGGCACTTCCGATATGAGTAATGATGAGTCGACGTCCTTTTCCTGCTGGTGGATCGAGGCCTGTTGACCACCCTTCAAGAGCTGCCTGCCTCCGACTTTTGACATTCGTGTCTTGCCAAAACATTGAAACAGTATGCCCTTCATTTAACCCAGTCTCATCCAAATAATAAATTCGTTTTTGATCTAGTCTTGCTTTCCGAATATTGCGCAAATAACTCCTCCTCCAAATGACATTGTCGTCTCTATCAATCAACATTGCGTTCCGATAATTTTTGTTATATTCAAATCCAAGTTCCTTCAAAATTTTCCATAATGTACTTCGAGACATTTTCGGAAAATGTGAATCTTCTTGAACCGAAGCCATAATTTTGGAGAGAGTTGGGATCTCTTTTCTAAAGAAAAAAACATGCACCTTACGCTTTATTCCATTCTTCAAGTCGGTCATCCATTTCAAGTTTGGGTCGGCCTGGGGACTTTGCTTGGTCTGTGATGTTTCCATTTTTTTTCTCCTCCATTAAATTATAAATTGTTGTTTTTGAAACACCCATCATTGTTGCAGTAATCTCCACAGTTTCATCAACACTTCCTGTCAAATTCATGATTTTTCTTCTAATTTCTTCGTTCTTCAACGAGGAATAGCAATTTAATATCAGATTTTTTTTCGTTCAGCGACAATGGGCCAACTTTAGGTCGCTTAGATGGTGATAAATCCTCCATATCTGGTCGAATTTGGATGGAACACTATATAGTTGGAAGGTGTAGTTAGGTGTTTGTCTCGTGTGATGAGAAGAGAACTTGTATAGATGAACAAAAATAAACACCAGTTAACAATAACGGTAAAAAATAATAACAAATAACAGTAATAATGGGGAAATCAATTAACACAGCAGTTTCTCCAGAACAGATGGACTGTAAATTGAAAATATTCAACCTTTCCGCTACTTTTATAGTTGAAAAGTTCTAGTAAGTACATTGTATTATGGGGACATTTTCTTAGAACTGAAAAGACTATATTTCACAATAATAAAACCTTGAGCTACCTTCCCTGATATATTTCCGGCATATAATCTATTAAGAAAGATTAAGCTATAATCACTTCTTGTAATTACCTGTGTTCTTATACAGGAGATCCTGAGTTCTTCCACTTTACCTGAATTAATCCTTAATAATTCCTCCACTTGCTTTCCAAGAATTTTGGGTAAAATTTTCTAATATATTCCTGTGAGTAATCTAAGAAATGTTTGTCAAGTTTCTTCAATTACCTGCTAATTGGGTGAAATAATCGGCAAATGGGATTGGTTTGGATATATATATATATATATATATATATATATATATATATATATATATATATATATATATATATGTATTTGTATAAAATTGTTATTAACATTTATTTTATTATTTATTGTATGAAGGATTATAACTACCTGGAGTTTAGTGGAGGGACTCATGTACGCCCTTTTATACATAATAATAAATTTTCAGGAAAATTGATGTCAGTCATATAATCCACAGTTTATTATATTATATTATAATATTACAAAACGGTTATTTTCGGAAACGAGATAATTTTAGAATCCTTAACTTTTTTTAAATGACTAAATGTGGTACGCCTATGGTTCCGGCCAAAATAAGTGATTTATTACTCCATGCCTTTTAAAAACGGACTATAACAAAGTTATAGCAAAAAAATTTTACCTGTAAATTCATTTACTACAAACATTCCTAAACTATCTTCTAGGTAAAAACGTTTAATAAAGGATAGTGATTGATATCAATTTGGTCGTTAAGAAAGTTACATGAATATTTGTTTTTGTTTATCTCAAGAGCTTCTAAAATATCTAATTTAAACGATTTACGTTCTAGATATAAAATTTCAAAATGAGTTGGTTTTCTAGTAAATAATTTGAATAGTTAGAATCTAATTTTTTGTTGCCACAGCTAAGTTTGTGTTCCGAAATTCTAGTTTTGAAATTTCTAAAAGTTCTATCTATATAAATTTAGTCATTACCACATTTTAATTTATAAACTCGATACTCGATATAATTTACCGTTTATTTTTTTACCTATGTCCTTAAATTATTTTTTAGAGCACATGAGATCGTTGAAGGCTTTTGATATATTATTTATACTAGTGTACATGAGGTCTGTACCAATGCGAATTATTGTTTGATGTCTATTTTGACCGTATTATATGATGTTGAACGTTAGACGTGGGTCGAGTCCTAATCATTTAGTCAGATGTTAAACGATAGCTAGGCTATTATTTACGAAAATATCATATTATGAAAGTACCGGAGTCACTCTCGGCGTATGTTCAACATCAAACTAATAAAAATGTTTACGAGATTTCACGTGATTCATTGTCAACGTGATAAATAGATTAAAATCTCAGTTATCTGATTATTTTGTTGTCAACATTAGAGCCCGTCTCCTTAAGACGGTTTTCCACTAAACGAACAGTTTGGGTTGTGTTTTCTAGAACCTGAAAAACAAAACTAGGGATTTACACGAGCGGGAGATTTTTCTCGTCTCATCTCGAGAGGTTTTTCAAAGTCTCCCCTTATCTCGTTTCGAGTGAAGCCCCAAACAAAACTGGAATTATTGGATATGGAAGAGAATTTGGATTTGTGATAGATTTTTTTCAACATTTGTACACGAACCTGTAACTGTCTGTTTCCTTTGAAAGTTTAATTAAGGATTCTATCGTGAACTGAATTGTAAGATCCTCTAACCTTAGCTCATAGTTATTTGTATACTACTGGTACTTCAACCTTCAGCTGGGTCCAGGTTTTTGTTTAACCTTAATGGGACGGACATCAAAATTTTACGAAAACGACTAACTGGGGTCCGAGAAGACCCCATGCGTAAAATTGCAGAAATGCTGTATTTTTCTTTAAATTAAATATATAGAAAAGAAGTTTTATTAAAGTTTTACTATTAACCATTTATTAGTCAAAAATCATCACGAAAAAATACAAAATACCCTAATCACTAATACTACTAGTTACATATCATTTTAACATTTTTTACAAACTATCTCCGATTTTGAATGTTCTAGGCACACAAAGTTATTACACCTAATACATATTTTTCTGGATTTTCTGTCTTTTCCTCTTTGACACATATGGCAGCGCCCCCTGGTAATGTTTTGTTGTTCAACTCTATGTTCTGTTGCATCCAGTAGTTCGGGAAAAACGTCTGTCATATGCCGTTTTCTATTCGTCTGAATGTATTTATTATTATATCGCCGGAAAACGTTTTTCTTTACGAGTTCTTTTCCTAGTCCCAAAATATACATTTTTTCGCCAATCCGGGTTTTGCAGTAACCACAATTTATAAGCATTTATTCCTGCGATATCTATAAGATGCGAAAATATTGCCATTGGCCAGCGGTTTGACTTTCTCTGCACTGTATATTATTTGGCCAACTTATCTGAAGTGTCGACAGCACCTTTTGTTTTGTTATAATGAAGAATAATTTCTGGTTTATAGTGCTGTTCTTCTCCATCTACTTTACTATCAGTATGCTCACTTGAAAGTAAGATGACAGCATTTTTTGTTTTGGAACATAGGATACTAGCGTTCTTTGATTTCTAAAAGCAAACATATTTGAAAACTCTTTCTTATACGATGCCGATAGAAGTTCCCTGGGAATAAATGTTTTATTTTTCCGGAGGGTTCCACATAAAGTAATATGTTTTTTCCACAACTTGTCAGCAAGTTCTAAACTTGTAAAAAAGTTATCGGTCGTTATTCCAAATCCGCCTTCCAAATGGTCTGTCAAATCTAGGACAACCCTTTGACCTTGACCATTTTCCGCTTTGTTACCTTGTTTTCCTAAAAATTAATAGATACATAGCAATATAAAGTTTGCCTATATTGCTTTTCAAATAACTTACCCAAATAAACTTGCCTGTTTGCAATATAAGAAGTGGTGCAGTCCACAAGAGCCCATATTTTGATTCCATACTTATCAGGTTTACTCTTCATATAGACTCGAAATGGTGCCTTACCCCTAAATGGTACAAGCTGCTCATCTACACATAGATGGTCGCCAGAATTAAGTGATTTTTTACAATTAAAAATGAAAATATCGAATATATCTCTTATCGGAGCTAGCTTATCTACTAATTTTCGTTCTTGTCTTGTTTGAAAATTATCAAAGCGTAAAAATGAAGTAATTTGTTTGATTATTAGTGTTTTAAATGAAACTCACGGTTTCAAGTTATTTCCACAATATAATAAAAGTTATTGAAAATTCTAAAAAATTGACAATTGTTTCGATAAATCAATATCATCGTCAGAATGACAGAAGTTACATTTTATTTGATGCCTACCTGATATCATTTTTCCAATTAAGATCAGTATAACTGTGCAATGATATAGAAAACCAGGAAAACTATATATGTATCCAGGATATCACCATAGGGCTAATAATATCTAAGCTTCAATATTTGTAATATCACATATTCTTCTTTTTTCTATAAACATATATTAAGTCAATCACAAGTTAGGCCACTTCTTGGTCTAGCCAAAAATAACTACTAAACATCAGGTAGGCATCAAATAAAATGTAACTTCTGTCATTCTGACGATGATATTGATTTATCGAAACAAATGTCAATTTTTTAGAATTTTCAATAATTTTTATTATATTGTGGAATTAACTAGAAACCGTGAGTTTCATTTAAAACACTAATATGAGCAGTTTCCACGAAGTAAGGGTCGAGACAGTTAATTTAATTTGTTTGAATCTGTCTCTTGACATTGCAGCAGGAATTATAGGACGACAGTAAGAAATATCTTGACACCAGAGAATGTCGATAGCCTCTTTCGATCCGTGAAGTGCGCCAAGAATAAGCAACAGTCCAATATAAGCTTCAATCTTTGTAGAATCAACAGGTACAAAAACTTTAATTTTATTCGGATTTTCTATATTCCATTTATCATAATATGTTTGTGCCTTTCTGTTTGTTTCGGTTACTATTATGTTCAGAATATCCGGAGATAGGAAAAGAAGAAAAGCGTCTTTTATACTTGAGATATCAGAACTGTAATTTGTAAGGCCTAGAGCATGTCTTCGAATATTAGCTTTTGAACGTCTAACTTTTGTGTTTCCTGGAATTTTTGACCACTCAGTTCCATCTTTAGATTTATATACTGGAATGCCCTGGCTGTTACTAACTGTTGGTTTCTCTGGGTTCGTTTTCTCTATACTTTGATCAACAACTATTACATCATTTTCTTCCTCTACTTCTGTGACAATGTCTTCATCTTCTAAGTCACTCGATGTTTCCTCATTGATAACACTGGATCATCACTTTCAAGTATACGTAACATCTCATCGTCAGTAAGCCCCTTGCGATTGTTTCTAAATAAAAACTGACTCATTTTCAAAACGATGTACCCTACTCGCAATATCACAAGAGACTAACCCGAATATTCGAGTCTCAAAATTATATCGCAGTGCGGGGAATCCCCCATTTGAACTGGTAATTTACATTTTACAATTATATGGGTAAATTCCCTGTGAGTAAACAAACGTTAAATGTATGGGATTCCCCGATTTTACTAACAGTTACCGGGATTATTTTATCGGCTGACCGGGGTCTTAAGAGACCCCTGGAATATAAAACTATTTTTTGTTTATACCAGCCAATAAAAACTACTAAATACATCATATTTTATCAAAATAATTCATAAACTGCAGCTAGATGAAAGATCAATGTTTACAAATTTACGTTTGCAAAGATACAGCAAAAACATACGTCATGGGGTACAAACGGACCCCGGCCAGTCCTATGAAGGTTAATATAAATTGTAAGAGACTTAATCTTTATTAATCCCTCATAGGGATAGATTTTGGATAAGCATTTTTTAATTAATTAGTTGTATTTTAATATGTTCAACTGGTTTTCACTTAAAAGTCGCAAAGTAATAAAAATGGAATGATTTTTGTTGAAACTAAATTTAAAATTCCAACTGAAATAATCCCAAAACTCTTATTTCATCAAGCGGGCTTTTTGTTTTGTCCGTTTAGTGGAAAACCGTTATTGGAGTCATGTACCCAGAAGGCTGATAGAAAGGTAAATCCAGGAAGAGGAAGAACTATATCTAACATTCATATTAGTTGAAATACCCACAACACTGGTAAAAGTAATAAAAAGGCATAAGGAAAAGCCGAGAAGAACAAGAAGTCATTAGAGACATGTTTGTACCTTTTTTATGGTATTTCAAAAATTTATAGGAAAATCAAGTTGTGCTCTTCTTATATTTTCCAAATCCGTTTTAAAATTGAAAATCGGATAATCAAAACGGCATATAATGAATCTCTCTCTGAAGCTACCCTCATACCGCTTTGTACTTTTGATAATTTTTTGTTCTCCCGTTAATTTTCCACTTGAAAGCATGCGACAAATGTGGTATCATTCTTTTGATTGCTTGTTAGTGACCGTGCTTAATATCAGTTGATCAATTTCAACATTCTTGTTTACTAGAAGCGTCGAAACTGACACTGCATCAGTTATACCTAAAACAAAAAAAAATCTTCTCGAAATTCGTGTCTGACATTCTGTAAAAACTGGTCCGCGACATCGTTCCACGGATATTCGTTATTGTCGCTAGATTTTTCGATGAGATA
The DNA here is from genome assembly GCA_963921935.1 of Galeruca laticollis. NCBI lineage: Eukaryota > Metazoa > Arthropoda > Insecta > Coleoptera > Chrysomelidae > Galeruca > Galeruca laticollis. Next base: position 174,285,228 of record OY998181.1, read on the forward strand.
ACGCCGCCTTTCGGTGAGAAGTGTTTTCGGTCTTTTTTTTAAATATTTTGTTTTTCGCCTCGCGTAAGGACGTCGAGGAGGAACTTTAGAAGTGACTCGGCCGTTGGCAGAGTGTCGAGCTTTTAAGTTTAATGGCATTCATTCTCCATGGCTTTGGATCTTTTGTCACGTCTTGGACTGGTTGCATGACCATACAGGACCGAATCGGCCTATAGAAACATTATTTTAATCACACGTTTTGGAGATACGTCACTATGTATACAAGAGAAAATTAGAAAACGTACGATCCTCTAAATTTTTTGATTTTTTTCATTTTTTGGCTTTGGGAGTTGGATCCCATTCAGCCACGAACTAAGTAAATAAGTAATATGACATAAAAAGAGAAACAAAGGACATGTCGCAGCAAACATATTTACTCATATCCAAGTTACACATATTCATTGCCCTATACAACAGAATTCGTAGAAAACGAAGAAGAAAGGATAATAAACATGGACACTCGTTTCACGCTAAGGTGCCCGTCATAGCGATTTTATTTACAACACACAATAAAGGCAACGGTAAGGGGGTATATCATTGTTACAAAGGAAAGACAATAGGTATACTACAACTAACCTCTACCATTCTACATCTAAAATACAGTTGTACTGGTTTTTATATTTTTCTTTTGGTACGTTTAAGAAATTCCCATAATATAGTGCGAACCATAGTATGTCGCCGACTGAGAAATAACAGAGAAACTTGATTTTGTGGGAGAGGAACCTTTTCTTTAGACAGAGTTTCCATCAGATATCTTGTAGCTTGACTATTATGTTGACAGCTAAACATCCAATGATTAATATCATTATAACTTTGATTACAATCACACAATTCGGAGTCGCTCATTTTAATTTTATAAAGGTATGCGCGTACTGTTGCATGCCTAACGAGACATCTGAAGTACATAGCGTTAATCTTTCTTATAGGATGACTATGCTCCTCAAGTCTTGTGGATGGAAGAGTGGGGTGTATTTTGCAGTACGAGTTATTGCTTCTGTTGCAGAATTGTGACCATTCTATTTCCCAATTGTGTCTCATACTCTCTTTTCTTGAGCAAATGACGTCACTCCATGGTAAACAAAGATCTTCCGATCCGGAAAAAACTGCGGCTTTCGCTAGTTGATCATCTTTTTCGTTTCCAGAGATTTGAAAGTGACCTTTGACCCACATAAACGTTACAGACTTGTTAAGTTGTCTTAATTCAACTAATATGCATAATATTTTTACGATTATACTATTGCGATATATACTTCTTGCAGAGTTTTTAATGGCTGACTGGGAATCCGAAAGGATGACAAAGTTTTGATATCGGAGATTACTGTATAAAGCCCAATATAGTGCATAATATATGGCCAATAGCTCTGCAGTGAAGATTGAGCAATGACAATTTAATTTATATTGTAGTGTTGTTTCCTCGTTAGATATGTATACAGCACATCCCACACCTAAAGAAGATTTGGATCCGTCTGTAAATATTTTGCAGATATTACCCAGCTTTCCAAAGTATTCTTCCATAGTTGTGCAATAGCTACGTGGTACGTCGTAATTAGGTATAACTACTGTACACGAAAAAAAAAGATATGTCATAAGGCGCTGAAAAAGTACTTTGTTCGTCTCTATTAATTGACAGGTGTGATGTATTGGGATATGCAATAGCTAAAATTGGAGAATTTTTATTTAGCCACCATTTTTATGTTAGGTTGCTGATTGATACTTGACCTATCTTCTGTAGAAGTACTTTTTGGTTATTGGATGTACATTTAAGAATACATTTTTCTAAAAGAAATAAGCGCCTTAGATGTAAAGGAGGTTCACCACATTCAGCCAACAGTGTGTTAGTAGGTGTGGATTTGAGAGCACCTAAAACCAATCGTAAAGCCTTGAATTGTATTCTATCTAATTTGATTAAGCGAGATTTTGTGGCTGAGCCATATAAAAAACTTCCATAATCCAAGATGGATCTCGTATAGGCCCTGTAGAACATAAGATTGGTTTTGGGGTCAGTGCCCCAATCGTAACGATTAACAACTTTCAGCATATTTGACAATACATTGGTTTATGTGATCATTCCAAGTTAGTTTTGAATCCAGTGTGATACCTAAGTAAGTATAATTTCTATTAACTGATATCGTCATATTAGTGAGTTGCAGGTTGGAAACAGCTGGTAGACGATGTCGTGTGAAGAATACAACAGAAGATTTTTTAGGTGATAGGTGTAGACTTAGATCTGAGAAACATTTATTACAATGTTGCATAATGACTTTTAGAGTTTCAATGCACTGTTGATAAGTCTTTTCCTTTACATATAAACAGAAATCGTCTGCATATTGCAATATGTTGCACTCTATATCCATAACATGTACGTTTAAGGTATATAGGTTAAAGAGTAGCGGGCTTAGAACTGATCCCTGCGGTAAACCTTTGAAAACAAGTCGTGGGCCAAGAATTTGGTTGTTGCACCGAATAAATATTTGTCTATTCATAAATAGTTCAACCAAGACATACGCACATCTGGATGGAATACCAACACCTCTTACTATGCCACGTTTTTCGGTTAAATAATTTGGAATGTACGCAATCAGGTTATTTTTCTCGAAAAATGGTTCTTCTACTAATTTATTAGCATGGTTACTCGAATTTACTTCAATTTTTACGCGATTTTTTCCAACACTAGTTATTTCAGTAATATTATTTTCATAATTTGATAGCGCTAACAACTTTTCACCTAATTTCATCGGATGTAATCGACCAATATTTAGTTCTAAATGCTCTACAAAAATAAAGTATGAACCTAAATCGGTCGGTAGAAATCTATTGTCTGTACTAACTGGCCTACGACCACTGTTTATATTACTTGATATATTAGAACCTATTAGCAAGTTTTTTACTGACTTCGTATCATCATTGTTTTTGTTCACCGTTTCGTTTGAAATATTATTAATTGTTAAATCCATCGTATTTTGGTTATTTTCATGATTCATATCAATATCTCCAGAAAATGTAATTTCTTCCACATGCACATTAGGACAATTTCTTCTCGTTAACCGCAGAGGTGGGTCCTTGCCCCCTTTTTCATATTGGCCACCGGACATCTGGGCTTCAGAGCCGGGGCAAAACAAATAATTAGATAAAAGCTACTTACAGTATCGTTGCTACACTAATTATATACAACACAGAAAAAATAATAATAGGAAACTGCTAGGTAAGTAAATCACTTATCGCAAGAGAACTCAAATCGATACGTCCGCACTGTAGGATAGTTCGACCGAGAATCGCCTCTATATTTTAGTTCCTACAGATAGTTCTAGGGGTTGATGTAATTTAATTAAAAACCAGCCTATCATCTGTCCCCCTAAAAAATAAGTGTGACGTGGCATTGTATATTTTTCAATTTTCTATTGGGATCTGTTGCTAAGCGGTACGCCATCACAAAGCGTTAAAGTGAACTACTCTAAGAGGTACGGGGTTTTTCATTATATAATGGACCCTTCTATATCTCACTTATTATTTGTTACGAATAACAATGTCTCAAGTAAGATTTGAATGGTTATTAATGTAGTTTTTAAAATCCAACAAAAATATTATACAGGATGTCCCAAAAAAGAGGGTCACAGCCAAAGCGTTCTTTCTTAAATGGGACACCCTATATATTTTTATATTTTGCAACTGTTCACTTCAATCCGAATTCAACAATATATAATTGTTATAGTCTAACCTTAACAGATAATATGTACGACACAGTAAGATGTAGTAATCTATCGCTTGGAATTCAGTAAATTTATTTACAAAATAAAGTAATTTCAAACTAAGTGAGCCCAAATGAAACTATAAATATTGTTAAAAATTACCCCCCATATTGTCAATGCATAATTGGAATCTTCGGCGTAAATTCTCTAAACATTTAGAAATAATATCAGCATGTCAGTGGTCGCCAACCTCTCAATGTGTTGAGCTACTTTGTTAATTTTGGAATAAACAGCGAACTACTCACACGGAAGCCACGTAACGCAACGTAAATGAAATAATCCACAGTTAATTTATCATTATATGTATTTATTTTACTATTTAACTGGTAATACATAGGTACTAATAATAAACTAATAACAAAATAACTAATATTACTAGTATGTACTTGTTCATAGCTACATTCCTACCTACCAAACGAAGGTGTTTGAAAAATAGCATCGTCCTTCTTTTTTGCAAGCAAATCTTCCGTTTGTCGCTCACCTCTTCGGTCCACCAGTACACTGGTCTTCTTTTTGGATTTCCCTGTTTCTTGTGGAAGGTCTTATCGCAAGCGGTTTTTATAGCCTTTGTTAGTTCTTCATTTTCTCTATTGCCCACTATTCTTCCAAATTCTTCTAGGAGTTTAGGTATTTTCTCATTATTAATTTGCCATCCATTACTTGATGGAGACCTTTGTCGGTGTTCTTCCTGGCGATCATCCTTCAACTCGTACAAAATATACTGATGTAGGCTCAGATTTTCTTCTTCAAGCACCTTCCAGTCAGCGACCTGTTTGGCAACCTTTCTTGTACTAAAAGTGATGTCTATATATGATTCGCTAATTCCTCTTCTAAATGTAGGTACATTTCCATGATTATGTATGACGAGATTCTCTTCTGCTAACCATTCCGATAAAATTTTTCCCCGCCTGTCTTCAATGTTTGAATTCCATAGGAAGGATTTCGCATTAAAATCGCCACATACTATAATCTGCTTCTTATGTCTTCTCATATCTTCTCTTAAGGCTGCTAGGAAATCTACGAATTTTATTGTTTCTACATTTGGGGAACAGAGTGAAGGAGTAGGTCCCCGTATTGACAGTCAACTTTATCGGCCAAGTATTTGAATAACCTTCTTTGTAACGCTTGAGCTCTAATCTTGTTCACAATTTTTACCACCAGTTTCATAACGTTGTTTAGTTTCAGGAAATTTCCACATAATGCTTGCTGATGGATAATGAAGTGGTAACAGAGAAATTGCGGAAAAGTTTCATCTGTACGACATAACGCCACCAGACCCTTATCACAACCTACCATAGCTGGAGCGCCATCGGTTGTCAAACCTACCATTTTCGGTATTGGAATTTTCTCGGAAGAAATAATATTTTTTAAATGAGAAAACAACGCCTGTCCAGTAGTGTATCCTTTCAGTGGAATAAACTTCAAAAGATCTTCTTTAGTCGTAAAATCACTAAAAACCATCCTGACGATCACGGCCATCTGGGCAGTGTCAACGACATCTGTTGATTCATCCAGTTGAAGTGAAAAATAAACACAGTTATCTAAGTTAGTTCTTAATTGTAAAAAAATATTATTGCTCATTACTTCTACACGTCTCATCACTGCAGAAAGTTGCATAGATTTATAACTGAAACTATCTCGTCTTTATTTCTAAAGTTGGCAAATAACGAATCAGCAGCTTCTAAAAACGCCTGTTTTATCATTTCCCCGTCTTCATAAGGTTTTTTTTTTGTGCAATTATCTGGGATACACGGTACGATGCTTCAGTTGCAGTCTTATTTTTGTCGACTGTTCTTAAAAATATTGATTGTCCAATTAACTGCTTTTTTAACTGTTTCAGTTTCTCCTTTCTGGCGGCAGAATGTAGTGGGAATGTTTTTTCACAATTAGAATGTACAGTTTTATGATGTCTCTCAATATATCATTTTTTAGCAACGGAGACCGAAGTATTACATAACAAACACACATTTTTATCTTTAACTTCTGTAAAAAAGTATTGTTCTTTCCATTCCGAATGAAAGTGGTATGTATTTACCTTCTTACAACTGCTTGCCATATTATTTTTTGTTGTTCTCTACTAACCCAACCACTGGACGTTGGTTACGTGTTCAGTTTTAAACTAAGCGCAATGTCGCCGCGCCGTGCGTATTTATCCCGTTCAAAGCGATTCTGATCGTTCTCGACAGTGTTGCCAACAGAGTTCGTGGAAAATTCCCAATTTTTATGTAGAAAAATCCCTAGAATTCCCTAGATCAAAATTACATTGACAATCAGAGATAACTAACCCCTCTGTGATTGACAATCCAACTCATGTATAATAATTCCCATTTGTGAGTACAAAAATCGTAGTTTGCTATCGGCTAAATAGGAAGGAACCAGAAATGCAAGTGGATAAAAATATCGGATAAATTACGTTACCGTTTGTTTATCAAGCGTTGAGCGTCGCATTTTATTTCAACAACTGTAAACGCCAAAGCAGGATTTAACAGCAAGTATGTCGAGATTTGGAAATATTTGCGAGGCAGAAATAGTAAAGGAAATTGAAAAATCAACTCCAAAAAATACATTCATGGGATTGTCTTATCCAATACCGCGCGAGTTCAGATCTAGCAGGATATTTTTTCCAGTCGGTTTCTCATACTTACTTTCATATAGGTAATTTAACTCGATCTGTTCAGTCAAAATCACGAGAGCGTAGCAGGTCGATTTGTTCGAAGCAGTTGAAAATTCCCTATATATTAGGTGAAATTCCCTTTTCCCCTATTGCATCAAAAAATCCCTAGAACAAGGGGAAAATTCCCTAGGTTGGCATCACTGGTTCTCGAACACTAACGCGTTGGTCCGGCTGGTCGGTTCTATCCGATTCTAGCTTGATGGCGTCAGCGGCAGATCGCTCACCGCAACGTTGCCGCTGTTTATGTTTAATATTATGACAATTAGATTTTTTTGTGGAATTTTCGGAAGCTTCTCTGATTTATGCAGTTTGTATTATTAGGCTTATTTCAGAATGAAATAGGGCTATTGTAGAGAGTAGCATGACGCGATTTCGGAAAAATTTCAATGCAGTTTTTCGTTTTGGTGTTCCTAGATGCCAAAATCACCCCCAGTTCCGTGTGTGTTATAACGGAATTTGTAAGCACGATAGAGGGCGTATTTTTTGACGGATCGAAATCAAACTCGCTACAAAAATCGGTTAGCCCAAAATCTTGGACGAGTTCGTTAATGAGCCAAATTGGCCAAGTAAAAACAAAATGGCGGCCTGTGAAAGTTGAAAAAAAATCGTATTTCCTTTGTTTTTTATTTGACGCAAAAATGTTACTAAGCTTTTTTATAGACCTTAACACGTTCTACAACTTTTGTATTTAACATTTTTATCTAAATCGTACATTAAAACATTTATTTAAGAAAATTCACAAATTTACCAGGATTTTTTTTTATTTTTTCGTTTTTGATTTGATGCCAAAATGTTACATTGTTTTTTTGTACATCTCAAAACATTTTATTACTTTTGTATCTAATTTTTTATTTTCGGTTTTATGCAAACATGTTACTGAAATAAGCCTGTCCAATTGGTCCTGTGCCATTGGAATTTTTAAATTAAAATCGTGAGAACTACCGGAATTGCCTCCGCGAGCTACCGGTAGCTCGCGATCGACAGGTTGGCGACCACTGATTTAAGTTATTAATTTCCCTTTGAATCTTTTCATGAATTGTCTCAAGATTGTTATTTTCGCCAAAGTTAATTATATCTTTCAGCATCCCCCACAAAAAAGAATCTAAGGGAGTTAGGTCGGGGCTATTAGGAGACCATAGAATTGTCCTATTATATCCGATCCACTCTGGAAACTGATTTTTGAGATTCTCCCACCTCTAATACATTATGGGGTGATACCCCATCTTAGTGCCAGATCATAGTATTTAATTGGTCAGTTGTAAATTCATTTTCTAGTATTTCACTTATTTTGGGTATTATGCAGTTTAGGTAAGTTCTTCCCGTTAACTTATAATTGAAAAAAATTGGCCCAACCACTTTATTCTGGAATATTCCACACCAAAATTTAATTGATTTCCGTGCAGATTTTTTTATTTGTTGCACTTTCCGCTGTCTATGATTTTTATTTTCCCATGAACGTCTATTTTTTCTATTAAACACGCCAGCTGTGGAAAACCTGGATTCATCTGTCCAACAGATTTTCTGAAGGATATCTGGAGTTTCATTCAAGCGACGAAGCATTTCCTGACAAAATATTAAACGTTTCCATTTATGCATTTCAATAAACGCCTGCACGGGAATTATGTTATATGGTTTATAATTGTGTCTTTTCAGAGTCCTAAAAATTTTCATAGGATGTTGTTGTAATATATTAGAGCTGGTTACTAACAAGTTTCTGCAAAAAAGTAGTAGCTTCTTATTCAACTACCATAAAATGCAAAGAAATATATATATTCACCTTCACTTTCTCGCTTAGCCCGATTCTGTCCTTCTCGGAATTCAATTCGTTACCTCGGCCATACCATCAAATCGTATAAATAACATCACAAAAGAAATGAATATAAAGTAACCGCCAGGTCGAGAGGGAAGATTTCATCTTATTTATTCGAATGCTTTACAAACCCGAGACTCAAGACCCAGACAATTCGTTGGTTACATTTTTTTATTAAACTTAGTATTTATTCATTTCTTTTCCTGAAGAAACCGGTTTCCAAATACCAATACCATTGAGAAAAACCTTTTGATTAGATGTGGTGTAATATTTAACACGTTCTTGTGATTTTTTATCGTTTCTTCAGTTCTCTTTTTGTCTTATTTCTTTCCGTAGGGCTTTTTTACACTCTTCATCAAACCATTAATCTTTCATTTTCTTCTGTACATTTCCTATACAGCCTCGATTCCTTCCCATTTTTCTTCCATAGTTAGGGTTAGTCGCCTCTTTATTTCATTTTGCAATCTCTCTCTCACGTTCTGATCTTTAAATTTTTTCAAATTATAATTTTACCTTTCTCATGGTATGTCTTGACTCAATTTTATTATTACTAAAAAATTATCGCTATTTGCATCCGCTCATCTGCTGTATTAGCCTTTTTTTTAATGTGTGATCGGTCACAAATAAGAGTTTACACGGAAGTTAACAAGAACTGGCTATCAAACCACTCCGATATCGAAAAAAAATTGTGAAATCGCGTAATTTAGTTCAACTGTTGAAATGGGGACATGCGTTTTCGCCAAAAATAAATTATTTAATCATTTGTCGATTTTTATGATAACAATCCTAGATATAATTTCGCCGAAACAATTTTCAGTTAAAATTTCTAAGTTATTGATATTGTAATGTTTTTCTTATTTATTAAAACGTTTTTACTACGGGTGGGATAAATTCATACACACGGTAGGTTCACTTACTTAATTTATTTATTCACTACACTATTCACTAATTATATACACAGAATATGCAATTAAACTAATTTATATAAACACTTCACTAATTTATATTCACTTATTTACTGTTTATCTCACGTTGTCAAATTATAAACTAAACTAATTCTCCCTGGTCGTCCTTTATATATTAGCGCCTTTTTTACTAGATAATTCTAGATAGACACAAAAGCAATTGGCTCTCTGGCATTTTCTAGATAAGACTGGTCACAAAAAAACAATGTCTAGATAAGATAGTCACAATCGTAAACAGTTCTAAGAAATCCCTGAGCATCCGCCATAATTTTAACTTTTATACATGGCTTAGTCAGAGTCGAATTCAGAAACTATACCCCAGTGTGCTGTTTCGTAACATTATATTAACCATCCCTACCCAGTTTTATTTCTAATAAATGTAAAGACATTTTTATTTAATCTTTAACTATCATCGATTTAATTTTCAACTTCTGTATGCTCTTGACTGTTGTATTTTACTAGGTTACTGGGGTTTCTATTCGCTATTTAGTGAAAAGGGGAAAGAGCTCTTAGTGATTGAAGTATACAAATGACCTAAAATCATTTTAGAATTTAATAATCAATTACAATAATATTATAATGGTAGAATTTGTTATATTTGTTTAAGGTTCATTAAGATTTAGTTTCAGTATCTTCGGAGAAAACTGGACCCTACCGTTTTTGCCAGACTACATGTTGAACTTTATACCAGGAAATGTTTCTTGACGAAATTTTATATAATAAAATGAGTTTATGAGCTTCTTTGACGGAATTACAAACACCCGTTGAAATATTAGCAATTTTTGATCCTTCTCTGTATTTATAACCCACCCACTCGTTGCCTAATTTTTCTTTTATTACTTGACGTGTTTATTTAGCCTTCATATCCATTGGCAATGTTCGAAAACAAAACAAAAAGTAAATGCGGCAGCAAAATATCCTTTGAACGACGGTGACTCATTGACCTGGTTCGATTTCGTGATTCCGATTTGAATATATGGCAAATCGCGACCGATTTCTTATTAATTAATCCCACCAATTGATTAATTAGTTTTTATTCAATTGATTACGTTAGATATGATCGAAATAATTTCAACATCGACCGGAAAAATCACATTTATATTTTTTAAATTATGATCAAAGAAATTATTAAAGATAACAGCGATGTGTTAATTGCCATACTGATGTCACAATACAAATAGAAGACACAAAAATAGACAGGAGAATTGTTCTAGCTAGTGAAAGACTCATCAATGTAATTGTCTACGTCTGGGGAACTTGTAGGGAATTGTAAACAGTTTTGGGGTTAATCGGCAAAAATCTTACCAAAAATCAGCGAATGATATAATTGTTATTAATATCATGGTTCTCATTGGCCAATGACGTATGTTTTTCGGAGTCAGATTTATGTTTCTCTTGTCTGTAATAGTCCTCGTAATATCAAGTTTGGGCCCCTTTGTAAAAATTGCGATTATATGCACTTAAATTTTATTACTACTTCAATTATCAATAAACGGTTTTAAGGATTAAAACTAACTTTTCCGCATCTGTGGCTCTTAACAATATTCTATCATAAAATTGTCACTTGTATACACTTCGGGGTATGTATCGTACTAACAAACCGAAATTTCTCCAAAAATAACCAAAAATTCAGTATATCTGGATTTATAGGACCCGCTGTACTCGCTCTAGTCAACTGAAAATCAATAAATCTGTGAGACACCTTGAACAATATTCAATCATAAAATTGAACAATCGTATACTCTCTGGAGGTTGTATCGTGCTAACAAACTGAAAATTCTCCAAATGACGGAAATTTGGTACTTCAAGTACCATAGCACCCGTTGTACTGGCTTTACTGAGTTGAATATCAATAGGTTTCATCAGTGAGATGCCCTGAATAATATCCAATCATAAAATTGGCCACTTGTATATTAGACCAGGGTAGAAGCCTTTAAAAATAATAAAAAGCGAAAAAAAATAATAGTAGGATGAAACCCATTAGAAATGGAGGGGAATATTATAAAATTGAAAGGAAAAATAATTTACGGGCGATCTGAGGTCGGGAAGGAGTGGGGGTGAGTTTTTAAGGGTAAAAAACGGTTTTTCTCGATTTCCGGCAAAACTAAAAGTCCTATCGAAAAAAGACAAATAGCAAAGTTGTAGGTAATAAAAAAATCTAAAACTTTTGTATTTACACTTTTTTCACATAACCTCAAAAATTATGTGAAACATTCAAATAACCAATTTTTTGGTTTTTTATTTTTTTCTTTTACAAAATTTTTTTTTAACGAAATTTGGTGAAAACTTACCTTTTTATGTCCCAAATACGCTATAATTTATTTGATTAAAAATATTTATTTTTTCACCTTATTTTGAATTAATATCGAAAAAACACCCTAATTTTCAATCGAAAACTCACCCGTCAAAATATCAGCTTTTTTAAAAAAGTTGGTATGTTTTCTGTTCGTTGAAATCTCTACTTTCCGATGGTGAAAAAAATATATGTTACTATAGTAAATCTTCTCAGAAAATGCAAAAAATCGAAAAAAACTCGAATTCGAAATTTTTTTTAATTATAAAAAATTTTGAGCTATTTATTAAAATTAACACTTTAATTACTCGAAAAACGTTAGATCACATGTTACATTGATAAAAAGAATTCCAAATAAAAATATACTACTATAATTAACAAACAATCTTCCGTTAAAGTGAACGGAGATATTATAGCTATCGATCCATTATTGTTGTTTCAAAGAATATCGTTAACTATTGACAGTAAAAAAGATATGGAAACTTATTTACAATATGAGCTTGCACCTTTTCCATTGTCACTTTTTACAGAAAATGACCTCGGGAAAAATGTTAAATCTCAACTTTACGATTTATTTGTGAGTGCGAATGGACCAACGCTTTCTGACGGTGTAGTGCATGTCGTTGACGGTGGATTTTTACTGCACAAAGTAAAGCAAAAAAATGAAACGGTAGAAGAGATGATGAATAAATATTTGCGCTATGTAGAAAAACATTACGCAGTAAGCAGCTATATTGTCTTTAATGGGTATCCCGAAATTAAAAAATCAGTTAGTGTCACAACATTACCAGCAGCTACTTCAACTAAAAGAGGAGAACGTAGTCGTAGAAAAACCTCAGACAATACTCCAGAGTTCGATTATCAAAATCATACAAAAATACCTTTTTTGCAACAAAAATTTTTATCTTACGAGAAAAATAAGGATAAAATAATAAAAACTTTGATGAAAAGATTACAGTCACGAGGATTTTCCTGCAACCAAGTAGAAGAAGACGCTGATGCTAACATAATTGAAACCGCGATAAAAGTTGCAATGAGTACTAATAAAACTGTAATTGTTGTGGGCCAAGATATTGATCTTTTGGTCCTTTTAAATCAGTTAAATTCATATAATCATGAAATTTATTTTCTCAAACCAGGTTCTGGAAATGTAAAAGACCTATTTTTCACGTCTAATAGTTTCAAACATGAATCATTAAGAAACATTGTTGCATTTCTGCATTGTTTTTCTGGTTGCGATACAACATCTGGATTTGCCGCAAAAGAAAAGAAAAGTATTGTCAATTAATTATTAGACGTTAAAAATTTGTCAAATCTGGCCAATGTTTTTTATAAGAAAGATGCGAGTAAAGAAGAAATGAAAAAAAATGGATTACAACTAATCAAATCTATTTATAAATGTAAAAAGGAAAAAATTACACTGAATCCATTGAGGTTTCAAAAATATCAATTGACCAAAATTAAATCATCTTTCGTTTTGGCAAACCTCCCACCCACAGAAGGAGCAGCAGAACAACATTGTTACAGGGCATATTATCAGCTTCAAACTTGGTTGGGTAACGAACTAACAGCAACAGATTGGGACTGGAAGCAATATCAACGTGGAATTGTGTCCAAATTTACACAAAAAGAATTAATTCCGGAAATATTGCTCAAAACTATTTGCTGCAGCTGTGAAACTGGATGTAACAGTTTAAAATGTGGTTGCCGAAAACATGGTTTGAAATGCACAAATTTATGTTCAAACTGTCATGGTTCTGAAAATTGCTCCAATATTGAAAAAGAAACCTACGAGGAAGTTAATGATTCAGAAGAAATTGTGGATGAAGAACCAACGCAGTCTGGAAATAATGTTGGAGAGGAAGAAGGTGATAGTCATGAAGATTTCGAAGATTAATGTGTTTAAAAATTTTGTAATGAATAACGTAATCAGAATAAAGTATCTACATTGAATTGTACGATTTACATTTATATTTATATCTAATTAGATTTTCTATGACATAAATTAGTATTAAATAAATCAACTTTTTAATTGAAACAAATTGCAGCAATCACATTTTTTAGATGAAATTATTTATAATAATTAAAAAAATAATTTTGAATTCGAGTTTTTTTCGATTTTTTGCATTTTCTGAGAAGATTTACTATAGTAACATATATTTTTTTTCACCATCGGAAAGTAGAGATTTCAACGAACAGAAAACATACCAACTTTTTTAAAAAAGCTGATATTTAGACGGGTGAGTTTTCGATTGAAAATTACGGTGTTTTTTCGATATTAATTCAAAATAAGGTGAAAAAATAAATATTTTTAATCAAATAAATTACAGCGTATTTGGGACATAAAAAGGTAAGTTTTCACCAAATTTCGTTGAAAAAAAATTTTTGTAAAAGAGAAAAATAAAAAACCAAAAAATTGGTTTTTTGAATTTTTTACATAAATTTTGAGGTTATGTGAAAAAAGTGTAAATACAAAAGTTTTAGATCTTTTTATTACCTACAACTTTGCCATTTGACTTTTTTCGATAGGACTTTTAGTTTTGCCCTTAAAAACTCACCCCTATCCCCTTCCCGACTTCAGATCGCCCGTAAATTATTTTTCCTTTCATTTTTATAATATTCCCCTCCTTTTCTAATGGGTTTCATCCTACTATTATTTTTTTTTTTTGGTTTAAAAATTATCGACCCTGGTCTATATACTCCGGAGGCTGTATCGTGCTAACAAACTGAAATTTCTCAAAAAATTACAAAATGTCGTACTTCAAGTACCATAGCACTCGTTGTACTGGCTCCGATTCAGAGTTTTGATTTTTAGAGACCATGTTTCTGCCCCATAGAGCAAGATAGGCCAGACGTAGCATTTAACTACTCGAATCCCAAGTGCCAGGGGCAATGTTCGGTCAAGAAAGAAGTTCTTAAGTTTATGAAATGTGTCTTTTGCACGTCAGATTCGTATTTTCACTTCCTCGTCGCAATCCCATTTGTGGTTGATGGTGGCGCCCAGATATACAAATTTTGACACCACATCCAATTTTTGGCCGTCAATCCTAATTGTGATGTTACTGTGGTGTCGAGCTATTACCATAACTTTTGTTTTATTTTTGTTGATCGTCAGGCCAAATTGTTTTCCTATTTGGTTGATTCTGTCAACAGTTTGTTGAAGGTCCTCAGGAGAATTCGCCAATATAGCGGTATCATCCGCATATCTGATGTTGCTTATTGGAATTCCATTAACTTTAATTCCTTTGTTTTCCTTTTCCAATGCTATTTGAAAAACTTTTTCGACATATATGTTGAATAGCATTGGCGATAAGATACATCCTTGTCGTACTCCCTTGGATATTTTAAATGTCTCTGTGGTTAAGTCGTTGTTAATTCTTACCTCTGCGGTCTGATGCCAATACAGTTGTTGAATTATTCGTATGTCCTTAGAATCGATGCCAATAGTCCGAAGTTTTAGTACAGGAAAGATTCGGTAGTTCTACAAAAACAACCATAGTCCACTCGAATTTCCACAAAAACAACCATAGTCCTGGGCAATGGCTGTTTTTGCCAGTAATTCGTTTCTCATCTATCTTTTCACATTTTGAAATTAATCACCGGTACTACAGTAGTTTTGTGTATCGACATATAGAAACAACACAAGCCAAACGTTCAACTTGAGAAATATTTTTCAACTTTTATTTTTTGAAACAGAATATATTTTTAATAAATGCATGGTAAATTATTATTGATGCTACAAATGGAAGGTCATATATGAATTATATGGTAAATGTATGCATAACTTTCTCGTAGATAATGTTACGAAACAGCACACTGGTATAGTCCCTAAAACCGACTCTGTCTAAGCCAGGTATAAAAGTTAAAATTATGGCGGATACGCAGTTATAAAAAACTGTTTACGAGTTCACGACTATCTTATGTAAACATTGTTTTTGTGACCAGAGTTATCTAGAAAAGGCCAGAAAAATTATTCGTGAGTAAGTCTCAGCCCAGAATTTACTAGTAAAAACGGCTTTAATATATAAGGGACTGATCAGGAAGAGTGAGTTAGTTTATAATTTTACATCGTGAGTTAAACAGTAAATAAGTGAATATACTGTATATATAAATTAAGTGTTAGTGATTAGTGAGTTAGTGTTTAAATAAATTAGTAAGTAGCCATACCGAGTGTTTGAAATTTATCCCACCCGTTTATTGTTTAAATAAATAAGAAAAACATTACAATAATATACATTTTAAGTAAATAAAAAAAATAGAATTGCGGGGTGAGGAAAAGGACGAAATTTTCAGAATACGAGTATCTGCCGTCCAGCGCAAAATTATAGAAATACGTGTAGACAGATTAACACAAAGTCGAGTTGTGACATGGCGCGAGTGTCGAGCAGTCACTCTTGATAATTTTTTTTAACCGCTATATACAGATCGCCATATTCCACTCTAACACCTGATATATTCAATATCGAATTATTAAAATATCTTGAAAACCGTAAAAACCAACAAAACCATATCGTAATAGGAGATATAAACACTAATCTTCTATGTTACGAAAAATATGTGGATGAGTTAGCCGGGCCCCTGAGACAAGCGGACCTCCCCCGCCTTGCGGGGCCTACGGTAGTGTACTGTACGCCGTATACTTTGCACCACTGGTTTGTAATAATTATGATAAAGAAAAATAATTTCAATTTGGTATATCAAGAGATATTTTTAATTTGAGATTGTTTGTACACCTAACTTTAGATCGCACGTGCGTATCAACTAATCAACAAGACGAACGGTCGTAATTTTCGAAAATGATAGTTTTTATCACCTTACCACAGATCCGCCCACCCATTCTGGCAACGCAACGATTTTAAGCGTGGGGCATAACAAATAGTCCAGTCCATGAATTTACTTTTCGAAATAAATACTATCAAAACTATTTTTTCGAGATTTGTTTGCTATATTTGGTTCGCAGTTGTACTCCCTTTCAGTTTTCTCTTATTGTTCGTGCAGAAATTCTGCAAGATGCTTAATCCTTTACTCGGACAGTTTCGATTTTTAAAAACGTCTTCAGAGTCAGTTAAACAATATACAGTTATGCATTTCGGCGTATAATCTGGTTATATAAAAAGTATAAAAGTATCCAGACATGATATTCAAACTCATAAAACCAAAAGCGAGCGAGTATTTCGTTTCTTGAAATTATTTTTTCCCAATCCTGTTGTTGGTACTGGCCTAATGAAAGAGCCGAGAAGAGATAGGTGGAATCTTGTATCATTTTAAACTGTCAGCAGGTAACATGTGGTCGGATTAATCCGATGTTTTGTTAAATTATTATGTGGACAGTAATTGGTGTGTGTTAAGGAGGACGGTTTTAAATAATTGCACAGTCGAATTTATATACGTCGAAATTATTCACGGGATGTTTATCTGAATATGTATTTTGTTAATTATGTGGAAGATTGTTATTTGGAGCAGGAGAGACTGTAATAGATATACCTGTAGGGCTTACACTATAAAAAGTAATGCACGTCATAGAGCGCACGAATATGAGGTCACATTTGAGCTACTTTGCCAGACTTTGAAAATAGTATTGTGTAGAATTCCGTTGCCTATTCGCAACTATTACTCAAAAGAAGAATTTTTTAGTAGGTAATTATACAGTAAGTTTACTGGATCGTATATAAACATTGAAAATAAAATAAAAAGGATCGTATTCATGTTCTATACTGTTTTTATATCAGTATAACGGCGACTATATGGATATATTAATCGATTACTGTTTTAAATAAAACTAACTGTTTCTATATAATTCCACAATATAATTAAAAAATGTTAAAAATTCTAAGAACATGTCTTCAATATATTGTGGAATTATCTAAAAACAGTTAGTTTCATTTAAACAGTAATTAGTAACGATTATTCGGTAATAACTACTTATGTCAATTAATGCATGTACATTTTTTAATAATTATTTTGGTAATCAATATACTAAAGAATTAAATGTACTTCAAGATCTTCCATAGCTTATTATTATGATAAATATTATTGTCTTTTTAAACCGCCCGGTACATAAACGTTGTATTCAGTATTTAGCACCAAAACGAGTGAAACTCGAGGTTTATTCTTTTTTTTATTTGCAAAAAAGCTGTTTTCACGATATGGACATCACGAGAGCGTTTTAGATAAGTAATAACCTGTCTGGCAGTTTTATAGTTTCTTTTTTACACAAATTCACCGCTACCACTTTCTGTTTTTGGTTATCTTCGTTTAAATCGTATTTGAAATGTTTACGCCTTGTTTTTGTCTTGTTGTTGTATTCAAACATACAGGGAACGAGTTCGACGAACATTTTTTTGCATTCGAACATCCTTTAAAACAATTTTTTTTATATATCAAGAGTGACTGCACGTCACGTCTCGACTCCGCCCGCTTCTATATATTTTTGCGCTAGACGGCAGACACTCGAAAATTTCGTCTTTTTCCTCTCCCCGCAATTCTATTTTTTTTAATTAATTAAAAAGTATATTATCTACGGGCAAATTATGCATACATTTGTCATATAATAATTCATATATAATCTTCCATTTGCAGCATCAATGATAATTTTCCATGTATTTATTAAAAAGATATTCAGTTATAAAAAATAAAAGTTGAAACTTTTGTTAAAATACGAATACTTCTAAAGTTGAACGTTTGGCAGGTGTGGTTTCGATATTTCGGTTTGAAAATCACTCTCGCCACCGGTGATTCATTTCTTGCAGGTGTGGTGGTTGTTTCATCCGCCCTGAATCTCGAACCGGGGCGCTATTCTTGACATCGTTCCCAACGTCATGTATACACAAGCCTGTGAATGCTCTATTTGCGAATACTTTCTAAAAATGATATTCTCGAGCACCGTTCCTAAAATCATCGAATTGTATCGTCCTCACAACAGCGTCAGTCGACGTTACAATAAAAATGTCATTTTGTTATGTCAAATGTAAAGAAGCTTTTCAAATATGTATCAATTTCTTTTATAAAAATGAATTCTACAATCAGTGTTAAACCCAAATTGAAGAGACTCATGAATAATAATAATTTATTCATTTGGAACATTTTCATGAAATGTGTATTTAGCCCAACAGCAAAAGAAGTTTAAAATTAGGTTCATTACCGATACACAATTTAGCAGGTAAGGTTATAGTAGTTACATTTGTTTTAGAATGAAAGATGGTAATAATTACTAGTATTATAATCTAATAAATTATATTAACCACTTTAATCTTTTCCCCTAAAATTGTTATTATACATGTTATTGTCTACTTATTGAAACAAAGCATCTCTTCGCTGAATATAATTGCTTTTTTTAATACATTGTCAGCAATGGCCTATGTTTTTTTTGTTTTTATAAACGTTGTACCCGTTTAAAAATTTGTAGTAGAAAAACAAAAATCTGCAACTAATAAAAATTACTATAGTCCGTTTTTAAAAGGCATGGCATGGAGTAATAGAAGCTCATTAGGTATGCAAAACCGATACAGGGTGTATAATAAAATATCTCCGAAGTTTATCTAATTTTGTACTAAAATTTCTCATTTGTTACGAATTTCAGGTAGACACCCGTAACTCTATATTCGGTTGGGTCGCCTATTGTATTGAAAGGGTCGCTCTATTGTATTTGAATGAACAAATAAACAATTTAATCCTCAGAGGCGTGCAATCAGGACAAAACAAACTTGGTATATGAAGATGAAGGCACTATGAAATTATAATTACGAAAACTATTCAAAAGAGTTCACAACATCGATTCAATAAAAACACATTTTTTTGTGTTCCTATGAATAAACAATAAACATAAAATATTATATAAAAAATAGCAAATTTTTTTGCAGTAGGTATCAACTTTACTACTAATATACCGTTTACAATAGGAGAGGAAAAAAGAAAAATGCAGGAATAAAGTACGAATTAATGTAATATTTATAAAAAAAAGTCTGACAAATAATAGTAATAACTAACACAAAAACTAGTCTATATATCAGAATCAGACGATTCTGTTGAGCTTCCATTATTAACATTGATTATAAATGGTTCAATCATGTGTTCACTGATATGATCCATTTCCCACATATTTAGTTCTTCTTGTATCACGTGTTCAACACATTTCTTCCAGTTTTCTTTGGTTACGTTACCTAACGCGTCTTCGAATAAAACGTTTACGTCACTCATTTTGAATGTCGTATTCTTTCTTGAAACTTCCCCTTTCACTTGGGCCCATATTAATTCTATGGGATTGAGTTGACAGTGATAAGGAGGAAGCCTCAGCACCGTTACACCACGCGCTGATGCCATTTGATCTACAACGTATCTACTATATTTCTGTTTATGTGAATTGGCCAGTTGCAAGAGCTCATTTTTCAGCGGGTTATCTGTGCATTCAATATTTTTCGAGGTTAGCCAATCGTGGATATCTTGTTTACGCCATGCAGTTGAAGGTAATTTCTCCACTAACCTGGAGTGATAACTTGCGTTATCCATAACAATGACTGAGCCCGTTGGAATTAGATCTAACATTTGTGAGAAATATTCTTCGAAAACGTCTGCATCCATATCTTCATGATAATCTCCGGTTTGCTTCGACTCAAAGCACAACAATCCACCTTTAACAAAACCTTCGGCACTTTCGATATGAGTAATGATGAGTCGACGTCCTTTTCCTGCTGGTGGATTGAGGCCTGTTGACCACCCTTCAAGAGCTGCCTGCCTCCGACTTTTGACATTCGTGTCTTGCCAAAACATTGAAACAGTATGACCTTCTTTTAACCAAGTCTCATCCAAATAAAAAATTCGTTTTTGATCTAGTCTTGCTTTCCGAATATTGCGCAAATAACTCCTCCTCCAAATGACATTGTCGTCTCTATCAATCAACATTGCGTTCCGATAATTTTTTTTATATTCAAATCCAAGTTCCTTCAAAATTGTCCATAATGTACTTCGAGACATTTTCGGAAAATCTGAATCTTCTTGAACCGAAACCATATTTTTGGAGAGAGTTGGGATCTCTTTTCTAAAGAAAAAAGCATGCACCTTACGCCTTATTCCATTCTTCAAGTCGTCATCCATTTCAAGTTAGGGTCGGCCTGGGGACTTTGCTGGGGCTGTGATGTTTCCATTTTTTTTCTC
This sequence comes from Galeruca laticollis, assembly GCA_963921935.1. Lineage (NCBI taxonomy): Eukaryota > Metazoa > Arthropoda > Insecta > Coleoptera > Chrysomelidae > Galeruca > Galeruca laticollis. The sequence goes on from OY998181.1 coordinate 174,305,905, forward strand.
CTTCATTAAATTATAAATTGTTGTTTTTGAAACACCCATCATTGTTGCAGTAATCTCCACAGTTTCATCAACACTTCCTGTCAAATTCATGATTTTTCTTCTAATTTCTTCATTCTTTAACGAGGAATAGCAATTTAATATCAGATTTTTTTCGTTCAGCGACAATGGGCCAACTTTAGGTCGCTTTGATGGTGATAAATCCTCCATATCTGGTTGAATTTGGTTAGAACACTATATAGTTGGAAGGTGTAGTTAGGTGTTTGTCTCGTGTGATGAGAAGAGAACTTGTATAGATGAACAAAAATAAACACCAGTTAACAATAACGGTAAAAAATAATAACAGTAATAATGGGGAAATCAATCAAGACAGCAGTTTCTCCAGAACAGATGAACTGTAAATTGAAAATATTCAACCTTTCCGCTACTTTTATAGTTGAAAAGTTCTAGTAAGTACATTGTATTATGGGTGCATTTTCTTAGAACTGACAAGACTATATTTCACAATAATAAAACCATTTTTGAGCTACCTGTTTGTCAAGTTTCTTCAATTACCTGCTAATTGGGTGAAATAATCGGCAAATGGGGTTGGTTTGGATATATATATATATATATATATATATATATATATATATATATATATATATATATATATGTATTTGTATAAAATTGTTATTAACATTTATTTTATTATTTATTGTATGTAGGATTATAACTACCTGGAGCTTAGTGGAGGGACTCGTCTACGCCCTTTTATACATAATAATAAATTTTCTGGAAAATTTATTATATTATTGATAATTTGAAATTTCATTTTAAATAATATTACAAAATGGTTATTTTCGGAAATGAGATAATTTTAGAAGCCTTAACTTTTTTTAAATGACTAAATGTGGTACGCCTACGGTTCCGGCCAAAATGAGTGATTTATTACTCCATGCCTTTTAAAAACGGAGTATATTTGTAGTTAAACATAACTTTGATGAAAATTATTCTATTATAATACTTCTCTGCAAAAGTTTTAAATATGCTAAATCATAAATTTGGACCAAATACATCAAAACATGTTCCACTTCAGAGAAAAGCTGCTTACTTGAGACAGAAAACAGTGAAATATTTTTTACTGAGATAATGTTAACTGCTCATATATGTTTGTATTGGAAAAATAAAAATACTATAATTATCTCTCTACCCATTTTATCAATGAAAAATAATTGTTTCAGGTAATTCAACATAAGGTGATACCCGAGAGGTAAACCTCTAGCAAAATTCTGTACATCATTGCCTAGTAATGCCCACTACTGACCCAGTAATGCGCACTACTGACCCAGTAATTCCCATTACTGCCCCAAGAATGCCCATTACTGCCCCAACAATAGCCACTATTAATCCAGTAATCAGTGGCGTAGTTAGATAGTCAGAGGCCATGGTGCGAAAACTAGGGGGGCCCCCTAATAAATTGTACAGTTTTTATCAAGTCGAAATATAAATACTCCAAAGAAGCAAAGCTACTTTATCATCATTTCTTTATCATGCACCGCAGCGCAGGGCACAGCAATGCTACTTACTGTAAGTACGTGTCTTGCCTGAGCATAGTTCTACAGTTAAGCAGTTCAGGAATATACTTGAATAAATAATGTTATTAGGTAATGAAACAAAATGAATCGATAGGTTTATTTATGTATTTATATAAAATAATCAATTGTGGATAAAAATAAAACATTGAAAACAATGTATATTACTCATGTACAAAGATTAACTTATGTATTAAAAAAAATAACCAGTTTTGTTTGCAATATATTTTTAGCCTTATTTTCTGCGCAAGAATCAATGTCTTCCGCCAAATCAAGTTTTTGATGAAGCTTTGTTTTTGAATGATATCAGAGATGATTGTCGCAGCCTTTTTTCTACGAAATGGGAATCCATACCACATTTTATTGCAGTTTCACTATCTTTGCACTTGAAAGGTTTGAAGTCATTTCTATAAATTTTCATCTTTGCATTCGTCTCTGCTAATGCTCTACATACGTCGTCCAAATTGATATCGCATTTTTGTAAATCTTTAGATGCATAATTGATTTCATTCAGAATGCGGTGCATAAAATCGCAAAAAAGTGAATTCAAAATTAAACATTTTTGTTTTAATAATTTCTGCTTTACTTCGCTCCTCTTTACTGGAATTTGTAATAAGTACGACTATGGAGAAAAAGAAAATAATTTTCAATATAAAACAAATCCGTAAACTCCCTGTGAATATATAATTCAAAGTTAAAACAAAATTATGCGATCGTATGACCTACATTTTTTTATTTGCAAGATCATGATTAGTCACAACAACTTACTAAAATAATTTGAAAATAAAACATAGTATTTTAAACTAGATTTTACCGACCCTGAAGTTGTTTTCAGCTAATCGCACAAAGGCAACTGCAATTGTGAAAAATGTGTTAGGCGCCTATGGCTTTGAAAAGGCAGTCGAACTTCTACAATCAAAACATTTAACATTTTTCTTTGATTGTAGATGAATCGACAGAGAAACAATAAAAAGTTTAGCTATTGTAGCGAGAGTTTTCTAGGTTTGCTGCCAGTAACGAATAGTACAGCAGAAGGTTTATATACTTCAATACTCAAATTTTTCGCACATTTTTCCATCGATTATAAAAAAAATATGATTGGTTTTGCATCTGACGGTGCCAGTACCATGATGGGTGTTCTTCATAATTCTCTTTCAACGAAACTTGAAGCTGTGACATTCCTGATCTGTTTTTAATGAAGTGTGTGTATATCATTCATTCAGTGTGTGCGCAAATTATACATGCACAAATATACCCGATGCGGTTGAACAAATCTGCAGAGACTTACATACTTATTTACAGTCTAATTTTAAAACGCAAACAGAATTTTGTGAATTTCAGGAATTGGTTACAGTTAAGATTTATAAAATTTTACAGCTGTCACAAACTAGATGGTTTTCACTTCTAAGCGTTGTAAAGAGAATTATTGAACAATATGACGCTTTGAAAATATATTTTACGCAAGAGACTTTCACGCAAAAAATAGGATCAGCCCAAAATATATTAAGTATACTTAAAGATCCTTAAGTAAAACTATATTTATATTTTTTGGTGTTCGTGTTACCATTTTTTAACGACTTAACGGTGGAAATGCAGTCTGAAGGTGTTAAAATTCATAAACCGTATAAAAAAATAGAGACTGTTTTGATAACTCTTCTCGACACATGGGCTAAATGAAGATGCTGCTCTGCTTCAATTTAGAACGCGCTGTTTAGAATTTCTAATTGAAGGCTGTTCTCAACTTATAAAATAAATAAAAGTATCGAAATTTTGAAACTCTCAATAATCTCATCAGATGTCGTCATGTCGAAAAAATACAATTCTATTGCTCCCTTGACGTCAAATTTCTCTTTTGGAAGAAGTCACTTACATGAAATAGAGCGCGAGTGGCGTTTATTAAGAAATTTTGATTTTCAAAAATTTTCAGACACTGAGCCATTACATGGGTTTTGGCTAAAAATGGAAAACTTAAAATTGGGTGATGAGTGATGATGAACCTTTTTGTCTGAATCCGTGTTATTTATTTTTCAATATTGTCTTTGCTGCACTCAAGCGCTACCGTAGAAAGATTTTTTTCCCAAATCAATTTAAATAAAACAAAAATAAACGGTTTTAAGGATTAAAACTAACTTTTCCACATCTGTGGCCCTGAACAATATTCTATCATAAAATTGTTACTTGTATACACTTCGGGGGATGTATCGTGCTAACAAACTGAAACTTCTCCAAAAATAACCAAAAATTCAGTATATCTGGATTTATAGGACCCGCTGTACTCGCTCTAGTCAACTGAAAATCAATAGAGTATATCTGTGAGACACCTTGTACAATACTCAATCATAAAATTGATCAATCGTATACTCTCTGGATGCTGTATCGTGCTAACAATCTGAAAATTCTCCAAAAATGACGAAAATTTGGTACTTCAAGTACCATAGCACCCGTTGTACTGGCTTACTGGCTTTAATGAGTTGAATATCAATAGGGTTCATCTTTGAGATGCTCTGATTAATATCCAATCATAAAATTGGTCACTTGTATATATACTCCGGTGGCTGTATCGTGCTAACAAACTGAATTTTCTCCAAAAATGACAAAAATATCGTACTTAAAGTACTGTAGCACCTGTTGTATTGGCTCCGGTGAGCTGAAAATCAATAGGGTTCATCAGTTATGGTAGAAGGTATAGGAGGTGTGGCAGTCAATGCTTCATGTGGGGTGGGGTTGATTTTGTTTCTGAATTTCTCAAAAAAATGTTTGGCTAGAGTTTCACCAATTTCTTGATTCTCACTAATTACAGTGTTGTTAGAGATAACATTGGCTACTTTAAGACTGGTATTGTTTCCTTGAATTTGTCTGATTTTTTTCCATACAACAGTGGGATTAGTATTTTCGTTGATTGAGGACAGATAGTTTCTCCAAGAAGATTTTTTACTTTGTTTTATGGTTTATCGAGTCTTGGCTCTGGCTTTTTTCAGTTTTAAGAGATTATCTTGGCTCTTGTTTATTCGGTAATTTTTGAGTGCAAATTTTTGTTCATCTACAGCAATTTGACAAGAGGTATTCCACCAGGGAACTGTTTTTCGTTTGTTTGAAATAATATTTTTGCCAATGTGTGCATTGGCAGCTGAAAATTAGGCGTTTGTAATTAACGTCATGTTATTGTCTGTATTGTCGGAGAACGAGAGGGTGGATAAAGTGGTATCTGTATGAGTTGTGTAACTGGGCCAGTCAGCATTGTTTAGGCACCAGTAGCTTCTGGTTAAACTTTGTTGAATATTTGGTTCATTGGATGATATGAAGATGGGATAGTGATTGCTGTCGTAAAGGTCATCGGCAATTTGCCAAGTTAGTAGAGTAGCTGATTTAGGGTCACTGAAGCTCAGATCTATAGAGAAGAGAGTTCCGGATGAAAAGTTGAAATGTGTACTGGAGCCTGTATTCAATAGGCAGGATCCTGTGAAATTGATTACTCTTTCAATAGTTTTCCCTTTACCGAATGTATAGTTGGTTTCCCACATAGTGTTGTGGGCGTTAAAATCACCTACAAGAATATATGGGGTAGGAAGTTGGTAGATAAGGTTTAATAGCTCTGTATCTTTTAGTGGGTGGTTAGGTGGAATATATATGCTGCAAATAGTAAGCTTATTAGGACACCAAGTGGTTATGGCAATGGCCTCAAGATCTGTTGTGAGTGGGAGGTGAAACGAGAACAGTTCGCTTGAAATAAAGATTGATGTGCCGCCACTGGCACGTATACAGTCGGTGCGGATAAAGTGATATCCTTCAAAGTTTTTAGCTTAGGGAGTTTGGATAATTTGGTGTTGGTTTCCTGAAGGCATATTATTTCAGGCTGTTCATCGACAACTAGTTGCTGGATTCTTTCTAATCGAGGAAAGAATCCATCACAGTTCCATTGAATTAATTTGAAACTGGCTCTTGACTTGGAGGTGATAAGGGTGGCTGTGAGGATTTTTGCAGGCATTCATAATATTCAATCATAAAATTGGTGACTTATTGAACTCCGGAGGCTGTATCGTGCTAACAAACTGAAATCTCTCAAAAAATTACAAAATGTACTTCAAGTACCATAGCACCCGTTGTACTGGCTCTGGTGAACTGAAAATCAATAGGGATTATCTGTGACATGTCCTTAACAATATTCAATCATAAAATTGCTGACTTATTGCACTCCGGAGGCTGTATCGTGCTAACAAGACATGTAACGAAAAGTGGCCAACGACGACGACATACACACAGGATTTTTTTTCTAAAAACCGTTTTTTCGTGTTGTTGTTGATGGAAAACGTAAAAATAACTCAAAAAAAAATTTCAAAACTCTAACTTTTTTTGGGGTAAACCAATACACTATGTCGGATTTTGCACACTAAAAGTTTATTAAAGTCTAGCATTTGTTTTAATTTCGGTATTGAGCCCGATATGTTGAGAAAACTCACATCAGAAGTTTTATATAAAGAAAATAGATAAAAATAGTTTGTTTGTAGAATTTCTTAGAAAACAACATGTTTAATTGATTGAAAAAAGTAGTTTGTTTGTGACGTGTTTAAAAATTAACAGTGTTTTTTATTGTTTAATGTTTTATTTCTTTTGAAATATTTTGTATCCTAATGCTTGGGTTCTAGCAAATATATACTCGGTAAATAAATGAAATTACTATAATTCATTATACCTACCTCTCCAAAATATATTTCCATACTTATATATCCTTTATCTATTGATATATTTGTCTAGGGAATTTTTTGTCATACATCTAGGGAAATAAAAAAAGGTCGTCTGGCAACCCTGCAGACGTGGTTTGTTCGCGAAAGGTGTCGGGTAGGTTTGGACCCCAACTGTAGGGGCAAGATAGCGTCTCCTATCACCTGCACGGGTACGTTTGTCAGTCCGGGTAAAGTTTTTAAATTTATTTAAATTTTTTTTTGAGTGTATTGTGCTGGAACTTACTTTCCTTTCGTCGCGAATCTGAGTGGTCAGGGTGATATTTAGTTATCACCGGCAGCGAAAGGTTGCCTCATACAGATAAGACTCCGGGAAAGGTTACAGAGAGTGTTTCATCCTAAACTTAAGGGCGCGAGTGTTGGTAGATTCCGTTTCATCTTTACGTGGTATCCATCGAACTCTCACACACCGAGATCCAGTAAAATCGGACATCCTGTAAGTTTTTTAATTCCTTTTTATATAATATCGGGATAACATTGGTTTGCTGTCTCACCTTGAGGATTAATTAAGCATAGTCGTACTATACTCGCTGAACCCTGACCCCCCAAGAGGCGGGAACGCGACATAATAAATTAGGAAAACTTTTTAACCTAGATCATCTTTTAGAGAGAATTAGTATTTCACATAGAAGTAATTGTTAATGTATTTATTTTTGATTAGGATACAGGTTTTTCCATTCTTACGTTACATATTAGATAAATTAAGAAATCATTGTATTTTGAATATCTTGGGCACTCCAGGTAGATTATATCGAGTGCCTTGTTTGTTTTTAGCGAATCCGTTTAATTCCCTCCAGCGCCCTGTTTCATTCCTTTAGGTGCTTCTGCTGATGTCACAGGAGCGACGATTCCTCGAACCAACCCGGTCCTGACGGATGATTTGAGCCAAGAGCCCAGGCAGATCCACGAAACACTTGCCGCTCGAGCCCGCAACCCCTCTCTCGTCTTTTTTATGGGAGACGAATTTCTCGTTCTAATTTTCTAATTTGTAAGATAAATTCGCAATTTGTGGTAATGGTTTTATGAAATTCTACGAAATGATATATAAAACGTACTCTCATAATTCTAGAAATACCTAATAGTAATATGGAAATACCGATTTAACATTTTTTTTAAGATATTGAATAATTTGAGGTTATGGACTACTATTCACTCTTAGAAGATTAATTATACATTTTTAGGTTAGGAATTATTAGTGCGGCAATATCACTCTGTTAATTTAGTATTATTGTCATAATAAAGAAATGCTAATACAGGAATGTTGATACGTTATGCCTGAAATAACATCTTCATTTTTATGATGATTATTTATAAAAAAAGTAATTAAGTAAAAGTTAATTTAAAACTGTAAATTACACGAGGTATAATATTAACGTTACATCCGAATTCGCCATTAAATATAATAACACGACCTACGATATACACAATCGGACAGTTTCGATGTAAACGTACGTCTGAGCTTCTAAGCTAACAATTTCTCGAATGAATGAATTGATAGTATTCAACAAAACGTCGGCTGATAGCAGATTTTAATGAAATGCCCACTTGTTGATTCTTAATGTTTAATAAACAAATCGGAATTAAAATACGTAAAACATACGTGTGACCTTATCGCAACGTTGCCAGATCTTTTATAACCATACAATTATCGCAAATTGGTTCAGTACAATGGAATTTATTCCTGCTGGTTTCTGACGATTAGTTTCAATTAAAAGGAAATAAAAGTGGATTGGTAATATCTGAAAATAAATATGGCGCAGTAGGTATTTAATTCAAATTGGTTTCTGAATGAATAATTAAACTGAATTAAAACCTGATTAATTGATAATTTGGCAACTGTGTATCGTTAGCTGCTGTTTTAGATAAATATTGAATGAATGGATTTGTACTTGGCTTGTGATTCGATAATGACGTTATTTTGATGTGTAGGTTCGGTGCAGGTGTGCTCATTTTCTACTTAAATTCGTTTATACTGCTCCACATAAATTAGCAAATATTTTTTCTGAAATTTAACGGAGATTTGAACTGACATTAAAAATAAATTCTATGTCTTTTCACTAATTTCTTATTTTTTATTCCACCATTGCTTTCAGGAAATATTTATATTGTATGAATTTTAATAACTTCGCACTTCGCTTTGACTAGAATTAATCTAAACATTCCAATTTAATCAATTCTGTTGGGATATATATATATATATATATATATATATTCAAAGACAAATATCAGAATGTATCTCTATGTTTTTCTTTGGTTTTACACGATGTAATGTACAAATGATTTATGTGTTTCGTGCCAACGAGAAATGTATGTTTTGCTCCAGCGGTTTCTCGGATTGTGATAAGATGGCGTGCCTCCTACGCATGACTTACTTTAAGTAAAAAAAAATATCTGCGAATAATATAGAATGAACTAGAACTGATTATAAACAAGTAAGATGTCTCATTGGAATAAAAAGTTAAAAATCTTGAAGAGTGTTGTGACGGGTATTTCTTCTGCCACCTTTATTAACTTATATCTCGTAATCTAACAAGTTTAGAGAAACATTTTATTGAAGTATTTGAAATATTTCTCAACTATATATTTTGTATAAAGAATAGTATATACATTTCTATACGAGATGTCTAACAAAATTATTGAAAAACGATGGAGTTTGATAATAATGTAGATTCGACAATGATTTAGAAATTTCTCATAATAAAGCAGGTTTTCATTTAATAATAATTAGGTCAGATTCTAGTTAAATTAGTTTCTAAATGGTCTTTATTAACTGTTTTGTAATCCCTATTTACAGTATTTTAAAAAATGAAACAAACGAAACTACTATGTTTCCTGCGTGGCATCATGGCTCCTTGCTTACAAGCATTATCCATATTGTTACGAAATCGCACACCGTTGTAGTCACTGAATCCGACTCTGTCTAAACTAGACATTTCCAGTAACGTCCATTGTTTTTGTGAGCCGCAATCTAGAATTATCCAGAAAAAAGGCACTTAATATATAAGAGAGTCTACCTACCAACGGAGTTAGTTTATAATTTGTTCTCGTGAGATAAAAACAAGTAAATATATAAATTAAGTCTAAGTAAATAAACAGTAGTGAAGTGTTTATAAAAAATAGTGTAATATACTGTGTATCTAGTATAAATTAGTGAATAGTTTAGTAAGTGAACAAATTAAGTGAATAGACATTAAGCTTTCAACGAGTAAACACATATAGTCTCGTTTTCTGCATTTTTTTGGTAAATATCATTAAAAACGAGTTAGTTTTATGTGTATTGTTTTTACAAGTGGTAAGTCGCTTTATATCTACCCTATAGTAACGACTAAATAATAGGCCAGTCCATCTGGCCAATTTTCACTTAATATTTTGGTATCCAAAATATTAAAAAACCAAAAATGTCAACCACAATAAACCAACCACAACCAGCTGGACCTAGCTTCGCAGCAGTTACTAAAAATTCAGTAAAGAAACCGCAAGCACCTACATTATTCCTTTGCATCACGCATTTCCAATCACCGTATATGTATACAGAGTGGAAAGTCTAACTGGAACAAATTCTGTAACTTGATAAATAAAGGTTTATCGCAAAATTCCTGAAACACGTCAATTTTTATTTTCAATGGAGCATATTACAAAGAGATTTGTTTATCTTTTTAATTATCTGGTGGGGTTGCAGACAACCCCAACTTCTTTTTTTTAAATGGAAGAGTAGGTTGATTAATTTTTTTATTTTAAAGCTTTTTCAATTGTTAATACAATTCCACTTTTTTTTGTTACTTTTTATAAGCAATGTGTCGGGAAAAAAATGAAATAAGGAAATATTTACTCAAATTACTTTAATGTGTATAGGTACATTTTTTCTTACTTGATAAGCCCAATAAAAAACCTGCTCGATAGTTTGTTGGTCAATTTGAACTGAATGTGATTGATTTGTTAGTACTTGTTTGTATTTCAACGTGTAAATAACAAACGAGAAATAAGAAAATGCCCTATTTAACCGAGACGCATCGTATCGAAATTTTAATGATGATCGGATATGGGGACAGAAGCCGAACACAGGCTGAAGTCGCTCGATTGTTTACTGAAGTTCATCCAGAATTACCTTCAATTAATCGAAGTACGATTAGCAAAATTGAAACTCGACATTCGGGAGTTAGGCCACGTAAGGGATACTCCTCGACAAAAGGTTTCAAAAGTTGACGAAGAAGCTCAGTTGAACATATTGTAATGTTTTTCTTATTTATTAAAAGTCTTTATTACGGGTGGGATAAATTTTAAACACTCAGTATGGCTACTTACTAATTTATTTAAACACTAACACTTAATTTATATATACTTAACTAATCACTTAATTATTAATTTATATTAACTGTATATTCGCTCAAACTAATTTATATAAACACTTTATATTCACTTATTTACTGTTTAACTCACGATGTCAAATTATAAACTAACTAACTCTTCCTGATCAGTCCCCTTATATACTAGTGCCTTTTGTACTACAGAATTCCAGGTTGCGGCTTATACACACAAATAATTTTTCTGGCCTTTTCTAGATAACTCTGGTCACAAAAACAATGTTTACATAAGATAGTCGTAAGCTCGTAAACAGTTTTTTATAACTGCGTATCCGCCATAATTTTCACTTTTATACCTGGCTTAGACAGAGTCGGTTTTAGGGACTATACCAGTGTGCTATTTCGTAACAATATTGTTGGAAGTTGAAGAAAATCCTGTTACTCCAGCTAGGCAAATAGCTCGCGTTCATGTTGTCAGTCATACAAACGTTTTAAAAATTCTTAAAGAAGCCAATAAGCACCCATATAAGATGCAAAACCTGCAGGAGCTTAACAAAGATGATCCTGATCGTAGACTCGAATTTTGCGAACGAATTATGGCTTCTATCGATGGTGGACAAATTGCTTTGGAATGGGTGCTGTTTTCTGATGAGGCTACGTTCACATTACATGGGAACGTCAATCGACAGAACTGCCGTTATTGGGCTGACGAAAATCCCCGTTGGATGCGTGAATCCCATACCCAAAGGCCGCAAAAAACAAACGTCTGGGTTGGAATTATTGGGGATCGCATAGTAGGTCCTTTTTTTTCAATGGAAACGTAACCGGAGAAACATACCTTAATATGCTCCAAGAAGAACCGATTCCTACTTTAGTAAATTTATTCCGCAATAATTTGGATCCCAACTTATTTGACCAACGGATGTGGTTTCAACAAGATGGGGCACCACCACATTTTGCTGAAAATGTACGGACCTATCTTAACGGAGTGTTTCCAAATAGTTGGATTGGAAGAAGGGGCCCAATTGAGTGGCCAGCAAGTTTCCGACGATCTATTTATGTTATACCTGAAAATGAACCTTTTGAAATACAAACTTCAATTGTAATCCTACATGAAAATACGAACTATAGAATCTTCATTACTACAGACAAACTTGAATGCTTCCTTTGTAAGCAGTCTGGACACACCGCAGATTCCTGCCCAAATCCGCAAGATATATCCTGCAACCCCCCTACACCTTCTACCCTCAGACACGAAAGTCAAGACATATCTTCTGACATATCACCTCCTCAACATTCCTCATCCGAAGAGCATCCTGCCGATAATACCTCTTCCATTTCAAAAAAAAACTACAGAACAACCCCAAATTTCAGATGGTTTAAGAGGACACACTCCACTGACACCAGCCTCGAATCACCTCCTATACAAATTACTACCATTCCTCCGATTCTCGACCTAGAGCAGTAGAAGAGAAGATCGAGCAAGGCAGAAATACTCCCAAGGTCGAAGACATTTGCAGTTTTATCCGAGCCAAGGAACCAGGACGAAGAGGTTGGCAAAGGAGTACTAATTGGAAAAGGGTTGGTTGCGTCGGCGAAAGAGATCCCAGTACGTATGATAAACGTGAACAATTACCCAATTACCATCAAGAAAGAAGCCAAAATTGGATTCTGCGTACCAGTGACGTCTATAGTTCGCCAAACAACGGCAACTGACAATTCCAATGCCAGATTCGAACAGTAGCTGATCACTCCTTGAACCGAGCTGAAAAAAGGATAATGAGAGAATTTCTCTTGCAGTATCGAGATCTATTCGTACTAAAAGGAGGGAAGACTGGTGGAACATCAGCCATCAAACACAAAATCGATACTGATAATGCCTAGCCAATTAGGCAATTAGCTCGAAGACTACCACGAGCGAAGAGAGAATAATTCGAGAGATGGCTGAAGAAAAAGTAATAGAACCATCTACTAGTCCATGGGTGTCTCTAGTAGTGCTCGTCTAGAAAAAAAATGAACTACGGGATTCAGCATGATGGGAAAATTGTCAAACGAGGCCGTTAGGCCGAGTTTGATAACCCATTGAGTATAATAATATTTATTCACAATTCAATTTAACTTAAACAATGATTTTTAACAATCAATAAATGTAGAATTCCCACAGAAGGATGAACCTGTGCGTGGGTTGTAAGCATATTAAATAACATAGATTTCGATGAATAAAACCGTAAAAATAAAGTTTCTTCCGGTATTAGCAAAGATCACCAGAAGATATATAGATATCATATCAAAATCACTTACGGTATAATATGAATTTACGATACGAATATAGTACATTATTTTACCTACTACCAATAATGTTAATTATTTACTCAAAATTAGTCAATATTCCTGAAATTAATGATATTAGAATCATGTAACAAGCCAGCGTTGAGCTCATTGTTGATTTATTTTGCGAACTGTTAATTTTGACGCGTTCACTTCAGTTTGGTAAAGTAAGCATCGGTATCTAAAAGCCATTGAATTATATAGGAAGTGGTGCGAAGAAAAAAAGGTTAAAAATATCGGTTCCGAAAGTGTACTCCTGGCATATTTTGGAGAACATACCAGACAAAAGAAGCCGTCTACTTTGTGGGCAATGTACAGTATGATTCGAACGATGTTAGAAATTGAAGAAAAAACTGATATTTCGAAACATGGGAAACTGCTAGCCTTCCTAAAACGACAAAATGTGGGCTTTAGGCCCAAGAAATCGAACGTATTTTCGAGGAAGAATATAGAGGATTTTTTAAATAAAGCTCCAAATAATCTTCTACCGATGAAGGTAAGTTATTAGTGATTCTTTAAATAGGTATTTAAAAAAAACGTTTTTGAGCTAATACAAGTATACTGGTACTATGGTATTAATTTTTCTTATTGTTTTAGGTAGCAATAATAATAGGCGTATCTGGAGCTTATCGGACGGACGAATTAGTGAAAATGAAATTGTTGGATGTTGCTTTTTTTGAAGAAAAAATTTCGGTTGAGATTCCAGATTCTAAAACACATACAAATAGATCATTTCTAATTACTGATCCAGTATGGGTGAAGATCATTCGAGACTACATAAATTTGAGAAAAAACATAGAAAACGATAGATTTTTTGTTCAGTTCAGAGGAGAAATAGCAAGAAATCAACCAATTGGACACAATACAATGGCTAATTTTTCCCAAAAAATTGCTACTTTTTTGAATTTAGATAACTGGAAAGGTTTCACAGGACACGCACTCAGAAGAACCGCCGCTACGTTACTTGCCAACAGTGGTGCAAGTGTACTCCAATTAAAAAGCCTGGGAGGATGGAAATCTAGTACTGTGGCAGAAGGTTATGTGGATGGCTCAATAGAGAATAAAACGAAAACTGCCACCATGCTGTCCCAATGTGCCATGTCTTCTGTAGCTATTGCAAGTAGTTCACCAACCTCAGTCATTCAACATGAAAGTGAGGGTGGGAAGTAGAGGTGTATCATGTGACACTTCCCAACCTTCAATGACGTTAGTAATGATAGCATTACATATATGGTTGTAAATAAAAATAATTAAATCACGACCACTACAATCCCGATTGTTCTCATTATTGTGTGAAAATTATGGCATCAAACATAAAACACTTCTGCTCGATAGAGAAGTGCGATGGCTGTCTCGGGGTAAAACTTTTACAAGGCTATTTGAACTTAGACCCGAGTTACAAATGTTTCTTTCAGATACTTTTTTTAATTTGAAAGATATTTTGTATGATTAAACTTGGTTGTTCCGACTGTCTTTTATGGCGGATATTCTTCAAAAACTGAACGAATTAAATTTATCATTGCAAAGTAAACAGACAACAGTGTTCCAAGTCTGTAACAAAATAACGCCTTCAAAAGAAAATTAGATTTTTGGATTATTTGCGTTGGTAAGAGAAAAATAGAAAGCTTTACATCACTCAGTGAATTTGTTAGCGATAACGAAATGTTTCAAGATTATGTATTTGAAGAAGTATTTTCGCGAAGAACAGAAAACAAAAATGAAACTGAAGTCATGGATTCATAATCCTTTTTTACCCTTGCAAAAACCCGAAAGTATGTCAAATGAGATATCTGAATATCTTTTAGAAATATCGTCAGATACAAGTATGGAGTCACTATTACGACGCCTCTCAACGATTTTTCGTGCAGAATTCGTGATGAATATCCAATGCTTGCCAAAATGGCTCTGAATATTCTTCTCCTGTATTTTTTTTATACCATGAATACTTCTCTTTCGATTTTCACAAATTTCAGTCTTTCCATTTCATAGACTACACATTTTTTAAGGTAATTTTTTACAAAAATTGTTATTGCAACTTTAATCTTGTATATTATACACAAATATCAAATTGATGAAATCAATTACGGTCGGTTATCAAGATGCATCTTTTCTATATCGAATGGTGTAAGAATAAAGTCGACATCTTTCATAGTTTAGGAATAGCACGGGTCGCTAGTTTAAGAGGGGCCTCACGTTTTAGGAACCTGAAAACAGTTGGCACCCGTGATTTGCAACAAAATTTAGGTCATTTTGTACGCAAAAAATCTAAATAACGCAGGGAAATTAAGTGTTGAACTTTTAACACAATATAACTTGGACCTTTGTCTTGGGGATCAGGTATTTTGGTTGAGTTTTATATTGTAATAAAAAAGATATAAGCCATTAAGTGATGGTGTGATTTTGACAATTTGTGGTCACCAATCTGGACACCAAAACCTGATCCCCAAAAGGAAGCCTAGAGAATTCGATTCTGAAAATATGAAATCTCAAATCATTGTATTTTTTGAGATTTGTTGTGCGCAAATTTTTGCAAACGAACATCTTTTTACTTTAGTCCAACCGCTCCACCGTCTTGATGCATAGCGCTGTTTAGAACAATATAGAACAATGACAGAAGACGACGGTCAATTCATAGACAAATAATTTTATAACTTTCTCTATGAGTCAAATATGCTGTCGTCATATGTTTTGTGTTCATAAAAATATCCCAAATTTATAGTTTAGTGTGAATTGTATTTGTAAGTGATTATAATTAAGTAATTTTCATGCTAAATAAGTAAATTTATGCTTCGTAAATTCTATTTATATTTACTCCACAAGATTGTGTTTAGTGCTTCATGTTTTCTTGCAACAAAAATGCACTTTTTGCACCTATTACACAAATAACTACTTTTTAATGTTATTCTTATTTATTGTTGGTAAATACATCAAAGTGATTAAATATATTATGTGAGAATGATTTTGAGTTTTTGTTCTTTGGAATAAATATATCATGTTTATACCTGATAATAGTAATTGTTATTCCGCTTAAGTTGAATTTTATTGTTGTGTTTTTCTAGACCAATTTTGTTCTTCATGAGGTCAATTATTTCGCTTATTGTATTTGTTTGTAAATTCAGTGTGATGCAGAGTGGAGGCATTTTATTTCAATCCTTACAAGCCCTAAAATATTTTATCAATAAATGTATGTCATTTAATATGCAAAAAGAATTTATAACACATGGTAATTATTTGTTATGTCAAATATATTTACCATCAGGAGAAGCACCTAGAAAACCGTGTTGAACATCTACCCACAATCCTCAATCAACCACCACAACATTTTGTACTTGTTCAAAAATGCTCTTAGCCACTTTTTCCTTAAGATTTCCATACTCCATTACCTCCGTCATACAATAAGTCTTTTTAAGAACAGTTTTAACAAGAGAATGACAAGGTGTATTTGTTTTTCTATTAACAACCTGTCCAAAGATTTTATAAGAAATTAGGATGGTTATCCACTTTTTAGCTTGCCTTAGTCTATGCACCATAGGTAATAGTAATTGTTAAATTAAACTAATGAACGAAGTAGGTAACATTATATTTTAAAAATATTTTAACCATAAATATTTTAAAACTTTGTCTAGCCAATAGTCAAAATTTCCTTGCAAATTGTTTGATTATATAAGCATTTCAAAAAATCAAAGAAAATAAGAAACCAAATTATTATTAAAGGATGACTTAGTAATAGTCTTAGTTGTTGATATTAAAAAAAAAATTGTAAAACAAAGGACGACTAAAAAGTTAATTTTGTCTACTTGTTGCATTTCAAGGGCTGTATCGAGTTATACAGATAGGTTTTCTTTTCTAAAAACAATTATTTTGTGTTGTTCTTGATGAAAAACGCAAAAACAACTCAAAAAAATACAAAATTCCATCTTTTTTTTGGGTAAACCTATACTTTTCTCGCATATTAGATGGGTTGGATGGAAAAGTAATAATACCAATAATGTATTATACAAAAACAAAAAAAATATTTACCATTCAGGTGATCACACATATGTGTATCTGTCATGGAAAAAAGAGAATGAACCAACTATTTTTTTGTATAATGAATGAAAAATGTTTTAGTTTCAATCTCCACAACACATATGATCAATCTTTGCAAACAAGGTAGAAGCAAACTTGTACATGTTGATTGTATGTTTGATTTTATACTGTATATATCGATCTCCCCACAATATATACATTAATATTTGTCTTTACAGATCTTTCGCTTTAAATTTTTTATTAGTTGTTATAGTTGCTTTGTAAGTTTTTTAAACGTTTGCTATTTTAAATTGAAATTCCTCACTGTACCTTACTTTCCTCTTTCCATTAAATATAAAGCATTGTATTACAAGTAAATATTTCTTTGTATAATAAATTTGGAAACTCTTTGTTTATATTATTTGTTTCTAGATAAAATTGAATATATTTACACATGTAGTTGAAAAAAGAGCCTACATGTCAAATAAAATTTGAAAGCAACCAACAGGTACTCTGAAACTGATACAAATATGATTAGATTGAGGCAAAGTTGTGACATGACGTTCTGTGTTTTCAGATTAAATGGCCTATTTTAAATCATGTAAATTTGCAACCTTTCTGCAGTTTAATTTTCTTAGCATGAAACAAACAAAAATTTATAATCATGAAAACATTTTATTATGTTAATATAAATGGTACAAATTTTGAAAGGTAGAATGTTTTTAAAGTATGTATATTTTTCTTCCATTCTTAATTTCTAGCAATTTCCGCAATGCTGTCACTTGGTATCCATATTATTAAATTGCACATGTCCTTTCATGCAATATGTAATGCACCTTGTTTCAGGTGATAATAGTTATATTTTTCAATTATCACTATTATATATTCATCAAAATGAATTGTGCAATTCTTGTCTTTTGAGAGCGGTTTTAATTTTTCTTCATTCAGATACTTCAAAGGTCAGTTCACTTCAATTAAGCATTTTTCGCTTTTCACTAACAAACCCATATTATCATTAAAACAGGGTTTCAAGAGAATGTTGAAAGATGGTTTGATGATACTAGAACAAACCATCAATATTATTTATCTCACATTTTCACATTAATCAAATAATCCAGTGAACATAACCTCAAACATGGCTTTTAAAATTAAAAAATAGGGTTTCAAGAGAATGTTGAAAGATGGTTTAATGATACTAGAACAAACCATCAATATTATTTACCTCACATTTTCACATTAATCAAATAATCCAGTAAACATAACCTCAAACATGGCTTTTAAAATTAAAAAATACGGATTGCAGGATAATTTACATTATCATAACTATAATTTTTGATATCGGGTCGATACGATTACGTACTTTTTAACAATTTATTCCTTTCAAAAACATTTATGAAACTCTTAAATAATCAAAAATCTACACTCAAATGGAAATTATGTCAACAAATTTTGTTTGGATCCGTGTATATAATATTCTCTTATCTATGCACAGGTGTGCTGTGGTTTGGATGCAACATAAAAAACAGAGATAAGGTTTCTGTGCTCACAAGAAGTTGAAATAATTGAAATCAAAACATTCGAACAGAGATGCGTTTCTTTGAACAGTCAAGAGTGGAAAGACAGAGAGAGAAAATATGTTGAATAAGTAAAAGCCGATTCAGTACTACTATCGACATCTATCGTAAATATTTTGAACCAAATAATTACTAAATTAGTAACTAGTATTGTGTAGGTTTTTAGGTTTATATACCTGTGAGAAGGCCCCTCTTAAATAATAAATGTTCATTCTACCTCTATCTTTATCATAATATTAGTCTGTTTATGTAAAAAGACACATTTTATACACCCGCACATTCATTGTTTTTCTTCAAATTACGTATAATACCATAAAGAAATGTTTTTACAAGAACGTTTAGAGATGATGATCGTTATGTAGGCGATATGATTACATACTTTCTAAAAATTTTTTTGCCTCTTAGAGGAAACTCGACTTTTATCCTCAGTGGTACTATTACGGTACTTTCCTAATTAGGTATGCCGGAGAGGTACTTATTATCATAATTATAATAATGGCTTAATGTAACTTATACCCACGTAAAGGTAGATCTGAATAGTCGACAAAGTTTTATATTAGCGGATCTATTTGGGATTTTGATTTAAGACAAATCTAAAAATATCCGGAGTTCTGGAAAGAATAATATACAGATTGTCCGGCAAATAAGAAATATTTAAAATACCTAAATAAACTTGTTAGGTTATGAGATCAAGAAAAACATTTTATTGCAACTGCTTGCAAAGCATTGTCTCTTAATATGTGTTTGCTAAAGAAGATTACCAATCAAATAAAAAATCGTTTGCAAAAATATATTGAAGCTTAAGAATGAAATAGCAACGTTTATTAATTAATATATCCAAAATTGTGTCAATAATAAGTTAATATAAGGTTTCAGTTTACAATATTTTGTATTTAATTTCTGCTGTATATCGACTTTCAATTGAAGTTTTTCTAGTAATTTCTTAATAATAAACTGTCAAGTATTTTCAATCGATAGTTGAAAAAAAAAGATATTTGGCGACAGTGACAATGGAAAGTTTTAGGAAATACCGTGATATAATCTGGGGAAACATTTCATGAAAACATCTGAAGAAATCGACCTGAAGATGAGCGACAAATAAAGAAACAAAGACGACGTGTTATCCCTTTTAAAACAAGTAGAAGACAAGGGTGACCGACTATTCTGTGCAGATGAAAGAGGTATACTGTTAACTAATACCACCGAAGAAGCAGATTTAGAAGAGGAATTCGACAAGGTAGAATTTTATCGAGAAGAAAATAAAATAAAACAAAGATCCAGTTGTGAAGTTCCATTGAAGAAGACTAAGCAATATCTCAGGAATGGAGTAGTGAATAGAGAAATAAGAAATTCCGTCTTCCCAAAATCGATCTCAAATTTTTTAAGGATTACAGCAGGTATATTGAGATTTGGATACAACCTGTGGCGGCGATATTCCCCAACCTATTATAGTATGTACAAAAAGTACGAGGAGTAATAAACCCTAATTAAGTATGCAAAACCTTTACAGGGAGCACCATGACATTTTTGATAAATCTCTTACTTTAAATTACATTTCTTCCGTAAATCTAAAAACCAGGTAGATCGACCCCGTATTTGTTTCAGTTGTAGCAAAGTTTAGGGTTATTCATTGTTAAAGGATTAGCAGATAAGCAATAACGCAATGCAGTGGTGTGTATTTTGGGAAAAAAATACGTTTTAAATTATGATATAATAAAAAATGAAAAGAAATAATTATTGGAATACATTTATTACTTACATTTTATTCTATATCCGACTCGGAAGAGGAAGAATCATTGTTGACATTAATAATAATAGGGTCGATTAAATCATCACAAATATTGTCAATTTTCCACATATTTGCCTCTACTTTGATAACATGCTCGATACAGTTTGTCCAATTTTCCTTACTCACATGACTTACAGCACTCTCAAACAATTTCACAAGATCGTTTATTTTAAAAGTAGTATTTTTTTTCCAACTTCCCCCTTTACCTGAGCCCATATTAATTCTATGGGATTAAGTTCACAATGATAAGGGGGAAGTCGAAGAACTGATATACCACGAGAAGAAGCCATTTCTTCTACAATGTAGGTTTTGTATTTATTCTTGTTCATTTTTGCATTTCTGTAAAGTTCTTTCCTTAGTGGATCTTTTGGAAACTTAATATTTTTCGAAATAAGCCACCCCAAAAGCTCTGCTTTACGCCAACGACTTGTGGGCAATGCTTCTCGTAACCGTGAATGGTAACTTGCGTTGTCCATAACAATAACAGCCCCTTTTGGAATCAGATCCAACATTTGAACAAACCATTCCTCGAAGACATCCCCATTCATATCTTCGTGATAGTCCCCCGTGCGTTTTGAAATAAAAGTTAATAATCCACCATCAACAAAACCTTCAGAACTTCCAACATGGACAATGATAAGTCTTTTTCCTTTTCCAGATGGTGGCTGCAAACCTAACGACAAACCTTCCACGAATGCCTGCCTTCCGCTTTTAATGTTTTCATCTTGCCAAGATTTGGAAACTGTATATCCAGCATTTATCCATGTTTCGTCTAAGTAGAAGATTTTCAAATTTTGTTCTCTGGCATGTCGAATGCTTCTTAAATAGTCTCTTCTCCAAAAAACTATTTCCGGTTTATCTATCAAGAGAGATTTTCTATTATGTTTTGTATATCTGAAACCCACATCTTTCAAAAGTTTGCATAATGTCATTCTGGAGAATTTTGGATAGTCCGTATCTTCTTGCACTGATGTCATAATTTTGTCAAGTGTTGGAATTTCCTTTCGTAAGTAAAATCCATGGACTTTACGCCTTAGTCTTTGTTTTAATGACTCATCGATCTCAATTGGTTTTCGGCCTGAAGGAGTTTTAGGGGGTTGAAGAGTTTCATTATTGCTTTCTTTTAGTAATCTATAAATTGTTGATTTAGCAACACACAACATAGCAGCCGTTAATTCCACAATATCATCAACACTTGCACTTGGATCCTTGTTTTTCAATGATATATAACAATTCAATATCAGAGTTTTTTCATTTAAAGACAATGGACCTGTTTTTGGTCGTTTAGATGGTCCTTGGCTCATCGATATTGTTTGGTACTTGCACAATTAACATTCAACAAATGTTTTAAATATATTCCAACTGTTTACAATATTATGACAACCATACAACTTCATACAACTTTACTCAAAGAACTAATACTAAGTACTGATTTAATGTACCTACTTTCTTGTAAAATAATATTCCCGATAATGTTTCTAAGAAAACTGGGTTGTTTGGAAAATCCCTCTCAATAATCGAATAATCTGTAAATAGGTGTAATCGTATTAAGCCGATTACAGTAGGCCACTTGCCATTTAAAATTTCTGAGAAAAATTCCCCAAACACTACATATAGGAGTAATACAAATAAAAAATATTATGAATAAACGGGCAAATCCGAACTCTGCCACAAAATAAAATTTTACCTGACTTGTATCAATTTGAGGATTACTGAAATGTTCGAACTGTGCCGCAACCATTTAGTTTAATCCTATTAGAGTCATTAGGGTTTATAATAGATAAAATCGGAGGCCCATAGAATTATGTATATTTCTGAAAGGTTTCAAAGATTTCTTGAATTAAATATTTTGAAGAAATCTTGATTGTTTTGATCGATATTTAGGGGATTAGGGGAAGGATGTTGATGCACTTACACTATTGCCTAAAAATCAGGAAGAAGTATTTAACAGTGTTCGTGAATTACAATTACGAACGAACCGAGAAGAGGAATTTCTATTAACAGCAGACCAGGTATTTAAAATTATTGTGTTCTCCTGTTTTTCCAACCTTAATTTTTTATGTAATTCGTATTGTATTTTGATGGATGGGACTTTTAAATACTGTTCAACTTTTTTTTACCAAATGTTTACCATTCATGGTTTTAAAAACGGCTATTAAGTACCTCTTGTTCTTTGTTTGCTGCCGGACAAATCAAGTCAAACATATTCAAATTTGTTTTTAATTTTAAGACAAAAATGTAAAGAAGTAGGCTTAAATTTTCAACCTAAAGAAGTCGTAGTAGATTTTGAACTAAGCATTCATAACGCTATATATGAATGTTTTGGCATAGATCAAATTCTTTTTGGTTGTAAATTTCATCTCTGTCAAGCTTGGTTTCATAAGATTCAGGAGTTTCATTTGGTAAAAGAGTACAGACAGAAAGGTTCTGTAATTGGCGAATACTTAAAAGTACATTTCGGTATTATGTATCTTAATCCTGAGGAAGTTGTAGAATTTTTTTATAATGAACTACATTTTTTGCTTCCGAATGACCTCTACCTCTATCACTTTTTTTTATTAAAATTAGTACATCCCGTTACCTCTGACCTAAATCGTATATTCTTTAGCATAGCTGCAACTCATTCGTTCAATACAAAATGTACCTTACGGTATACCCTCTTAAAATATATTTTGGTACGTCTATGAAATCTACTTAAATGAATGATTTATTACTCCTTGTCCTTTCTATATAGACTATAGTTTTTCCCTATAATTAAAAGAACAGTGTGTAAGTTCAGACATGTTTAAATCGAAAGGTTTTCCTACATTTTCAAAAATAATTCTTGTTTGTTAAAGGGAATATGGCGAACACTTTATTTGTCAGTTACCAGAACTAAAATGAAGGCCTGGTTTTGAAACGTAAGAATCCTGTTGTCTACTTTGATTTTGTTTCTAGCACATGAGCGGTGCAGTGAATTTAGTTTAAATTTTTTAATTTTATTTGAAATTCCATTTCATATATGAATTCAACAGAACTCATAACGCTACAAACTCTAGGCAAAGAGAGTCAAATAAATCTGGCGAAATTACATGTGATGAAGTGAATGAAGCAGAAATTAGATTACTGAGGATGGTACAAGAAGAAATTTTCGGTAATAATGTTACTTCTTTGAACTTGGGAATATTTCAAGATGAAAAGACTTGTTCTACTTCCTAGTAAGCATGTTTTGGTAAATAGATCATAGAAGAATATCATATACTTAATTGTCATACAGCAGTACAAACCTTGTAGAAAAATTCTAGACATTAATCCTTAATTTGATTTTGTATCTTATACGATACGTAACTTTCAAATAATAAATTTGTCTATATATGCATAATTCACATTTTGGGGGTTCACTTTTAGTAATTAAGTAACTATGAGTAAGTTTGGTGTGGCCTATTCGTAACCTAGTCAGTTTAACTTGAAGCGATCTTTTGTTTATTGGCTGCGCTCGAGGTTTCACTTCCGG
This sequence comes from Galeruca laticollis, assembly GCA_963921935.1. Taxonomy (NCBI): domain Eukaryota; kingdom Metazoa; phylum Arthropoda; class Insecta; order Coleoptera; family Chrysomelidae; genus Galeruca; species Galeruca laticollis. The sequence goes on from OY998181.1 coordinate 174,329,708, forward strand.
TTTCACGTCACGTAGTTTCGATTGGGAAGTTACTTTGGCAAAGAATTGATATTCAGTCATTTGAATTACATTTATTATATATCCTAAACTTTATTTTCCAATTAGAAATAGAATTTTTGTTGATAAATCCTAAAATTTAGTTACTTAGTAAAGTAGACTATTTTCGTTGTTTCAGTTACATATAAATACAATGTCATCACGAACCGAAAACTGTTTTGCATTACTTCCACCACCTTCGTCTGACGTGGATGATTCTAGTGATGAGGAAAATGTAAATGATACTAACATATACAACGTTCAAAATGACGACGAAAATGAAAGCTCTGAAGTCGATAGCTTACCTCCTGAAGTACAATATATTTTTGATCACCTGTCTGAAACAGATTCAGCGTCAGAAACTGAATATTCCAAACCTCAAACAGCCACACATCAATACGTTTGGACTACACCTAAATCTGTTTGTAGTGCGCCAAAGTCTGTTCTGAGTCCTCTAAAAACAAGAACACATCTAGTATCAGGACCAACTGATAAGGAGGATCACGAAAATACTGTCGTCCAATCTACAAAGAAGCGAAAAAGAAATCTGCTGAAACGAAAGAATTTAGTTGAGTACAACTGGTCCCAAGAAGAATTTGAATATCCTGTAAACATTCCCGAAAATAACTTTGGGCTTGTGGATACATTGAAGTCGGCATTTGAATATTTTAAAATATTTTTTTCGGATGATTTATTTGATCTGATTGTCAAAAATACCAACCTTTACTCCGTTCAGCAAACAGGGAAGTCGATCAACGTTAGTAAGGATGATATAAGGGACTTCGTAGCCATACACATTTTGATGTATATATGAGAATGTATTGATATCTAGTTAGCCTAGACCAGTTACATGCATAAACAAAATATTGCGTTACCATAGCAACGAACAATAACTTATTAGAAGTGTCAGTGTAAAGTTTGACGTCAAAAAAGTAAACCAGAGTTACGTAATAAATTAAAAGAAAAAAGATGTCCACCGAAATTACCGAAAGTACCTGTATTTAAAAGGGTTAAGAGGTAAGCAGATTTACAAAGATATGCTTAAAACTCTTAGTGATCAATGTCCTTCGTATGCGACCGTGTAAAATTGGACTGCAAGCTTCAAAAGAGGTAAATTTTCCATTGAAGATGATGACCGATCGGGAAGGCCAGTTTCTGTGTCAGTCCCCGAAAATATCGATGCAGTTCAAGACATGATTTTATCAGACCGTCGAATTGGGCTAAAACGGATATCTGAACCACTGAATATTTCATACGGACGCGTTCATCATATAGTTCACGTCAATTTGGACATGAGAAAAATTGCTGCAAAATGGATCCCCAAATGTTTGAAGGTTGATCAATAGCGTGCAAGGGTAGAAGCATCGCGTTCGATCTGTGCTCGATTTGAAAACGATGTAGACTTCTTAAACCGAATTGTTACTATGGATGAGACTTGGGTACATTTCTACGATCCAGAAACAAAGCAACAATCGATGGAATGGCGACACTCTGCTTCTCCAAGACCTAAGAAGTTTCGTGTCCAAAAATTTGCTGGAAAAGTTCTTGCTTCAGTTTTTCGGGATTGCCATGGAGTAATCATGATTGATTTTTTGGATAAGGGTATAACAATAACTGGAGATTACTATTCGAGATTACTGACCACTCTACGGGAAAAAATTAAAGAGAAAAGACGCGGAAAGCTATCCAAAGGTGTTTTGTTTTTGCAGGACAACACCGCTGCACACAAATCTCATGTTGCCATGCAAAAAATTCGTGATTTGGGTTTAAATTACTAGAACACCCCCCTTATTCACCAAATTTGGCTCCGTCCGACTATCATCTCTTTCCTCAACTGAAAAAAAAATTTCTTCCAACAAGGAGGTAATAAAATCTGTGGAGGTCTGATTTGTAGAGCAAGAAGAAACATTTTTTTTTTGGAAGGTCTAGGAGAATATGTTGAGTAATAAATATTTTGACATTGAAATTTTGTTTGGTTCTATAGTAGGCTAGGAATTTTTCAATATATCCATCCTATTTGGATTATTGGAGTACAAACATGAAATATAATAAAATAGCAGAAATAATGCCTCTCAAGAGATATCAGCAAATTCGCAGATATATTCGTTTCGCAAACAACGACCAATACTATCGAATTCGCCCTGTTTTAGATATAGTGAGAAGAAATTGTTGTACGATAGAAGAAGAACGACGGCAGAGTATCGACGAAATAATGGTTCCTTATAAAGGGAAAAAAGCGGGTTCAAGGCGACAACACATAAAGTCCAAACCAAAAATTGGGGATTCAAAATATTTGTCAGTGCCGGTATTTCTGGATTCGTCTACGATTTTATCGTTTATGGAGGTGATGATACTTTTAGGCAACACAATTTATAGAGAAAGAAGAATCCCTAGGATTGGTAGGGGCTAAAGTTGTGCTTGTCCAAACACAATCAAGGAAATCCCCTGCTGTCAGTAATCTACGTCGATAATTTCTTTCTTTTCAAGTTTTGATTTGTTTTACATTCTCCGACAAGACTATGGAATTTTAGCACTAGGAACTATGAGAAACGATCGATTGAAAAATTGCATTTTAGAAGATGATAAGTCTCTAAAGAAAAAAGAAAGAGGGGTGTTTTGTTCTAAAAGTGACAACGCCAATAAAATTAATGTTGTCAAATGGTTTGACAACAAATCTGTTATCCTAGCTAGTACGTATACAGGGTGTCCCGGGACTAATGGGAAAAAAGTCAGGAGCGTATAATCTGAGCCAAAATAATGTTAGTACTTCATATAAACTTTTTCTATGGAGGCCCTCGTTTTCGAGTTATAGGCCTCCAAAGTATTAATTTTGAATTTGGTTTTCATTTTTATTTTTTGTACTAGTTATTTGATCTTTATCAAATTTACGGCAAAGCTATAATGTACGTGTATGTTTATTTTGGAAAGGTAAACAGATTTACAGTACTGCCTTGAAGCCAGGGACGGACTACTCGCAATGGTTAGTGATCCAAAAAATTTGCAGGGATGGCACACCCTGTATGAAATCATCAAAATTGACTTCTCCACACATTAAGCTAACGAAAAGGTACTCTTGTTAGAATTCGATAAAATAAGCCGTTTGGATAATATTTACAGTTTTATTAATGCACTACGTACAAATCTACCTGAATAACTTATTAATACGATGTCCAGGATTTACTTCCTTTTAATCAAAATTACGAACATAACATTATTAAACCATTAAAAAAACCTCAAAAAACACAAGTTATAAAACATTGGACTAATACTAATTCCCAAACAACAACAAAAACTAACGTTATTCTAATAAATGTTCAATATGAGCTCCTCCCACTTCCACGCACATTCTAAGTCTACGAAGGTTGTTTCTTTGCACTTGAATAAGCAATCCCACATTATTTCTAATAACATTGCAGTGTAACACAATTCTGTCTATTAAATCTTGTCTTGTTTGCACAGGTGTTGCGTATACCTTACTTTTGAGATAACCCCAGAGAAAGAAATCCATAGGATTAACGTCTCCTGATCGCGGTGGCCATTGAAAAGGGCCTCCACGACCAATCCATCTATTAGGAAACCTTGTGTGTAAATGCTGTCGTACATCTAAACTGAAATGAGGAGGGGCCCTATCATGCATGAACCATAAATTCCTACGAGTTTGTAGTAGCACATCATCAAACAGGTTCCATTACTAATTTTGCAAAAACTCCAAATATCTCTGATCAGTCAAAGTACCGTCAATAAAGTATATGGCTCTATCAAATGATTGCCAACTATTCCTGCCCAAATATTAACCATGATGCTGGCTCCTAGTTTGGATAATGCCATGTGGATTCACATCATCCCATAAATGCATATTATGAGAATTTATGATTCCATCTCTGGTGAAACCAAATTAGTTCGTAAAGAGAACGTTACTAATAAATGTATTGTCTGCTTGTTGTTGTCGCAGAAACCACTGGCTATACTCAAGTCGTGCAGGATAATCAGCCACTGTCATACTGTGTACTTTTTTCATGTGAAAAGGATATAACAGCTGTTCTTTTAGGACGCGATGAACAACTAATTTCGAGACGTTATGTTCTCTTGATATTTTTAGAAAACTCGTTGATGGTTCATTATCAACTGCATTTAACAAGTCTTGTTCAACTGCCACAGTACGTATGCTTCGTACTGGACCTTCTCCACTTTTTTTTGGCAAAAATATTCCTAAAATTAAAAATTTTGTTTTGTATACATAGAAAATTACATTTACTTATTCATACCTGTTTCTCGTAACCTGAGATCAATACACTCAAACATTCGTCTGTCTGGCAATGCTCTGTTTGCAAAATGTTCTTCATAAAGCCTTCTGGCCTCTAAACAGTTTCGAGAAGCCAGTCCATACATTAGATGCATCTCTGCGTACTCGATAAAAGCGAATTTTGCCATTGTAACTGTTAAATTAAGGACTTATGAATTATTGACAAGTACTGACTACGAACTATTCTACACAACGTTTGACAACTAATCCTATGGTAACTTGATAAATGGTAAAAACACTTATAAAAAGTTTTTACCAACTTTCGAATTAATAAGTCGTTAATGTTTTTCATCTTCTGCTATTATTTTTTTGTAGTACTGTAGGTAAATCTTGGACATCTATTAATAAGTTACGTTTACCTCGTTGTGTACTTATAAAAATGGCGAATGCGTAAATTGGTACGTAGTGCATGAATAAAACTGTAAATATTAGCCAAACGGCTTATTTTATCGAATTCCAACAAGAGTATCTTTTCGTTAGCTTAATGTGTGGGGAAGTGAATTTCGATAATTTCATACAGGGTGTGCCATCCCTGCAAAATTTTTGGATCACTAACCATTGCAAGTAGTTCGTCCCTGGCTTCAATGCACTACTGTAAATATGTTTACCTTACCAAAATAAACATACACATACATTATATCTTTGCCGTAAATTTTATAAAGATCAAATAACTAGTACAAAAATTAAAAATAAAAACCGAATTCAAAATTAAAACTTTGGAGGCCTATAACTCGAAAATGAGGGCCTGCATAGAAAAAGTTTATATGAAGTACTAACATTATTTTAGCTCATATTATACGCTCCCGACTTTTTTCCCATTAGTCCCGGGACACCCTGTATATTTGGCACACCTGTCGAAACAATCAAAAGATTTGATAAACGCCAGCGTGCTAAAATTGATATCCCTTGTCCATCCCTTATAAAACACTATAATGTTCACATGGGAGGAGTAGATCTAATGAACATGTTGTTACACCCCTAAAAACTCGTCGCTGGTATCTCTCCGTATTTGCACAAATGTTGGATATTTGTATAAATAACGCGTGGCTTCTCTATGGAAGGGAGAAATGTGTTTTAGAAGACAGGTCAAAAAAATATTCTCCAAAATACTTTCGACAATGCATAGCAGAGGCTTTAATACAAAAGAACAGGTAAGGTAGGAAAACGTTTGCGGTGCAAAACGAAGAATATAAAAAAATTAAGAAGCCCGTTCTATCGAGACCTTCTGAGGAAGTACGGTATGATAAAGTCGATCATTTTCCAATTTATGTTACCAAGGGCAGGTGTAGGTATTGTAAATCAGGAGAGACACACTGGTCATGTTCGAAATGTGTTATTAGGTTGTGTTTAGTAAAGGACAGAAATTGTTTCTTTTTCTTTCATAATAGCACATAAAGATTTACTTAAAATTAATGTTGCATCAAGGTTTGCCAAATTAAGGGTTAAAAGGCAGAAAAACAATTTCGAAATTCTGTGGATGTAAAAGATATACCAGTAAACTCATAGAGACATATTTTGCTCCACTACCTAAAAACAGAATAATATGTGGAAAAGCTTTCAATGTTGTAGGTGTAGATTTAGCTGGACCTTTGTTCGAAGCTAAAGGAAAGTATGGATTGCCTTATTCACATGCGCATTTTATAAAGGACTATTCATTTTGTAATATATTACTATATTAATTATTACGATATGTATAATTTTTGTAAATATAGTGAGGTTAGGTTAACAGTGAACTCCCGTCAGCGCTGAACATAGTTTAAACCTAAGCTGTACAACCGGCCCTTATATGCAGAAATGACCATGTTCGAGGCCTTTAAAAAGATTTTAAATTTATATTTATATCTCGCGGGAAGGTACATAATAAAATTTGTATTTCTGCTGCACCTTTTATAAAATTGTAAAAATATAAAACGGCGACTGATTCCACCATACAAATAGCCGACTCGGTCTAGACTCAGATCCCATATCATCTAATAAAGTATTCCAATTTTCCGGTCTCCCATCACTTAAATATGTAGATAGTCTGTTGGTTAAAATACATCATAGAAAATAATGTCCCGCATAATAGTGCGAAACACGGTAGGTAAACACGTTGCGTCGCGTTACCCGACCAGAACTTGGTATCACTCAGGTCAACAGACGATCTATAAACTGGTAATAATATCAGCACCAAGTTCCCGTATCAAGACGGACGCTAATTAAATGGAACCAGGAAGGGATTCTATACTAAACAAGAAGAAGACGACGTAAAAATTTCGCAGAGTAGCGATAAATTGCGAAAAACGCGTCTGCGAGGCACCTGCATGAGAGATATTATGCATTTTTTTGTATGTAACTTGCATTTTGTCTAGTATTGCTGATCTGTTTATCGGCAGATGAATAATACACTGCTCAAACTAATTATATGAACACAAATTTAATCGGGAAAAATTGGAACGGCTACAATAAAATCGGGATGGTTTTAATCATTATATCAACTAATTTTGCAGAAGATTTTTTTGTAATTTATTTATGAAAATATAAAAAATGTTGATTTATTTGTAGATGCCGTAAACTGGTTCTTTATAAAAAAATTACTTGTAAAATGAAATATCTCAACAACTATTGAAAAGTAATCGAGACAAATAAAAATTAATATGTAGGAGAAACAATGAAGAAAAGACCGGAGAAAATCTCTAATATTCGCCAAGGTACTAATTTTTCTTTTTTTAGTTAAAGAGAGCGGAATCGTAAATTTTGAAACGCGCGTTAATAAACAAAAGACTCTGACTCAACAATTACTATTTGTTTTCAATTGATTTTTTATTGGCCTTCTAATTTTTGAATAGCTTTCTAGATATTTTATTATACAACACATTTTTTTATAAATAATTTTTTTTCGGCACTTCGTGTTGTTACTAAGGGTTATATTCATTCCTGACCGACAGGACTAAAAATCGGGTCAACTCCGCCGTAGGAACACAAAAATGTTACTTGAAATAAGCCCCAATTGGCCTTGTGCCATTGGGATTTTTTTTTGTAGGGGTTGTTAAATTTTGTTTGCAGAATTGATACATTTTGATTTTGTACTTTTGATTAATAACTTCACTTTTCTCACTAGATTTTTTTTTAATATTGCTATTTTGATTACTATGAAAAGAATGTCGTACAGAAAATATGCTAACCATTTCAAATTTCTTTTCTAGTTTAATATCAGTATTTCTTTCATTTTTACAAAATTTATTCCTAATATATTAATACAGTTCTATTTTTAAAGAATTCGATTTATGCAATACTTCTGTAAAACCCTATATTGCCTATAAAATCAATATAGTTGAAAAACCCTGTATTTGTAAGATTTGGCAGATCATTTAATTTCTGATGACATTTATTTGTCACAATTGAACAATGCATTCAAGATTAAAGAAATTAAAAGTCATTACAAGGTGATAATAAAAGTACTTAATCCAAATCTTTGATATAAAAAAAATAACAAATTTGGTTTTTTTTTTCAGAAAAAAGGAAAGTTTGTAACTACAGTAGAATGTGGTTATTTATTTTAAGAAAATCAGTAGTTGAATTTGAGAATCCGAACGGGGAACATCTCATGTGAAATCTCTCCAAAAATTTTGTAAATTTAGTATTTTAACATTTTAATTAATTAATATAAGGTATTATTCGGCAAATTCAAAATTAAATTCAGTGCGTGTAATTTCGAAAATTAATGCTGCAGTTGAACGAGCTTGGCAGTTTCGTCTCTACATCCAGATTTCTGGTGAGTTCGCTCCAGAATTATTTTTACATCATTGAATATCAGGCCTTGATACAAAATTAAATTAAAAGTAGATGCATATAAATAATTAGATTATATATTGAATTCAATTCAATTCAATAGTGGAAGAAATTTAGCAGAAAATATCGTGTATTTGACATTCACCAAGGAACTTAGTGACAATTCAAAATTCGAAATTTTTTGAAAAGAAATTAGAAACTTTTTTAAATTAGAATATGAGGTGATTTAGTTTGTAGGTTGTTTTAATGTTAATTTAGTCGTTAAAATTACGGTAACATTATTTGTTCTGGAAAGAAAGTTACATTTGGTATTTGCTTATTTGAGTAAATTTATATAATTGTTAAAACGTATTTTGATTCGAAATTATATAGATCATATAGGAATAGGTATTTTATTTGAACATTGAAACTTAGTGAATCATTGGTGATAGACAAGTCATTCATTGATAATAAGTGTCAGAAATTAATTGAGTGATATTTCCAATCTTAAATACACATTCACAGGAGAGAATATTGAACCAAATTATTCTTATAAATATTTAATTCAGAAAATAATTTAAAATTTATTACAAACTGTTATATTAGAGCGTACTGAACCCACCTGAGAATAGAGTAAAGTAATTCAAGATAAAATAAACTCATCTTTTAATATTGTCAACAATTTTCGTTATTCTGCTGGCTGGAAAATTTTGACAACAACTGTCAACTTTGAAATATATATCATACGGTGCTTAAGCTGCGTGTACAATATTGTCGCTGCAATCAGGGATTGTACAATTTTGTTTTTTAAGCGTGGACAAATAAAAAAAAAATTATTGTTAATATTCAATAAATTAAAGGTATAGTAAATTGTACCAAATTGTCACAACGTCGGGCATTTACAATTATAAGAGTGAATATATAGCAATATATAACAATATATATTATAATATATACCCTGATATTCTGTCTTACTTTATTTATTTATCTATGATTTTTCTATTGAATAGGGTAACTTGGGGCAAATTGTTTTATATTTTTCTATTAAATTTATGTATGTTTTATATATTTGCCTATGGTTTAAATTTAATAACTAGCTCAGGGTAAATTGATTTATATTTTTATTGATTTAGTGGAGAGCATTAGAACTCTATACTCCCGTTGGGTTCCGGATTGAATTAAAAGTATTTGAAATTTGCACTTTATAAATATTGTATTAACATCATCTCCTCCAAAAGCTGTGAATAAAAATTATGTGGAACACACCAATGCGACTTCTATGATATCAAGCCTTTTCCTATATTTAGCAGATGACATGCAAATAAAATTCAGATAACTCAAGATTTAGTTAATATAATTACCAACAGAAATAAAATTGGAAGGCATTATAATTTGTGAAGAAAAAACTTATGTTAAACAAAATTATTACAAACTAAATTACTTATACTGAATATTCTTATACATATAAAAAATTATCAATGGTGAAATTTGTCCAAATTAGTGATATATGTCTGAATTTTAAAATAGTTAACCATATAAATTGTTTATACACTGACCTGATCACAACACTGGGTAGTTTTTATTCACTCTGCTCCAGTGTTCTTCCCTGGAATGAAGCTGGACTCTCTTCAACTTGTAAAACAAACTCTATCGTTTGTACAACAGGTAAGTCGATGTTATATTATTAAATCGTTTGTTAAACTTGACTCAGAATGTTTTTATGATGATTATTAATGTAGTTATATAGTATTTAATACTGTAATGTGGTTATTTTATTAAAATTTATACATAGCGTCCCCTCTTGAAATTCGATTGTATGTATTTCTTACAAATAACTAATATTTCATGATATTTTCTTCTGGAAATGTTTCTGAGGTTGTAATTTGACGTTTTTAATATGTTTTTACTTTAATTTCTAATAATTTCCGAGATTTTAATTAAATTTTATAAAAATTTCTTACATGTGTCCATTTCCTTTAGCATCACCTCACTCGCCCCTTTGTTTCTTTAAATCAACAAACTCTTGTTGCTAGCTTTGTTATTTTCAAACAAAACACTAACAACTTACTAGATATATCATAGTTCCTTTTATTTAATGCTTCATATTTCATTTAATGTCTTTATCTTATTACTATTGTTATTTACTGTTCATGTAAAATTTCAAAATAATTCATTACACCTATTTACATGTGAAATATTTCCAAAAATATACCTTATATTTATATACAATGATTATATCTATCCAACTTTAAATTCAAATATCAATAAATTTACAATCATTACCGTTTGTAAACCTTTTATAATGCCCTGCAATTCTATTTTTATTCATGATTCATCATTTATCTCATATAAATTTAGCCTATTATTTAATTCAGTTATATTTTCCAAACATCCTCTTTACTTTGCAAATAATCAATAGTTCAGAACATAGATAATTCTATGGTTGAATATATTTCTGCTATCATTATTCTGTGCTAAATGACATGAAGTTTGAATTGACACTTCTGTTATTTCATTTCGATAACTGTGATAATTTTGTTTGTATATTGTTATCAAATATCCTGTTTATTAATAATAATAATTTTATATTCTTTTCAGATTCAATGTTGGATATTCTAGATAATATATACAAGTCATCATTTGTGCTGCTAATAAGAAAGTGAATTTATAATTTACCAAGGAATTGAATTAAAATGTATGACTCATAATGTTTACATTCTGAAATTTAAGGTAAATAATTTCAATATTACTTATATATTTCTGTAGTTATACGGAATAATTGATATCATAGGTGTTCGATTCAATATATTTCTCACTTAGTATTATATATATATATATATATATATATATATATATATATATATTTAAGTGAAAAATATCTATCAAGTTAAATTAAATCATTAGCATCACTCAGCTAATGTGAATCTTAGTAGCAGTAGTAATAAAAATTCAATAAAAGGAACCAATCCATAAGGACATAATTTAAACATGTCGAGAAATATTTATGAATAGTATACAATTGATAAATTGATTCAAGAGATTACTATTTACTTTAGTAACTATTTTTCTTTAAAGTATATTTCAAAGTACAGAAGATACAATAACGACAAGTAAATTACGTCAAATATAATTTTGTACATAATTATGATGATCACTGTATTTAGGATCACATGAATTTGAAACCAAAATTCAACTATTATAATTTTATATTTTATTAAACACTTTCAGAAACCCCGTATATTGCATAAACTTTTCAATTATTTGTATGAAACGTCAAGGTCAAAATATCAACGCGGAAACCAACGTTCTGTTAATAGCTCGGGTAGAGTAATTCGGAGTGACTATAGAAGTGCATAGAAACACAGTGAATTTGTCTACAATAACGTAGAAAAAGGTATTTTGATTCGATAAAAACAATGTTTGTTTATGGACAAATGAATAATGAAAAACAAAAATAAAAACATTTGAATGTTGTTGATTCTGAGCTTGAGAGACGCCGTGTGAATTAATTGGATGGAGGACGTGTTTAATTTTCTCTTCTCCAAAATTTTGCAACTTGATATAATTTAAACAAAAACCTAAAATAAAGTTAACTAAAGTGTTTAGTACAATATTGAAAAGTGAACTAACTAAAAATATCATTCGTACGTTAATAAATAAGTTATAAAATTGTGATATCGTCTAGATATTGGTAAGATTGAACATTACCTTATTAAATATAATTTCGACGACTATCCATATATCTTAATATTGATAAGATATTTCTATTGGTGAAATAATTTCACATCTCATCATTTCCACATCCTGAGTTTCGCTTATTCGATCATAGGCGATCGTTTTCTACACATGCATCACATTCTGGGTCAAGAAAAACCAATTACGAACTTTATTCCTCGTGTATATATTGAATTTCTCCTATAAAAAAAACATTCCGATATATTTATATGTTAGGTTATATTATTTTGGTATCAATTTATTAGTTAAACATTAGCTTTAAACATTCAATCTCCACTTATATATCGGTCATGAAACACTAAACTCATATTAAAAATAAATACTTACTAAATTCATCAAATAAATAAACAATATATTCCAAACACGCCACACATCTTTCTTCATTTTGTAAACTAAATTATGTCAACCACAGAGTAACACACCACACGACGATCGTATTAGCAATAGCGACAGTTGAGATTGAACGTTATGGATGTACATTCAGAACACATAGGATTAAAATAATTGAGCGAAATTTACTTGCGTTTGAGATAAATAATATTATAACTCAGAAAATCGTATATCAGAAGATTTGCGCTAATAGCATTCCTTTGAATTTAAAGATGTATCGCCAATTTATTGATTGATAAAATATTTCATTATTTCACCGTTTATATTTAATTAAAAATCGTTTGTCTATGTTCGTTTTGCGTTTCTTTGATATCTTACCTATAGTTTTCTGTTGCTGACAATCGTCAAGTGCCGAATCTCATCTCTGAGATACAGTGATAAAAAGATAAAACAAATTTAGAATATCTTTAACTTATACATTATTTTTGAATTGTAGTACGTGGTAAGCGAACCAATTCTGGCGCCCATAAACAATTAAACATCCCACAATAATTAAACATTAATTAAATAAAATAAATTAACGTAATAAAAAAAATACAATAAATGGCATCCCAACGTAGAGGCATTATAAATACACTATAATATATATATATATATATATATATATATATATATATATATATATATATGTAATTTATATGGAGTCTAGAGAATGAATCGCCCTGTATATTTATTTCAACGTTCTACCTAACGTAATTGTATGATTTAATTGAAATACTAAGTATGCCAATATTAGTTAGAGGAAATTGAACATTTGAAATTGCTATTAAAATCTACTTATCTGTGATCACTGAAACAATAGACGTCAATCAGGCTGTCATTCTTAGAAACTCGGTAGGTGGCTGAATTGGAGTGCCACGTCTATAAGAAGTTACGTACTACTGATTTTATTATATTCATTACTTTAATATCAATAGAAAAAGGATAAATGCAAATCGTGATGGACATTTTCAATTAATCTATCTAATCAATTGTTTAATTTATTGTTTAATAGGTAGCGACTATCTTATAATTTGCGTTAATTGTATGTATTTCTGTCACTTTCTCTGTCTACGAGTATAGTCCATATATTTAAGAATAAACACTACGTTGTCACATTCGAACAACGCTGTCAGACTTTTAAAGTAATATGGAGATTTAGGAAATGTAAATTGTTTTTTGTTAAAGTGTTTATTTTATGAACACACTTCGTCTTATTTGAGTTACGCGTTTTATAGTTGAGGATTTTGTCAAGTAATCAACAAATAACAAGCACACGAAGTTTGATTTTATTCGACACCCATAAATAACAATAAAATTGATAATCATATCTATATTGCGATGAAAGTTTGAAAATTTTACCTAAACAAAAGGTTTAGTTGTTTTTGCAAACTTTTACTGATACATATTTGATATTTTGGTTATAAAATACAAAGCCCCAGCAACTTATTAACTTTTATTTCAACAATAACAATTTTTTTACTACATCTTAAGATTCAAAAATCTAACATTCTTTTGACACTTGTCCCTTGAGTCAAGCCATAAAACTAAAACAAAAGTAGACACACACTGTTGTCATCAAAATTACCAACTTAACATTCACACACTTATCATGAATATTGTTCAGTTGATTTGTTTAGTAATAATATAATATGCATAATTGAACGAAGAGTCTGAATTATAAAAACACCATTTGACAACGTCTCACAAACACCGACAAAATTGCTAACTTATGAATCTAATAGTCATTCGAAACAACTGAGATATTAAAACAATAAAAGTTAAACTTTGTATAATATTAATGCATAATATCTCTAATTTCTTTATATTGTTGAAGATAATATAGAAATTATAATATCCAATAAGATATTGACTTTAATACTGCAATAAAATCTACGATCTGTTCGAGATTATACAAAACGAACGGATCATTGTAGTATTAGCCCTTCTAGCTCTTTCGTAGTCTTAAGTATCCCTATAATTCAACTTTTATCGACTAAAGCTATAGTTTCATTAGGATTTCGGGAATGTTTAAAATGTACTAAACGGAACATTTAAACATCTGATAAATGAAGAGTAGAGACTTTCCCATGATAATAATACTAACAATGAAGAGAAAAAAAACTAGAGAGGAAATCCATAACAAACCAGTTTTTTTAATCTCTCGGAATATAGCAGCCAAATCCAATTATAGAGGACGAATCCGTATCGAGACAAGTTTAATAAGTGTTTGAGATAAATATCATGTAAAACAGGCTCATTTTAAAAGAGGCCGATAACACTTCTACATCCACATGCATAGACGATTAATTAAGTTGGGATTAGGATAGTCTCAGGTAAGTTTTAAATACGTTTTAGGGAACTTTGACGTTATAGGGATGTTGACATTTTTACTTTGAGTTTAAAATGATATTTTTTTAAAGAAATACAAAATCATGGAAAATTGAAGAAAAATGTTTGCAACTTTCTTCGCGCATGCCAGTATTTTAAAACACCTTGGTGTGCATGTCTATATTCTTAAATATCAAGAAATCATATAAATCTATATGTATCGTTAAAACGGCATGCAATTTCAAATCGCGGAAAATGTAGTGTAAAAATTTGCACAGGTTTCCAGAAATATCCCGCACTTAATCCATTGCATTTTCATTTTTCTACAGTACTATTTATAATTCAAATATTTATTCTTAACACTGGCATGCAATTTCAAAACTCGGAAATTCACTTGAATGTTTTTTTCAGTTTTCCTCGTCCCTTTGACTTCTTTGGATTACTGTTCAATGCATGCTTTCCATTCTTGTACCTTAAATTTGTTTCAATAACTGTATGTCACCAAAGCAAGCGATATAACATCACGGAAAAACACAAAAATTTATCGCAACATGAACTTTTATCATTGTTTTTTGAGGGTTATTAGGCTACTCTTTAAAAAGTAATCAGTCACCAGCTCCTCTAATGATGTCTATATAGGTCAAACAATTCGAAATTTTAAAATCGGACACAATAAACACTTACGAGCATACAGTTTAAAACAACCAGAGAAATCCCATTACGCTAAACATCTACGTGACACCTAACATTCATTAACACCTCACACAGAACTAGAAGGACTACATATTTGTGATAAGAAACAAGAACTAGATTTCCTTGACGAATAATCAATTAAAAAACAGCTTAAATTATATATCACTGAAAAGGTGAACAACCAGTGCTAATTGTTTGTAACCAACAATTATTATTATATTTAGACAAGGGCCCAAAACCAGATAATTACATAAGTAACCTACTAGTAGGTAAAGAACAGAAAAATAACTACAATATACCAAATAAACTATAGGTGCTCTAGCAGCGTACGATCGAGTCTGTTTTTAAACGAGTTAGTAGATCGTGCAGAAACTGTGGATACATCTAGATTATTCCAGCTGTCGAATACCCTGTTAGGTAAGAAGTCCTGTCTTGATCTGATGGTTAAGTTTTCTATTTTGAGTTTAAAAAGGTGTCCTCTAAGGCGGTCATCTGGATTTAAGGTGAACATCATATCAAGATTACCAAAATTAAATTTTAATATTTTGAAAGTGGTAATGAGGTCTCCGCGGTGTCTGCGAAGTTAAAAGGAAGTTAGGTTGGCCATGGAGAGTCTTTCTTCGTAGGAAGGCCTTCGCTGTCCCAGGGACAGTCGAGTGGCTCTTCTTTTAACATTTTCCAAAATATTTTTATCGTGAACTAGATCTGGGTACCACGTTGGACCGGCGTACTTGAGAATTGGTCCGACATAGATAGTATACAGTTTGTAAAACGACTGAAACGAAACACTCGGAAAGCAGTTACGAATGAGATACAGTCTGGTGTTCGCCCGCTTACAGACTGAAGTCATATGATGAGACCAAGTTAGGTTGCTCTGAGGTCGTTATAGGAAAACACAGGCCGTCTACGAAGTACGGTAGTAGTGGGTTATTTTTACCAATTCGGAGCACTACACATTTTTCAGTGTTCAACGGAAGTAGCCACTGGGAACACCAGATGACGATGGAGTTTAAATCCAGCTGGGGGGTTTGTTGGTTGGTGATTGGATTTGTATATATCTTTGTGTCGTCAGCGTAGAAAGATATTTTGTTAGTTACGTGATAAGGAAGATCGCTGGTGTAAACCGTAAAAAGCAGAGGATCAAGAACAGAACCCTGTGGTACTCCACTTTCCACCAGTCTATCCCTTGAGAAGTCTTCGCCAACTCTTACTTTGAAATATCTGTTTGTTAGAAAGTCGTCAATCCAACTAAGTAAAGAGCCGCGAATGCCGAAGTTTTTGTGTAGAAGTCTGCGCCTAGGAACACGATCAAAGGCCTTGGAGAAGTCCAGATAGAGAATATCTACTGGCTGCCGATCGTTAAGAGATGATGTCCAGTCATTAACACAGTGTAGCAGGTTGGTTAGAGTGGAACGGCCGGCGACAAATCCGTGTTGTTGCGTTGGAATCGCATTTTCCAGGAGAACAAATTTGGTCATCTCCTCTGAAATAATGACTTCCATGACTTTACTAATTACTGGCAGCAGACTAATCGGGCGGTAGTTATTGGAATCAAGTGTGTCTTCTACCTGATAACTAGAATTGTGTTTGAGTCTCAGCGTCTTTCCAGGAGCTCACATCTGATCTTCAAGCTTATCTAATTGTCTTTTTTCGATAGACGGTTGCCAACCAGTGCCAGTGAATAGTCTTTCTTGTCTTTGTCCTGTAGTGACTCCGAATCTAGCTTTCCTGGTACCTCTGTATGCACCCATAAATTCTTCGAAGGCTGGGTCAGACTCTTCTTGTAGATGTTTCACCCTTTCCTCTATGTCATGGTCTCCTTCGAATGGCGCGAGTTGGTTTTGGTGGGCTACTCTCGGTTTTCCATTGGGGATCTTGCTTATATGATAGATGATGTCGTTGATCTTCTTCTTGTTTAAGTACGGACCTTCCCATGATTTCTGTAATTTTGGAGAAAATTATTTTCTCCTTGTCGGGTTGTGTAACCATTCTTTGTCCCCTACGTTGAAACTGCCTTCTGTGGCCTGCGTATCGTACTGTTTTTTCATTATGTCACTGGCAACTTGAAGATTCGTTCGAACCAATTTGTGCACATCGTCCATCCTTCTTCTCGATTGGATCACGTACTTCGCCAGGCCGACAGCCAAACTCCAGGTCACAAGGAAGCCTCATTTCACGTCGAAATAGAATTTTCGCAAGTGTTTCACCCGTGGACTCATTTATGACAGATCGATGAGCCAACGCAAATAGGGAAATATATTGGTCCCAATCTCTCTGGTGGCTGGAAACTACTTTGGATAGGTATCTTCCAATGGTCCTGTTCATTCTTCACTAGTAATTGTTTTGGTTTTGAAAAACCGCTTTTTCCGTATTGATATTGAGCACATTTCGCCTAATGATTTTAATATAGGGGTTATTTATCTCTTCAGTGATATATTATTTCAGGAAAACACAAACCCACAATATGAAGTCGTCAATGAACAAATTAATCTTTTTCCTCCTACCCCTATAGAAAGTACACATTTTCCTCCCTCAAATCAGGGAGGAAACTCATACTTTTTCTCCCTAGGGAGGAAAGTATTTTTCCTCCCCCTCATTTCAAGTAAGTTGTAAACGATGAAACTTGTGAATTCATTATATTCATATTGTTTTCATAATTTCTAGAACACCCTGTATATCCTGTTTTTTGGTAAAAATCAAACATTAATGTTACCTCAAAGTAGTTCTTCGATACAAATTTCAACTTCAGGAATCTTGGGTTCAGAATAAGAAAAGCATAGTATGCTGTGGCTCACTGACAGTAAACACGGCGATTGACTTTTGAGGTGCAAAGTCGCTACATTCATTGAACTTTTGAAAAATGGAGAGCGATTCAAGTGATTTTGAATTTCCAAATACACCACCTAATATTAAGGAACGAGGCAACATAGCGTCATTAACCTTACTACCACAAAAATCTAAAGACAGGTATGAAAAACAATATGCACAATATAAGCAATGGGCTGAAGACAACAAGATACATAAGTATTCAGAGAATGTTTTACTGGCATATTTTTCACTACAAGGAAAATCATTAAAGGCTTCAACACTTTGGTCTAAATATTCAATGCTACGCACAATGATACAAATTAAGGACAATGCTTCGCGTCGGGCAGTAAACTACATCCTGCGGGAGATAAAGTGGCACTTTCCTCCCTAGTAATACAAATAGCTATTTTCTACGACCACATAGGAAAGTGACATATATCGCACTGTCTAGTTATATGGAAAGTGGCCTTTATTCATACGGGTACGGAAAAAAACTTATCCATACGTGTACGGATAAAAAAGCTGTCAAATTGAATGCTAGTCTATTTACCCCGCAAATTTATGTATATGTCAAATGCGTATTTCCTAAGTTGATTTGTCCATATAATATAATTTATTTATTTCATTTAAAATTTAAAAAAACCCACCGGGCCCGGTGAACCACCTTACTGTTTGTCAGAAATCGAGTGTACAGACGCTTAGCCCGCTCGGCCATTCCATCGCTGTTACGTTGCGTTCTTATCAAAGATACTTATAGCGCTAAGAAAATATACACAACAGTTTATTTATTCTTAAAAATAAAGTGTGTTTACATCGACATTTCTTGGACTTTCATGTTATTAAAACAAAAAATATCCGTTTTTAATTATTTGGAGCATAGTTTGAACAATGAATCCTCAAAACAGCTAATTAATAGTTTCAAGCTAATAATTTATGAAGGCGCTCTTTTTCATCGCATAAAAATCACAATTTTCTGGGCAACTTTCAAAGGTAAGTAATCAAAACTACATAAAGTAATTACAAATACACATATATAAAACCTCTCACATCTACATAAAAACGCAAGATTGTATATGCCTGATTCGGTAAAAGTATATCGCGTGGTCGTAGGAAAAATAGTATACGTAACTTGTGCGAAGGTGATTTTTCACACTCGGCTTGCGCCTCGTGAGACAATACTTCCCACTCGTGTGAAAAATGTCACTTTCCGCACTCATTACGTAATATACTATTTCCACTTTTAAACTATTTCCTTAAGTAATCATTGTAAAGATCAGCAGATATAGTTTTCCACGTTTTCTATATCATTGCACAGTTATACTGATCTTAAATAAGGAAATAGCTACTTGTATAACAAGGGAGGAAAGTGCTACTTTTCCTCCCGAGGCTGAAGTAATCATTCAAGGGAAGAAAAGGCACTTTACCCCCACGTTGTACATATGATTTTTCTGCCTCTTTCGAATAACAAGACATTTTTAAACGGTTTTATTTAGCTCACCCCGTTTGTTTTATTTATTCTTGGGTCAAATTTAGTAATTCAAATTTCACCCTCTTCCTGTCAACCGATTAATCTGAAATTTTGTATACACTTTGGATTTTGGTGACAATACAATTATGTTTATTCATTATCATTATACAAAATGGCGGATAATTTATGTTTTATTAATCCCATCAATATGGGTATCAAATGAAAGGGCTCAACAAGCAGAATACAATATACTATAAAAAATTTAAATCCAAGATGGCGGCCGCTACAAAATGGCGGATAACGTAGGTTTTATCAATCCCATCAACATGGGTATCAAATGAAAGGGCTCAACAAGCAGAATACAATATACTATAAAAAATTTAAATCCAAGATGGCGGCCGCTACAAAATGGCGGATAACGTAGGTTTTATCAATCCCATCAATATGGGTATCAAATGAAAGGTCTCAACAAGTAGAATACAATTTACTATGCAAAATTGAAATCTAAGATGGCCGCCGCTACCAAATGGCTGATAACAATTTTTTATCAATCCCACCAATATGGGTATCAACAAATAAAAGGGCTTGACAAGAAGAATACAGTGCACTATACAACCTCAGTATTTAAGATGGGCGCAGCCACTAAATGGCGTATAATAATAAGATTTAAATTTAGAAATTGAATCTGTAATTTAGGTATCTGATTAATCCAGCCTGAATCCACCACCCAAGTCAAGATTTTGTATCGTGTTGAGGACTGTGTGGCGTTAGGGTGGCTAAAAATGATACGTCGTTAGCGTTTTCCCCTCAAGACTCAGGCGCACCTTGTTGTACATAGCCTTGCCCCTTTATTGGACCTCTGGGGGGGTCGACCGTTTAAATGTCCATTACTCGTGGGAACAAAATGGTAAAAAAAAATATAATAAAAATAGGTAAAAAAACTTTTCAAGTTAAACGGTTTTATGTTAAACATACATTGCAATGTTTAAGATAAATGTACTAAAAACCAAAAAATAATAAAATAGATACAGTCGTGGGAATTATAAACATATGCATAGACTAGACTAAAATAAAACCGTGGGGCACGTCAATTGTCTACAAATTATCGACTTAATGTGCGATAGAAGAATCGTTTAATTCGTCGTTAGGCAGTTGGCCCGCAGACGGTGAGGAAATTACTTACTATTTTCTTGCTCATGGAAATTCCAATAGTTATACACTCCATGTAAATAAAAGAGATGTTTCAACTAGTTTATCGTTGGACATTCACACTGCTGGCTGTCGAGGAATCGTTTCACTGCTCGTAGTTTGTCTTTAATCGACAAAACATATGATAAAAGTACTACTCGCTCACCACTATGAAACCCTAAAACTCGCTTATAATCGAGCTTGCTAGCTTGTTTCCACATTCTAGCCCTATTTATCACACGTCCATCGTTGTCGGTTGAACAACTGTCTAATTATAGTGTAACATTACAAAACAAAAATTTTAATTAACGATTGTAGACAATTGACGTGCCCCACGGTTTTATTTTAGTCTAGTCTATGCATATGTTTATAATTCCCACGACTGTATCTATTTTATTATTTTTTGGTTTTTAGTACATTTATCTTAAACATTGCAATGTATGTTTAACATAAAACCGTTTAACTTAAAAAGTTTTTTTACCTATTTTTTTAAATAATTTATTTATGAAACTAACAAACAGAATTAATAAATACTACTTAGGATGGACTTTTACGAAACTTGGCTGGGCATCGAGGACGGACTTTTATGAAATGAAACTTGGCTGGACATCGGGGATGAACGTTTTTTTTGTACTTTAAATCCCTTGGGATTTTAACTGTCCCTTTATATCCCTTGGGTCTAAAAATGACACTTTAGTTTCTAACATGTTAGACTGAAGTGGTCACTTTAGTCTCGGAATTGCAAAAATTATATCATCGATAACGTACTTTCCTCCCTAGGGAAGAAAAGTATGACTTTGCTCCTTACAATGAGACCAGGAAATGTATATTTTGGATAGAGGTAGGCGGAATAATATATTCAGGATATCCCCATAGGGCTAATAGTATTTAAGCTTTAATATTTGTAATATCATATCTTCTTCTTTTCTCAATTCATATACCGGGTGTCCATCTTTATTTTCCCTCATTTTAACTGTCCATAACTTCTAAACGGTTTGAAATAGCAACATGCGGTTTTCACTAAAATGTTCCATTTTATCACAAGTTTTGTTTAAAAAATTAAGTTTTTTTTATTCGTTTTGCCTACGTCACAACGAAAATGGCGGATGTTTTACAATTTTTTTGTTGACTTGTGTTAATCGAACACCCAGTATATTTTTTTGTAGTTTGAAAGAACCGACCACTACCTACTTTTCAGTGCAAAATTTTTCAAAATCGGTTAACGTGTAACTGAGCAATTAATTTTTAAAATGAGAGATGCAAAGTAGTATTTAATCACAAATCGTAACAACAATAAAATTCAATTTTATTCAATACAAAACACAAAGAAAAAAGTGATCGTTTTCATTAATTAAATGTTCAATGTGCCGCCATTCTTTATAAATACACTTGTTCAACCTTACATATAAATTTGTAAACATATCTTGGGTAATGCTGTTAAATGCATGACGAATATTAATCTTTAATTCATCCAAATTTTGTCGTGCAGAATTATACGCTAAAGATTTTACATATTCCCATACAAAAAAATTAGGAACTGTTAGGTCACGTGAATTAGGTGCCCATTCTACTGGACCACTTCTGCCAATTCAGTTGTCAACAAATTTATTGGAAATAAAGTTTCTAGCTATTAAAGAAAAATGGGGGGGGGGGTGTCCCATCCTGTTGGAAATAGATTTTATTCCAATTACCATTTAATTGCACGTCTTGATCCAACTGTGAATAAAAAAATAATTCCAACATGTCTGTATAAGTATTTCCATTGATTGTTTTTCAGCGAAAAAAAATGGCCCATGTAATTTATTGTTGTTGACAGCACACCTCACATTTACCTTAGGTGAATCTCTTTCATATTGTTCAAACTCGTGCGGATTTACTTCAGACCAAATTCTGCAATTATGTTTATTAACTGCTCTAGTTAAATGAAATGTGGCTTCAACAGACATTATTAGATTGACGTTTGGTGCACTCCTTCTGAGATACATTAACATTTCACACATAAAAACACGCTCGAAGTCATTCTTATTCAATTTTTGCTGAATTTGAATTTTATAAGGTTTCAGTTTTATTGTTTTCAAAATGTTATGAACTTTAGACTTACTAATGTTGAAATGGCTAGCAACTTTTCTTAACGACGATTTTGGATATCTATCTATCTATCTGTCATCTAAATAATTGTTAATTAATGAAATAAAAACTTATAAAACCATCACATATGCAGGAAGTATTTCTAATAATATTTCAAAGATTATTTTTTGACGTTTCTTAAAACCAATGAAATGCTTCTTTATTTGACACAAGGGTAAGTTTCAACCAATCATGTCATTATTATAGTGGGAATAAAGCTCTTGTGATTATTCTCGGGAATAATCACTGTTGCTTTTATTTGTCTAGCAAGTGTCAGATAGTTGTCAAAATAATTATCTAATTGTGTCAACGTTATATATAAAATGAGTAAACATCATCGGTTTAGTACCTTTTCTGATGAAGAAATAACGAATAAGATTATAGAAACTACTTCGAAAAATACTCTAATAAGTAATCAGTCTATATGGAGACAATTTAAGACCTTCACCAATTTGTGAATCAAAAAATAATCTAGTCAAATATAACTCGAGAGTTCCATAAATTAGAAAATAATTTGACAGGTTTTGTTCAAACTTGTTGCCATTTGGCAATAGCCACTCGAGCCCTGCGGGCTCTCGTGACTATTGCCTGGCAACAAGTTTTCAAAAAATCTGTCAAATTATTTTCAATTTATTCTCACTCTCTTGTTATATTACTACTGATAATATCTTCAGCAACGAATACAACAATTTCTTTTAAAACCGAAAGTAACGTTAGTACAAAATTGTTAAATGTAAAAACAAAAATACCACTATTAAAGAAGTCAGGTATATATAAACTCAAATGTCCAGAATGTAATGCTGTCTATTTGGGTCAGACCCTTAGGAATTTTAAAATACGATATAGTGAGCACTTACGAGCATACAGATTAAAACAACCAGATAAATCCCACTACGCAAAACATCTACTTGACACCAATCATTCATTGACACCTAACACAGAACTAGAAGTGCTGCATATTTGTGAAAAGAAACAAGAACTGGATTTCCTTGAAGAATTGGAAATTAGAAGACATTTAAGAAACCCACAATATGAAGTTGTCAATGAACAGTTAAATCTAGGGAGTTCTCCACTAATAAACTGTCTTAAGTGATAATTGTAAAGATCAGCAGATATAGTTTTCCTGGATTTCTATATCATTGCACAGTTATACTGATCTTAATTGGAAAAATGATATCCAGGATATCACCATAGGGCTAATAATATCTAAGCTTCAATATTTGTAATATCACATCTTCTTATTACTTTTCCGCCAGCCTATCTAATATGCGAGAAAAGTATTGGTTTACCCACAAAAAAATTTGAAACTTTGTTTTTTTTTGAGTTATTTTTACGTTATCCATCAACAACAACACGAAAAAACGGTTTTTAGAAAAAAAATCCTGTGTGTATGTCGTCGTCGTTGTCGTCGGTCACTTTTCCTTGCAACTCTTGTTAGCACGATACAGCCTCCGGAGTGCAATAAGTCACCAATTTTATGATGGAATATTGTTAAGGACATTTCGCAGATGAACCCTATTGATTTTCAGCTCACCAGGGCCAGTACAACGGGTGCTATGGTACTTGAAGTACAATATTTTGTCGTTTTTCGAGAAATTTCAGTTTGTTAGCACGATACAGCCTCCGGAGTTCAACAAGTCACCAATTTTATGATTGAATATTATTCAGGGCATCTCACTGATGAACCCTATTGATTTTCAGCTCACCAGAGCCAATACAACCGGTGCTACAGTACTTTAAGTACGATATTTTTGTCATTTTTTAAGAAGTTTCAGTTTGTTAGCACGATACAGCCTCCGGAGTATATACAAGTGATGAATTTTATGATTGGATATTATTCAGAGCGTCTTAAAGATGAACCCTATTGATATTGAGCTCACTAAAGCCAGTACAACGGGTGCTGTGGTACTTGAAGTACCAAATTTTTGTCATTTTTGGAGAATTTTCAGTTTGTTAGCACGATACAGCCTCCAGAGAGTATACGATTGATCAATTTTATGATTGAATATTGTTCAAGGTGTCTCACAGATGTACCCTACTGATTTGAAGTTGACTAGAGCGAGTACAGCGGGTCCTATAAATCCATATATACTAAATTTTTGGTTATTTTTGAAGAAATTCGGTTTGTTAGCACGATACATCCCCCGAAGTGTATACAAGTAACAATTTTATCATAGAATATTGTTCGGGGCCACAAATGCGGAAAAGTTAGTTTTAATCTTTAAAACCGTTTATTTTTTCTATAAACATATATTAAGTCAATCACAAGGTAGGTCACTTCTTGGTCTAGCCAAAAATAACTACTAAACATCAGGTAGGCATCAAATAAAATGTAACTTCTGTCATTCTGACGATGATATTGATTTATCGAAACAATTGTCAAGTTTTTAGAATTTTCAATAACTTTTATTATATTGTGGAATTAACTAGAAACCGTGAGTTTCATTTTAAAACACTAATTGTTAATTGATATTCTTTTCTTTCGAGATAATGATCCAGTTTCTTTATAAGTGCGGAACCAACTTCTAATTGTTTTTGAAGTGGGTGGTTGTTTATTAAAATCTCTGAAAAAACGTCTTTGAGTTAAAATCACAGATTTTGTTTTAGCAAAGGTAAGTACAACATTTGCTTTTTCTACGTCTGAAAACACCATTTTCACAAAAAAAACACACAATAGACACTTTTAGCTTGTCACAATTTTTTACACATATCCGTATCCGTATTGGAGTTACGTTGACGTAAAGAAGTTGTCAAGAAAACCCTTTTAGCAGATAACGTATCGGTTCGTGGAGGGTCAAAGCACTATTCTTTGGTAAAAGTAAAAAAACAACGAAAAATAGAACTAATAATGAACTTTGTGGTTATAATCAAACCAAACCGATATTAAAGAAGACCTGTAAAATAGCACTAAGAACATAGAATACTGATTTTGGTCGCGATACGGATACGTTTACGTATACGAAGAAGGGACGTAACAATCCGTTCAAAGCATCGTATCGGCTGAGCCGTAACGGGTCTACACATGCGCAGTTCGTTAAGGTGTGTCCACACTATGTCGATCGACACCGATCGACAAAGTCGATCGACAATGTCGAACAAGTCTGGACGTGTCGCTAGACATTGTTGAGCGGTGTCGAGTCGAGTCGAACGCAACCCGAATCAGGTCGGTCCGGATCAAAGACAGTCGAGTCGAAGGCACCAGTGTGGACGTGTCGATCTTGTCACTGCCGTTTTAAAAAATAGAATAGTGCCATACTGTTGTTCAAGTGCTTACATTTCTATTGAAATTGAATTGGAGTGATACCCAAACGTCGAATTTTATTGAAATGTACCGTGATCGTTCTTACTTATGGGATTAACTATAAAAACAGAAACAAACGGCATGATGGTTTGGTGGAAATTGCGGTGTCATTTGGCATTGAAAAAGTGGAGGTGGAAAAGAAAATTAGAAATTTGCAAAGCCAATTTGCAAGGGAGAAATAGAAAGAGAGCGAGTCGAGGAAGGCCGGGACTGGCGCTGATGACGCCTATACAAGCAAGTGGTTTGCCTACAAAGCTTTGATGTTCTTGGCAGATAGGAACAAACCCAGGAACACTCAGGATACAGAGGTAGGCTAATTTGAGATCTATATTTTCATTTATCACTAATTTATTAATCAAAATTACAAAAATATGTCGAACTACTTATCATACTGGAAGTGTAGTTCCCCTTGCGGAGAAACAAAGTAGTCTGCAAACTTATCCCTAATTTTCTGAGCTTCAATAGAACTTCTCCTTGGGATGGCAGGCAGCCTGCTTATCTGGCAAGTGGCTGGATCACGCCTCCACAGGCCTGGAAATACTTCTCCACTCTCAGATGATTCCCTATCCAACATCCCAACTGAGCTGTAAACGTTTCTCGATTCGCTTTTCCTCAAGTAGTTATGCAAATAAACTGCAGCCAATGTCACTTTTGTTGCTTTCTCTGGTTTCAATATTAATGGTTTTCTGAATACTCGAAAACTGGAAGACATTATGCCAAATGCATTTTCGGAAACTCTTCGAGACCTACTTAGTCGGTAGTTGAATATTCTTTGTTTTGTTCTTTTATCATGCAATCCCGAGAATGGCTTCATAACATTACATGTAAGTTTAAAAGCTTCATCTCCTACAAAGACGTATGGCATCGTAAAGCTTGATTGAGGTAAAGGGCGTGGAAGGGGAAGGTGCATCACGTTGTCCTCTAAACATTTTTTAAAAAACGTAGCATTGAAAACGCCACTATCTGAAATTCTTCCCTGGCAACCAACGTTTGCGTATATGAAATTATAATTTGCATCAACTACAGCAAGCAATATAATGCTAAAAAACCCTTTGTAATTGAAAAATTCTGTGCCAGAATGGACTGGCGCTTGAATGCTTATGTGTTTCCCATCAATGGCTCCCACACAGTTTGGGAAGTTCCACTTCTCATTAAAACATTTTGCAACACCTTCCCATTCCTCTGCATTTTGCGGCATCTGTAAAGAAACAAAAACTGTCTGAGTAGATTCAATAATAATTCGTTTTTTTTTCATCAACTCAAATTAATATTGTCAAAAAATATTGAATTGTGTTTGTATAATTGTGTTTTCTAGGGATCACAAGAGCCAGAATTTGAGGAACAACAGAAAGAAAATGATAATGAAGAAAATAATGAAGAAAGCGTCGAACAGTCACAGACATCAAATTCGAAAGACAACAATGAAAGTGCAAGTACACCACTGCCTGAAGACGCATTTACCTCCCCAAAAACACCAATTAAAAAGCGCAAAGTAAGATCAACTTCTGCTGGCAGTGCACCGATCATGAATGAAGCGGTTAACTTATTGAGATCTATTCAGTCAAAGAAGAAAGAAAAAGATGAGTATGATTCATTTGGAGAACAGGTAGCCATTAAACTGAGGAAAATTACTTCACCTCAAGCAAGGTTTCAAGCCCAACAAATAATTAATAAAACATTATTCGAGGCAGAGATGGGCATGGCAGGTTACTCGTACAATGCCAACACACATCAACAAACATATCCCAATATCTTCCCATCTACAAATCAAAATTATCCCCAACAAACATATGAACCTCAGTTATCGCCCTACCCATTAACACAATCTCCTACGTTAAATTCGCAATATTCATCTTCATCCTTTTCTGCCTCTCAGTCCCCATCATCTGTTCGGTCTGACAATATTTCGAATAACTTGGGAGGACAACCTGAACTTTACGAAAACGAGATCCGAGAATTGTATTAAACGTATTTAATTTTACATGCACTTAACAATTTACACATTTATATTTTCAAATGTTACATACTTTTTCCAATTTTATACTATGAGCAAATTTTGTAAGCTGTAATTTAAATTGAATAAACAAAATATGAAAATAAAGTATTGCATTTACTAGAATGTGTAGTTAACTTTCTTACCTTGACGTAATCCTTAAGTGCTTCTACCAGGGCATCACAAACTTCTGGGACAATGATGGAGATTGCTTGTTTTGATATCTTCAACAGGTAGCTCAATGAAGTGTATGAATCGCCAGTTGCCAAAAAGCGCAGCGTTACTGCAAGGCGATGGTTCACTGGAATTGCTTTTCTGAATGGTGTGTCTTTTTTAATTATGTTAGGCGCAATCATTTTCAAAAGATTTTCAAAATTGGAACTTTTCA
The DNA here is from genome assembly GCA_963921935.1 of Galeruca laticollis. Lineage (NCBI taxonomy): Eukaryota > Metazoa > Arthropoda > Insecta > Coleoptera > Chrysomelidae > Galeruca > Galeruca laticollis. Next base: position 174,358,198 of record OY998181.1, read on the forward strand.
TTCTAAAGAAGTTTTTAAAGCCCGCGTCACATCTATATTCTAGATTTAATTCGTCAACCTCATCCATCAATAAATCTCGCATAAATTCCTCCATACTATACCTTTTTCTGCCTCGAACGAGGCTAGGCCGTACCCAAAATCTCCGCGGGCGACGATTACGATCTTTTTGGCTTTCCAAGATGGCAATAAGAATTGCAGCAGAAGCCGCTGCTCCAGCATCTTCATCATCACTCATATTATATATGAAAATCACTCAAAATCACTCACTATATAAAAATTTATGATGGTTGTCGGTCGACTCGTCCACATGTACTGAGGCAATTTAGACGAGTTGACACAGTCGAAGGTATCGAGCGATTTTATCGATCGACCGGGTCGACAGAGTTGATCTACATAGTGTGGACACACCTTTACGGATACATGAGAAATTTAAGACAAGCTAAAAGTACCGATTAACAATGACTGACAATTCGCAAAGTTGATAAAATAGACATAAAACTTCCAAAGCTTACTATGATTAAAAGTACTCTCATCTCTCATTTTAAAAATTATTTGCTCAGTCACTCGTTCACCGGTTTTAAAAAATTTTGCACTGAAGTATAGGTAAATGCCGGTTCTTTCAAACTACAAAAAATATACTGGGTGTTCCATTAACAAAAGTCAACAAAAAAATTATCACACATCCGCCATATTTGTTGTAACGTTGGCAAAAGGAATAAAAAAAGCTTAACTTTTTTAAACAAAACTTGTGCGAAAATGGAACATTTTAGTGAAAACCGCACGTTGCTATTTCAAACCGTTTAGAAGTTATGGACAGTTAAAATGAGGGAAAATAAAGATGGACACCCTGTATATTAAGTCAATCACTTCTTATTAAACATCAGGTAGACATCACATGAAATGTATCTTCTGTCGTTCTGACAATGATATTTTAACATATCGAAACAATTGTTAAATGTTTATAATCTTCTTATGATATAGTGGATAGATTTAGAAACAGTTTCATTTATAACAAAAATAAATGTTGAGTTGACTAAAAAGTACTTTCTACCATCTAAGCGACCGTACTAACGACCATTTTAATAATGACCGGTTTGGTGGCTACCGCCAAATCGTTTATGAATATTGAAAATAATGAAGGGGTTCCAAAGACCCATCCTCTCGTAACTATATATTATTCCTTCTAAAATGATGTTATTTTAGGTGATTTTTAACACTGGCATATATAGTTTTCATGAGAAAGAGATTTTTAGTCGTTAGGATTTAGATAAAAAAAAATGTGGATTTCGGTGTTGCTACTAGTCTTTATTATAATATATAGTATAGGATTTGAAGCGTCTGTTATTTCTTCAGACGTAGCATAATTACTTTCAGATCCAATCAGAAATAAAATAAATAAATAAAAACTTTTAAATGGTTATAAAAAAACGATGAAGAAACAAAGGACCCCGCGAACTGTATATGGGAAAATGGCTTTCCGTCAAATTTCTTAAATTTTTGATATGTTGTAAAATTGATCGTTCTGGTGAAATGTTTCAATGGGCGCAACACGATCCTATGACTAGTTTTCGAGATACAGGGTGTTGAATATGAAAAATATTAACTTTTCATTACTCCGTATCTCCCAAGTTATGATTTACTTCTGATTTATCGTTGGTAGTATTATCATCATATGCTTGTATGACAAATTCATGAGAAATTCATTTCTAAATCTTTTCGTATTACAGTGCGAATTTGAGACTTTCATAATTTTAATGTTTTATAAAGAGAAAATGCGAAAAAAGTTTGAATTATTACATAATATTATAAATTCATTTCATCTTTCATCACAATTGATACAATTCATACAAGGTGATTCACGAATATTGAAAAATAACGAATTTTGAACGAATTTTGGTTTTTCGAACATCTTGTAGTAATAAATGACCCACCGAAAATGACAAAATTCTCGTGAAGGATGTTAAATGATGTTTCATCGTATACAGAGTCGATTGATGTCAATTTGAAAAATTACGTATAATTTATTAAATAAAAACCTTGATTTTTTCATCACCCTATATCTCATAAGGGAGTCCTAAAAGGTAGCGATATTTTTTCATGGAAAAACACGAAATACTTTTATTCATATCGCACATCAACGGAATCCTGCGACGTGATTTTCATATACAAAGCGAACAATTTGTGAAAAAGTCCATATATTTTCACTATTTTGCGCTAATAAATTACCACTTGACTTCACTGGATTGTGGATCTAACGGCCGGTTTCACAATATCGGGTCAATTTACCGTATGAACATAAACATTGAAAAATAAAAAAGCACGTTCAATGAGAATGCTGATAGACTCATCGATAATTTTTGTAATGTTTGCAGTATAATTTGATACAGCCATTCGAATACAATGGCATTATCCAAGGTCTCAACATATTTTACAATGGTAGTTGGAGATTTTAATGCTAAACTCGGAAGAAAGCAGGATGAGAGTGAATTCTCCCTTGGACAGTATGGGATAGGAGAAAGAAATGATAGAGGAAACTTTCTGCTACAGTTTCTCTTAGAACACCGCCTAAATGCTATGAATACCTTCTTTAAGAAACCGGAACAACGGAAATGGAACTGGGCTAGCCCTGATGGAAACACGAGAAATGAAATAGATTTCATCATTACAGATAAGAAGCAAATCATACAAGATGTAACAGTACTCAACCGTGTATCAGTGGGAAGCGACCACATAATGGTGAGAGCAACAATAACGTTGAACTTAAGGAAAGAGAGAAGAAAGCTCCAAACCACAAAAAATAAGAAATGGAATACAGTTGCAAATAAAGAAGAGTATCAAAGAACCATAGCTGAAAAATTGGGAAATATAGACACAAAGGATGTAGAGGACTTGAATGACACAATACTGAAATCGTTACGAGAAGCTCAGCAAATACACTGCACCCAAAGGAGTGATAAAGAAGAAATACTATCGGTGAACACCCGCCACCTTATGAAACAAAGGCAAAAACAAACAATCAATCAACAGAGACCAGTTGAGAATATTGAATAGGAATATATCGAGAGCCGCACGAAAAGATATCAGAGATTACAACACAAGATGGGTAACGAGGGTCATAGAGGAAAACAAGAGCATGAAAGTACTCAGAAATAAACTCGCTTTGGGGAGGACAGAAATCATTAAACTGGAAAACGCAGATGGACAAATAGTCACAAATAAACAAGAGATTCTAGAAACTGTGAAAGATTTCTATGCAAATTTATATTGCAATAATGAACAGCTGAGATGCACAGAGGACATCCCTCGAGTTTTAAACCAGGGATCGAAGGAAATGCCTGACATAACAGAGGAGGAAGTCCTAAAATCAATGTCGGAAATGAAAAACAATAAGGCTCCAGGTGATGACGACATCGTTATTGAGGCAGTTAGGGAAGGTGGAGAACAACTGTTAAAGGCCATAACAAAATTATTCAATAAATGTCTTATGGAAGCCACAACACCTACGAACTGGAACAATGCAATCATAATCATCATGCATAAGAAGGGCAACATTGCCGACCTGAAGAACTATATACCAATTAGCCTGCTTTCTCATCTCTATAAATTGTTTACCAAAATTCTAACTAAGCGTTACCATCGAAATTAGACTTCTACCAGCTGACAGAACAGGCAGGTTTCCGATCCGGATACGGAACAAATGACCATCTGCAAGTTATTAAGACATTGATCGAGAAGTCCGTTGAGTACAACAAGCCACTCGTGTTAATATTTGTGGACTACGAAAAGGCGTTTGATTCCATCAAGCACAGCGAGATGTTTAAAGCACTTGCCGACTGCCGAGTAGACCACAGATACTCTGCTATACTGCAACATATATACGAAAATGCAACAGCGAGCGTAAGACTCCATGAAGAGACAGATAGATTCAGAGTGCAGCGCGGTGTACGACAAGGCGACACAATCTCCCCTAAACTATTTACCACTTTGTTGGAGTATATGTTCAAGAGTGTCGAGTTGGAGAATATGGGTATAAATATTAACGGTGAAAATTTCAGTCACCTTCGGTTCGCTGACGATATTGTACTGATTCCAGATACCTTGGATAAGGCAGAGAAACTGCTTATGAGACTAACATCTGCTTCACATAAAGTTGGGTTTAAAATCAATCCATCGAAAACAAATTTCATGACAAATCTAGTCCCAAGCCGAAACTACTTAGTAGAAGGAAAAGAAATTTTCCAAGTTACATCCTACAAATATCTGGGTCATGATATTACGATTGGCAGGGACAATCAAACCTGCGAAATCAAAAGAAGGATAGGACTAACGCGGGCCGCCTATGGGAAGCTGAAGCACATTTTTAAGCCCGAAACCCCCATATGCCTTAAGCGGAAGGTGTTTTATCAGTGTGTTCTACCGGTTCTGACTTATGGATCGGAGACCTTAACTCTAACACGAAAATCGGTAAATAAAGTAAGAGTGGCCCAGCGAGCCATGGAACGCTCCATGTTGGGAGTCACGCTGAGAGACAGGATTCCGAATGATCGGATACGTCAGAGAACAGGGGTTACCGATGCAATCCAGCGAATAACATATCTAAAATGGAACTGGGCTGGACATGTCGCAAGAATTACCAACGAAAGATGGACCAAAAAGATCATAGAGTGGAGACCTAGGCAAGATGCGTTCAGGAACAGAGGTCGTCCGTCGACCCGGTGGACGGATGACATAAAAAGAGTAACACCAAATTGGATCCAGGATGCCCAGGATCGAAATAAATGGAGATCGTTAACAGAGGCCTATGTTCAGCAGTGGATGAGACAGTCTGTTTGATGATGATGATGATTCGAATACAATTATCCAAATGTTCATCTGTAAGTCGATTGCGATATTTGTTCTTAATAAACTTCATATTGGAAAAAGAAGAAAGGGTGAAACAACAAACTGCGCTACTAAAGCCATTTCGTTGAAATCCTTAAAACGATTTTTGAAGTTATTCTTCAGGGTAGAAACTATTTCTACATGATATTTGCTGTCATAGGGTTCTAATGGATTTTGAGATATTTTTTCTGATATAATAGGAAAATGCTTGGCATCGCTGTTAATTAGGTTTTGCTCCCAAAACTCCAGCTTTTATATCAGAAATCATTTCCTCTAGTTCTTTGTCTCTCCCCTGAAGCTGCAAATTAAGTTCGTTTAATTTCTCTGTAATGTCCACGAGAAAACCAAAATCTCTAAGCCAGATTGAATTTTCTAGTTCCGGAGTCGGTTCATCGCGTTGTTTGCAAAATTGAACTATGCCAGATAGGACATAATTAAAACGTTTCAATACCCGTCCTCTACTTAATCATCGGACTTCAGAGTGAAGGAGTGAGTCCCCGTATTGACAGTCAACTTCATCGGCCAAGGTTTTGAATAATCTTCTTTGTAACGATTCAGCTCTAATCTTATTCACAATTTTTACCACCAGTTTCATAACGTTGTTTAGTTTTAGGAAATTTCCACATAATGCTTGCTGATGGATAATGCAGTGGTAACAGAGAAATTGCGGAAAAGTTTCATCTTGACGACATAACGCCACCAGACTCTTATCACAATCCACCATAGCTGGAGCGCCATCGGTTGTCAAGCCTACCATTTTCGATATTGGAATTTTCTCGGAAGAAATAATATTTTTTAAATGAGAAAACAACCCTGTCCAGTAGTGTGTCCTTTAAGTGGAATAAACTTCAAAAGATCTTCTTTAATCGTAAAATCACTAAAAATCATCCTGACGAACACGGCCATACGCCGCGCCGTGCGTATTTATCCCGTTCAAAGCGATCTCGAACACTAACGCGCTGGTCAGGCTGGTCGGTTCTAGCCGATTCTAGCTTGATGGCGTCAGCGGTAGATCGCTCACCGCAACGTTGCCGCTGTTTATGTTTAATATTATGACCATTAGATTTTTTTGTGGAATTTTCGGAAGCTTCTCTGATTTTTGCAGATTGTATTTTTTAAATTAAAATCGTTGTGAGAGCTACCAGAATTGCCTCCGCGAGCTACCGGTAGCTCGCGATCGACAGGTTGACGACCACTGACCTATAAGGTTACCATTAGATATACACAATTCTCTGTTCGTCTATTGGTCAACTGACCGATAGTTCAGTAGTAATTTTTGTTCAGTTGGTAACAGATTATGTATAATGATCAGACATTATGGTCAGTGTTGTAATTCAAACCCTCTTTTTTGATTATGCAAGCACACCACTTATTTTAAACTCTTTCAGAACCTTCTAACCTGGCCGGCTTATCCCCAGTTAACGACTGCGCATGCAAGCACCCGTTTTGCGAGCAAAAATGCCGCACGCAATAGGATAAGTACCGTACCCTTCCTGGAGTGATGATCCCTTTTCCTCACGTGTTCTGTTTTATTCTGTAAGGGGTGTTCATATATTTTTCCAAACCACGAGGTGGTTAAAACTTCCTGTCCTGTAGTACCTATATACATATTTCCAACCGAAAGACATAATAGCACTTGTAGTGAAAGTGAATGTGATTAAGTACGTATTGCAGTGTTTTTGTGCATTCTTTTGATGGAATTTAAGGTAACATTTATCTTTATCGTATAATTAATGGATGAAAATAGAATTACAACACGACCACAAACTATTTGTTGCTCAGTGTGTAAATCACTGAGTCTCCGGTCCTTCGCAATTTTAAAATAAGAAATATATTCGTTATTTTTATCAAAAAGTGGTATTTATTGAAGCACCTTTCCTTACATCGATTGGTATCAGAGGCCAGCTGTGTTATCGAAGTATTGCTGTTTTCCACACAGATATAATTAGATTCACACAGTCAGTTTCATTCAAAATCGAAAGTAAGAAGAAAAAGTTAACCTATAAAATTAATTTATTTGCGATAGACTAGTAGTTAGACAATTTTCGGTTCTTTGGCAGAAGTAATAATTTTAATTAATATGAATTCTTTGAAAAAAGAAGAAACCTTATTGCTGTCTCTAGTTGATAAATTTGAACATATAATAGAATCCAAACAAACAAATCTAGTAACTTGGAAAGGAAAAAATACAAAATAGGTTGAAATAGAGAAGGAATTTAATAGCACAATCGGTGTAAATGGATATAGATCAGTTAAGACACTGAAAGAGAATTAAATAAATTTAAAAAAAATGAACTAAATGAAAAATTGTCCAAAATAAATTACAGCAAAGACAAACCGGATGTGGTCCTCCTTCTCAAGAGATATTAACAGAGAAGTATAATGTCATATTGATATAGTAGCAGATCAAGCCATAGGTCTTCCAATTAAATCAGTGGAAATATAAATTACAAATAACTCAAATACAATTATTGCAAATGAAAAAAAAATTAAAAGCTAATAGTGTGTTCTGCCCCCTCTTATACGATCCACCTCAACACATCGTCGACCTATGCTCTCTATTAATTATGCGATGGTATATTGAGGCAATTCCTCAATCAAAAGATTTTCCAGAGCAGCAAGGTTTTCAATGGGTTGACGCTGTTGTAATCATCACCCAAGAGTGTCTCAGCGTTAAAACACATAAGAAGCAACAAATCAAACTCACAAATAATACCGATTTTATAAACAGAGTAGAGAAGCATTTTTGCAGACATACTGAATAAAGATAGAAATTTTGCAGAAGACTCAGTACGTAACAGAAAGCCCAAATATAATCTATTAAAAGATAAAGATTTAATAGAAGCATTAAAGATACGAATAATAGAAAACCATCAGAACCAGGAGGAATCCCTTTTGAGTTACTAAAATATGGCTGTGACAAGATAATCAGAATGTTGAAAAAGCTTTACGAAATATGTTTAAATGGAGAAAAGATGTACCGCAAGAATGGCGAACCTGCTCGAGGATAGACTTTTAAGATGCTTGGCTAGGCATCGAGGAGAGACTTTTACGAAACTTGGCTGAGGATCGAGAAGTGAATGTGTCCCATAAGAAATGTATAGAGAACAATCGTGTTTGAGTATAACTTGAGTAAGATGGAAGTTGAGTAAATTTCAATGATTGATGACATACCTGTGTCTAAATACCTTTCATTTAAAAAAAAATGAAGAAAATTGGCCGGGTAGAACGGCCAAACGGACTACTTCAGTTTTCATAAAAATGTTTAATGTATAAGATTACTTCGATTGTTTTACAAGATATTACATCCAGTTTAGGCCACATGTTCCTGCAACGAATGCCATTCACAGTCGAGTCGTGCATTCTAACTGGGACACCCTTTACATATGGTCGGTTTTTAAGCTGTATTCTCACACATTTAGTTCATTCCGTTTCTATCAGTTTATCAGTTATAAAACTTTCAAATAGTTTAGTAGTAATATTTCGTTAATCGTAATTATATATTTTCACCTACGCCTTATTTAGTAAATCTGGTTCCGAGTCTCCAATTTATTGACATTGCCATATTTATTGTTGAATATGCCTAATTAGTCGATCTTTTTACGGAAAAAAACTCATTAAAATTAATTAGACGCCAGTATCATTAACATAAATTAATATTTCATAACGATTTTTATGATTAGAAAAAAGCCAACTATTCCTTATGTTGAATGATTTTTTTTGGTATTTATGGTTATTATGTATTTCAACTTTTATATCACCAAAAGTCGTTTTAGACTACGCAATTTCTTTATCAAGATTTGGTTCAATTTCTTGCACAATATCTGGAACGACAAATTGTTTGGCAGCAAATTTATCCTGTATACTATATTGTTCAAGAAATAGATCGTGATTCTGCGCAGTTGTTATTCTCAACTGTCGACCGTTGTCAACGTCAAAATAGTCTATGTTAAAAGCTAAATGTAATGTTCTATGATCTTAATGAAATGTCAAAAATAAAACTTAACCTAACGATACTCACAATCGTACTTTTCATCACACGACAAGCGCGTGCGCAGCCGCCATCTTGGAAGAGCGGGAGTTTAAAAGTTTCGTACTGTTTTGTACAATAATGGCTGAGGATGCAATATTATCTCCACAAAAAAATCCATCAATAAAACAAATTATTTTTTTTTATATATCAATCGCATCAACCACGTAGGGTTATTAGCGAGTTAAAATGATGGAAGTTCACTTATTGTAGCTTGGTTATAGTCTCTATATTTTGCTACTTAATTTGCAGTCTTTTAGGTAGTTTAAAAGGTTTTTAGTTTCTTGCTTTTCTTGTAATAGTTTTTTTAGTGATAGTGGTAGTTGATTCTTTTTCCGTTCCTTGTCGTATTTCGCACATTCGATTACCAGGTGTTTCACGGTTAACTCACTGTTACACATTTCGCACATTGGTTTATTTTTTCCTGCTATTAAGTAGTCGTGTGTGATGCGCGTATGACCGATTCGAATACGAGAAAGGATCACTTGTTCTCTTCTATTTATGTTTTTACAGTTCCAACCGTGAGAATTTGTAGTGACTTCATATGATTTGTGTTGGTTATGTCTTGCTTCTTCCTGCCATTTATCGTAGATTTTGCTCTTGTAGAACGCTTTCAAATCAGTATGTACGGTTAAATCGTTCCTTTCTGATTGTTGATTGGTGAATGCATTTTTTGCTGTTTGATCTACTCTCTCATTCCCTTCTATTCCAGTATGGGATGGGACCCACATGAATTTAATATGTATGCTGCTGTTTCTGCAATTCTGTAGCTCTTTCGTGATCAGTATGGCTATAGGGTGATTAGAGTACAGTTGACGAAGTGCTGTTAGTGAACTTTGAGAGTCAGATATTAAAAGGACATTTTTATGCTTGATTTTCTGGATTTTCTTGAGTGCTTCTAAGATGGCGAATAATTCAGCTGAATGAATAGATGTGAAGGGTGGGAGTATGTAGGATTTCGAAAAGTCCTCGGAGTAGAAGACAGCCCCAATTTCATCTTGGTTTTTTGAAGCATCTGTGTATACCTTATAAATGCTACCGTATTGATTTAAGGCTCTTAGGAATTCTTGTTTTATTCTGGCTGTTGGAGTCTCTGATTTATTAAGGTAGGCGAGGCTTAGGTCTAGGATAGGGAGTGTTATTGTCCATGGAGAAGGATAATTTATTGATGGGACGTCATAAATATTTGGGAAAAGCGAATTTATTTTGTTTAAATATGTTTTAACTCTGTGATAGAAAGGAGGAGTAGTTGAGCTGGATAAAAATTTGGTTTTAAAACGATCAGATAAGACGTTGTGGGCTACTGGATTTCTTTTGTTTGATATTACAGAGACAGCATAAGAGATGCTTAGGTATTCTCTTCGGTAAGAAAGCGGTAACTCTCCAGTCTCCCAATGTAAGCTTTGGATAGGACTTGTACGATGGGCACCCAAACAGATACGAAGAGCTGTGTTTTGTATAACTTCCACTGACTGAAGAAGGCTTTTGTTGGCAGAGTTATAGGCAATCGCTCCGTAGTCAAGTTTTGATCTGATCAATGATTTATAGATGTACAGTAAACTTGAGTAGTCTGCGCCCCAGTTTTTGAATGCTAGTGATCTGAGTAAATTAATTCCAGGTTGGCATTTTTTCTTCAATGTCAGAATGTGTGATTTCCATGTCAGCTTTTGGTCGAGTATCATTCCTAGAAAACTTATTTCACTCACATATTCTATTTTCTGTCCATAAAGGTACAAGTTTTCAAGTTGTGGTTGAGTCCTTTTCGAGAAACATAAAGCTTTGGTTTTTGTCGTGTTGAAACGCAGTCCACTTGTTTTTGACCAATCCTCTATTGTAGCTATTGTTTGTTCGATGGTTTTATGTATTGTAGTCATATTTTTCCCTCTGCAATAGATAACCAGGTCATCTGCATATAGTCTGCATTTCACGGGTGATTTACAGTTTGCTATAATTGAATTTATTGCTATGAGAAATAATGTCGTGCTGAGATTTGACCCTTGTGGAATACCGTTTTCTTGGGTGTTCAGCTGTGAGTATACGCCATCTACTCGTACTTGGTACTGTCGTTGATCTAGAAAGTTCGATATATATTTCAATATGTTACCCAGTATTGACCAGTCGTAAAGAGTTTTGATTATTGAGTATTTCCAGACTGTATCGTAGGCTTTACGAATATCAAAAAATACTCCGATGCAGTGCTGCTTTATTGCAAAGGCCTCATGGATCTCAGATTCTAGATCGATAAGATTGTCTAACGTGGAGCGATTTTTACGGAAACCACACTGTTCGGGTATAATTAGTTTTTCTGATTCTAGGTGCCATAAAATCTGTTATTAATTATCTTCTCAAGAACTTTTCCCATGCTACAGGTGAGTGAAATTGGTCTATATGTTTCTGGATCTGATTTCGCTTTACTTGGCTTAGGAATGGGAATTATAATGGAAACTGTCCATGCTCTGGGATATACTTTCTTTGTTAAGATTAGGTTATATATCTTTAGTAAATGTTCTTTGGTTTATTTACTTAGATTTCTTAGAAAAATGAGTGGAATATTATCAGGACCTGGGCTGGAGTTTTTAGAGTTTTGGAGTGAATTTTCAAGTTCGTCAATGGTTATTGCATAGTTCAAACTGTTCGTTTGCTGGTTATTATTTTTATAGTCAATTTTGCTGGTTATTATTTTTATAGTCAATTTCTTGCTGCTCTGCTTTGTTTTTATGATTCAAAAAATCTGGTGTGTAGTTTGAGTTGCTTGAGTTTTTTTGATATTCACTTGATAAGATGTTTGTTATTTCATTTCGGTTTTTATAAATAGTGTTATTTATCTCCAGAAAGTTTATTGTATTGGATTGTTTTCGTTTGGATATCCTTTTAACTTTTTCCCATATAGTGGACATTGGAGTTGAGCTGTTTATTGTTGAAACATACTCTTTCCATGATTCCCGTTTCGCTTTTTTTATTGTGTATCTGGCTTTGGCTCTCAATCGTTTGAATTCAATTGAATTTTGTTCCGTCTTGCTTCTTTTGAATCTGTTAAAAGCTTCTTTCGATTTCTTCACAGCCTCTTTGCAGTCCAAGTTCCACCCGGGAACCGTTTGGTGTTTGTTGTTGTGTTCGTACCGTCCAATATGTTTATCTGCTGATTGCGTTATTAATTCTGTGATAAAGTGTACTTCTTGATCAATATCCGCATCTTCCTTTAACTCGTGGAGATTTTCTTGTATAAATTCTTGGAATTCGTTCCAATTTGCTGATTTTATTTTCCATTTTGTTATTGGGACCGGTGTATTTTCCGGTTCGCTGCTAATTATTATGGGATAGTGGTCACTACCATATAAATACGTTGATACATCCCAATTAAGTATTTGTGAGAGAGATGGGTGACATATTGTTAGGTCGATTGCTGAATCTTCACCAGTTCTTATGTCATGTCTGGTTTTTTGGCCGTCATTTAGGAGGTTAAGATTGTACTTTTCTAATAGATTTTCAATTTTTTTTCCAAAAGGTGTCTGCTTAGTAGAGCCCCAGATATAGTTGTGGGCATTAAAGTCTCCCACTATTATCTGAGGAGCTGGAATTTGGCTCAGCAGCTCAGTGAGTTCTTCTGTAGTAGGTTCCTGATTTGGGGGAATGTATATGTTGCACAATGAAAAGGTCATTGTATCTTTCACTCTAACGGCGACTGCTTCAATAGTAGTTTTTAGATGAATTGATGTTGCATCTATTGTATTTCTAATATATGTTGCTACACCTCCACTGGCTATTCTTGCATTTTCTCGATTTTTAGAGAAACAATTATAATTTTTTAGATTATGGATTCTATTGTTTTTGAAATTGGTTTCTTCTAGGCATATTAGCTTGGGCTTGTATTTTGAAATTATTAATTGCAAGTTTTCTAGGTGGCTATAGTACCCATTTATATTCCACTGAATTAAGGAAGTGAAGGTAAACAAGATTAATAGGTTTCAATAGAGGTATCTGTGTCCAGTTCTGTTTGGTATTCAGGGTTTATCTGTTTGAGAATTTTATTTTTAATTCGAGTGCATCTCATCTTCATTTTTTTATCCTTTAAATAGGGGTATATTGTGGTAAGTAGGTCTGTGACTTCCGTTATTTCTTCGGTGTACATTTTCACGATACTGAGAGGATCTGTACACCCTTCACAATTTTCAAAAAAATCTATGAGTTCTTCATAGGTTAGTGGATAATTGATATCTGTATTCTTGAAAAGCGCTTTAGTGTGACTTAACATTTCTCCTATTGATTTTTTTGGTTTTTTGTTTTCGGTTTGTTTTATTTTCTTTTCACTATTTGTTGGTTTTACAAATGTAGGTAGGTGTTCAGTTGTTGTTGGTGATGGGGAACGTTCTGTTGATTTTCTTTTATTTTGTGGTTTGGTTGTTTCGATTTCATTTCTGTTGGCAGTCGGTGTGCTGTCTTTACTATTTTCGGTGTGTTTAACTACTTGGGTATTCATTGTCTGAGGTTCGGAAATTTGTTCTGAGTTTTGGTTATTTGATTGATCCTGTTGATATTGTGAAATGTTGTTTGTTTCTTCTTCAGTTTGATTGTCGGCTGGATTTTCTGGTGATGATTCTGTTGATGGGTTAAAGTGAGTTGAAGTGATTGCTCTATTTGGGCAGTTTTTTGTTGTATGAGTAGTTTGTTTACATTGTAAGCATTCTTGATTATCAATGGACAAAAATATCCTATATGAGGTTTGTTCATATGTGATTAAAAATGAATCGGGAAGGGACTGGTTATTGAATGGAGATATAAATATTTGTCTTCTAAAACTTAGGATATGTTGAAATGCGGGGTCTGAGATTCCTATTCGCAAGAAAGATAAGGGTGAAAGAGGATTAATCGCTAGATTTTTAAGTTCATATTCAAGGACTGAGTGGGGGATAGAGGGACAAACATTGGATAATATTAATCTTTGACTAGGAGTGACTAGTCGACGTGCCTGTAGTATTTGTTGGTTTATTTGGATTTTACCGTGATTGTTGATGAATGTGTTCACTAAATTTTCATTTGCTTTGAGCAAAAAATTATGTTATTTGGTTGGATTGTTTGGCATAGTGCCTTTAGGTAGTCTTCTAGCCTAGTGTTTTCGAATAGTATAGCTTGATTTCTGGATGGGAAATTGTTTGTTCTGGTTTGTTGGTTTGCTACTGAGGAATATGTTTTGGGTTGTTGGGTTGTGTTATTAGTGGGTGTACACCCTATTTGAGATATGTTGTCATCCATTTTTAAGTATCATTTAGGTTTTCCTTAATACGGATCTGGCGAAGTATTTTCTGTTATTTATATCTGATATTAAATTCAGATTCACTTCTAGTTAATGTGTTGTTTTACTAATGTTTTAATAAAAAGTTAACCTGATATTCTTACTTGCTTGTTTTGGTTCACTTTGAAAATATTCACTAATTACTTTTTAACTACTTAATCGTTTCGGAGCGCACAACTCAAAACAAATTATTGATGGTGCAGTACTTGTTGACAAATCAGTTGAAGCGTATAATTGTGAACAATTAAAATGTGGTTAAAATCTTATGGGCGTTCTCAAAAAGGCGAAATGAGGGCTTCGCTGAAGTGTGTTTTGGAGTTGACGTGGAGGAGTTTTGAGGGTTTGGGGTTGACGTGGAGGAGTTTTGAGGGTTTGGGGAGGATGGATTAGATAGAGGCTTCAAATATGGATGTTTGGAGTTGAATTTTTTTTCTGAGTTCGTCAAGTTGTCGCAAAAAGTCGATGAAATTGATGGTTTGGGGTACGGTGCTTTGGGATGTTGTGCGTTGGGATCTGCGGGTGCGTCTGGAGGACATTTTGGGTGTTTTTTGTGTTGTGAATAGGTGTGGATGGCTGTGAAAGCTAATACCAACAGCGGATTCGCTGCTGGAGGCAGTTGCCTCCCCAGTTAAACGCGTCCTGACTTATTAGTTTTTGTGGGTGTTTTATATTTACTTGAGTTGGTATCCTTCCTACGTCTGGCGTGGTTTTATGTTGTATTGTTGCGGGTTTCTTCAGGATTACATAAATAAAATTTGTTTCAAAAGAAACAGCTGTAACACTTCTAGTGATCACAGTGAACTATCGAACTAAAAAGTTCGACAGAACACGTGGGTTTGTAGATTTGCTGTTGAAGGCGTCCAAGTTGCCGATGAGGTCGACTATGAGTTGGTTTGAATCAGTGACCAACTCGGCTATTACACCTTCATCTAACGATGGACTGGAACAAGTGGACTGATAAAGTTGCATACGAAGTATTTATTGTTACGAAACAGCACACTGGTATAGTCCCTAAATCCGACTCTGTCTAAGCCAGGTATAAAAGTTGAAATTATGGCGGATACGCAGGTTTTTTTATAACTGTTTACGACTACCTTATCTAAACATTGTTTTTGTGACCAGCCTTACCTAGAAAATGCCAGAAAACCATTTGTTTTCGAGTAAGTCGCAGTCCGGAATTTTCGAGTAAAAAAGGCATTAATATAAATAAAGGACCGATCAGCGGAGAGTTCAGTTGATAAAGTGATCTTGACAAATAAACAGTAAATAAGTGAATATAAAAGTGTTGATATAAATTAATAATTAAGTTTGTGTGCATATAAATTAAATTTAAGTGATTAGTTGAGTATATATAAATTAAGTGTTAGTGATTAGTTTAGTGTTTAAATAAATTAGAAAACCATTACATTATAATGCGGCCCTCCAAACCGCATATTTTTTTAAAGCGGCCTTTAGGACACTTCCAGTTGGACAGCCCTGTTATAATATATCCCAACTGCGCATGCATGAAACAATTTGCCGTATTTGAAATCTTGTTCAAGAAATTGCGTATTATAAAACAATCTTCAGTCGTAAACAGATTAGCGGAACTAAGGAAAAACAAATTTTTTCAAATTTCCCATAGTTTTTGTAGAAATTTCAACCATTTTTGAAAGATGAATTTTCGGAAATTCAAAGGAATCTAGCTTCGAAATCGACTTTCCTTCACTCCCTATAGAATATCCGGTTTATTGCCATTATTATTATTATATAATAATTTTTTCGTTAACTCCTTCAACTTTATCTAATCAAAACTTCAACCGATTAAAATATATCGTGAACAAATCATCGACTAACCCGCATATGTATATAGCAAGTTGTTATTGTTCTTAAGGCTCCGTTAACAAATTGTTCAATTACTGCACCAATTCCTCTTGTAATATATATTCCTATAAAATTATAACGTCCTAACGACACAGACGGACAAAGACTAGTAAACATCAATTTACCTTAACTGTGAGTACGTATATTCAATGATTCTTAATTGAATGAATATTCTCTTAATGCAACCATCAACCGGATGACTCTAATCAATTCTGAAACGTTTTAAATCACATTCACTTAGTTTTCAGTTGGGAAAAATCAATTGGGATCCTATACGAGGTGAATACACTAATGAACGAGTTCATTTTGACCCAATTTTTTGTTATTAAAGATGTTTTTTTGTTGTCGACTGAATATTTCTCAAAGTTTTTGTTAAAAAGTTAATTAAAAATGTTAATTGGAAGCTCCTTGACACCATCATCCCGCGTGCTGGTGATCGACTATTGAAAATATTGGAAAAAAATTTGACAAAATCTAGGGAAATGGGTTGTTGCCACGTCAATTTTATATACTTGAGCAGTGCTTTCCGGGTGATCGTTTCTCCCTAAGTCTAGGGAAAAATTGCAAAAACCGGAGTCTACTAACTTATATACTAAGCTTCCAAATGAGATGACACAATATGTTTTTACTGTAACAACGTTTATATGTTGGTAGTTAAAAAATAGGTGGTTCTCTTGTTGAGCATTGTAAAAATCTTTTGCCGGAATTTGTTTTCTTATAAAACAGGTGTTGAATGGAACAGAAGTTTGTGTATTTTAAATTCCAGTATTGGCCATTCTCGACGCAACCGGATGTATGGCCCACGACTTGAAAATAATTATCTTATTGCTGCCCACCTGATCGGGACGAGAATATGTATGTTTCTTGCATAATTTTAGAAGAAGCTGTGCATAGACATTTTATAGATTGATTGATTTTTATTTTCATTCAATCTTACTTCTGACACACCTGAGACGAGTATCATAAAATATTTATTCTAGACCATGTGTCAATAACGATGAACCAACTCTGGTTTTTTATGTGTACGGTATTATTCAAATTACCTCGTACTGAAATAAGTGTTCAAACAAAGGTGCAAAAAGCAAACAAACGCAAGCTCACCATATATTTATTTTGTTTTAATTCTGGTTAGTGATCCTCAAACAAAAGAACATCGCGCTTAACTAGAATCAATGACGAAAGCTTTCAAGGGATCCGGCTCTTGACGTGGGTCGTACTTTTAATTACGGACTCTTCCCATTTAGTGAAAAGGTCGAACCTTTCAGGGACGTTTTTATAAATTCAAAGTTGGGACAAAACCAAAAATTGCTAAGGGATCATTCATTCATTACGTAAGGATGATTTTAGCTTTGTGTTTTAAATAAAACTCAATGTTTCTAGATAATTCCACAATATAATGCAAAATGTTGAGAAGTGTAAAAAATTGACAATTGTTTTGATAACTGAATATCGTCGTCAGAATGACAGAAGTTACATTTCATTTGATGCCTGCCTACCTGATGTTTAGTAGTTATTTTTGGCTAGACGAAGAAGTGACCTACCTTGTGATTGACTTAATATATATTAATAGAAAAAATAAGAAGATGTGATATTACAAATATTGAAGCTTAGATATTATTAGCCCTATAGTGATATCATGGATATAATTTTTTCAATTAAGATCAGTATAACTGTGCAATTATATAGAAAACCAGGAAAACTATATCTGCTGATCTTTAAAATTATCACTTAAGAAGACAGTTTAATAGTGGAGAACTCCCTAGATTTATCTGTTCATTGACGACTTCATATTGTGGGTTTCTTAAGTGCCTTCTAATTTCCAACTCTTCAAGGAAATCCAGTTCTTGTTTCTTTTCACAAATATGCAGCACTTCTAGTTCTGTGCTGGGTGTCAATTAATGATTGGTGTCAAGTAGGTGTTTTGCGTAGTGGGATTTATCTGGTTGTTTTAATCTGTATGCTCGTAAGTGTTCACTGTATCGTATTTCAAAATTCCTAAGGGTCTGACCCAAATAGACAGCATTACATTCTGGATATTTGAGTTTATATATACCTGATTTCTTTAATGGTGGTATTTTTGTTTTTACATTTAACAATTTTGTACTTACGTTACTTTCTGTTTTAAAAGATATTATCTTTAAAATATTATTAGAAATATCTCCTGCAGATGTGATGGTTTTATAAGTTTTTATTTCTTCAGTTTGTTTATGAAATATTAGTTGTAATGCCACTTTTTCCTCTTTTTTATTAATTAGCTTATTTATCATATGTAATGGATAACCGTTGGATGTTGCTATTTGTCTAATTGTATTGTATCTCTCTATCAAAATTACATTTGTTCATAGGAACTGAAAATGCTCTATGTATCATTGAATTATATTCAGCTAGTTTATGTGACAATATTTACGAATAAAATTAAACAAATTATAGCTACAGAGTCTGAAATAGCTTTAAAATCTAATTCAAATAATTTTCTTTATGAGAAATTAAAAATTGCCAATTTAATCAAAAATATTGAAAAGTTACACGTCAAACAAAAAATGACATTATAGTTTTAAATGCAATCAAAAAGAAAGTAGAAGATAATAACCTAACAGTTACAAAATCTGATAAGCGGAATACAACTGTTATATTGACAACTGAAAATTACAATTCAAAAATATAACTTTTTCTACTCCCGTATTATAATACGCGAATTAAATATCTGCTACCCATTTATTAATATTGTTCATTTTAACACGGATTTTCATTTCGATACAGATTTTGGCCAATGAAAATACGTACTTTTCATTATGAAACGAATTTTCGGCCAATAGAAACAAGTACTTGGGGATAACCAAGTGGTCTATGTTTCTACATATGTACCTACTTACCTATTTGACATTTCACAACGCGTCAAAAGTAGATAACTATAAACATGTCGAGTAGTGAAGAATTATCTTGTACACCACCAGAAATTTCTGATAAAGCTAAAAGTGTCTGTGAAAATTTAGTTCCAACTAGATCAAAAAAAATCTATGACAATGATTTAATTTGTATATGCATAATGTGCGTACTTTTTCATACAAGTCTTCGTAGCTTAGTTGGTAACGCTTGCGCTCGTGGCGCATGAATGCGTTGCATATCGTGGTCCAGATCCTGGGCGGGTTGATATATTTTTTTTAGAATATAATATATTTTCTTGAAAGAAAAACTAATTGCATTGTTTGTATATTTCTCTTTATCAAAGTGGAATCATTGCAATTGAATAATGCTATTTTTTTACAGGTTGCCTTAATTATGGGAATTATGGGAGCTTGTTTGAAATTAATTCTTGTTTTAATTTTATTATTTATCGGTCGTAGAAAAAATAGTGTATGTAACTCTCAAGTGTCGGTTATTAATACACTCGCATAAACCATACGAAACTCGCCTTCGGCTCGTTTCGTATCCCGGTTATTGCTCGTGTATTAATAACCTTCATTACATGATCGTTGCATACTATTATAGTATCTAGCGATGTAAAAGTTCTTAAAGCAGACCCAACAAAAAAGTTTTCTAATAATGTAAGGGATATTGTTAATAATTCAAATTATGTTTTACGTGATTACGAAAAGAGGTCCATCATAAATAAGAATCCTCATGTCCACAATTATATGGAACCGTTAAATTACATAAAATAACGAAACCAATTAGACCTGTAGTTTCTTATGTTAATACTCCTAATAATATATTGGCAAAGAAGCTTAACAATATACTTAATAGTTACGGATATGCATCTAAATACTCAATTAGAAATTCAATAAAACTAATCAAAAATTTAAAAGTTTTCAACTTACAAGATAACTCTAATCTTATTTCATTTGACGTAACTAATATGTTAACCAAAACTCCTCCTAAATAATGTCTAATATTTGTAAGAAAATTACTAGAAGATAAAAATATTAATTCAGAAATAATATCAGATATACTTAATTTATTTGATGTATGCATTAATCAGAATCAGAATGGGAAGCCCTATATCACCTATTTTGGCAAACATTTTTATGGACAGTTTAGAAAGAAAAATCTTTGAAAGTAATATTTCAAAAAACGTTTTATTTTGGTATAGATATGTAGATGACATATTAGCTTGTTTTATAGGTAGTGAACGACAATTAGATATATTTTTCAACCACATTAATAATTTACACCCAAAAATTAAATTCACATTAGAAGTTGAAGAAAATAATTCAATCAATCTTCTTGATTTGAAAATTTAAAGAGTTAATAATGTACTTGATTATTTAATTTACCGAAAACCAACACACACTGATGTGACAATTCCATATAGTTCCAATCACCCCATGTCACATAAGCTAGCGGCATATAATTCAATGATACATAGAGCATTTTCAATTCCTATGAACAAATGTAATTTTGATAGAGAGATTAATACAATTAGACAATTAGCAACATCCAACGGATATCCATTAGGTACATATGATAAATAAGCTAATTAATAAAAAAGAGGAAAAAGTGGCATTACAACTAATATTTCCTAAACAAACTGAAGAAATAAAAACTTATAAAACCATCACATATGCAGGAAATATTTCTAATAATATTTCGAAGATAATATCTTTAGCAACGAATATAACAATTTCTTTTAAAACAGAAAGTAACATAAGTACAATATTGTTGTATAAGAACAAAAATACCACCATTAAAGAAATCAGGTATATACAGTGTAGAACAGCCAAATGGAATAAATTCGATAACGAATAAATGAGAGCGTGTTGGGAAAAACGCTTGGACACGTCGATTTGTATTTTTAGATGCGCATTTTTTTCAAAAAAAAAAGAATTATATAGGGTGTGTCATGTGACAGTGGCCGATACCAACGTTCTTATTTTAAATACAACCCCTTGTATATTATTAGTTTTTTGGATTCTTCAGAAAATTCTAGACATAATTCATGTACAATGTCCCATACCCTTCTTCAACTGTTTCGGAAATATTAAGTGTTTTCAGATGTGTTACAAAAATTAACATTAAAAAAAGAAAATTATTTTATTTCACAAATAATGTAAAAAATAAGCAAAAAAACATTAATTTCAATGTAAGAGATGTTCAAAATGTTCGCCGCGAACGTCTTGGCAACATGCTAATCTGGTATAGAAATGTCTTCTAACGTTACTCAACATCTCAGACGTGACTGATCTAATCGCAAGCGTGATTCGTCTTTTTAAGTCATCTAAGTTGAGTGGTTTAGTTTGGTATACAATACTTTTGACATATCCCCACAAAGAGAAGTCTAATGGCGTCAGATCAGGAGATCGTACTGGCCATTCTATCGATCCGCGCCTCCCTATCCACCGATTTGGGGAATTTTGGTTCAGGTACTGCCGGACATTGATTTGGTAATGGGGCGGTGCTCCATCTTGCTGAAACCATAGTATTGTTACGAAACAGAACACTGGTATAGTCCCTAAAACCGACTCTGTCTAAGCCAGGTATAAAGGTTAAAATTATGGCGAATACGCAGTTATAAAAAACTGTTTACGACTTTAAAACTATCTTATGTAAACATTGTTTTTGTGACCAGAGTTATCTAGAAAAGGCCAGAAAATTATTTGTGACTGTGTAAGCTGCTGCTCAGAATTTACTAGTAAAAACGGCTTTAATATATAAGGGACTGATCAGGAAGAGTTAGTTTCAGTTTATAAGTTGAAAAAGTGATCTCGTGAAATAAATACACCGAAATAGCAAACAGTAAATATAAATTAGTTAAGTGTTCATTTAAATTAGTTTAAGTGAATATACTGAGTATATATAAATTAAGTGTTAGTGATTAGTCTAGTGTTTAAATAAATTAAGTAAGTGAACCTACCGTGTGTTTAAAATTTATCCCACCCGTTTACTGTTTAAATAAATAACAAAAACATTACAGTATATTGGTAGGAACTTGTGGGTTTGCTGGATCATGATATAAGTTTGTCAAAGTTGGCACGACATTATTTTGGAGCAGTTCTAAATATTTATCTCCATTCAAGTTGCCATCAATGAAAAAGGGACCTACGATATGATTTCCAACAATTCCTGCCCAAACATTAACTTTTTCAGGATATTGCGTATGTTCCTCTCTCATCCAGTGAGGATTCTCATTAGACCAATAGCGGAAATTTTGACGATTTACATGACCGTGAAGTGTAAATGTGCTCTCAACAGAAAACAAAACATCTTCTAATTGGATCATATTGTTATCTAACATTTCCATCATTTGTTCACAAAAATACGTTCTCCTGTCGAAATCGTCTTCCATTAGCTCCTGAGTTGGCATAATTTTATAGGGATGCATTTTACTTTCCTTGAATATTCGAAAAATTGATGTGTGGCTAATGGTGAACAGTGAGGTTGCTTTTCGACCAGAATTATGTGGGTTTTCTTGATACTCAAGCATAACATCCAATTTCGTATTATCGCTTAGTTAATTGACCACTACTTATTTTGTCTATCTTACATGACCAAGCTCGCGAAACTGTTTTTATATTTTGCTAATTGTTCCTTGGAAGATAGGCGGCAAATTTGGAAATTTTTCGTGAAATAAGCGAGAAACTTCCATTTGTGTCCGTGTGTTATCTCCATATCCAATCATTTGTAGAATGGTTATTTTGTGCATTTCTGTTAAATGAACTATTTCTGATATTATTACGTACAGTTAACGAAATTCAAACGACAATAGCACTGACACTGATCACTACTGTCATGCAGACATACAACTAGTTGCTAAGGCTATGAGTTTTATACGAAAATAAACAAAACTGTTTTTGTATTTTTTTTATTTCATATCAGTAAAAAGGAACGCATTAATGGTTTTTGCTTATTTTCTCAATATTAAGAGCTAAATGGGAAATAAGTATTGAGTGTAATGTAGCGAATTTGTGAAATAAAATAATTTTTTTTTAATGTTAAATTTTGTAATACATCTGAAAACAGATGATATTTCCGAAACAGTTGATGATAGGTATGGGACATTGTACATGAATTATGTCTAGAATTTTCTGAAGAATCCAAAAAACTAATAATATACAAGGGGTTGTATTTAAAATAAGAAAGTTGGTATCGGCCACTGTCACATGACACACCCTATATAATTATTTTTTTTTAAAATGCGCATCTAAAAATACAAATCGACGTGTCCAAGCGTTTTTCCCAACACTCTCTCATTTATTCGTTATCGTATTTATTCCATTTGGCTGTTCCACACTATATAAACTGAAATGTCCAGAATGTAATGCTGTCTATTTTGGTCAGACCCTTAGAAATTTTGAAATCCGATACAGTGAACACTTACGAGCATACAGATTAAAACAACCAGATAAATCCCACTACGCAAAACATCTACTTGACACCAATCATTCATTGATACCTAACACAGAACTAGAAGTGCTGCATATTCGTGAAAAGAAACAAGAACTGGATTTCCTTGAAGAACTGGAAATTAGAAGACATTTAAGAAACCCACAATATGAAGTTGTCAATGAACAGTTAAATCTAGGGAGTTCTCCACTAATAAACTGTCTTCTTAAGTGATAATTGTAAAGATCAGCAGATATAGTTTTTCTGGTTTTCTATATCATTGCACAGTTATACTGATCTTAATTGGAAAAATGATATCCAGGATATCACCATAGGGCTAATAATATCTAAGCTTCAATATTTGTAATATCACATCATCTTCTTTTTTCTATAAACATATATTAAGCCAATCACAAGTTAGGTTACTTCTTGGTCTAGCCAAAAATAACTACTAACATCAGGTAGGCATCAAATAAAATGTAACTTCTGTCATTCTGACGATGATATTGATTTATCGAAACAATTGTCAATTTTTTAGAATTTTCAACATTTTTCATTATATTGTGGAATTAGATAGAAACGTTGAGTTTCATTTAAAACACAAATATGAGTAGATTCCACGAAGTAAGAGTCGAGACAGTTAATGATTTTAGCTACTTTCGTGCAAATTTATGAAAAAAAACTAATAGATTCCTTTTACAATGTGTCATGGTGGCGTTATTGTGTTGCGGGTTTTATTTTTACATATCGACGACAACCAGTTAATTTTTTTTCTTCTCGTCCGTGTAGGTATGTGTGGGTTTAGTTTGATGAGCTAACATATTCTTTCGTAAGATATTTTTTATTAATTATCTTTCATTTCGGTTTTTCGTACCGGTATTTTAAGTAGTTGTGTTGTACATTTATGAAAACAAAACGGCATAAATTTCATTTTAATTAGTTATTAAATTAATTAATTGACGCAACGTTACCGGTTCGTTTGAGTGTTTCATTGAGTCCCAACGAATCAATGTACTGGGTGATTCATTAAGGGAGACGAGGAACCGCGTGTCTCAGATATTAATAGACGTAGGACTTTGGTTAAAAAATGCTTCAAAGGAAGTCGACAAAGAGACAATGCTTTGATAGTATACAAAATGCATTTTTCTTGAAAATATCCCAATATAAGTTTAGGAATAAATACTACTACGTTTTTTTTTGACGGGTGTGGAGAAACTCATGTTTAACTCCTGCGCTATGGTTCTTATGCGACAGGAAGTATGGTACTCAGGGTTCTAAGTAGTGCAAGTCCCTGCCTACACCACCAAACCACACCTCTGTAGCCAGTGTTAGTCGGACTCGTAACCGCCGCACAGTGTGAAAATAGTTATTTGTAAAACAAGTGTCACAATGACTCGTTTTGTAGTACAAGTGAAGTTTGCACAACGAACCCCGAAGCGGTGAGTTGTGCAAATCACGAGTACTACAGAAAGTCATTGTGGCACAAGTTTTACACAATATTTTTTATAATGCGCATTTATTTAATTATTTAAATAAAATAGAATTTCATATAATCCCTGTTTTTAAACTAGGAGGAGTGGTTTGAATTTAAGTTGGCAATTCTGTAGATTCCTAATTGGTCAGATCACAGATGGTTTTATTCTGCACTTCTGACTTTTGACATATTATAACCGAATAATTGTGTAAATTGTAAACAAACCTTCATTTAAGCAAAAAGAGGATGATTATTTGTTTAAAAAAGAGCTTCTGCGTATATGCTCTTGCGATCTATTTATATTATATCATGAACAGAATTATTTCTGTAATACATCTTCACATAGATATCTGGTAATTTATCCCAAAAATCGAACGTTTTGTATACCTATCTATTGATCCTATACAATATGAAAATAAACAATTGACAAATCATTGATAAATAAACGTTAGCGTACGTTATTCATCAATATTTTTAATATATAAATTATTCTAATTTACCTTTAATATAATAATTTGCTAGCTAGAACAACGCTAGACCATTTTATTTATAATTTGTGTCAAGGTTAAAGTCAAATGTCTAATAAAAATATAACTAAATACAATAACCAACTGTACACTAAAAATTACTATAACAGTGTTCAAAGAGCTCCACTGTAAACAATGTTATAATGAAGTCTCTTTTATACGCGAATTATAAAAAAATAATTTTCTTGTTCGTAAACCTAATATCTCACGTTTGAGTGGACCGAATTGGATGAAATTTTGTTTACTTATAATTCAAGTTATATGGAATAAGGGAAAATTATTGAAGAGGCCCAAAATAGTTTTCCAAGGCCCTAAAATTCAAGAAAAACAGGCCCCATTTGCAATTTTAGCTACAAATTCGATGCCATTTTCATTATTCATGATATATTTTGGAAAAAAACTATGTTACTTATACATTTTAGCCTACTGAACTTGAAGCCAACGAATACAGTTATCAGCGAAATTCCCTCTTTCAGGAAAATTCACTTAAACATAGAACATCGTGCATTTCTTGGTAAAAAGACGCGTACCTATATAATTACTGACTTTTTTATTTTGATAGAAAGCATTATAAATTTCATAAATTGTTTGGTATCAAACATTCAAGTTCAGTAGGCTAAAATGTATAAGTAACATAGTTTTTCTCCAAAATATATCATGAATAATAAAAATGGCATCGAATTTGTAGCTAAAATTGCAAATGGGGCCTGTTTTCCTTGAATTTTAGGGCCTTGGAAAACTATTTCGGGCTTCTTCAATAATTTTCCCTTATTCCATATAACTTGAACAATACGTAAACAAAATTTCATCCAATTCGGTCCACTCAAACGTGAGATATTAGGTTTACGAACAAGAAAATTCTTTTTTTCACACCGTGCGCCGTTTAGCATTACTTCAAGTTCGACGGCTATGATTTTTGTTATTGACTGTCATGTTGTTGTTGCATCTATACATTCTGAATTATTACCCTCTACCTTCTCTTTGTCTTACGTCGTTTTCTTTCAGTTTTAGTATGTTAGTTGTAAATGTTTGTACTGCTTCCCACTTTTTTGGATCTTCTAGCATTTTGCTTATGACATTATCTGACATTATATTTCCTGCTTTGTTTTCCATATTGTCTTTCGATCTGCCATTTACTACAGATAAATATAGTGTGTTCTGCTGTATCTTCTTCTTCACCACAATATATGCACGTTACTAGTTCGGAATAGTGGAATCGCTTTCGGTATGCTTGGAAACTTCCATGGCCGGTCAGCATTTGTGTCAGGTAGTAACTGAGTTGTCCGTGTTTCCTTTTCACCCATACTTGTATGTTCGGTATAAGTTTCTTTGTCCAGGTCCCCGTGTCAGGATCTTTCTGCCACCATTCTTGCCATCTTTGCAGCAATAGGGATTCTGCCCTTGGCTTATCTAAAGCCTGCTCATCTTCCAATTTCATCACTAGGATGTTGATTGGTGGTATTTGTGCAAGAGTTAGAACTGATCTTGTGGAAGCAGTTCTGTAAGCTCCAATTATTCTGATGGTGGAGGGAAGGAGTGGGTCCCCGTATTGACAGTCAACTTCATCGGCCAAGGTTTTGAATAATCTTCTTTGTAACGCTTCAGCTCTAATCTTGTTCACAATTTTGACCACCAGTTTCATAACGTTGTTTAGTTTCAGGAAATTTTTACATAATGCTTGCTGATGGATAACGCCACCAGACCCTTATCACAACCCACCATAGCTGGAGCACCATCGGTTGTCAAGCCTACCATTTTCGATATTGGAATTTTCTCGGAAGAAATAATATTTTTTAAATGAGAAAAGAACTCCTGTCCAGTAGTCTGTCCTTTAAGTGGAATAAACTTCAAAAGATCTTCGTTAATCGTAAAATCACTAAAAACCATCCTGACGAACACGGCCATCTGGGCAGTGTCAACGACATCTGTTGATTCATCCAGTTGAAGTGAAAAATAAACACAGTTATCTAAGTTAGTTCTTAATTGTAAAAAAATATTATTGCTCATTACTTCTACACGTCTCATCACTGCAGAAAATTGCATAGATTTATAGCTGAAACTATCTCGTCTTTATTTCTAAAGTTGGCAAGTAACGAATCAGCAGCTTCTAAAAACGCCTGTTTCATCATTTCCCCGTCTTCATAAGGTTTCTTTTTTTGTGCAATTATCTGGGACACACGGTACGATGCTTCAGTTGCAGCCTTATTTTTGTCGACTGTTCTTAGAAATATTGATTGTTATCCAATTAACTGCTTTTTTAACTGTTTCAGTTTCTCCTTTCTGGCGGCAGAATGTAGTGGGAATGATTTTTCAAAATTAGAATGTACAGTTTTACGATGTCTCTCAATATTTCCTTTTTTAGCAACGGAGACCGAAGTATTACATAACAAACACACATTTTTATCTTTAATTTCTGTAAAAAAGTATTGTTCTTCCCATTCCGAATGAAAGTGGTATGTATTTACCTTCTTACTACTGCTTGCCATAATATTATTTTTTGTTGTTCTCTACTAACCCAACCGCTGGACGTTGGTTACGCGTTTAGTTTTAAACTAATCGCAATGTTGCCGCGCCGTGCGTATAAATTTTAGAAAGTTGCCATTTTACGGAACCTGTATCAGTTAAAAAGTAATCGGCTACAATATTTCTAACATTGTTGGCTGAATATCCCCCTCGTACTGTTCCTCCTCCAGACAGACCAAGGAGTCCCGTTATTGTTAATGTATCTTCTACTTCAAAGCCATCCCTGTTCCTAACAAAGTTGTGTAAAACAACACAAGCTTTGACTATGTCTACGGCAAAGTCAGGATCCAAGTTTATAGGACGGTGAAAAATTCTCCATTTATTACTTAGTATTCCAAACGTGCATTCTATATATCTTCGAGCTCTCGATAGACGGTAATTGAAAACCCTTTTTTTGACTGTCAAATTATGTCCACCATAAGGTCGAAGTAGGTGTTTGTGCAAAGCAAATGCTTCATCCCCACGAGAAAATAGGGAACTTTAGGATTTGTTGCTCCTCGAAGACATTTTTCTTCGGGCAATTGTATGTGTCCCTTTATGATTGATGTCCATAAAGAGGATTCCTTGAAAATGTTAGAATCGCAATCTTTTCCATATGATCCAATGTCAACATAGGTAAATCGGTAATCTGAGTCTGCAACTGCCATCAAAACAATAGAAGAATATCCTTTGTAATTGAAATACATTGAGCCAAGCGGGTTGATTATTCGAATGTGTTTTCCGTCGACTGCTCCTATGCAGTGCGGAAAATTCGCCCTATTTTCAAATTTCGAAGCAATCATCTCCCAGTTCTCTTTAGTAGATTTAGATATACATTCCACTTGCAAAACAGACCAAATACATCTACATACTCTTCTCACAATATTACTAATTGTAGATATTCCGAGTCGATAGCTATAATGTATATCTGTAAAAGTACATCCGCTTGCTAAATATCTGAAAATAAAAAAATAGTAATAATAATTGTTATAAGTTTGATATAGTTCAGATATATTTAAGTATATTCAATACTTAAACTACCTTTATAATTTTATAATAAATAAATCATTAATGTCTTTCACTTTTTTACAGGTATAAAGAAATGGACTAACGTCAGGGATGCTTTCAAAAATCCATGAAAAAACAAAAGAGCGCTTCAAGATCAGGGGCTGGGGCGTCAACTATAAAAACATACATTTATAATGAGCAGTTGAAATTTTTAAATAAAGTGTTGAGTGAGCGTGAAACAGAAAATAGTTTGGCAGCAAATACTGCTCAGCCAGATACATCAGATGAAGAGGAACAAACAGTGGAAAATCTTCAAGAAACTATTATAGCCGAAGATAATGTTGTAAACACCAAGGTTACTAAAAAAGTAGCACCTAAAAAGCGCAAGATGGACCATGTTGAATTAGAAATGATCAAAGCTCTAAAAGAAACAAATGTTAAACCTGATCGTCATTTGTTCTTTTTTAAAGGCATAATTCCTTCATTAAACTGTTTCGACGAGGAAGATATATTGGAATTTCAGACCACTGTATTGCAAACAATAACATCTATCAAACAACGAAAGAAGATGATTCCCTACAGTAAACACATTGCTCAGACTCAAGTTAATTTCAGTCAACAGCCAATAACTACAAGTAGAAGTAATCTCTGTCTGAATATGGATAATTCCTATCCGAATATAACTCATTCCTATCCAACTACGAGTTCAGCACTGCTGAAGAGCCAGCAAACATTTAGCTCTATGCCGAACAATCCAGTTGATACATTGCAACCCGTTCGATCAACTTCAAATGAACATCCAATTCGTCAATATTACGAAGCCGTGTGTGAAGATGTTTCACCATTTTCTGTGGAGAGTCATTCTTCTCAAGAGTCAATTGATTTTTCTTATGAAAATATGTTTATGTCAAATAATAAAAAATAAAATATTTTTTAGATTCCATGTTCCAGGTATATAAATGAAAAATGTGTGAAATATGACTATAAAATAAATATTTGATAAAATTAAAAGTTCTTGTTTTACTTACCTAATTGTAACAGCTAGCATTTCGATAGGTTGTATGCACTCTCGCATAAAAGTGTCTTTCCTCTGAAGAGATTCCTTCAGTCGTTGATGTAGTTCGTCAAAACTGGACATTGACATCCTAAAATAGAAAAATTTTTTTGCGTCTTCTCTAAGCTGCCCAAAAAGTATATAAAACGCTCCAAACTTTTTTCTTCCCATATTTATAGGATGAACCCACATAATTCTGTTCCTTTTTTTCCTTTACATGCGTCTGTATAATATTATCATAGCTATAACACGTCTACGATCCATACTCACTATAAACTAATATTCCAAAGTGTCTAAATAATATTATCGACGCTCAAGACTGACAAATTCAAACTAACAAGAAAACAAAACCGGTAATGTGTGAAAAGTCATCACAATGGAACGGCACCGTTTAAACAGTGCCGTTTGTACGGTCACCGTGCATGTGTGAAACGAGCCTAACGCGCTGGTCCGGCTGGTCGGTTCTAGCCGATTCTAACTTGATAGCGTCAGCGGCAGATCGCTCACCGCAACGTTGCCGCTGTTTATGTTTAATATTATGACAATTAGATTTTTTTGTGGAATTTTCGGAAGCTTCTCTGATTTTTGCAGATTGTATTTTTTAAATTAAAATCGTTGTGAGAGCTACCAGAATTGCCTCCGCGAGCTACCGGTAGCTCGCGATCGACAGGTTGGCAACCACTGCTCTAGAGGATAGAATAAACATGTGCTTCTAATAGGATGCATGCTCAGCCCATTATGCTCGAAATTGACAAAAATTTTTAAATAGCCAGTTTCCGTATAAATGGATAGGTAAGAACAACATTTTTCTTTGGCTGGCAAGGTTTTCCGACCTTACATTACTGGATATTTATATATATGTGGTAAGTTCTAAGATCTAGTTTATAAAGACAATCCAACAAAATCTGATAATATTAAAAATATAATTCGGGAAGCTATTAGAAACATTTCCGCTGCCGAAATTGAAGTTAGCGTATTATCCACAACTGCCCGTTGGACACTTTGAACATTTAAAACGTTAAAATTGTTGTAATTGTTGTTTTCTTGTTTGTTATGTTATATAATTGTTGTGATTGAAATAAAACAAAAACTAAGTTTTAAACTGTTTTTTTATTTGTCATTGGCATGCTTGACTACGAAACTTTAGAAACTAATTGAAAATACAATTATCTATTTTCTTTCTTTAATAAATTCGTTAATAAAATATTCTTTAAGCGATAACTTTTAAACCAATGAAGATATCGACCTGTGGTTTCAACATATTACCAATCAAATATAATAATTATACTGTACTATTTTGGAACAAAATTTAAAAAAAAAATGTAAAACACACCTGCTAGTAAAGGCGACAAGAACCAGAATTGCTTAGTTGTTTTTTAATGTTATTAAACAAATCTTCCTTTCTTAAACCAGACCTTGTTAACAAAATTCCGTTAAGTCATACTATAGTAATTGACACTTACAGTCCATTGATTTAGCTTCCACGCCCGCCCTTATTTTACGTCCTACAATATAAAGGCAGGGATCAAAAAGATGGACCATTTTTGTGGCAGTAACGTGAGATTATATATTTCTAAACTTATATTGGTATATTTTCGACTAAATTAATTACGCTCTAGCGGATGGATATATTCTACGACTATTAGTTCCTGAGATTCGTCACCTCGTCATTCTAAATGAATTACTACTATTTTTGTTTATCATAAAGACACTTTTTTTTCACACCGTAAAACACACCTATTCCAAATCTAATCCTTTACTTCGTTAAATTACGTTCTATTGTTGTCAAAATCACTTGATTTGTATCTTGTAAATCTGATTTAACGCGTATTATACCCAGAAACGGTGCTAAATCA
The DNA here is from genome assembly GCA_963921935.1 of Galeruca laticollis. Lineage (NCBI taxonomy): Eukaryota > Metazoa > Arthropoda > Insecta > Coleoptera > Chrysomelidae > Galeruca > Galeruca laticollis. Next base: position 174,390,003 of record OY998181.1, read on the forward strand.
AATCGCCTTCGGAGAACCGTTCAGAATATTTCACAGATTTGTTGTCAGACAAAACACAACCTCGTTTTTTTCCTTCTCCGTCGTCCCTATTATTAATATGAGAATTTCGGCGTATTATTGTCAGATACAATTCAGTTGATTTTGATATATGTGCATATATCCAGCTCTTGTACAATTTATTCCTAATCGTTCCGAAGAGTATGATTAATACGTTCAGAATTCGAATGATTAAAATAAATATGTATCGTTTCCGGTTTAAAATCGAGTATCCAATTGAAAAATTAAGGATGGTGTAAATGAAGATCTCATATATAATATAATTCTTCATTTATAAAGATGCCACACATTGATAATTTTTTTTTTTTATTTACAAGCAAGTCGCATCTACCACTGGGGTAATTAGCGACACAAATATGGGTTGTTTATAGTTTAGTTAATATGTTAATGTCACTTAGATATTTAAAAAGGTTCTGTGTATTACAGTTTTCGCCAAGAACTTGGTCTAAATTGTTGCTGAGGTTGTTATCTTGTCTTGATTGTTGGAATTTTGGGCAATCGGTTATTAAATGTTTGACAATAAGCTGGATCTTGCATAATCCACATTTTGGGGGTTCACTTTTAGTAATTAAGTAACTATGAGTAAGTTTGGTGTGGCCTATTCGTAACCTAGTCAGTTTAACTTGAAGCGATCTTTTGTTTGTTGGCTGCGCTCGAGGTTTCACTTCCGGTTTCACGTCGCGTAGTTTCGATTGGGACGATTGCCACTCGATTTGCCACAATTTTAGCACTTTTGATTTAAGTAGCGGTTTTATGTCGTTATACACTACCGTTTGCACTTCACTCACGGTTTCACTAATTGCTGCTTGTCGTGATTTGCGATCGGCTTCTTCGTTTCCTTGAAGGCCAGTATGAGAAGGAACCCAAAGTATTTCCACAAAGTTATTGGAATGTTGCAACTGCGATAATTCGACTTTAATTTGGAGGGCTATTGGATGTGTGGGATAAAGTTGATTGATAATATGGATTGAGTTAAGAGAGTCTGTTATTATGAGGGATCTTGAAGTATTTTTTGTTTTTATGTGAATAAGTGCTTGAAGAATGGTGTATAGTTCTCCAGTGCAGACGCTGCTTATTTCGGGTAACTTGAATTGTAGTGTACTGTTTGCATGATCACTGCCGCGCCTACGCCATCAGAGGTTTTGGATGCGTCTGTATATGCGAGGTGAAATTGTGGATATTTGTCAAGTATGGAGGCAAATGTTTTCCTAATTAGGGTATGGGGGGTTTCTAATTTGTTAAATTTGCACAGTGAAGTGTCGCTGGGAGGGATATTGATCGACCATGGAGGGGGAGTTTTAATTTTGTTGGAAAGGAAGCGGGGACGTTTGATTTGGAGTTCTGTGAGAATTTTACTAGCTCTTGCATAGAATGGTGGGTCTGTTTTGATATTTGCCGAATGTAAAGTTTTGTAGTGCTTGGTCAGTATGTTAATGTAGACTGGATTCTGCTGGTTTGTGCTGATGGATAGTGCGTATGAAGCGGCAAGGTATTTTCTCCGGAGTTGTAGAGAAGGTTCCCCGGTTTCGCACTGTAGGCTTTTTATTGGACTTGAACAGAATGCTCCTGTTGCTATTCTTAGTGCTGTGTTTTGAATGGTTTCGAGTTGGTTTAGAGTAGTTTTTTTAGCTGTTGCGTATACTATAGAGCCGTAGTCTATCTTTGAGCGAATGAGTGTTTTATATATGTGCATTAGACAGGTATAGTCAGATCCCCAGGATTTGCTTGAGAGTGTTTTCATAAGGTTTATACCGTTTTGGCATGATTTTTTAATATGTAGTATGTGTTTCTTCCAGCTGAGTTTTTTGTCAACAATCATTCCAAGAAATCTGA